>OY294048.1:4106154-4847311 GCA_958510825.1 Brachypterus glaber | reverse complement strand
CATTTTTTTGACCTTTGACCTTGAATTAAATTTTTTCCTTACAGGGGAATGATGGGGAACTTCTAGACATTGTTTATAATTATGTTTTGAACAACTTCACAGAAATTCAGCTTGTTGGGACTTTATGTAACTTCGAATGTCTAAATTGACCGGACTAATAGAACGATTTGTAAAATTTTCGTAGCAAACTTGCATAGCACCAAACTTACTCTGAACTTGCTCCGTGAAAAGGCGCCTTTTATGTTCTAACAATAAATATGTTTCGAGAAAAATTATAATAATTATAATTATCTATAAAATTAATACTGTTCAAAAAAAATCTACAGATACAAAGAGTTTTAAAAATAACCTTTATTTTTTCAACCTGTAGGAACCTATACCTATCTACACTGTGGGTCTACAGCTGGAAAACATATTTATTTTTCGAAATAGGTGGTCATAATGCAGAGTGGCTACCTGGAGCGAAGAAAATATGTACCTAATTTATATTTACATAATATTAAAGTTTTTGTTGCTTTTTAAATAATATAGTTCTTAGAAGAGGAAAGGAAAAATAAGCTTATAATATGTTACAATAAACATATTGTTTATGTTTTACCTCGTACTATTTTACTTAATGAAGGTTCCTTTTGTAATAATTCGAAAGTCCTAGGGAACGTTCAAGTATTACGTAACGTAAATTGTACCAAAATGCATACACTTCATACCCCGTTTCTCGCGTTATTAAAGTAGAGATTTCATATTTTGGCTACCCCCCAAATATTAAGTGTGTTAGTCAAAATATAAAATCTCTGCAGCCTTTAATAAGGCGGTAACCACACGGAAAAAAAAATTATAGCTAGGAGCGCTATAACACACATACCAAGCAAATTATAATCGCTTATTATATAAATACAAGGCTTTCTCTTACAATTATGGCAGTCAGTGTAAAAATTTATATGAAATACTTTAATTGTTTAGTGAATAATAAAATATAACAAATAGTATGGCATTTATAGCTTAAATAGATTTAATTATTGTCCGTGCTAATAATTTTTATAATATAATAAAATTTCTGTAAATTTATAATAGTGCGTGTAATAAATATAATCGTGTCTGTAATATATATAATCGTTTCCAATTTATTTTTAACATTATTAGTTATTGTGTCCCTTATATTCTATAGCTTAAATCACTATAATTTGCCACTGTTACCAAATATCTTATAATGTATAGCGCAGAGCCCACTAATTTCTTTTCGTGCAAGGCATGAAGTGTATGAATTTAGGTACAATTTGCGTTACGTAATACTTGAACGTTCCCCTAGATGAAAAAATTTTAGATACAAATGTGTCACATCAAAAAAAAAAAAAATTACTTAAAAATGTGTAGAATTTTCGAGTAAGCAGTTTAAAATAAAAAGACATATATTTGCAAATATAAGAATATAGAACGTAGACATTGTTAAAATAGAACACAATTTAAAACCATTGGAGCATTTGATAAGGTGATAATCAGATTTACCTGTAATACTATTATGTTATTGGTCATACAGGTAAGGTAAGGTGAGTAACTCCACCCACAAGGTGTATTTTAATGCAACAAGTGGGTAAGGTGGAAGGCAGGTGTTACAAGGAGGTGCTTTTTCAAATTCTCCTTTTATCTAATATGTCCAATATTTATTTAAAAATTAGGATTTAGGGTATAATTGAATTTCTCCTTTTTAGTTGTCTTTATTTGAACTTTAGTGGGAAAATGTGTGTGTGTGTAAAAAAAGTTTAGATTATAAGTTAGGTAGTGGCCATTAGCTGTAGCTATTATTTGGTGGCCTTTTATAACCAACTAACCACCTAATCAATCTAACCAACAACTTTTGGTTTGGACTTTATAACGCCCATAAAAAAAAGTTGTCTGTGCTGGGGTTGAGACCCACCCATTCTTATGTATTTTGGGATGCTGAATACGAATCTGTCATAAAAAAAGCACTACACTAAAATAATATAAGATTTTCACCGTTTTAGGCAGTTTCTTCAGTGTAGCAAAAAAAAATGCCTTTTTTATGGCAGATTCGTGTTCAACATCCCAAAATACTTAAGAATAGGTGGGTCTCCATCCCTGCACAGAACAACTTTTTTTTTGTTGGCCTGTGTAATGGATGCTTTTCTTTGTTCCAAATATATATTTTTAAATCGCTTTTGCATATCTCAAAGTAAACTTTGTGAAACGCAAACGGAAAAATATACTTTTTCTACGACTGCTTTAGAATGTAAGCAATTACACACACTTTTCAAACATAGAATGAATCCATTCTAGCTCTAGATACGGTATGAATATTCCGGATCAAGTGTTAGAATGAGCACCTGTAGTGCCATCTCTTGTTTATAAAAGTGCAGAAAACTGTAGCAAAATTAGCAAAAATATATATTTTTTACCATGAAATATTGAATAATTTAAAGCAATTTAAAGTTTTGCTTTAAAATTACATAAAGTTTATTAGTTTTTCTTAAGATTTGACCTGTTTTTTATCAATTTAGTTCAAAAAATTTAAACTGCTCCAATCTATTGTTAAATATTTAAACCTGATATATGTCACAACAATCTGACATAACCTTCAATTTTTGCATTATAATTTGTAAATATGTGCTAAAATTAAATAAAAGTCTTTTTTAACTACTGATTTGATAAAATTATTAAATAACATTAATTGCTTTATTTAAAAATATGTGTTTTGTTGCATTTACAATGTCGAGTCACAAAAAAGTGGTTTTTAACCTTGTCCGCAGTTTAAAGCAATACAGTGTTTCATATTTGCAGTCGAAGAAAAAGTATAGTCTACAACACGTATGAAATAGTCATTCCGCGCTCGCGGGTCCGTCATACTCGCCTACCGGCTCATATGACAAACTTTCAGCTCGCGCGGAATATTGTCTATTCCATACTAGTTATAGAATATACTATTTATGCTGGAAAATAATATATATAGCTTTGTGATACTAATATTTAAAATATGATATTTTTAATTGATTCTTGTATGAAATAATGTTATAAAAAAATACATTTGTGATGTTTAGGACCATTTCCAATAAAATCAGGACATTTAGACACCTTTTCTTAACGTAATGTTAACATCTGTCAAAAACATATGGTACTTTTGGGTTTTATTGTTTTAAAAATATAAGGCGGCCTTCTTTGAATTCAGTAAAACCTGAAAGTAACGTATAACAAAGGACATTTCAGGTTATTCCATTAAATGGGGAAACACATTTTGTCGTATCAAATTACGTAACATTCCTGTGTATTTCCCTCACAAACTGTCTACTACCTGACTCCTACGATTTTAGGTAATTTTTGGACATATGAATAATAGGATGGGCTAGATGAATATATTTTTTTGATTTTGATTTAGGGTAAGATACATAACTCTACATAAAATAAACAGGGTTAGTATTTTAAATCTTACCCCTCTTAACTTTTGAATGGGATGATATATAAGCTTTAAATTTGGAATGTAAATATCACACAACAAAAAATATCATTTGCAATATTTTTTATTTGGTAAGGCGGCGCCAGGGGGCAATGTTTTAAAATTGTATAATTATTTTACGACTAATTATGAAATGATAGTTTTTATTGTGTGATATACATACCAAATTTAAAGTTTATATTTTATCCCGTTTAGAGGGAGTGTATCATAGATGGAGCCTCGGATGGAGCAGTTTTATTTTTTTGCACTAAATTAATTAAAAACTGGTCAAATACTAGGAAAAAACAATAAACTTTATGTAATTTTAACGCAAAACTTTAAATTGCTTAAAATTATTTAATTTCATGGTAAAATATATATATTTTTGCTAATTTTGCTACAGTTTTCTTTACTTTTATAGACAAGACATGGCACCACATGTGCTCATTCTAACCCTTGATATGGTTTAGCAGTACTGTACCTAAAATAGGTTTATTATATGTTAGAAAAGTGTATGTATTTTCCTACATTCTAAACCAGTCGTAGAAAAAAGTCTTTCTTAGCCTACCCTAATGTTGTAAGCCAAAAAGTCATCCGCTACCTGCCTCGAACCTTTCATAAGTTAGGTAGGTGGATGAATAATAACCATTTAACTATCCGGTCAAAAGCAGGCAGCAAGGTTCAGAAAGGCATGATAATGGCCGGTGGTAGAACAGGTTGATTGGGGAGAGATCAAGACGTAGGGCTCGAACTGTCCTTGACAAAGAGGTGGACATTTACTTGATGATGTCCACTGTCCCCACACTATGCCGCACAGTGGGTAATTTAATTAAGGATCGTTCAAGTATGTATTACATTCCCATTTTATTTTTATTATTATTTTAAAAGCCTGTACCTTGTTCAAAAATGTTTTTTTTTGCTTAGTTTTGAGTTTTATGACTGATTATGTCGAAAACATGATAAAAAAGTAATCTTAATGTATCCATAATTGAACCGGTCATTTCGAAATGGGCACAAGTCCATTAATTAAAACTTTTCAGGATTAACAAAAATATATTTCTTATAAAAAACTCTATGGTGCTAAAGAATAGCAAAAGACTTTTTGGTGCCACATCTTTCCCTTTATGGTTTTTATGAGCTTTCCCAGCAATTTTGACTTTTTTTTATTATATTATGTTTACAGTTTTCAATGTTCCTTACACTACACCCTTTTTATAGATTAATAACCAATTTCGGCAAGCTCGGGATTCTACATTTTCGTAAAAGATCACAGACCATTCAG
Source organism: Brachypterus glaber (assembly GCA_958510825.1). Lineage (NCBI taxonomy): Eukaryota > Metazoa > Arthropoda > Insecta > Coleoptera > Kateretidae > Brachypterus > Brachypterus glaber. Next base: position 4,842,587 of record OY294048.1, on the reverse strand, counting down.
ATAAAAGTGAGGTTATGTCACATCTGACAGCTCCATTTCGTTTCACTTGAAAGGGGCATAAGTCCAGTACTCGTGCTATTTTCATACAGACTTTAATTTTCGAACGCTATATAAGTTGGTTTGTGGTACTTGAAGATATGACAATTTCACAAGGAATATGTAAAACCCTTCAACGAATAAAATGTGGCCAAAAAGTGATGTTTGAAAAAAATGTGACTCGTGCTCTTTTCGAAATGACGGGTAAGGTTTTTTAAGGTTTCTGAAATTGAATCTGATAATGTTAAGGTTTTTAAAGGTTGCTGGAATTGAATATATTAAATTTTTCCTAATTTCACCCGCTGGATGGCGGGGGCTAGTTTTAGTGAAAATTGGTATATTAGGGTTTTTGAGGTTTCTTAAAGTGAATTTGATAATGATAAGGTTTTTTAAGATTGCTGGAATTGAATATACTAATAATTTTTTTCTAATTTTACCCCTGAGGGGCGGGGGGTAGTTTTCTTGAAAATTTGAAGCTTGCTGAAAGTGAATCTCATAATAAATATATTTTACGCGCGGAGGTGAAAATGGGAAAGCTTTTTTACTGGGCAGTATATTGTACTATATTATCTAAATATTTTATTTGAGAGGTTTTTGCGTAAATAAATAAATATTATTTTTTATAGGATCTGAAACTAGTCCTCGAGAAAAACTTTCGAAGGTAATTCCCTAAAATTTGAATATTGATGTCATATATTTCGATAGCGAATTGAATTATATTTCCACAGAAAACACTCGACAAAAGAACTAGGGACAAGCTGTTAAGATATGTATTGCTTCGCATTACAAGGTATATTCACGGTGGGTGGTATTTCGTGTTCTTCATTGTAAACTTTAATCAAAACCTACTTTTTCGCGAAAATGTGCAGATAAGTTTTATATTTTGACTATTTTGTTTTAGTTTTTATAATCAGTTTGCAATAATTATTATTACCAGTGATTAAGTTAAAAGTAACCTCCAAAAATACATAGGCATTTGCCAAAAATGCCATTATGTGATTTTTCCAGGGAAAACCAGTATATATGTGTAAATATCATTCACATAAGTTGAAAAATTAACACTGGTTTTTTACCAGTCGTGAAATGTTTTTACCACCATGCCATTTTACTGTGTAGTGAAAAAATATAATATAAACTACGCTAATAGTCTTTTATAATCTTCTACTCTTATGTCCCTCGATGCATCTCGGGATATAATAAGCTTGGCTATAAAAAGTGTTCTCTACCTTTGTATATAACTAATTTTTGTTGGATAAATATATTGTTTTTTCCTACGACCTTGTTAGTAGTTAGCACCTAAAATCAGCTGATTTTACATATCTGCTGTCAGAAAATTAGTAAACTTCAAACACATAACCTCAAATTGACAAACTAATTTTAAGATAATTTTTCCTTTTTTTTTATGTTTAGGTGTGAGGCCATAGGAAAAATAGTATACGCACCTCGACGCAGACCATTTTAGGGCACATCGAGTGCTTTTTTACCCGGCTACGCCACGTAAAAAACACGCACTAAAAACTAGGTTCGCGTATTCGGTGCGTAATATACTATTATGCCTACTTTTCTAGCTGGAGCTGCTTAGAGTGGGAAAAGTGGAAAAAGTGGACATCACAATAACATTATCTCGGACCGTCCTTTCTTCGGGTTGTGTTTGTGCATTTTTATATGACAAGCTAGTTCAAAGTTTCTAAAATAATATTTATCATATCGTGCCTTATAAAGTAGGTATTCGAGTTCGATTTTCGGACCTACATGGGCGCCACATAGTGTACTAAGTGGCGCCCACGTGCGTAGTCTGATCAATTTGGAATAAAATACATTTTGAAATTTTAACATTCCTTTTTTACGTTTCCCTATTAAAGATCAACCGGTAACTCAAGAATACTTGGTGTAGTCTCACCATTCTGGAATAAAATAGATTTTTAGTAATTTTCGAGGGGCTGACCGCGAGGAAATCTTTTGTACAAGCCAAAGGAACTCAGGAGGAACTCTGGAGAAACTCTGAAGAACTCTGAAGGAACTCCGAGGAACTCTGAGGAACTCTGAATAACTCTGGAGGAACTTCGAGGAACTCCGAGGAACTCTAAGGAACTATTTGCAAAAAGGAACTCTTTTGTACAAATTTCAGACGCGGTCAGAAACAGTTATTATTTATTACCCATGCGGATTAACGTTTTTATTTTCAAACTAGATGAGCCGTTACAAACACCTTATCAAAACATCCTACACCTATGGGGGCCAATTTTTTTTGCAGGGGCGCCATGTTTGGTAGTAATCATTAGGGACAAAGATTTTTTCTGAAAGTAAATTTTGGGGCTTCCATTTATTTTTTTCTGAAGGAAATCGACAGGGACAAAGCTTTTTTTCCTGAAGGTAATTTTTGGGAGCCAATTTTTGTTTTGAAGGGGCTCCAAATTTGGTAGTAACCTTCAGGGCCAATTTTTTTTGTTTGGGCGCCAAGTTTTGGTTGAAACCGTAGGGACAAAGCTTTGTTTTTGAGGGTGCCTCATTGGCAGTAGTGCTTGTATAGCGGTAATTTCTACGGCTTATTTTCCAAAAATTACCTCTTCCAGAGAGGAACTCTTAAGGAACGCAGGAGGAACTCCCAATATTAATTATACGTTAAAAATTATTATATTAATTATAAGTGTCCAGTTAAATATTCTAGTTACCATATAACATGTTTTATTCTATTGTACTTAAATGTTTGTAAAAAAGGATATCCGTTAATAAATAAATAAATAAACTCGGAGGAACTTCGAAGAACTCGGAGAAACTCTGGAGGAACTCCGAACGAACTCTGAGGAACTCCGAAGGAACTCAGAGGAACTCTGAGGAACTCTTTGCAAAAAGGAACTTTTTTGTACAAATTTAGGAGGCGGTCAGTAATTTTGAAATTTCTTTTTTACTTTTTTCTGTCACATAAAATCTTAACTCAAAAACGCTTGGACTATCATTACCATTTATACACCCCACTGTTAAAAATAGGGGTAAAATTAGATTATTACGAATAAATTGTAAAACTCAAATATGAGTTAAACCGATTTTTTTACTGTTTTATAGGAAATTGAACTGGGACTTTAAACTTACCATTTACGATAAAAGCGTAATACTAAAGTTAATCCTAAAATCAAGTTTTAAAAATACAATATCATAGTAACATGCGCTAAAGACTGGTATTTGATTACTTCAGGCTTCTTTTTTAAATGAAATGCAATGCAATGCAAACTTATTGCTTCTAGGTAAAACAAGAACAGTAATTTGTTAACGTTACAAAGTGGGAGGTGAATTTTAAAGGTTTCTGCCGCCATTTCCTGTCCGACTGATGTAAAACTGGGGTCACTCCATCCAGCGGCAGCTCGCTGCTGCCATCTGCGTGTATAGCCAACTCCTACATCTAGCAGCATACACCTAACGTTGTTATTGGAGGGTAATGTTCAAAAGAAAGTATGGCTATATTTGTCTTGTTTGGAGGTTATGTTGAACGTCAAAATGTGTCAAAATATAATCTTAGGTAAATTCGTATTTTATTTTATTCTTGATATATGTATATAGATTATTATTATATTATATAATATTAAATAACATGTCAAGTAAGTTTATTGTTTCGATTTGTACCCATTCATATAAAAAAATACTAACATTTGACCAATTTATTATGATTTTTTTTTTTGCAAAATATGACAAAATTCTCTCAGAGATATCATGTTTCACCAATAATGGAGAGTTCTCCCGTTAGATTAGACTGGGACAAAAGTTCTACCCAAAAAGGATAGAAGACATACATACACTCCCACTTCTACCCAACCAAACAAATTCTGTATTTGTTCTTTGTTGAACAAATACAATATTTACTTGGCCTGACGAAAAGTGTAACTATAATATTTTTATTAAAGAAATTACTGGCGCCATCTAAATTTTAGTAGAATTATCTTATTCTACAGATTCACATTAGCTATGTTCGTTTGTGCCGCTCAGTGCTACACTTTCCGGCCAACCAAATAAATACTTTATTTGTTGTATGGAAAACAAATGCAGTATTTATTTGGTTGGCTGGAAAGTGTAGCACAAATGAGATAGAGATAGGGTAGACGTGTTTTGTTTCATAATTCTAGTTGTAAGTCCATTTAAAATCTCTTTTAGAACTTTAACATTTTTTTACACAACACACTACCATACTATGTACTGAATATAAATTGCACAAAATTAATATACCAAAAATTAATTTAATAAAAAAAATAATTTACAACACTTTTTTCCTACCGCTGGATGGAGTGATTCTAAGCAAAACCAAAAAAATGCAATATAGTCTGACAAGTCTAAAAGGTTAAAAACAACACGTTGAATGTATTTCTATTGAGACGTAGACCTATTAGGGCTTCATTTTATCACTTTTTGAAAACCTACATATTGCTCCCACGTGTGTTTAATTAAAATACCAGTAAATACCTAGAATTATTGTGTAAACATTATTGGTCCCGTATATAAATTGAAGACACCACGAGAATAAAGATCTGAGTATACTTTGTTTGTTTCTACACTACATAAAATTAACATAATATTGTCTGGTAATAATTTTCCAGGGGATGGAAGGAAATTTAAATTAGTCATTTAGTTTTATGTAAAATAATAAAAAATATTTATGTTTAGTGCATTAAATAACTTAATAACCTAATTTTTGACATAATTTAAATCATTAAGAAAACATTTTTGAGCTTTTCTGAGAAAACATTAGGTTAAGATTAAAAAAATCTAATCTCCACTGAATTAATAGACTTCGATCTATCGATCGGTTGCAATTTTGTAATTACCGAGTTCGATACTGGGATGTGAAACAACTTTTCACAACACTGTAAAAAGTAAACTGAATATTCAGTTACAAATGGATAGGAAAACGGAAGTTATTATCCTATACAATTCTTCTTTAATTTTTGTTAAAAACAAGCAACATATCGTACTTTAATATTTAAGGACGGACATGAAATGTTGCGTGTTTTAAACAAAAACTAAAGTACAATTGTATAGAATAATAACTTCCGATTTACTATCCATTTGTAACTGAATATTCAGTTTACTTTTTACAGTGAAATAAATTCCATTGTTCCCATTTGTCCGCCTGTTTTGCCTTAAACCATAGCAGGGAACAAGCCTGAAGAATACGGATCACCAAGAAACTACTAACTATACTAAGGCTACGATAAAAATGATCCTAGTATGTCAAAGCAACCAAATGAAAAGAATCAAGACGCCAGCTCGCCAAAGAAAGGGGTTCGGATCCCTCGCTAAACTGTAGCTCCCGGGATACAACAAATGAAAAACCTCGTTAGTAGGAAATTTGAATCCCTGCAAAAAGTGTTCCTGCTTTATGATATACGGCAGTAAAGTACCGCCTAGCTGCTATAGCATTTGACTGGTGATAAAAAAGTCACCATTTAGAACCTAAGTGGTATCTAAATATTCTTCATTTTCCATTCTTAAATAAAATAAGTTAAGAATATTCAGTCTATAAAAAAACATAAAATGCTTGTTAAATGGCGATTTCTCCCGTTAGATTAGACAGGGACAAAAGTTCTACCCAAAAAGAATAGAAGACATACATACACTCCCACTTCCACCGAACCAAACAAATTCTGTATTTGTTCTTCGTTGAACAAATACAATATTTACTTGGCCGGGCGAAAAGTGTAACTATATTATTTTCATTAAAGAAATTACTGGCGCCATCTAAATTTTAGTAGAATTATCTTATTCTACAGATTCACATTAGCTATGTTCGTTCGGGCCGCTCAGTGCTACACTTTCCGGCCAACCAAATAAATACTGTATTTATTGTATGAAAAACAAATACAGTATTTGTTTGGTTGGCTGGAAATTGTAGCACAAATGAGATAGAGATAGGGTAGACGTCTTTTGTTTCATAATTCTAGTTGTAGAGAGCTCCATTGTCCAAAAAGATCCTAGATTGTTACTTCAGTGTCCTCTTCAATTAAGTTTCATTAGTACCTTAATGCTGATGGAGAATAATGTATAAAGTATAAACAAAACAGCTTGAAATATAAATTGTTTACATTGATAATGAATTTTTTGTATAGGTATACGTATTTTTCACCTCAAAATAAACAAAGTTTTAAGTAGTTTATTACTCCTTGCATTTATAGTTTTTAAACACAGTTTCTTGTAAACAAGTTGCTATTAGACTGTGTAAAAAATATTTTTTAATTTTTTTGATAAAGTTTTTAAATTAGAAACGAAAAGTTTGTAGCTGTTTACTAATTACGTCAGCCATATCACAGTTCCCCGTTACTCACTTTTAGTTTGCGTTTGGAAAATACTCATTTTTCTTTTAATGTTGTTTACTTATAGTGTAAATATTGATTTAAAAGCAAAAATTAAATAATATATCGGGCGAAACGTTTTTTAATCGCAAAAAAGGGTCACGTGATCTCCATAACTTTTGAATAAATAGGTCAGTTTGAGCAAAAGTTACATTTTCTTACTTATTAATTAAAAACAAAATACGGTATAATATAAAATTAAGAAAAAATAAAAAATTTAAAAACAAGACAAATTTAAAAAAAATAAATTAAAATTAAAATAATAAAAAAATATATATTTCATTCTTTTAAAACTTTTGTCTATTTTTATTTAAACTGTAAAAGTGAGTAACGGAGAACTGTGATATAGAAAGGTATAGGGAGTGTGTAGAACAAAAAATGATGGTTCGTGTAAAATGTTCCAATTTTATGTGAGAATTAATCGACTAATTTCCCAGTTAGTGGTTAAAGATGGAGTGGGAGTGTGTCTTGAACTATCAAAAATTAGATGACGTAATTGTTGTACAGCCTCTATATTTTTAGCCAATTTTTTGTGGAAACACCGGTTAACCGTACGGTTTTTATCCCCACCACTAAATTCGTATAACCGACAGTTCCCACAAAAACGCATTGGTTATTTTCTTGAGGTTTTGACAAGTACCTAACCTAACTTCTCCCAAAAAACTGATAAGGTGTATATTTTTTATATTTCCTTTGGATAAGATATGATGAAAATCACTTAAACTACATTTTCAAGTTTATTTGCTCATGGGGAAGGTAATAAACAACAATGATAAGTTTAAATAGTTTTTTATATAAGAATTTAATTTTAAACCACATAAGCAAACACTTAGAAGTTAGAAAATAAAAGTTGAAATACCTTAACTACTCTATTTTTTACATTTTGCATACAGAGAAAAATTCCCACAGGCCTGTAAATTATGGTGTAAATAAACAATTTATAGGTTAAGTTTTTACGGTTAACCGTATCTAACTCACCTCCGAACCTGTGTTAGACGCGGTTACTGCCGGTTAGTGACGTCATCGCTTCCCCTCACTTACCGTATGTAACCAACCGATTATCACAAAAACGAGTTTCAGTAACTGGTTAGTGCCGGTGACCCGACAAAAAATTGGCTTTTGTAATGTTATAATTTAACATCTGAATAAGCAATTTTCTTTACCTATAAAATATCTTAATAAAGCCATACCTATCTTTTTATGTCAACTTTATATTCTCTTGTTATTCACGGAATTTGATAAATAAAGTTTAAATTTTCATTATATCGTTTCTGTACGTTCCTATTCTTAGAGGAGTTTATCTCTGTCGTTTACTAATATTGGCCCGGCATTTTACGACCTTCCGTGTTAGAGGTTTGGCTCAATCTTTCCGAGCAATCTGCCACCACCTTCCTGAAGTTATGGGTAACTTTACCGCACTATATGCAAGGAATAAAGGTTGATTTACCGAATCATTAACACTATACTAATTTAAGAATATAACCAATAAAATTTGTCAATTGACAGTTCTTAAATTTGTTTAGTAAAATAAACTACTTTTTCTACAAATTTTCTCTTTATGTATACTTATAAAAGAAAGACTAGTGATACAAGATCAGGTGATTTAGATGGCTAATATAGTGTATTTATTAAATAAAGTAATACCCAAATTTCGATATTGGATACTATTACAATTTACTATTAAGAAAAATCCATTACATGCAACGCCTCTAGGTTTCGTAACTCAAAAACTCGAATTTTATAGATTACAAAAGTTTTTTTTTTTTTGAAGCATGAATATGTAATTTAATTTTCCTACGACCACCTACGAAAATGATAAATTTCCCATAATTTAGAGAGTAAGAATCTGCCATATTTAAAATTATGTCAAAATTATCCCCATAAAATAAATTCAGTAATTTAAAAAAATGCACAATGTCCCAATGTACTCAGGTCCTTTTTGACACATCACAGGTGATGTGACTGAGATACCTTAACCTTTCTTTTGCGATATTCTTTTATACATCGCCGATAAAGGTACATAAAGTTTTCCGATAAGGGAAACATAATACAAGGGAAATGCATACGTAATTTGATTTCCTTACCCGATTCATGAATTTAGTGGATACTGAAAATGCGATAAATCAGAATTCTACTTTTTTGTTATTATTTTTCGCCCCTAAGTGAATCAGATAATGGCGTATCCTTACACTGGATCGATTGTAAATTATTTTTTTTAGGGTAACATATCGCAAAAAAAAACTGAATAGGGTGAATATCCAAAAAGGACTCCGTTTTTATTAAAAAGTATATATGTGACCTTACACAAAGAAACAGATCCAGTGTGCAAAACTACTTTTCTCAGAAAACCCGTTGAAACTGTTGCATTTGTTTTTTTACATAATTCGAAAAAAAGCTAAATACTTAAATTTGACACACTAGGTAGGTTTCTTTGTGCAGGGTCCCATATACTTATAATAAAATCGATGACGAGTCTTTGTGTCTCTCCTTTTTTTATGTTTTTTTTTATACTTCCCAAATACCTGGAAGTATGCATATTGAGAACTTTTGTTTGCTGATAAACAATTTTTCTATAATGTCTTTTTAATTTTTGGGGAATTTGGATCTGACTTAAACAGTTATCTAATTTTGTTGTGACGTTTCGAGGATAAATTTTCGTTGTTTTCAAACCTTAATTGGAAATAAAAAAACATATAAACATTTAACTTAACTTTAAATTAATTAATACTAAAATATAGAGTAAAACTTACAGAGAAAGCCAAAGATTAATCACTGTCACACATAAACAAAACATTATTTAAACAATTATACATATAGTGACAATGACTAATCTTTTGCTTTTTCTCTGTAAGTTTTACTCTATATTTTAGTATTATTTACTTTAAAGTTAAGTTAAAATGTTCTCATCTTGTCTTGTCTCGATTTCAAGAAAAAATCAAGACATGATTGTAGTTTAAAAAATAAAGATATAGTTAACATTATAACTACAGCCTATTATGTGGTAAATTAAATAACTTACACTGTTGCCGTTGTTTCGTATTTACAAGAAATCTTACTTACCGATAAAAAGTTCATTCATAATAATTTCTTGAGGTTTTATTCATAATTTCCAAATTTGATGTAATGCGCATGCGTAAGCGGGCGACTCCGCCAATTTTAATGCAAGGTCTTGGTAAAATACAAGGAATAAACAATTTTTAGGGTCTCTTCCATGAATTATGTTACTCTGCTGGAAAACTTTAATTATTTCATGCATAATATTTATAGAATATTATGTTATCTTCTTATCTATACAAAATAAACCTGACAACAAAGCGGAAAAAAAATCAGGGCTACCAAATTTGTTTAGTTGGATAATGACTGAAACACAAGATATTATGAATGATGTATGTTGGTATAACTGGTCAACTAAAATACTACATAATGGGCTATAGTAATAATATTAACGTCAAAAGTCGAGTCTCTTAGCTTCTTTTTTTATTAAATTTTGGTACTTTTCATGCAAGTACCGTTTAAAAGTTTAAAGTAAGTTATTTAAACACAAGTTATGACAATAAAGAATCATTGACAATAACAAAAACTTGTCTGGTTTACTGCGGATATGTTTCAACGCGTGATACTAACCTCAACCAATCCTGTAAAATGTCGAGAGTCTTGAGAAACAAGATACGAAGTTAGTCGTCGAGAAGTGGCCAAGACAATATTAATCTATTTCTTGCCTCGAAAATTAAGACTCTCCATAATCGAGACTAGACTTGTTGTCTGTGCGTGAGATTGAATTTAAATATTTTGAATTTCTTTGTTTAGCTAAACAACTAAATTTAATAGTGAATGATCTAGTATAAGATTGTTTTTTGATATTGACTCGCACTTAAAAGACAGCAATTGTAAATTATTATTTTAGGGGTAACCTATCGCAAAAAACTTAAATAACCAAACAAACGTCCTGATATTACATTGCTACATAAAAATAAATTGCACCGACTTCCCTTTTTCTAAACACTATTTGACGAGGTGGCAAGAAAATGGTTCCATAAGATTATTTTATTCTTAAGTAGGAACTTTTGATTTATAAATAAATACCTACAGGCAATTTATATTAAGAATAAATTTACAGAACTGTGCATACCGGGTGAGTTTCAGTCCATGGACAACCACCAAAATGGAATTGTTTTCAATCCAGTCAAAGCAGTTTCTTTGTAAATTATATTTCTCAACAATGACTACAAAATAGCATAATTTTTTTTTTTTTTTTGAGTCGGAAACTAAGTTTTTCCATTTTAAATATTATTAAATAAATTTTATTATTAAATTATAATTTCATTATCCAATATTAGATAATGACTACCAAATTTTATTAATTTTTTCAGATATTATAGATTTTTTTTAATCATATATTGAGAAATTGGTTTTCAGCAACCTCAAAAACTATAGGATAAACATATTGTGGAATCTGTCAAAACTCTAATTAATATGTATATTTTAAAAACTTTTATAATAATAATAATAATAATAATTCTTTATTTCCATAAAAATTTTATTATCAGGATACTAACTAGGCTTAGGTAGAGTCGGAATCCGTTGAACCCAGGCATCTTTTTTTATTTTGTAGAGCTGTATCATAACTATGTTAAAATATAGATAAAAATGGAACCTTTTTCTTTTCACTGCGCGATTTGCTTTTCCCGGTTTCTTTTAATATGTGAATGTTAATTAATTCTCTTTTATATTCAGGATACACTACGAAACGGGCAGTTTTTATCGATAGAGTCCCTTTATTTAGACAATTATTTTTTCTAGATTTCATCTAAAAGGAAATGAGCTCTAAATTTGAATAACTAATTTACTCAAGTCTTAATATTTGTTTTGTTAGAGGTTTTATTTTTATATACTTCATTACCATATTTGCTACGAACGTGATTTATTTAAAAAAAAATCATATAAAGAGAAATAAAATAAAAAAAAATTTACTGAATTTATAAGTTTACTAAAAAGTAGAAAATAATCTTTTTAGCTAGTATAACTCAAATTAAAAGCGTGGGAAACTCATTAATACAAATCTATAAGAATCCTCACGCTTTTAATTTGAGTTACAGAGGCCTGATAAAAAGGTTATTTTTATTTTATACTTTTCAGTCGTGCGTAAATAAAATATTTTTGAATTTTTTTAAATTCTCAAGGTCCCCCTCGGGGGTGACATTAAATTTTTTATTTTCAGATTCAGTTTCGCATTCAATTACATATTCACAGTAAATGGTATATTGGATTTTCCCATATACCTAATAAAATAAAAAAAAAAAAATAATTTTTTATTTTATTTTTGGGATTTTTTTTTTAATAAAAAATTAATTTTTATAATGATTTTTCATTTTAAAAAAAGATTTACCCCCTATAACTTTTTTTTGTTTTTGGGGGTATTACTTTCAAAATTGGTAGAATTGATCCTTGTAATAAAAGTAATTTTTCCTGAAAAGCTACATTAAGGGAACGTTCAAGTATTACGTAACGCTCCCAGGGGGAAGGGTGGGGGTCATTTTGGAGTGTTTCGCCCATGTTAATGGTATAGGAAAGTAGCGTTACAGGGGGGGGGGGTTCCAAAATGGTCAAAATTTGCGTTACGTAATACTTGAACGTTCCCCATTCGGAAATTTCTTTCAAGTTTTTTCAATTTTTTAAAAAGTTTAACCCCCCATAACTTTTTTGTTTTTCCTGAAAATTTCAAGTCGATCGGATTATTTGTTCTTGAGTTATCGTGTTCACAAAATCGTGAAATCGGACGAAGGGACGGACATTAAAAAAGAAAGTTGCTTATTTTTTCATCAAACAAATTTGTATCCAAGAATTTTATGTCTATGACGATTTTTGAAAATTTTTGAAAATTTGAAACTAGTAAAAATCATACGGTGACGGTGACGGTTACGGTGACGGACTACTGAATTTGTTTGCACTTAATTTATTCTTCAGGTAAATTTTAAAAGCCTGTTTGTAAAGTGTGCTAAACACTATACACTTGATGCGTTTTTCCTTTGGAGTATTTACATTTAATTTAGTAAGAGCAACTGCAACAGTATACTATAACACAGAAAACACAAACTGAATTAAGTATATTTATGCCTAAGTATCCGAATTTCAAAATGTAAACAGATTTAGTAGTAAATTACTAGACAAACAGCAAATTAAGTGTATTTGTGCATATTAGCGTTTGAAGCTTGGTATTAATTCAGGTAGTTAATGTAGCAACGGATGACTGGCGGTGGCGTGTGGCGGCAACCGGGTGTATGTATAAACACGGCAGTCAACTTCGCCGCCAGCTGACAGTGGCTTCATTTATCATATGGCCCATTCATCGCTCACGTTCGACAAACTTTTGATAACGGTTGAAGTATTACAACTCAAATGTCAGTTTCACCTAGGGGTCCAATACTTCCACCCGATGACCTTTTATGAATTTTATTAAGCCGATTTCGGAGTCGATCTTTTTAATAGCATCAACGCACAGAAAAAAAAAGGATTCCTTGAACCAAGGACATATTCTCTTGATCCAAGGCAAGCATTTCGTTGAACCAAAGTCGATGTCCTTGAATTAATGAATGAATGGTTTTTGAATGAAGATTCGCGCTCTTTAGGGAAGAATGTTCATTCAAAACTAAGAAAAAAGTCCAAACCATTTTTAAAAGGCCATGGCGATTTCTGGACCTATATGTATAGAAACTTTTGTTCTTAGTTTTTGATGTAGAACCACCCCGCATCATTAAAATTTAGGTTTTTAAAATTTTAGTATTTAATTTGTCTGCCTCGAAACGTGAATTTTTACTATCAAATGAATTTATCTCGAAAACGGTTTATCCTACGGTATTACAACAACAGTACCTATTATGTATCTTTACCTGAGGAATACTATTCTGATAATAAATCCACAAATAAGTTATACAGAAAAAAGTTGGTGGCAAAAAGGTGATAAGGACCTCCCATTTCGGACGCCCCAGGTTAAAGTAACTACATGCAAATACCATTGCCTGATAGGCCTTATTAAAAAAATATCAGGTGCAATACCTCGTTGCTATAACACAAAGGGTTCCTGAGTTTTTAAATAAAAATTGAATTTTTGGAACCCCTTTTGAAGGAGCGTAGCTCCCTTACGTGTCGTTTTAGGACATATATTTATAGGAACTTTTTTCTTATTTTTTGGGTAAGGAATAACACCCTGAAGTTACGTACCGTACCTAGGAAACACCCAGTACCGTACTTAGGAAACACCCTGTATATGGTATTACTATACAGTGTGGTCCAAAAGCCACCCCCCCTTTTAACTTTTGAACGAGTTGAGATATCGACTTCAAATTTAGAACTCTTAAATAAGACAACTTAAACTATCTTTTAGCATATATTTGATATTTTCAGCTCTTAAAAAGTGGGCAGGGGGGCATGGGGGGACATTTTTTTTAATGGAAAGGGGGGTCATGTGATACATCATTTTAAAGCCTATAAAATTCTCTATTTAACCTAATATATTTAATTTTTTTAAAAATGTTTTTTTTGATTTTTCAATTTTTTGTGCTAAAACATCCGATTTTTTAAGTTTTTTTTTATAAATTTTTATTTATGTCAACTAAAATTAGTTTAAAAGTATAATTAACATTAAGCTTTAAAAGGTTGTATTACACGACCCCCCTATCCATTTAAAAAAATGTGCCCCCATGCCCCCCTGCCCACATTTTAAGAGCTGAAAGTATTAAATATATGCTAAAAGATAATAATAATAATAATAATAATGTTTATTTAGTTTAAGTTGTCTTATTTAAAAGTTCCAAATTTGAAGTCGATATCTAACTGGTTCAAAAGTTAAGAGGGGGGGTGACTTTTGGACCGCACTGTATGGTATTATAAGAATCTGATTTAAAACTGGTATTAAATATTAATAAATTGCAAGCATGGCTAAGTTCCGCTTCCTGTTTGCGCAATCTGTGGCACTTATTGAATAATTCAGTCATAAACGAAAATAGGAATTGATTGTATTGTTCCTACATACTGAAACATACATAGAATTTAAATGTGTCTATTATTTAAATCGATGCAATTCAAAGGTTCGGGCTAGGTAAAATAAATATCATGTTATTTGATTCCGATATACACTGAAATGTATTTGCTGATTTGTTTAACAACACGAGTCTGTCCATCGAAAAACCTAGTTTCTGAACAGATAAAAATAATATATTAATCCAAATAAATATCAGTTAAAGCAAGTTCTCTCTCTCTCTCTCTCTCTCTCTCTCTCTCTCTCTCTCTCTCTCTCTCTCTCTCTCTCTCTCTCTCTCTCTCTCTCTCTCTTTCTCTCTCTCTCTCTCTCTCTCTCTCTCTTTTTTTTTCTATGCCTTTTGTCAAATGCTGCTCTCTTGTTAGTTTCTGCAGATGGTTCGCCTGGTTGTTACCATACCATCGCTTTCTTTTGGCCTGGTCTTCTGTAAGACTTCTTAAATGTTTACTTCTTCTTCTCTTCATTAATTATGACCTTTTGGTCACTTATGGTCACTTATGGTCTTAAACTATCGTCCTTTTTGACCAGATACAAGTGTTTTAATTGTCTCAAATAAATAAAATTTCTTCTATCATAAACTCAAAAACATGAGGATAACCCTAATCCAGATTCAACCACTAAAATACATTACATATACTAACTTGAAATTGTAAAATCAATATCAAAAGTTATAACGATTGTAGATTTAATAATATTTTCCTAAGAAACACATTTTTGCATAAATTACTTGTTGCAGCTGGCGCGAAAAAACTTACCCCATTATTAATTTTTTCCTTAAATGTTTAACATGTTTCACCTTCGCGTCACCTACGCTGAATTTTAAACCAAGTTAATGTTAAATTTATATAGGTATACATATAAGGGTGGAGTGAAATTTTTGTTTACCCAATCAAATAGCACCATGTACCAAAGGTTGCCTAAATTATAGCACATAACCTGTAATTTTCTCAAGTTTTTTTGGGAGTAGTCTTGATACCCGCGGGAGCTTTGAAATTAATGAGAATTTAAGAAATTTTAAAAAATTGTTGAATGGACCAATAATGCTTTTATGGTTTGATTATGCAGCAATGCTCTTATAATTGTTGTAAAAATACTGTAAAATACACTGCCCAGTAAAAAAACCTTTCCCATTTTCCACCCCGTAAAATGGACTTTTTATTATCAACTTTACTTTTAGCAACCTTAAAAACCCCAGTATACAAATTTTTATAAAAAATACCCCCCGCCCCTCAGGGGTGGATTTTGATTTTTTTTTTGTTCTAAGATTCAGTTTCAGCAACCTCGAAAATCCCTTTATACCAATTTTCACAAAAATTACTCCCACCCCCTGGGGATGGAGAGACCATTTTTATTGTCAGATTGACTTTCATCGACCTCAAAAACACCAATATACCAATTTTCAAAAAAAAAACACCCTCTAACCTTAAGGGGGTGGATTTAGAAAAAAAAAAATTTCAAGATTCAGTTTTAGCAACCTCAAAAACCCTTATATACAAATTTTCACGAAAATATGGAAAATATTTTAAAATATTATTAAAAAAATGTTCCAGAGAAAAATTGTTCGAAATGTCCTCCTTAACAAAATTGTTTATAATATAAGGTGCATGCATATTATGCATTTTTATCGTAAGATGCACATTAAGCAACTCACCCCTAAAATTCAAGAAGATAGCGGACTTTTACGCAAATCATCCGGTGAAAAACTAACAGGAGTGTTCTGTTACCATCCACTACTACCCTTTAAAATATCAGCCCGTGTACATTTATTGCAATTCACATTTATTATTTGACTGAACTAAAACTTTTGAGAACCTAAATTGCAAATGGCAGGAGGTATTTTAGAAGCGCCTAAATAAATGCAGCTCTCTGTGCAGGAGTTTGTTTTATTTTTTTCTTGGTTTGGACTTTTTTTTTAATGAGGGGGCCTTGGTTTACGTTAACATTGGTTTGGCGTCTGTTTGGTATTTTTTTTTTATTTTGTAAAAAAATGTTTTTTATTTAAAATAACATATTGAAAAACGGTCAGCGCATGCGCGTGCGCATGCGCAGTTTATCAAAACGCTGCATAAAGAGCTGAACATAGGCGCTCCTAGTATTTTAGCCATATGATTAAATTGGTAGTGTCAACAGCGGTAAAATGAATTGCTGCTCTAATTATATCTCACCAAGGTTATATTAATTACTAATACAAAAGTTATGTGTAAATTATTGGTTTATAAACAGACATCTAATAAGCAGCGCAATAATTAACCTCCACTTGTTAAAACAGTTATTATAAATTAAAAATGCTCTTGGAATTTTATATATTAATCAGAAAGTTCCAAAACATTTACAACGTTTATTTAATAGTATATTAAAGTACTAGTTTCATAACATACGTTTTTAGCGCACGAGTACAAGTTTAGAAAACGAGCCGCTTGCCGTGAGTTTTCTAAAGTACTAGTGCGCTAAAAACGTGTTATGAAACGAGTGCTTTATACAATTTTTTTCTATTTTGCTCTAAAATTTTAAAAACTTACATTTAAATTGATGACTGATTTAGGGATTTTTGTTTGGACTTTTTGTTGAATTGGCATTACAGTTTTCGCCATGTTTAAAATTCTAAGAACGAATATTATTTTGATATGTTTTATAGTCATTTCTTCTCTTTTCCACTGCAAGTAACCAAGCCACAATTTTAACACGGTATAACATAACCTAAACACAAAATTTTTTAATAAATTAAACTTTAAACCGACGTTCACAATTGCATGGCAAACGTCAAGAGATAGACTTTTGTCTGTTCCCAACCCAAAAGAAAAAAAAGTAGACCTCTTATGGGCCTATAAGAACACGCAAAATGCGTGTGAATATGAGCTTACAAGAGACGCGAAATAGAAAAAATTATGTTCCAGTATTAACTTTGTAAATAATCATGTGTAGTACGTCCACTTCGATAGATAGAATTTAACAATGTCAAAGTAGAATTTTTATTTTTAGTATTTTTTTTAAGGTTTAAAAGACATGATTTTTCATACATAGTTAAAAAAAAATCCATTTCATGTCTTATATATTGTAAAAGAAATAAATAAAAACAAATTGATCAACAATGTTTATAGTACTAGTGGGTAAAGTAAGATATTGCCCATGAGAAAATTAACCTGCAAGGCATCAGCCAAGCAGGTTAATTTTCGAGAGGGCAATATCGGTTTACCCATGAGTGCCATACAAGGTTTTATCCAATAAATAGCTTAGGAATTCATATTTTTATTAAAAATTTTAATGACATTTACAAGAAAATAATTTAACAAGTGACAGTTGAGGGGGTAAAATAAGTAATTATCCACTCAATAAAGTAAAAGCCACGCGGGGGTTATTATTGAGTTTACCTATTTAAAATAAAGTTGGTAATTGTCTTATTATCTGTATGTGTTGGATAAAAGTTATTTAATTCTTAAATGGTAAAGTAACTTATGGGCCACCCTGTATTTATCATCTTTCATTTTATTGGTCAAATTCTTGGAAACAGTTTTCTTAGTTAAATTTTTGCATAAACAGACCTTTACTCTATAAATTAATTTGAAGCCTTGCATAATATGAAAACGCAATTTCCTTGTATATTTTTTGTTCGCGATATTACGTTATTTAATTAATCCTGCTTCCAGGAAAGTGTTAATTTAATCATTAATTAAATGCTACTTTCCTTTTGAGTTAAGAGAAAAAAATGTTAAAATTTGACGGTAATTTATAATTTCTGTACTCTCACCAGAAAAGGGACCACCCGGGAAAAAAAGGTTTATATATTTGAGATACGATCGGATCTCTGTATATCCAAATTTCATGTCCAAGAATATATCAACAGATCCAATCATATATGCTTATATATAAGCAGTTATTTATCAAGAGATCCAATCATATCTCGCCATATATGAGCAGATATGTTTATATATAAGCAGATATATATGACGAGATATGATTGGATCTCTTGATATATTACTGCTTATATATAAGCATATATGATTGGATCTCTTGATATATTCTTGGACATGAAATTTGGATATACAGAGATCCGATCATATCTCAAATATATATAAAAAAATTTTCCCGGGCAATTAGTAAATATTCATTTTCATTTTTCATTTTTACGGGAGGGTTATTAAAATTGACCGAAAAATCAATTTTTTTGCATTTTCGGCTTAAGAATGTCATGAAACGTCAAGAAAATGTGAAAAAAGTGGGTGTTAAAAAAATGTGTCTGTCTGTATGTAAACCTTGTAACTTTTAAACGAAATGGCCGATTTGAAAAATTCTTTCACCAAACTATTCAGGACCTTTTCTGTTCTCATCACATCAAATATGGTTTGGACTTTGGCGTAAGGCAAGGGGGGCAAAATAGACAGAAGCTATAATTTTTAGCGATATTTCACTTTTTTGCATAAATAAAAATAAAGTTTAATTTCCTACAAAAACATATGTAATCATTTTTATCCAATACATACAGATAATAAGACAATTACCAGCTTTATTTTAAATAGATAAACTCAATAATAACCCCCGCGTGGCTTTTACTTTATTGAGTGGATAATTATTTATTTTACCCCCTCAACTGTCACTTGTCAAATTATTTTCTTGTAAATGTCATTAAAATTTTTAATAAAAATATGAATTCCTAAGCTATTTATTGGATAAAACCTTGTATGGCACTCATGGGTAAACCGATATTGCCCTCTCAAAAATTAACCTGCTTGGCGTCAGCCAAGCAGGTTATTTTCTCATGGGCAATATCTTACTTTATCCACTAGTACCATAAATAACTATTATCACATGACTATTAGTTTCCGAGATATAGGGATTTTAATAAATTTTGATATATTTTTACATTTTTAAATTATTAATTTAAAAGTTTAGTATGATTTGAAAAAACTTACCGAAAACAGTATTTTAATCGGCTTTTTTAAATACAAAAAATACGTGTTTTTAAAATAAAATATCTTGCCTCACATTGAATCTTTAAATTTAAGACGCTGTTTTAAAGGAAACTTTATCTAATTGTATCACCTTGGTAACCACAAAATTTACTTCAGGTCCTATTTGGGATCATTTCTAGACAAAGTACACATTTAATTTTAAAACAGCAGCCACTTATATATAAGGTCTCAAATTTAATTGCATTTTTTCCTCACGTCACTATATAAAATTTGATGATTTATGATACCTCTTGAGATGGTCTTTGTTGGTTAAATCAGGAAATACAATTAGGTAGATAAATGTAAAAAAAAGGGAATAATTAAAGAGTACAAAGCTCAAAATTTATCATATAAAAATCTAGATGAAATGCTGCACTCATGCATTTTATTAAAACTTTTTTTTAACTATCATTTTTAGCGATATCTCAGTTATTGTTTATAGTAGAAAAAAAATACACAGTTAAAAATAATGTTTAATTACCTACAAAATATATGTGGAGGTGAATTTCAAAACGCAGTTTTCGACTTTGTGACATAGCAGCTTGTCAATTACTTGACAATCAAATTGTATTGTTTACTAAGTGACAAGGTGCTATGTCACAAAGTCAAAAACTGCGTTTTGAAATTCACCTCCTCATATGTAATCATCAGTATTCGGCGTAAACTCAGTTATGACTCATCAGCGTTGAAAATAAACACAGAAACATAGGCTTACGGAATAATTTTGCAGAATTTTGAGGGAAATTTTTATAAATCGAAACATTTGACGACTAATTTTTACCCACAACAATATTAACTATACATATTAACTATACATACGTATATATATATCGGTGTTTTTCAAAGAAAAAAACTACATTCGATTTTTATCTTTTAAGAATACGAAAGTTTTTAATTTTTATTTCTTAATAACTTTTTTTCCCACCTTACTCGTTTAAATGAAATCATCAAAAAATATCAAGATAAAAAGAAATAAAAATGTAAATATTTAAAACTTCGCCTCAACGCTAGAGTCGACACGGCGCCTATGCGAGTACTGGAAATTCGCCGACTACTGGTAATCATTTTTAACGTTGGACTATTAGTTTCTGAGATATAGGCATTTCATTCCAAGTATTTTTACATTTTTTAGAAGTATTTTTTTACCTCATTTAGAAAAATCTCACTCAGATACCTGTCATTTTTCGTGAGCCACTACTACACTGTAAAAAATAAATAGAATCATATGAAACAGGAATAATGTGAAATAAAATATATAGTAACCGTCGCAGTCGGGGGCCAATCCTAAATATCATAATAGTGATAAAGATCTTCAAACTTAATTTAAATATACAAATGTTTTAATAATATGAAGGCGAAACGGGCCTCCGCCTGCGATGGTTACTATATAATTTTATTTCACATTATTTTTGTTTCACACTTTTTAGTTAATTTTAGTTAAGCTTTAGAAAGACCATTATTTATCATCAAAGAGAAAACAATTATAGCCTCCCACTCTTATATCCCTCGATGTACGCATCTCGGGATTTAATACACTCCGCTATAAAAATGTCGTCTCCACCTTGGTATACATCAACGAACTAATAACTCTTCTTTCTAGAATACGCATACCGTTAAAATAAAGTATCGCCAACATCTCGGTTTGTTTGTAAATAAATAGTAGGTATATTCAGGCCTGAATAATAACAATTACTAGTAACTGGTATTGTTGTCTCTGTTAGAACAAAGATGTGCGAGTAAGATAGACGAATGTTTATGTTGCCGACGTTTTTGTCAGTTTTAACGAATGAAATGCCTATTCTAGAGAGAAGAGTTATTAGTTCGTTGGTATACATACTATTAACTAATCTTTTATTTCTCGACACTTGTTAATTTTTTTTGCAATATTTTTTTGTATACATTTAATATTATACTAAACTTATAAAAATTGTCTAAATATTGCATGAGTTGAATAGATGGGCAAGGTTTGTACCGAAGTAAAAAAAAGTAGAATAATTAAAGAGTACAAAGCTCAAAATTTATCATATTAAAAATAAGCGTTATAAAACGGCGTCGGAAAGGAAAGAAAAACAAAAGGGTTCGGTGTGAACGGTAAAGTGAAGGGTTGTCAGTCGCGCCGCTGAATTGGGACAAAAACAATAGAAGAGTTTCATTGTTTCAGCAGTTGCCTGCAAGCTACTCATACTCCTTCGGTAATCGCTCATCCTGACGTACCGTTTGATCACCAAATTTAACAATGTACCCTTCTGCTGCTGTACTTTCTTTGCAAGAAAGTATTCGAACTAACTTTTCTTTTAAGTCCAAACCAGTCATGTCTATCAAATTTCATATTCATCCAGGCAAAACGTTTTGTAGAGCAGTTTACTTGGTAAAACTTTAGGGGACGACCGTTTTTAAATTTTCCCTGGCCGGCCGAAAGCCTAGAGACGACCCTGAAGATTATATTAGGGGCTGTCCATATATTACGTAACGCGCCTAGGGGGGGGGTCTGAGAAATTGTTACATTTTGTGACATGGGGGAGGGGGTCTAGGTAAACGTTACGTAACGATTTAGTAAATTTAATGTTTATTTCCTAAGCTTGGCAGATGTATTTGTATTTCAACATAAATTACTATTTAGTGGCCCATAATTCCCTTTTTCACACAAAAATTGACGAAACTATGCATATTTAAATAATATTGTAATCAGTAAAAAAAACTGTTGACATTGATATTAAAAAAAAATCTTACGGCCCTGTTCTTGCGTGATCTTGCCGATGAATCATCGGCGATGATACATTTTCGCGCGGAATGTGTACTCACAGAACACCAATGTGTGTACTATTTGTGTACCTGTGCGTAAACAATATACGTGTTATATGTGGCACTGTGTACTAAGAGGTACCTAGTATTTTTTCCCTGTGTGATATTGATTATGAATGTTTTTTTAAAGTTTAAGTGATTTTTTCGTGTAAATTTTTTTTAAGGTTATGTTATACTATATTTTAGGTTCATGTTTGTTTTGTCGAGAAAAACGAATCAATAGTGAGAATACAGTTAAATTTATTGCGAAACAAAATTTTTATATTGTTACGCATTACACAGGGGGGGAGGGGTGTTGGTAAATGTGACAGTTTGTTACACAGGGGGGAGGGGGGTTCAATTTTTTTGAAAAATTGCGTTACGTAATATATGGACAGCCCCTTAGCATTTTATCAATATTTATAAATAAAAATAATTAATACAATGCGACATCTATTGGGATTTCGGTATATTTTCCAAAATGATAAATGACATATTTTCCAGTATATAAAATATTTACCTGATTTTATATTTTAGTCATCTAAATATCAAAGCCCAAGAAAAACTATAAATCAAAACAATTTATTTAGGTGTACTCATGATACAACAGGGCCTTGTTTGCAAATATGAAATTACATCCAAGAAATTTTTATTTGCGTTCTTAGTTTTTTGAATATTTTATGATTTTGTTTTGATAGTTAATACACATTATAAGTCCTGGCTGACAGGACCTGGGCCTGGTTATTTATTGGGCCAGGACCTGGTTATCCATTGATTGTAAATTTAAATATGTATTGAAAAAAAAAACAAAAAAACAGAGCACGTATCACACATTTTTAATGAAACAAATGGAAAAGTTGTCAAAGTAATGTGCATTTTTTATAAAACATTGTACTAGGGAGCACATATAAAAAAGTGTCTTATAGGTATGTCCATAAAAGGAAAATCTGGGACTCAGGAAAACAATGTTTTTTCTGAAAATGTTTTTTTTTTCATAACTACATAATAAATATATATTTAAAATTGTAAATCTGGCTTTGTTTTAAATTTTTTTTTTTGTGTTGAAAAAAAAACAAATACTCTCTTAACATTGCTATAGCATCAGAAAGCTATATCAAATATTTAAGGTTATGTGACTTTTCCTAGAGAGGTTGTTGTTGTTGTCATTGATTGTAAAAACAAGTGGTTGTCCGCAAGCTTATGTCACGTGCAAAAGAACATACATATATGTAAATCTTTTGCGGTAAAAGCTTGGCTATATCAAATCAAACAATATTTGTGTAAAAAATCAAAATTATAAGTAAGCCTATTTCGGCGTGAGTTCACTTATATGTTGACAAACCTTCGTAAAAAATGCAATTTAGTTTCAGTTCGCTCCGTTGACTTATTCATTGTAACCTGAACTGGAGCTAGGGGAGATTTCTCTGTGACTATAGATTTCAACTGACCTTTTCTATCTCATAAACATCGTTTTATGATAAGCATTGACATTTTATTGCTAACATGTTTTTATATCATTCGCATTGTCCATAATCACAGTTCAATTTTCTATGAATTGGCTATAAACAATGACCAATTGGGTAATATAAGTAATATTTATTTACCTAGTTTTTTAACGTAAATACATTTATACTGACCTTATTTACTAATAGATTTTTTATCAGTTATTGAAATATACAGTAGGATGGAAGGAACGAAAAGCATATAATTAAAACCAAGGCGCCCCCTCTATTTTGCTCTTAACCGATTTTTTAAAAATGGCATTTACGTAATCCCCAAACCTTAGCCCACGATTTAAATTTGTCCTTAGATAAATCCGAAAAAGTTTACTTTTTTGGGCTCGTATAACCTATCTCTTATACAAAATGGGATTTACTCCAAATCTACGCGGTAGAAAGTTTTGTTTTTTTAATTGAAAATTCCGTTTCAGCACACAAAAATACTTAATGCATGATAGGTTTAGTCCTTAGAGAAGAAAAAAATTGTTTTTTGTAGACCATTGTTAGTTAAATAATACATCAAGTTTTTGTAGACCAGTGTAATAGAAAAATCTTAATTAGGTTAAATTCATTTAACAGGCTTCAAAAAACTACGATGAGCTTTTGTTTCCTGAATATGCATTGCATATAAAATCGCTGAGGTCTGTCTGTCTGTCTGTCCTTTCAGAAGTTTTTACTTTCTCATAAAAGTATTGTGATAGAAAAAATACCTATATATTTTTTTTGCTTAAATCATCTTATTTTTTCCTGAAACGTCGAGAAAAATCAAAATAAGCCAAAAAAAAGATGTATGTAGATTAAGAACGATTTGAGCTAGAGACTTGAAATTTGGTACGCAGATGTATTTTTATATTATCTTGGACAAGTTAGTATTTCAGCAAAATCGGTTGTGGGCAAGGGGGGTAAAAGGGGTCTTAAACTTTTGTTTTAGTCTTAGTTTTTTTAATAATACAATAAAAATTTAAAAACCACCTAAAAGGTAAAATAAAATTACAGAAAACATGGAGATTATCGTTTTTTCCATGACCCCTCCCCCTCAGCCCAAAATGTTTCTGGACATACCTTTTTTTATTAGAAAGTATTCTCGCTCATTCGAGACGGCTGGTTTTTGTATTTCCCAAACAGTTGAAAATCTTAAACTTGGCATGTTCGTAAGGAACTATAAAATTTTTTCAAAAAGGGCAGCGGGGCAAAAATCAGTTGCAAAATTGGCGAAGGCGCCAATACGGAAAGTTTCACGGGCTTAAATATGAGCTTTATTTTAAAAAACAGGCTTAACGGCTAGTAGTCTATAAAATATGACACATTAAAGGTAAATTTGTGCATAATTAAATTTTGATAGTACAGTATAATCTCGATAATGTGAACATGCGTATATGTGAATTATTCGGTTTTGTGAACACACAAAATTTTCTATTGGATTCTCTGTAACATAAACTGGTTAAAGTGAACGACTACTTTCAACAAGTTTATATATGTTTAAATGTGGTTGTTTCTCGATGCTCCCTGAGGTACAACCAAATACACAGAGATCTCGAAATGCCCCTCCTAAAAACGGAAATCATCCGCTACAGCACGTCTTTTATACAAGACAATTTAGATTACCCAAACCTCCTCATTTCAAACTTTCTAGATTATGATCACGAAATCCACTACACCCACAAAAAGATCAAAATCTTCCTCAACCAGTAATGGTACCCATAAATTCAGGACAGATGCATTCCCAGCATCAGTGAGCTAGCCTCACTCCTCCCACACCTCCCTCCCCTCCCTATCCCATTCCTCCTCATCCCCCTCCCACTTCTTCCTCCGCTCTCAAATGCCTAGAAAAAATTTAATATACAGGAAATCCTTTATCCCTATAGTTGTTTTTTTTTTGCAAAAGTTGACAAAATAGCAAATTGCTAATCGTTATAAGAATAAAATAAAATAATACTTTTGTGAGAATTAGCTGCGCCCTGACCTCGCTCTAATAAAATTTTATATTATATATAAAATAATCACTACAAATTAAAAACCGTATAAAAATTATAAAAATAACCTTATTAATGGTATTTTACAGACACATTTAAAATTATATAAAAAACGCTTTAATTATAATAAATCTGTCATTGGAGGTAATTTAAAAATATAAAGTTTCAAAAATGAAATATGTTTTTGAGGCGTACTAAAACTATTTAATGTGCCCACGTAAATGATTTATTATTAAACATTTTATTAACGGTACCTATTATTATACTCTTCGCAGCGCATTTAGCGCTAGAAAAGTATAATACGGTAGTTTCGAATTTTCCAAAATCGCCAAAAAAAGTCCTAGACAAAACATTCTTGGATACAAATCTGTTTCATGAAAAAATAAGTAACTTTAAAATGTCCGTCTGTCCGTCTGTCCGTCTGTCCGTCTGTCCGTCTGTCCGTCTGTCCGTCTGTCCGTCTGTCTGTCTGACCGTCCGCCCTTCCGATGTCACGTTCTTTGCGTACACAATAGCTTAATAACAAGTTATTCAAATGACTCTACATTTTTAGGAAAAATAAAGTTCTATGAGAGGATTCATAATGTTTTTAAAAATAATCCCCCCAAAAACAAAAAAGTTATGGGGTGTTAAACTTAGGTAGACAAAAGCTAAAGGAAAAGTGTAGGAAAAAGCTTTCAGAAAAAAAAACACTATAAAAAAGAGGAAAAAATACCATACATATGTATAAATGTTTAATTTCCTAATATTTATTTATTTATTAAAAAAAACTCACACAGGTTTCCCCAATTACAGAGTTTGTTATGTTAAGTAAATTAATAACAATATCAGTGATCATTACCAGCAGGTGCAGCAAAAAAGTTTTTTATTTTGCAAATAGAAGTATTTAAAATATCGACCCTAGAGCAAATACTATTATAGTAATTGCACATAAGAATCACAGGTGAAAACAGATAAACATTCGTTCTGGACGTTCTAACATAAAAAAATGGAGAGATTCTAGCAGAAATTCTGGGCACGTTTATTTGCAATAAGTTTAATAGCTCTATACAGTCAATCTTATTATTGATCAATTTATACAAAAATATAATTGATGCTTGTTGACGTCTTACAGATAACGATTGAAACGAGAAATCATTTAGCAAATTCACATTAGGTATCCCTCTAGCTGGATACTCACCATATTTCCTATGATACAGATATTTGAGGTAACGTCTTTGAACGTTTTCTAAAGCAGTAATAAGAATATGGAAACTAAGGTATACCTTAATCTAAAACTCGACTACTGCATACATATGCTAATGATTTTTTTTTGATTAGCATTATTGAAAAATTACCATTATGGGTTAATTACATCCAATACATCTATGGGAGTCTTTTTTTAGAGTGTACTTTTATTACAAGCATTAATTTATTAAAAAAATAAATCATTTAAAAATAAAAATAGGGGGTGAAACTTGACGAGAAATATGTTTACTACATATTTTATGAAACTAAGAGAGCTGATAGAGATGTCATTAAAGCCAAAGTCCGGTAGAAAATAATTTTTTGGCAGCCAAGAGTCTCGAATTCAAATCCCATCCCCGACACCACTTTTTTTTTTGTTTATAACTTCTTTATTATTTTTTTTTTGTTTAATTTAGTTTCATAATATACGTTTTTAGTACAAGTTTAGAAAACGAGCCGCTTGCGAAGAGTTTTCTAAAGTACTAGTGCGCTAAAAATTGGTTATGAAACGAGTGCTTTTTACATTTTTTTTCTATTTTGCTCTAAAATTTTAAAAATTTACATTTAAATTGATGACTGATTTAGGGATTTTTGATTCGCGTTGGCATTACAGTTTTAGCCATGTTTAAAATTTCAAGAACAAATGATATTTTGATATATTAGTCATGTCTTTTTCACTGCAAATTCTCAAGCCAAAATTTTAACACGGTAAAAAGTAACATAAACACAATTTTTATTAGAAAATTAAACTTTAAAGGGAAGTTGACATTTGCAAGGACAACGTCAAGCGATAGGCTTTTGTCTGTTGCCAACCCAAAAGAAAAAAAGTACAGACCTCTTTTGAGGCTATAAGAACAAGCAAAATGCTTGTGATTATGAGCTTATAAGAGTCTCAAAATAGAAAAATAATTTTAACTTGAATTTGGAAAAACACAATATACCATCCAGCGAGAAGAGTATATAATGGAATGCGTAGCAGTACATATCTTCACGGCTTGTTTCTATTATAAAATAAATACAACTGCTAACGAAATTAATTAATTAGCGAACGTATAAATCTTCTATTTATAACTGAAGACAATAATGCAAAAACAATGCATGTCCCTTTTTTGACAAAAGCATTTATAGGTAACAAAATAGTTATTTACTGGAAAGTAAATTCATTTGGCAATCAGGAATTAGTTTCATGTCCATCTACCGAAAGTGAAACAAAAGACATGTATGTCCCGAAAAAATATGTATTTTGTTTAATGTCAAAAACTTGACAGATAATAATGTAACGTCAAAAACAATAAAAAATATATGTTTTATTCGCTTGTGTTGTGTTAAAAAGTTAAAAGTGAGACTTTTGTTAAGAGTTGTTTGTCTTTTGTTTTATTTTGGTGGGCTGCAGTTCTTTTCCGGTCCCCTATGAAAAATTGTCAGATAACTGACATAACCAAATTAAAACTAATTTTACTTATTATTTTTAGTTTTTTTTTATTCAAAATATGTTTACAAGCGGATGTGAATCTCGGCTCACGCCTCGATTCACAAAAGTCCAAACGAGAAACATTATTTCTCGTCCTTAAATCATATTATAGTATATTCTTAGTGTTTTCAAATTATTTTTATACTCTTTCAAATTATACGCATTTCGAGACAAAGAAGTATTTTGTTTTACTCTAAGAAAACTGGCTTAAAAAGAGCTTTCATTTGAAATATAATTTTTTCAAATTGGATAAAAAATAACACTAACTATAAACAAAAAACGCTAAGTCTAGGAGTTTTACTCCCCTCTTACCCCTAATCATTTACCCCCAAAATTTAAATTTAATTTTGAAAGGTGGTAGGAAACAATATAAAAACCCGATTGTCCATATCTTTTCTAGAAATGGAGTTATCGAGTCTACAGAGAGACAGATGCAGATCGACGGACGCAATTTGTTTTACTGATTTCGACAGAAATGTCTCAAAAGTCGAGAAATGTGAAAAAACACGATCAAAAATGCTGATGTCGATGATTTCAATACATCTTAGTGGAATCAAGTGCCGATGTAAGGAATAAAATTTCGAGTCAAAAGATAAATATTGTATGACATTATTTTCTAGCACTCCTATTAAATTTTAGAATTTTCCAACGAGTTAAATAAATGCAAAGAACTTTTACCTCAAGAAGTAATTTCAGACCAATGTTTATGAAGGTGTCATCTTTTTGTTTGTTTATTTACTAACAGAAACGCGATACAGCTTTGTGGTGTAAAATGTAGATGTCGCTAGTCGACTTTCAGGCTACCTAGTAGCGATGTTGCGTAGTTTCCACCTTATCCTCAATTCAAATCATTATACTTAAATTAAAAATGTAAAAAACTTTATTGTGTATACTATAATTATGTTTAATAATATGGTATATTTAAATCTATTAAAATTAAACTACTAGTTAATATAAAACTCATACAGAACTAATGTTTCTTAAAATTTACAATAAAATATCCAAAGTATATGTTTCCAATCGGCAACACTGTACCCCTGTCAGTCATTTTACGACATTAGACTGTGAATTTACACATTCTTTCTCTCTCTTTACGCGTACTAAGTGTAAACAATAGTCACTCCCCACCAGCCCCTCACCGTAGTTGGTTCACGCTTCAAACAAAGCATACGGTAGATTTCATCATGTTCCTTCTTGAGGTAAAAGTTCTTTGAGTAAATGTGAGTTTCATGAGAAATGCATCATTTTTGCACTATGGCCTTCAACTGTTCCCGCGCATACTTGAATATTTATAGCAAATACAATAAAATGTAGAATCTGTCCATCATTAATAATTTACATAAAAAACACTATGCTTGTAAATGTCACTTTTTCCATAATAGGTAGGTAGTAAAAGGCAGCTGTTCAGATAAAACAATGTATTCCCCTAAAATTTGAACAAAATGTTTTTAAAAAATATATGGGTTCGGCAGGTTCAGCTATAAAATATGTAGATGGTGTTAAGCTAATTTTAAATTATTTTAAATTTTAACAGGTTACATGGCAGACTTGATTAAAAAATGAATATTTTCAATTTTGAATTGAAATAGTTTAGAAACAAATGAAAATAATAACAAAGACATTCTACAAAATTGCTTAAAAAAATTAACACTTTCGATATCCGTAATAAAAATTGAATATGCACTAAAAAAATATAAAACAAATGAAAGGAGGGTATCGCATTTTGGGCTAAATCGCCTGCAACGATAAGACTTTACATGCTTATAAATACATAAAAAATAAATACTTAGCCAAAATTTCAGCCCTTTTTACATCCCGGAACATACTTTAATTAATTATTTTAATTAAGAATTTTGACATATGTCAATGTACGATTTGGCAACGTTGCACGAAACTTCAAGTGTCAAATGTCATCTCGTCAAAATAAAAATAACTTTGCACATTAACTACTACAGTGGGTCAGTGTTGTGTTCACTGCTCTGACGATAATATTAAAATATTTGGTTGTGTTTTATTAGTTTTCACGGATTTAATATACTGTAATTCAATGTGTAATTAGGCTGGACTTATGTGACTAGTTTCTTAAGTTTCAGTACGATTATGGAGTTATTTTTGAGGTATTTATACTATAATAACATTGTAAGCAAACCATTAGCTTCAGCGATAACCCAAAGCATCTAGTTCCATGGGACAGTGTTACCCAAGACAAGTAATTTAATCTGGCTTTCAACATGTTAAATTAGTTTATTTCCATGATATGATTTAAAACTAGATTATAAAAAAGTTACACATAGACTTTTAACTTATAATATTAATTAAATATATTTATTTTAAAATAAATATATTTAATTAATATTCAACAGTGTTTTTATTATACATTCTATCTAAACGTATTTATGTTGGTTTTGTAAATAAACAAAAAATATTGCTTTTTTTCAGTATGATAGTCACATTTAGCGCAAGAATAATGCGATGTTGTCGGGTTTACGATATCAAATAATTCCTTAGTTTTTATTTTTTTTTTTTCATTTTGTTCTTTATCAACAAATAATAGAGTTTTTTATCATTTATTTTCATCATTTTGCACTTTTTTAAACAAAAATATATTTTTCTGATTTGTCTCATGAATCTCTCTACCGATTATTTTCATACTGACAATAAATACTCGTGAGACATAGTAGAAAAGATTTATGAAAGAAATCCGATCAGTGCAAGGACTTTTGTTTTAAAATTGATCCAAGCCCACCGTGATAATTCTCAGACGATGGTTAAGCAATTACAGAACTAGGTTGTTTTACCATATATACGGTGTGGCCATATCCAACTTCTTAATGATTATTAAACCAGATACAAATAAATACGAGTGGTTGACCTTATTTTGTGCACTTAAAATATTAAATTTATTGATATGGAGATCTGGTAAAACACACGTGTAGTTATTTTAATAATTTCAACAACGAGCAGCTTGGTTACAAAAATTTTTCATGACGATTTACAAAAAAATCCACCTACCTATACAGGGTTATTCAGAAATAATTTCAAGAAATTTAAGAAGTGATTTTACATTAAAATTTATGAAAAAAAGTTCGTATAAAGGTTGGTCCGGAAATGAGCCCTAAGGGAGCTACGGCTCTTCGAAGATGGACATATTGAATGCGGAACAAAAAAAGCAGCAATAAAATTTTAATGCTGCAGGGCGATTCTTCATTTAAAACTAAGCAAAAAAGTATTCTTCACCAAAACACCTAAATTTAATATTAAAGGAGTTATAACCTTTTAAAAAGTAACATTCTTAGTGGCACAAAATGTTCCTCTCAAAATGCATTTTTTTTAAACGGTTGCTCCTACAGTGTTACAATATATGACATTTTGTATGTATTTTTACTGAATGAATCTATATTTATTACAAAAAAAAAAAAACAAAAAATCTATACATAAAAAGTTTGGGGCAAAAATGTGTTAACCCTAACATATTTTGTCAAGTTATAGGCTTCTAGATATTTTTGAAGTATGAAAAAACACTTTGGAAGGACAGACTGAAAGGAAGACAGTGTGGCAAAAACTTTGCTGTAACTAGAAGAAATTAAACGAAAATAGAAAAGTAATAACATTAATGTATGTTTTTTATGCAGTCATATAATTTTAAACGTCTTGCAGGTGGATAAAAAGTAAAAGAACATGTGTTTTTCTACGTAGGTATATACGCACTTGGCTGTGTGATCTTAAGTTTAATAAACCCAGTTTATTACTTTATAGGAGATATTTAATACTCTTGAATTTTAATAGTTTTGTGGTGGAATAAAATCGGATATATTCTCGGCCATTTCGATACAAAGAGGATGTTATTGCATGTTTTTAAACTTATAGACTAAAAATAAAAATAATTCCTTAAATATTTTATTAGTTTTGTTCTTTTAAATGGAACACCACCGTAATTATTGAAGAGGATGAGATATAACCTTCAAAGAAGATTATCGTTTTAAAGGTGAGTTTTGAGCCAAATAAGAAAATTATGTTTTTGTTTAAAAAAGTGCAAAATAATAAAAAGAAATTATAAAAAACTGTTTACCAAGTTTATTTGTTAATATTGAACATAATAAATATATTAAATTCTTTAACATTTTTGTTTTATCGCAAACGTGACAACAATGCATCAGTAGTGGGACATTTTTGGTACCCCCCAAACGAAAATCAGGGGTATTTGTTCAAGACCTCTAATGTAGAAAAGTTTAAATCTACTTGATGTATACGTTCGTTCTAAAATATTTAATGTAGTATGCAAAATAAATAACAGGTTAAAAAAACTCAAAATTATAATAATTTATAGACATTAAAAAATATGAAAGTGCTATTAACGTTTTTTACTTCAGTATAAAAGGTTTTGAAGTGTTGCATTCATGGGTCAAATAATATGGTCCTGTTTTTTTTTTGCTTTTTTCAGTTTTGAACGAAATCTATAAAAAAAGTCCTTCTGTCAGTCTATGCTATCTAGCAACAAATAGTTATTTATGTATTTTAAGGCTTTAAACTAAGCGTTAAATTTATCATAAAAATGGCATTAATCAAAACCAGAAACTAGCGTTTTTAGTAATGTCAAAAAGTCTCCTAGCTTATCTTCAACAGTAAAGTTACAGTTCTGTTATTAAAAAAATCTTGTTTAATAGTTTTTCTAATACAAAATAAACCACAGTAATCAATTTTTGCACTTGCCTTAACATTGATATAGGTTAACATTTTATGCAATTGTTATTTGGTAATTTTAACCAGGGACGTGCTAAATGGTGGGCAATGTCACCTTTTTGCCCCAAGCTTTTTTATCTGTATATTTTTTGATATTTTCATAATAAAATATTAATCTTTGATTAAAAATAAATAAAAAAGGTACTCTTTATGTAACACCGTAGGCCAAGTGTTTTCGAGAAAATTGCAATTAAAGAGGCAATTTCACATTCTGAGCATGAAAAAAAGGAACTAAAAAATGCAGTAATAAAAAATTTAATACTACAGGGTGATTCTACATTA
Source organism: Brachypterus glaber (assembly GCA_958510825.1). Classification (NCBI taxonomy): domain Eukaryota; kingdom Metazoa; phylum Arthropoda; class Insecta; order Coleoptera; family Kateretidae; genus Brachypterus; species Brachypterus glaber. The sequence continues at coordinate 4,809,262 of OY294048.1, read as the reverse complement.
AAAACTATAAAAAAAAGCTCGTATAGATCTAGGTTCGCAAATCAGTTTTAAGAGTACTGCGGCCTCTTAAAAATAACTCTTTTTAAGGGAACGTAGTTACGCGTAGCTCCCTTAAAAGCGATTTGCAGTTATTTGTTTATGGGAACTTTTTTTTATAGTTTTTGATGTAGAATCGCCCAGAGGTATTGAAATTTTTATTGGTGAATTTTTTAGTTCCTTTTTTTATGCTTAGAATTTGAAATTGCATTTTTAATTGCAATTTTCTTGAAAATGGTTGGCCATACGGTGTTACATAAAGACATATCCACAGTCTCGCATAACAACATAGTACATAAGAATGCGATGCCGTGATTGGCTTTATGTGCCGCCATTTATCTTGTAAGCCAATCACGACATCGCATTTTTATGTTTCATGTTCTTATGCAATCTTCTGGATAGGCCTTAAAGAGTACCTTTTTTATTTATTTTTAATTAAAGATTAATATTTTATTAACAAAATATCAAAAAATATATAGATAAAATTTTAGGGCAAAAAGGTGACATCGCCCCCCATTTAGCAAGTCCCTGGTTAAAATTACCAAACAAATATTACAATAAATAACTTTTATCCAATACATACAGATAATAAGACAATTACCAGCTTTATTTTAAATAGATAAACTCAATAATAACCCCCGCGTGGCTTATACTTTATTGAGTGGATAATTATTTATTTTACCCACTCAACTGTCACTTGTCAAATTATTTTCTTTGAAATGTCATTAAAATTTTTAATAAAAATATGAATTTCTAAGCTATTTATTGGATAAAACCTTGTATGGCACTCATGGGTAAACCGATATTGCCCTTTCGAAAATTAACCAGGTTAATTTTCTCATTTTCTCTCTTACTTTACCCACTAGTACCATAAATAACTATTTTTTTACGCCGAAACATTAGTAAGGTGCAGTGCACCTATGGGTGCACGTGTTCCACTGTTCTTCTAATTTAAAAAGAAATCGCGAACAATAGATTTCCCGAAAGCGCGAGGCTAATGCGATTATTAAGCAGTGAAAATTTAATAAGCACCTTAGAAATAAGTGGGAAAAGAAAATAAACACGTCCCCTAGGGCATTAAATAAAGGTGTAAACGTTAAAAAATATTAAACGGACCCTTCAAGGAGTAATCTGCCGCACTCAGCCACTACTTCGTATCTCAGCTTAAAAAATTTATTTATGTGGGTTTTAGGTTTAGAATAGTACATTCTATATTTTAGATTTTAAGCTTTCACGGCCATTAAGATATAAAGAACTTTCACTTTCGTTTGGAGCTATTGAGTCATTTCCATTAAAACCTAAAATTTGGCGCAGATACGTAGACGATGTCTATGCTATTTGGCCCCATGGCATGGAAAGCCTTCAAGGTTTTCTAAATCACCTCAATTCCCAACATAAATCTATACGGTTTACGATGGAAATTGAGAACAACGGATCACTTCCCTTTTTGGACGTTTTGGTTTACAAAACGGAAAATGGCTCAATAGGACACTCGGTATACAGGAAGAAAACCCACACTGACAGATACCTAAACTCATTTTCACATCACCATCCCTCTCAAAAACGCTCGGTAGTTAATTCACTTGTTCATAGGGCTTTCATGATTTCAGACAAGAATTCCCTAGACACAGAACTCCTTAAACTAACCAAAGCCTTGACCATGAACGGTTATACCAAAAAAGACATTAATAAGACCATATACAAATACAGAAATCCCAGACCCAAACAACAGGACAATAGTGACAATGACAGACAGACACAAGTTATACTTCCCTATGTAAGCGGTATCACGGATAAAATAGGTAAACTTTTGAAGAAGTCAAATATTAAGCCTATATTTCGGTCCAACCAAAAATTAGGTCAATGTTTGACTTCAACAAAAGACAAAATACCCCTGAGTTCAGAAGGCGTATATAAAATACCCTGCTCCTGTGGTACGGTTTACATAGGTGAAACTAAGAGAAAAATTTCTACAAGACTTCAAGAGCATGAGCGCAATATAAGAAAGAAACAAATTTCCTTATCGGCAGTAGCCGAACATGTACATGAAACAGGTCATAAAATCAATTTGTCTGAAACAAAACAAATATTAAAAGAAAACAGAAAAATGCCAAGGAAGATACGGGAATCGATAGAAATCATCAAGCATCCTAACAATATCAATCGGGACACTGGTTACCACTTACCTGCAATATGGAAGTCTTTGATAGGAAAAACCTCGTCACGGGTGAATAACCACAACTCGTCATAAATAGTGACACAAGTTGATTCGAAACTTAGTTTCAGATTAATCCCTGAAGATGTCTCTAGTAGTAAGAGACGAAACGTCGGAAAGTGAAAATCCATTAACACGGTCTAAACCCGAAAGTGAAAGTTCTTTATAGTATATTCTATAACTAGTATGGAATAGACAATATTCCGCGCGAGCGGAAAGTTTGTCATACGAGCCGGCAGGCGAGTATTCCATACGTGTTGTAGACTATACTTTTTCTTCGACTGCAAATATGAAACACTGTATGGCTTTAAACTGCGTACAAGGTTAAAAATAATGTTTTTTGTGACTCGACGTTGTAAATGCAACAAAACACATATTTTTAAATAAAGCAATTAATGTTATTTAATAATTTTATCAAATCAGTACTTAAAAAAGATTTTTATTTAATTTTAGCACATATTTACAAATTTTAATGCAAAAATTAAAGGTTATGTCAGATTATTGTGACAGATATCAGGTTTAAATATTTAACAATATTTAATTTTTTGAACTGAATTGATAAAAAACTGGTGAAATATTAAGAAAACCTTATAAACTTTAGATAATTTTAACGCAAAACTTTAAATTGCATTAAATTATTCAATATTTCATGGTAAAATATACATATTTTTGCTAATTTTGCTACAGTTTTCTTTACTTTTATAAGCAAGAGATGGCACTACATGTGCTCATTTTAACACTTGATACGGAATACTCATGCCGTATCTAGAGCTAGAAGGAATTCATTCTGTGTTTGAAAAGTTTGTGTATTTGCTTACATTCTAAAGCAGTCGCAGAATTTTCCAAAATTTTCAAAAATCATCCTAGTCAAAAAATTCTTGAATATAAATTTGTTTCATGAAAAAATAAAGAACTTTTTTAATGTCCGTCCGTCTGTCCCTCCGATGTCACGATTTTTGTGAACAAGATAACTCAAGAACGAATAATTCGATCGACTTGAAATTTTCAGGAAAAATCAAGTTCTGCGAGTGGAAGATCCCTATTGTTTTTATTTTTTTTATTTTTTCATTTTTTTCTCGAAAAGAAAATAAAAAATAAGTTTTTTTAGTATTTTTAAACCAGACGGAAATTTTAGGTTTCATATTTTTTCATGAAACACATTTGTATCCAAGAATTTTTTGTTCTAGGACATTTTTTGGCGATTTTGGAAATATAACTACCGTATATGGTCGCTCTGGTCCATACCATTTTTAAGTCTAGTCAAGCAGTAATAAGAGGAAGAGAGAGAGAAAACAATGACGTTTGCTCAGTACCTCATGCAATTTGCGCAATCTTGATATTATAGGCAGTCATGTATATTTATATTCGCACTAAAAGTTTTATAAAACCGGCTGCAATTCGACATTAAAACGTAAGTTGGGCAAAGGCACCGCGGGAAAGTATCATTAAGATATTCCATTATTTCCATCTGCAGCGTTTGACTTCTTTTTATGCTTTTTTAAGACCTCTTCCATGCCAATTACTTCTTTCTTTCTACCTTTTTATATTACAAGTACCTAGCATCGCACTGTGGCCACAGATTTTTCATTAAATATTCAAATCCTACGTTATTTGTCACATCGGATATTTCAATTAGTGACTTACATATTTTTTTTTTATTTTTATTTTTTTGTTTTAACCTTGTACTATTCTACTTAATTAAGCATCACCTAAGTCCAGGACTTGTGTGGGCTAGTAGTAGAGGGAACAACCGGCTTATACTGATTTTCGAACCACTTTTTATAGGGAGTGTCCGCTTCACTTATGCCTTCGCCAAATTTCAATTATCAATTAACTGAAAAAGGCAAATCGGCGCCATAGCGCGCCAGTGAGAATCGAACTCACGCTAGTTGTAGTAGACTTGTCATGTACAGACGCGGTAGACCACTACACCAATCCACCCATATAATTAAAAGTTCAATATACCGTTTAATATACAATTAATATCCAGTGGGCATTTTTCCTAGAAAAACGAATGGTTACAGAAACGTAGCACATCCGGTAAAGGAGGCTATGTGTAGCATAAAACTGTGCACATTCCTAATACTTTAAATGTTTAAGGACATCTATGGTACCTATGGGCTTTTTTTTTTCAATAAGTCAGAATTAAATAACATCAGCGTTCAATGTTTACACCCACATCCATGAGAATGGGAGTATGACTTCACACCACCCTATAGCAAGCGCTTAAATGTTTTTCTTCAATTGGGGGGGGGGGGTTAATACCAAGTACTTAAATATTTTTTCTGGGACTAAAAGTGAAAAAAAAAGCAAATTTATATTTTTATAGGATAATGCAATAAAAAAGCATATATTTTTTTCCTATGGGGGGTAATTACCCCCATTAATCCCCTCATCTACCCCCTTGTTGATTAGTTGAGTTGCCCTAATTGTTTTGGTTAATTTTTTTTAGTAATTTTTTCTCTGTTGCAACTTGGTCAAGTTTTAGTCAAAATAGGATATCTTGACTCCTGTTCCAGGGTACTAACTTTCTGAGAGGTTAAGTTAAGGTTAGATGTCAACATTTGTTAAAAATGACCACCATTTAAATAACAGCTAAAATAGTATATTAAAGTACTAGTTTCATAACATACGTTTTTAGCGCACGAGTACAAGTTTAGAAAACTATTAGTGCTCTAAAAACGTGTTATGAAACGAGTGCTTTATACAATTTTTTCTATTTTACTCTAAAATTTAAAAAACTTACATTTAAATTGATGACTGATTTAGGGATTTTTGTTTTGGATTGGCATTATAGTTTACACCATGTTTAAAATTTTAAGAACAAATGATATTTTGATATATTTTATAGTCATCTCTTCTTTTTTCACTGCAATTAACCAGTCCACACTTTTAACACGGTAAAAAATAACCCAAACACAAAATTTTGTAAAAAATTAAACTTTAAATCGATATTGACATTTGCACGCAAAACGTCAAGAGATAGGCTTTTGTATGTTGCCAACCCAACAGAAAAAAAAGTAAAGACCTCTATGGGCCTATAAGAACACGCAAAATGCGTGTGATTATGAGCTTATAAGAGCCGCAAAATAGAAAAATATACCTTCACTTTTTGTTTGAGAATTTAAATGTAGAACATTGTGCGATAACAAACAATTTTAATCAGCTGAGAGTTTCTTTCTTTATTAAGTTTTACACCTTTTTAATTTCCATCATAATCTGGAGAAGGACTTTAAATTATAAATGGTCTTTATTTTTTGAGGTGTATGGCCATAAAATTCTTAGTTTATCTTTAAGTAATGAATTCATGAAAATTATGTAAAATAGGTCATTGTCTTGAAGCAATAATATTATTATTTTACAAAATGGGCTTTAGATTTTCAAAAAAAAAAAAAAATACATTATTTATAAAGATTTACCCGTGGCATGAATATGTTGCAAAGCACGGAGTTACCTCCTAATAGTAGATAATGAAATAAAAATTTAAATTCCCCTTAATCTGAGTACCAAATTTTAATTCTAGCTTAAATAAAGCGTTCTTAAGCATTCTTAAGTAATCGTGGATACAGACAGACCGAACGACCGACAGACAGACATAATTATTATTGCTTACTTTGATTTTTCTCGACGTTTCAGAAAACATAAGATGATTTAGCCAGAAAAAAAATACCGAATACCTTTTTTATGAGAAAGTAAAATTCGATTATGCTACAAGGTTGAACTTAGAAAAATGTCTATGAGCGCCATTGATTGTAATAATATGATTATGCAAAAAAATTTATACGAACATCGATTTTTATTGTTTAAAAGTTTCATACTTATATTAACTTTATGGCAAATATTAATTCCCAGGGTGCAAAAGATTCAAGACTCCAGAAGATAATCAGGAAGTGATGAAACTTTATCATAAAACTGGCATTATGTAAAATAGGATAGCGCACGGATAACCTAGGCCTGCTTTTATTTTAGTTTTTTTTTCGTGTCATTTAGCTCAGCCGGACAATCTGTCTCCCTCTCTCTCTCTGTCTCTCTCTCTCTCTCTCTATCTCTTTCTGTCTCTCTCTCTCTCTCTCTCTCTCTCTCTGCCTCTGTCTCTGTCTCTGTCTCTGTCTCTGTCTCTGTCTCTGTCTCTGTCTCTGTCTCTGTCTCTGTCTCTGTCTCTGTCTCTGTCTCTGTCTCTGTCTCTGTCTCTGTCTCTGTCTCTGTCTCTGTCTCTGTCTCTGTCGCTGTCTCTGTCTCTGTCTCTGTCTCTGTCTCTGTCTCTGTCTCTGTCTCTGTCTCTGTCTCTGTCTCTGTCTCTGTCTCTGTCTCTGTCTCTGTCTCTGTCTCTGTCTCTGTCTCTGTCTCTGTCTCTGTCTCTGTCTCTGTCTCTGTCTCTGTCTCTGTCTCTGTCTCTGTCTCTGTCTCTGTCTCTGTCTCTGTCTCTGTCTCTGTCTCTGTCTCTGTCTCTGTCTCTGTCTCTGTCTCTGTCTCTGTCTCTGTCTCTGTCTCTGTCTCTGTCTCTGTCTCTGTCTCTGTCTCTGTCTCTGTCTCTGTCTCTGTCTCTGTCTCTGTCTCTGTCTCTGTCTCTGTCTCTGTCTCTGTCTCTGTCTCTGTCTCTGTCTCTGTCTCTGTCTCTGTCTCTGTCTCTGTCTCTGTCTCTCTCTTTCTCTCTCTCTCTTTCTCTCTCTCTCTCTCTTAGGGTTCCAGAAATATTTTATTAAAGACACTATTTTAGACGGATCATCAGGAAAGGCGTAGACCAACTTTTGTAGGAACATTTTTTAATATTTTTGATTAAATTTAGTAACCCTCTCCGGCTGAAGTGATAAATGCTGATTCTTTCGAAGAAAAAAACATATGCAAATTAGTGAGTCGGTGAATATTTTTTACACTGTTTTTAATTCTCTTTTTATAGGCTTATTAGCATATCCGAATAGCTAATATCAGCGGTTCTTATTTTTAGCAAAGGACACCACTCATTATGTGTTTCTTAGAAAATCTTTTCAGTTAAAGTTTTTTATTGGGATAATTTAATGAATTAATAATCCAATAATAAAAAATGTTATTGTAACCAAGTTTTTAAATAAATCTTTTTCTTTCATTTTAGAAGCGTTTTAAATAACTCGATTTTAATGAAATAATAAAAGTTTTCGCGCTTTTATTGTTAGGCAAAAGAAGAGCAGCATTACAAGTAGAATCATCTACACGGATAAAACTATAGGCTATAGTTTTATCCGTTTTAACTATAGTCTATAGCATACCCCCCCCCCCAACCATGCTAGTTTGGAAAATCCACTGTTCAGTTGGTAAAATTGAATAAATTGAGTGGTTGATTTCGGAAATTGACGGAATAGTCGGGAAAATTGGGGGGTACAGTTGGGGTAAAGTTTTTCTCTGGTTGGGGAAATTGGAGTACAATTGGGAAAACTGGAGTAGTACAGGTGGGCATATTTTCAGAGGTGAGGATCCTTTTTTTGTCATCAAAATTTTCGGTCAGGGGTAAAAAAAATTTGGGGGTGAAGACCTTTTTTTTAGTCACCAAGATTTTTTGGGGGTGGGGACCTTTCTTTTTAGTTATCAAAATGTTTGCAGGGGTTTGTCGGTCAGGGGTAAAAAATTTTTGGGGATGAAAACCTTTTTCTTAGTTACCAAAATGGGGGTGGGGATCTTTAGGAACGTTCAAGTATTACGTAAAGCTTCTAGGGAAGGGGGGGGTGTGGGGGTCATTTTGGAGTGTTAATCCCATGTTAATGGTATAAGAAAATAGCGTTACAGGGGGGGTCCAAAATGATCAAAATTTGGTTACGTAATACTTGAACGTTCCCTTTTTTTTAGTTATCAAAATGTTTGCAGGGGTAAAGATTTGTTTTGGGAGTTGGTAAATTTCTTAATTTTAAGTTAGGAAATGTTTGGTCCTCCCCCCCCCCCAATAAAATCGCTTTGTAGCACCTCTGACAACGTCATAATATAAAAAAAATTTGGTGATAAGAATAAAAAGCCAAAAATCTCAATAACAATATATATATATATACACGGAAAGAAATTAGTGGGCTCTGCGCTATACATTATAAGATATTTGGTAACAGTGGCAAATTATAGTGATTTAAGCTATAGATTATAAGGGACACAATAACTAATAATGTTAAAAATAAATTGGAAACGATTATATATATTACAGACACGATTATATTTATTACAGGCACTATTATAAATTTACAGAAATTTTATTATATTATAAAACTTATTAGCACGGACAATAATTAAATCTTTTTAAGCTATAAATGCCATACTATTTGTTATATTTTATTATTCACTAAACAATTAAAGTATTTCATATAAATTTTTACACTGACTGCCATAATTGTAAGAGAAAGCCTTGTATTTATATAATAAGCGATTATAATTTGTTTGGTATGTCTGTTATAGCGCTCCTAGCTATAATTTTTTTTTTCCGTATATATATATATATATATATATATATATATATATATATATATGTAATAAGACAATATTTATACCAAATTTATTTTGTTTCAGGTAAATATATGTCAAGAATCGTTATTATGGATGCTATCAATCATATCCGGTATTATGGTAATGTATCAAACATCTTATTCCCTATTCCCCCAAATGAGGAGTTCATGTACAAAACTTCGCTTTTTGATATATGTGTGGGACTTACAGTAAAGAACATTGCATGTTTAGTAAACATTGTTTACAGTAGACACTGTGAACTTTCATTGTATTTTGAGAACCACACGATTTTCTTTAAATTTTTATTTAAGTTTAAAAGTTATAATGTCAAGATTATTACACCCGTAATGCTTTTCTTGTGGGTAAAAAAACCTTTATAGATGAAGAATTTTTATGAATTACCATAATTTAGTCCACAGAAAGGTAAAACTAAATTCTTGATACATTATTTATCATGTTTTGTGATATAAAGTCATCCCCTTTATTTAAATGTCAAAAGAATGCGAACACCGTGTATAAGTAGGATAGTCAAAAAGGGTAGGGGTCTTTATCTCGAAAAAATTTACCTCGCAAGCAATTACCTAGAAAATTTTTACCTCGAAAAAAATTACCTCGAACACCGTTACCTCGAAAATGTTTACCTTGAGAGCCCATTACCTCGCACGAAAATAACCTCGAAAGGACATTACCTCGAAAGAAAATTCCACGAACGGACATTACCTCGCATAAAAAATTACCTCTAAAATACATTTTTTAAAAATTATAAAAAAACCAAAACCACACAAAATTTTTTTTAGAAAAAGAAGGGAAATTTGACATCAATAAACTTAGTAATTTAAAGCAATAATATTGATATATTATACAAAAAGAAAGTATTTGAAATCACAAATAATCAAAAAACTGTCAATAAATCTACAACAAATTTTTTTATAAAAAATAAATAAATAATTAACAATAAATTTTTTTCCTTTGCAAGCAATTTCACCATATTTTCCAAATTTCCAAAAATACTTGTCTTGTACACACGATCCTTATAATACACAAAGTTTTTATACACCTCTAATTTATCTTTCGCGAACTCTCGATATAGGTTAATCGATTTATTGTGAAATATTTACCAAAACTAAAAGCTAATAATTGCCCGTAAATTAAAATTTAATCAATAAATGATAAAATATGAGCAAAAAGCTACAATATACAATAATCAAAAAGAAACAGATAAAAAATTAAAAAAGTCCTTTTGGAGGTAAAAGTCGTTAGAGGTAAAATCTTTCGAGGTAATGTACTTTTGAGGTTACAACTTTTGGAGGTAATGTCCTTTCGAGGTAAACTTTTTTGAGGTATTTTTTTCGAGGTGTCTGCTTTCGAGGTAAATTTTTTCGAGGTAAAGACCGGCTCCCAGCCAAAAAGTATTGCAAGGGTTTGTAAAAGAGCTGATGTGTCGCCAAACTGCTACATTTTATGGCAACTGCTATTTTCTCTGTGTACACAACAATATATCAATCTCAAATCTGAAATTCATCACAAACAGATAAACGACCTGTGAACCGTTTTTAAAGTTTGAGTTAATGAAGGAGTCGGTAAATGAAGATAAATGATTGCGATATTGGATTAACTTGATGATGTACTGTCTTTACGTGAAGCTGGAGAAACAAGGATATCTTGGATCTCTCATTCCCTGTGCCCGTAATTGTCTAAGAACTGGTTAACATTTTCAACAAGTTATATTCTCACGGCTAAATTTTACATATTTACTTTAAGATATATTATATCTTAAAGTAACTTCTATTTCCAAATCGCTAGATTCTGAATCAAGTTCCGTTGGGTGTTAGAAGCCTTAAAAAGGTGCTAAAATTGTGCACCATAATGTTCCATTTTTAACTTCCAGAGTCATAAACATTAAATTTATTACATTTAGATAGTGTTTTGATAGTTACACACAATTTTTTTACGGGTCAAAGAATAGAAACAGTTACTTTGACATAATATAAGATTAAATAAAATATTAGTGGCATATCGGACAGACAATGTCCTAGCTTTAGGTATAACTAGCTCAGGTAATGTAAATTTCTATTTTAATAGCACATTATAAATAAAAAATAGTACATTGTTTTACTAAGAGGAAAAGTGAAACTTTTTTTTCTAGTCTGTAGAACTTCACGGAAAAAAAAATTATAACTAGGAGCGCTATAACACACATACCAAGCAAATTATAATCGCTTATTATATAAATACAAGGCTTTCTCTTACAATTATGGCAGTCAGTGTAAAAATTTATATGAAATATATTAATTGTTTAGTGAATAATAAAATATAACAAATAGTATGGCATTTATAGCTTAAATAGATTTAATTATTGTCCGTGCTAATAATTTTTATAATATAATAAAATTTCTGTAAATTTATAATAGTGCCTGTAATAAATATAATCGTGTCTGTAATATATATAATCGTTTCCAATTTATTTTTAACATTATTAGTTATTGTGTCCCTTATAATCTATAGCTTAAATCACTATAATTTGCCACTGTTACCAAATATCTTATAATGTATAGCGCAGAGCCCACTAATTTCTTTCCGTGTTACGGACGACGCGAAGCGAAGTCCGGAAACTACAGACGAGTAAAAAAAGCACTTTTCCTCTGAGTGAAACATACTATTTTTTCTTCAAGCATGCTATATATTTTTTTTAAATTTTTTTTTGAAATTAATTTATTCAGTAATAAAGTATGTTTTTTTATTAAAATAAGCCAATAAAACCCTTTCGAAATAAACTTAAACCTTCCTTAGCTCATTTTAATTTTTTTTTGGTAGGCTAAATCTCACACTTTTCGCGATTTCGATGGTAACTTGTCTAATGTAGCGTTTGCAATTTCGGAGAGATTTGTAGGTGTATAAACCATATATTCTTCTTCAATCATTTTTAATCAATTTCACACAAGGTTTTTGCACAGAATCTCGAGTCAACCACCTGTTTACATAATAAACAAACAAGTTTGAAGTATGGCTGTCATCAAAGTCAAAGAGTGCTGCCTCCAGTGGTGATTTTGCTAACTAACTTTTTTTTACGGCGTACAACAATGAACTAATTTTTTACTGTAAAAAAATAGATCACTTCTAACAAGTGTGTTCAGTTATAAAATATGAACATTTTACAGTACACTTTGAGCAGAAGTGTAGTACGCTTGAAGAAAAAAACTTTTATTATAATTTTAAACAAACTTTCACTTTTTAAAAAAACATTTTATATGGGAAACATAAGACCTAAAATAACATTTAATTTAACCTAAATGTTAAAGATTATCAAAATCACAATGGGTGATAAAAATATTACTAAAAGTCATTTTTGAACCACTAAAAATTATTATAGATGCCTTGATCCCATTTTTTACTCAGATTCTGCGCCGAGTTTACCCAATAGGTCTGAGAAAGACTTTAAACAATAAACTAAACTAATTAAAATATACTTTAACCCTTTCAGGACGGCACCATTTTGCCGCAGAGTGTCACACAGACGGCTGTTTTTCACGTGCCCTGTGGACGAATGTCATATATCTCGTTCACAGAAATGTACTTGTGGGACCCTTTATAAAAACGCAAAAAATTACTTTTTTTAATCAAAAAACTTTATTTTAATTCAAAATATATTTTTTTAACTAATAAAGATTTGAAAAATATTAAAAGATATAATCAAACTTATCCAAAATATTCCTAAATATAAACATAAAACTCATTTACTTTTAGAAAAAAATGCCTAAAATATTTATTAGAATTTTTCCTTTGTGTGGTAGATCTGGAAACATGGAGTTACACACAAGCCTTTGTCACATTCTTTACACATATATCTGGAGACCTTTCTTTCGTTTTTCTTTTGCTGTTGCGTGTGAGCATACAACACATCTTCTAGAGGCAGTTTTTGTCTTTTCAGTTGCTGGAACTAATGTGGGGAAATGCGCGCGCGCCTCTCTTGTTAAGTGTGTGCCATACAGACGAGCGTCACATATATCGGACAGTGGCCGATATATATGGCGCTAGTCCATACGCCAAATTTTCCAGTCATGATATATCAGTCAGTCGGCCCACAGCCAATTCAATTTTTCTATTCTGGCTGATTTATCATACAGCCGCCTTTAAAGCCTGACCTATATATCGGTCAGCCGTCTGTGTGGCAATTTTCCCACTGTCAGATATATATGTCAACCGTCCTTAAAGGGTTAAAATATAAGAAAAGAGTGGGCCAGGAGAAAATAGCTTGTTGAAAATATTTACCGACTATAATGAATTCTCGCACTGTTTTACCTAGATAATGCCTTTGTGCTCGATTTAGGTATTCCCTGTTGATGTGTATTGTTTCAAAATAATTAATTGTTTAAATTTGTGTTAGAATGGAAATTTAAGTAAAGGAATAACCTGAAAATCCGCAAATTTTCGTCTCAATTTCTTGAAAAAAAAAAAAAAATTGTAGCAAAAGAATTTTTGATGAATCTATGAAATTACATACCTTTAAAATTTTTACTGAAAATGGACCGCTTTTAGCTTAATATTCTAGTAGGTAATTATACAGGGTTATTCAGAAACAGGTTCGAGAAATTTAAGAGGCGATTTTACGTTAGAAAATATGAAAAAAAGTTCCTATAAAGGTTGGTCCGGAAATCAGCCCTAAAGGAGCTGCGGCCCTTCGAAGATGAACATATTGAATCGGGAACAAAAAAAGCACCAATAAAATTTTAATGCTGCAGGACGATTCTTCATTTAAAACTAAGTAAAAAAGTATTCTTCACCAAAACACCTAAATTTAACATTAAAGGATTAGAAAATAGATTGATGGAATAATAAATTAATATTTTTATAATTTTGTTTAAAATTAAAAATTTCTGTCCTTACTAATTTTACGTCTAACCACCCGTTAGTGGTACTATGTGCTTGAGACACACAAGTCTTCAACTTGCTACCATTCAAAGTCTCCAGATAAGGAGAGGTATGAGTAGTTGTCTACATCTAGAAATAGATGGCGCACAAGTCTACATCAATCTAATGGCTATATTCCTTTTGCGAGTAAAGTCTAAAAACGTTTTCTTAATCAGCGTGCAGAGTTGACTCTTGGTACTGAAGAGGGCCAGCAGCCCGAAACTGTCAGTCTACCAATATCACTCTGTACAATGATTAGAAAATAGATTGATGGAATAATAAATTAATATTTTTATAATTTTGTTTAAAATTAAAAATTTCTGTCCTTATTAAAGGAGTTATAGCCTTTTAAAGCATTTTTAGTGGCACAAAATGTTACTTCCTCTTAATTGCATTTTTTTTTGAAAACGGTTGCTCCTACAGTGTTACACTATATGCTTTTTTTATATATTTTTACTGAAAGAATCTATATTTATTACAAAACAAAATCCAAAAAAAATAATCATAAAAAAGTTTGGGGCAAAAATGTGTTAAGCCTCACATATTTTGTCCATCTAGGCAAGCCTCTGGATAAATTCAAAAAAATAAATTAACATAAACTTATTCCCCTTATTAATACTAGTATACATTCAAAAGCTCGTCGCTCTAGCTTAAAAGGTAAAAGAGTTATTAATTAAAAACCTAATTTTTATTACAATTTTAAAAAACTTTTTTTCATATTTTTTAAGGTAGAATCACCTCTTAAATTTCTCGAACTTGTTTGTGAATAACCCTGTATAAGAGTGTACTCTGAAAAAAATAAACTTTTATTTGTTATGTAAATGACCAAAAAAAAGAAGAGCTAAAACCGCTTAATGTCTTCTTACGCTTGAAAAGGTACAGAAGCTAATAACGGGAGTTTAAAAAAATCTATTCAATTAAGTTTTAAAATGCAAATGATATTTTAAAGTTACAAAGTGAAGGGATGCTTAGGACATAAGGTTGGCAGTTGGTATTTGTGATTGATATTTAAAAAGAAAGCCAAATTAAAGAAGTTTATAGTAGTATTGCACTGAGAAAACTTACAAGAATTTAATTTTAAGGTATTCTCCATATAGTCTAAGAGCTGGTGACCATTTTTATTAATTGTTTAAAAATTGTATGTATTTGTCTACATTCTAAATCAGTAGTAGAAAAACGACCATTCTGCTGTACAGATTTTTTTTTTGTGAGCGCCGGCAATTGAGAGCTATTAGTTACCTTTTGTCATATTTTAGTCTATTATAATCTATACACTAGCGTTGCTTTGTGGTAGAGTGGGGACAGCCTGTCGACAGGCGTCTTGAAGTTGCTTCTTATCAGTGTTGAATTTGTGCTACATGCATGAACGAAAGAACAGCTCTCTTTTCTCCGAGGTCTGGTTATTAGCATACACTACAAAAAGTCCAAACCAAATGATTAAATTTGCAAACTAAATCAGAAATAATATGTTGCCAAGTAGGTGCACTTAAAATTTACGAGATTTAAATTGTTATTTTACAATTTTTTAGGAATATTACATGTACATGTACGTATAATTCCTAAAAAAATGTAAAATTACAAGTTAAATCTCGCAAATTTTACGTGTACCTGCTTGAAAACATATTACCTCTAATTTAGCATGCAAATTTACACATTTTTAACAGTACTCCGGGGATTAGCAAGCTCTTTGTTACTTTGTGAGCGTAACATAAATTTAGCACTGATTAGAAGCGACTTCAAGACACCTGTCCCCACTCTACAGAAATGCAACGCCAGTGTGTCTAAGATAAAAGTTAAAAAAGATGACAAAAGATGACTCATAGATCCCCGGGCTATGGTTATTAAAGTGGCTGCGAAGTTAATTCCGCGCGCGATAAGAATGGGACAGCGACGTCATAAAATTAATGACGACACTGCGCACAACACTTTAGGCGAAGTGAACGACTTAACTCCAACAAGCGACTGTTGCTATGGGAAACGGAAAACGCGCCGTTGCTAAGGGGCGTGTATCTAAACAATCCGTTTTGGCTTACTACGCATGCCTTATCTAATGTCACTGTACCATTCTTATTGCGCGCGGACTCCGTTATTGCACTTACATAAACCGAATATAACTGATAATACTTACTAATTAGCCTTAATAATTATAACTACATTTATAAAATATAATAAACTCTTAAGCTAAAAAAATATTAAAATTACAATTTTCCTTAGTGTAAGCATTTTGTTCAGAGGGTGTCGGGGTACAAGGGGTTGTTCTCCCCTAACGGGGTAGCACCGTTCGCTAATTGCGCTGAACGAACCGCAAGAAAACAATGTTTTCAATTAATAGTCCAGTCAAATAGCAAGGAATTCCTATGTCGAAATTGAAAAAAATGCACCCGGGCTGATATTTTAAAGGGTAGTAGTGGATGGTAACGGAACACTACTGTTAGTTTTTCACCGGGTGATTTTTTTTACTCTCAAAGTCGACCGAGACCCGTCCCGACTCCTGTGAGCCTATAGAAGTCCCGTAAGACGAACTGATCTGTACATAATATTATTTTAGTGTTATAATTATTATTGGTGTTAAATGAAGCGTTTATTTATTTAAATCTGTGTCTGGCTTATTTAAACAATTCTGTTTCGTAATCGAAGAGTAAAATTCTCAAATCTGGCGCCTGAGTAAATCCGCATTTCCGTATTTTCCGATACCCGGTGCCAAAGTGGTTCTAAACGCCCTTAGGAGGTTTAGACCTACTTACATATTGCTATCTTGAATTTTAGGGGAAAAGAAAGAAATACAATTTGTGCCAAACGCTTTGGTGTGCTATACAGACGGCTCGCGTATGGAAGGCATCCAAAGCTCTGGGGCAGGACTCTTCGTGGAGGACCTGGACTTGCAAAAGAGTTTTCCACTTGGACGCTTTTCCACTGTCTTCCAAGCTGAGGTCTATGCCATACAGGAAGCGGCAAATTGCAGGGAAATAAGGCAGCACCGGGGGCACGATATATACATCTGCTCAGACAGTCAAGCCGTGCAATCCCAGCACTAGGTCACCCCTAGTCAGGGAGTGTGCAGAAGCCTTGGAAGAGCTAGCAAGGACCAAAAACGTTCAACTGGTATGGGTACCGGGTCATAGTGGAATTCCCGGAAACGAGAAGGCAGATGAACTTGCAAGACTCGGATCAGGGATGGCATGCACGGGGCCGGAACCTATATTGGGTGTTACAAGGAAGCAGGTAAAGACCGCTCTCGATGAGTGGGCTTATACCAAGCTAAAGGAGCAATGGAGAGCGGTCGACGGTTGCCGGCAAGCTAGGGACTTCCTGGCTGGCCCAAGCAAATCAAAGACCGACTGGTTGCTGGAAAAAGGAAGAACTGCACTCAGACAACTTGTAGGGGTCCTCACGGGCCACTGCAGGCTAAGGAAGCACCTGGCAACAATGCGGATTCTAGAGAGTCCACTATGCCCAGAGTGCGAAGAGGATGAAACATCCTCTCATTACTTAGCCGAGTGTGTCAGATACGACAGGATCAGGTTGCAAGTCTTTGAAACTCAAAGACTCAACCAAGAGGAACTAAGAGATCTCCCCTGGGCCAATATCCTGACCTTTATTGAAAGGACGGGCAGGTTCAAGGAGGACTCAAATTAGTAAATGGCTGGGATTGCCTGACAAAAAGGGCCAGAAATGGCCTAGTTGTCCCGTTTTGGCCAACCCAAAAATTTACTACTACTACTACTAGGGGTGAGTACAGTTATCTTGGTAAATATGCATTATTTATTTATTTTAATAATAACAATCGAGTTATAAATATTCAAAAATGGCCATGTTGGGGGTAAATAGGTTTTTTTTTCGATTTTTAGCCAAATTATCATCGGAGGGCGCTGAAACTCGAGTTGCATCACATTCGAAATGTACCAAAATACCTATGAAAATTCATAATATATGAAAATTATAAAACATTTCAAGAGCTACAAGTTTGCTCATAACCATATCCTCCGATAAATAATTTGACTGAAAAATCGAAAAAAACAATTTCACCCATGACATGGCAATTTTTAAATATAACTTGATTGTAATTAATATAAATAAAAAAATTATTTTAACAAAAATTGTTGTAAATTACTTCCTTAACAAAATTAGTAATGGGCATTTTTATCCTAAGATGCATATTTACCGAGATAACCAGACTCAATCCTAAATTTCAAGATGGCGGACACCCCTTATGCAAATCACCCGGTGAAAAACTAACAGGAGTTACCATCCTCTACTACCCCTTAAAATATCAGCAAGTGTGCATTTTTGCAATTAACAACCTATAATTTGACTGGACTAAATGTTTTCAATTAATGGGCACGGAAGGAAGCGGCTGAGGAAAAGCCTAGTAAAATGCGAGAGCTTTCCTCATTTTTTCTCACGAGAAGTTTAATTTCGCTCGAAAAATATTAATAACGTTATTTTAATTAAAACACTAACTGCTGATGGTTATAGGTATCTCTAGACTTTTGAAGTTCTATCGTTTAGAGAAAAGTTTTTGCTTAAATTTCCCAAATGAATTTGACATTTGATTTTAGTTATCTTTCAAGGCATCGTGATTTAAAATTTATGTTCTCTAATTTCCAGTTTTTTTCGATCAATCGTATCAAATTAAAAAAAAAAAGGAAACATCCTCCAAAAACATAAATGTAATAGAGGCTAAACTTTTTAAAAATCGAAATAAAATACAAAGAAGTCATTCTTTCAGGAAAAATCGGTGGTCGCCATGATTCTGGCCGTTTGTATCGACCGAAGAAAAAAAACAAAACGGGATATTATTTAGTAATGAAGTCGCTATAGCCCAAACTAGAAGAAAATTTTTTGGCTAAAAAGACAAAATGGCGGACATGTTGTTTGATAATGTTTGAAAATTTTTGAAAAACCTACGCCATTTTGCTATTTTTTAGCCAAAGTTTAGGCTATAGCGACTTCTATTCTGAATAATATCCCGTTGTGTTTTTTTTTTCAGTCGATTTAAACGGCCGGAATCATGGCGACCACCGTTTTTTGAAGTTTTTTTTTTTTTTTAAGTCCAAACCAAAAAATGGCACTTTAAAAATCTAAATTTTTTTGTATTCTTTGAATACAAATAAACAAAATACAAAATTTCACAATGATATCTTTTTTCTTTCCATATAAAAAAAATGTTTAAATACAGATTATTTTTATAATTTGAAGGTAGACCCCTAACTTAAATAGAATATTTAGTTAGTTTTAAATACAAATAATGTAAAGCAGTAGTACTAATTTTTTTTTATAAAACATACAAATACAGATACAATTTTTTGCGCTGTAAAATTTTGTGCGAAAAGACCTGTGCAAAAGTATAAAGATCAAAAACCAAAACTTTGTAGAGGGTAACACTTAAAAAAATTAAAATGGTATACCGTTAGTTGCACATGATGGTAAATAAATATTCTCCTAAATAAATTATTGGAGTAATGTTTTTTCATGTTTTAACGTTTTGCCTCTCATCGCAAATTTAAATACAGCATCATCAGCACAATATGCGGCGTTAGGTGTGCTAATCCACATTTAATAACACCGTGATCACCTCGTTTCGATACCGAAATTAACACTCCGACCTAACCGCCAACTGTTTTTTCGCTACTCATTATTTTCGTATCATCGTCAAATTTGTGCAAACACAATAAAATGCTCCACTTTACATATGAGGCATATCGCCTTGTAAATTCCGAAACATCGTATCTGGAAAATGGGAACTTACCAAAGACTAGAAATTATTCTTTTTTATGGAATTAGTAGGGTAGTAATTTAATAACTGACTAATTTATATGAATAAAAACTAATAAAGTTCTAAATAAATACCTTATTAATTGTTTAAAAAAGGATAATTTGTTATACCTGTCAAGTGGTCATTTATCAGATAAGATGTTTCGGAATTTACAAAGCGATATTTTTTTTCAGCACCGTTTAAAAAATGGTTCCCCTCTATTTTTAAGTTTAAATTTGATAACGTTGAGATTTCCTTTTAAAAAATATATAAATCTTACATTCCATCCAAGATGACTTTACTGTAAAGTCATTTTGGTTTCATCCAAAATGCCAGAAACGGGCTATTATACTGGGTCTCCTTTAAAGTAATAAAAAAAGGGTAACCATTCGACAGATCCGTTTTCATTAAACTGACATTCCTTATCTTGGTATTTATAGATATTTAAAATAGAGAAGTTGGGACCATTTCATGTGTAATGTCACAAATTATCCGTTCCATTCGGAACAGGTGCCACAGTGTAAAAAATGTGGAGTATTTATTGGCTCGTCAAAAATATATCATCAAAAATGTTCACAAATATGTTTTTGATATGTGCAAAATGTATCCTGTTAAATCAAATTCTTACACCTAGAAAAATATTGTACGGTAAAAAGTAGATTTATAAAAAATATTGTTTTAAAACAGATTTGACTAATTTACTATTTATTTTTATTTTCAAACGACTGATCTATAATAATCCTGATGAGACCAAGATGTCTAAACGACACCGGCCACAGTTACCGTCTAACATCGTAGCTATGTTGGTGCGATATAAGCTTTGCTCCTGGCTTTCAACCAGTCAAGGTCAATGATTTTTCATTCTGGCAACGTTGTTCACACTACAGGATAGGCTGGAACAAAAGTAGACGTTCATCACATCACATGGAATGTGAATTGCTACCCTGAATGCTTAAATAATGCTCTGTGTACGAAAGAAAAAGTCATAATTTAAATAATATAATGGAAATCTTGTGTGGGTTTTTATACACGGTGTTTGCAGTCTTATGGCATATATTAAAGGATAATTTTACATCACAAAACTAACAAAGGAACATATCTCCGGAAAAAAGTGCTACGGGAGTTACTGCCCTTTGGAGATGGACATGTTGAATGGGAAACAAAAAAAGCACCAACAAAATTAAATGCAGCAGGGCGATTCTTCAATTAAAACTAAGAAAAAAGTATTCTTCACCGAGACACCTAAATTTAATATTAAAGGAGTAATAGCCCTTTAAAAAGTAACATTTTGGTCGCACAACATTTTACTTCCTCTTAATTGCATTTTTTTTGACGGTTGCTCCTACAGTATTGCACCATATGACATTTTTTATGTATTTTTACTTAAGGAATCTATATTTTTTACTCAAAATCCAAAAAAAGAATACACACAACAAAAGGTTTGGGGCAAAAATGTGTTAAGCTACACATATCTTGCCCATCTAGGCACGCCTCTGGATAGATTCAAAAAAATAAATTAATACTAGTGTACATGCAAAACTTCGTCGCTCTATCTCAAAGAGTACCAAAATTATTAATTATGAACTTATTTTTAGTACAAAGGGTCGTAACTCTCTTCGGGTTCGTTTCCGGATCCAGTTCGATGATTGTTTAGGTTTCGTTCAAATAATAAATATAAATTTATTATTTTCCTTTAAAATAAAGGGAAATTTTGCCCAGTGAATCTGGCAACGCCGCAATGTGTGAATTGCGGCTCATACGGGTCGACCGTAGTCACCTGACAAAGTAGTAAGTAGTAATTAAATCGGTCCGCAGCACGTACATCGATATTATCAATCAATATCGCCGCCGGCCATTGCTGTTTCGGTCACTCGCTATGCAAAAAGGAGATTATAGATACCATCTATGATATACAGTTCCATTTCAACACAACATTTTCGCGTTACTGAAGATAGAGACAGGGCCTATCCATCACCACTTCTAAGCTCAGACATCACCAGAAAATCTAACATCAAGGTAAGTCAAATCTCTATGTTTCACGCATTTTCTTATCTCAAATTGTGGTCCAACAATGATGTTTTTTCATGTTTTGTGATGTAGAATCATCCCCTTTAATATATGCCATAAGACTGCAAACACCGTGTATAAAGTAAGATTGCAAGAAAAATATCAAGTAAATTAATTTCGATTTATCTTTCTAGATATATTTGAATGAAACATTTGTTTTTGACGTTCGAGTTCGGGATTAAAGAGACAAGAACAATGTTCATGTATAATTTTAAGTGCACCTTAATTGTGTTTCGAAAGAAAACTCCCACGAGAGTCCGAAGCTGATTTGCGTAATGCTTTGTCATGTGTAACGAAAGTATAATACTTCAATTCAGTTAGCTGTCGGCGACATGCATTTTTCCAGCCACTACCTTTCAACAAGACGTCCGTTAAAATAAAATTGCGGCGAAACAATTTTGCAGCGAGAAAAAAATATGTCATTTTTCTATTCGCTTTTTTCTTATAAACTCGAGTAAAGTTATTAATACGAACTAACTGGTTATGTCAAAGCCAAACATTGGAGTCGTTAAGAGTTGCCTAGCGTAGGAATACTAATGAGGAAAAACCGGAGCAGCTCAGTTGGCAGTTTCATTTCTGATTGATATAGAGAATGATAATAAGATTAAGTTAAGAAAGCTTTATTTCCGCGTAATGCAGGCTATATTAAAATATATAAATATACATTTAAAATAGCCAAATTTTAGGTAAGGGAACTTTCAAGTATTACGTAAGGCAAGTTTTGATCATTTTGGACTTTTCAAAAGCCCAATCTACTGGAAATTACCTAAAGAAGCTATAAATTACTATTTATTTCTATAAGGAATTTTACTATTAGATGAACTACTAAAGCTTTAGGGTCGGCTAAAATGGACTGTAGGTGAAGTGGTTGCTGAATATGGATGACAAGATCTTAGAGCATTTTTCCGCCGTATTTCAACTTTAAATCATTTATAGACAATCTAAATAGCAGAGGACCTAGGGTACTACCTTGAGGTTTACCCGTAGCAAGATAATTATAATTGAGAAAAGACTCATTTCATTTCAACTTTAAATCATAGTTTTGGCAAAAAATACTATAAAATATAGAAGAATTTTTGTTTCGATGTGACATCCTATAATTGGTTTTAAACTTTTGGATGATAAATAAATAATAAACTTTTTGGAATAGTTTAGGAATCATTTCTGTAACTTAAGTAATATTGCCGTGAAGTACAACAATGGCACTCAGAAATACCTATGTATAATTCAACTGCTAAATTTTATGGCAACTGCCATTTGAAATTTGAGTTTACTAAAGGATGTCTAGGATCTCTACTTTGTAGGACTGTCTACTAACAATATTGTAATGTATGACTTTAAATATAGAAATTAATGTAAAAGTCAATTTCCTTGATCATAAATTCACTTAGTAATATGTTAAAACAAATGTGATACGGATGTCGCAGTTAACTAGATTATTGACAACTCTATTTTGAATGTTTGAATAGACTTGGTCAAATTCCAAAATATTTGAATATTGAAGATATATTTGAATGTCGCCAATTTTATTTTTTTTTTGTTCTGTTTAATTATCTCATAAAATTATATATTCTAGGTACTAGCTACACCTAAATAGGGGAAATTTGGCCAACTTGTACCCATTTAATTTTTGGTTTTATATTTATACCACCTAATTAAAGCAAATTATTGTATCACAAAGTGTGGCTTTTGTTTTATTTATTGCGGTAACACTTGTGTCAAATTAAGCTATACACTACTAATTATTGCTAAATACATATGTGTATATGGAACTTATACGTCTCTTTTGCAGGCTTACATATTGTAAATTTCAACTGACCCCGGCGCGGTATGTCAGTTGTTGGGTGTATATTGATTTAAGACATCGATCGCTCTCGAAGTTGAATTACTATGTGATACTCGAATACTGAAATTCAGTAACTGAACTGTCGGGCGGCATTTGACCTGCCCAAAATATGTGCAAGCGCATCCTATCTAAGGCGATTTCGGTACGCGCTAATACAAATTACAATTTACTTTTAAAATAAAATATTATTTTTTAAATTATAACTAAGTATGTAAATTAAACTAAATTATGTATAATAAAAACCCAAATTAAAAATAAATAAAGCCACAGAAATGTGGTTGTAACAATATACAGAGCGGTCCAAAAGTCACCCCCCCCCCTCTTAACTTTTGAACCAGTTGAGATATCGACTTCAAATTTGGAACTTTTAAATAAGACAACTTAAACTATCTTTCAGCATATATTTAATACTTTCAGCTCTTAAAATGTGGGCAGGGGGGCATGGAGGCACATTTTTTTAAATGGAAAGGGGGGTCGTGTAATACATAATTTTAAAGCTTAGATATAAAATTCTCCATTTAACTCCATATTTTTAAATTAAAAAAAAAATTTGGGTTTAAAATGGGGTTGAAAATGGGTATTAATGTCAAAATTCCTCTAAAAAACGAAAATGTACTATTTTTTTCTCATTTTATAGGATTTATACATATATTGTACCAGGATCTCCCCTAATACCTATACTTAAAATGATATGACGGAATTCTCATAAACTTATAAATAACCAAAAACCTATATAAAATGTTTTTCCGAACCATCAAAGACATAATTTATAGCTTAAATGTGTCAACATACAAACTCACAAATAAATAGTTCTTCATAAATAACCTTTCAATAACGTGAATTCCTCAACCTCCGAGCAACGTTGCGTGTAAAACTTGATGCGGTATTGTTGTAGTTTATTTTTCGTGAAATTGTTGCTTTGATGGATCGTTTTATATACGTAACTTCAAACGAACCCAAAGGTGTTAATTTCTTAAGAGTGAGAACATATAAGATAACACAATTTACTTTGTAAGTACGAAAATATTTTACAGTTATTGCTTCCTTTGACTTATTAGTTTCATACCAAGTGACATAAAAGTATTGCTGTCAATAAAACAATTGTACACGCTAATCTCGAATACAAATTAAGTTTTAGTGACTTGCCAACTCGAAGCAACAGTTAGTTCTGTTAGTAGGAAGTCTACACATTATAAAATTATCGACAGTTAAATCTGAGGTGCTTCGTTTCGGAAGATAATGGACTTTTTTATCAGAAATTACCACAGTCGACCTAATAGTTCTTTATTTTATACTGTTTTAGCTTATTCTACATAAATTTTGATCAGAGAATTTAAATCCATTCATAGAAACGGTCTATTGATTTCCATTTCGAAAAAAAGTATCACTAAGGTTTTTTTTGCATCTTATTTTGTCAAAAAATATGCATATTAGTGTATCTATTAATGAAAAATTATTTGTCAAACACTTATTATTGTTCTGACACATTCTGACAGATATTTAATACACTGAACTACATTTTTTTTTAAATAACCTACATAAAAAGGGAACGAGGTACTTAGTAATCTCAAAAAACAACTTTAAAAAATCAAATACAATTCGTTACTATCAAACAAACGGTTCAGGAGTTATTGGACATGAAAATTGGACAAAATTTTAGGTGCGTCACTTTTGAGTTCAGTGTAGTTAATACTTTCGAAATCCCAAAACAAAAGAAAGTCAATTTAATGAATTATCTAAATTTAAAACATCTTAATCACATTCTGAAGAAGATATTATGGAAGTAATTTTGGAAATAAGGTGTTGAGAAAGACCGAACCTAAGAAGTAAAATTTAATATTTCAAACTTACGCTGATAAGGCTCAAGGTAATAATTTAAAATTACATAAGCATCCATTATAATAACTCTTACTGAATAGTTCAGTAACTATTACTGCACAGGATCTTGTAGGTTAATTTTCTCATCTGAAAAATCCTGGTTTCCTCTTTCATATCATAAAATTGATAAATATGACGTTAGAATGGCGTGTATGGCATAAATAACTGTTTTCTATTTTGCGACTCTTATAAGCTCATAATCACACGCATTTTGCATGTTCTTATAGGCCCATAAGAGGTCTGTACTTTTTGTTCTTTTGGGTTGGCAACAGACCTGGCCTATCGCTTGACGTTTTTCGTGCAAATGTCAATGTCGCTTTAAAGTTGAATTTTCTACAAAATTTTGTGTTTAGGTTATTTTTAACATGTTAAAATTGTGGCTTGGTTAATTGCAGTGAAAAAGAGAAGAGGTGACTATAAAATATATCAAAATATCATTTGTTCTTAGAATTTTAAACATGGTGTAAACTGTAATGCCAATCCAAAAAAAAAATCCCTAAATCAGTCATCAATTTAAATGTAAGTTTTTTTTAATTTTAGAGCAAAATAGAAAAAATTGTATAAAGCACTCGTTTCATAACACGTTTTTAGCGCACTAGTACTTTAGTAAACTCGCTGCAAGCGGCTCGTTTTCTAAACTTGTACTCGTGTGCTAAAAACGTATGTTATAAAACTAGTACTTTAATATACTATTAATTGGAGAGATATATAATGTTGAACACGTTATTCTAATGTCATATTTCTGACGTTATTATAACGTCAGTAATGTTACGTCCCTGGGCTGTGATTTATACATGTCACTGGGACGACAGCAAGACGTCATAATATGACGTCATGTAGGTCAGTTAGTGCCCAATAATTGAAGTAGAAAGACGTCTTTTGGTCATGATGTACAGAGTTGATTTTTACAAGGAACCGAAAATATTTTAAACATATATTAAAATTAAGATTAGATTATTCAAATGCTTATCTCAAAAGTCGAGAGTCTAACTTCTTGGTCTCGAAAATCCAGACGTTAAGTTTCGTCTCTCAACGCTCGTAAAAACCTAATGGAGCTCTCTACAACTAGAATTATGAAACAAAAGATGTCTACCCTATCTCTATCTCATTTGTGCTACACTTTCCAGCCAACCAAATAAATACTGTATTTGTTTTTCATGGCACTGAGCGGCACGAACGAACATAGCTAATGTGAATCTGTAGAATAAGATAATTCTACTAAAATTTAGATGGCGCCAGTAATTTCTTTAATAAAAATAATATAGTTACACTTTTCGCCAGGCCAAGTAAATATTGTATTTGTTCAACAAAGAACAAATACAGAATTTGTTTGGTTGGGTGGAAGTGGGAGTGTATGTATGTCTTCTATCCTTATTGGTAGAACTTTTGTCCCTGTCTAATCTAACGGGAGAAATCGCCATTTTGAACAATTCCCCTTTTCCATAACGGCACAGATATATTATTACAACATAAATTAATCCTAATGCAAAGTTTCAAATTTAATTAGCAACTTTCTATATTTCTTACGGCTACTGTAATTAAACAATAATACATAAGATTCGGGTAGTATTTACTTTTTAAGCAAAAGGCGGTGGAAGCGGCTGTTACGAAAGGGATAAATCAGGACCGTCTTTGCATTTTATTTAAAAAATAAAAATAAGAAGGAGGGTATCGTAATTTCAAAGTCGCATGCACGATAAGATTTTATTACTATAGATATATTAAAAAAATACTTCCTTAAAATTTCAGCCCTTTTTATGGCCCGGAACATACTTTAATTAATTAATTTAATTGTGAATTTTGACATATGTTAGTGCAGGATTTGACAACATTGCACCTAACGAATGTTTAAGTGTCAAGTGTCAGGTCATGTCAAAATAAAATATGATCACTACTGCCGGGCCAAGGGTGAAGTATGATATATTCTGTTATCTGCTCTTGACTGTAAAAATAAAATATTTTGTTAGTTTGTATTAATTTTTACGGTTTTAACGTACTGTAAAATACACTATATGTAATTAGTCTGCACTTATTTGAGTAGTTTCTAATGTTTCAGTAAGATTATAAGGGTATTTTTGAGGTATTTATGCTAATAACATTATAAAGTAATCCAGCAGCTTCAACGGTAACCCAAAGCCTACAGTCCCATGAGACAGTGTGGCCTCCAGACTAGTAAATTAATGTAGCTTCCAAAATATTAAATAACTAATATTTCCATGGTACTTTTAAACTAAAAAAATCTCTTTTTATTTTTTTTCTGAATTCAGGTTATTTATTCTACGCATAGAAAAAACGGATTATTTGAACCAAGGACACCTGTCTTTGGATATGTTCAAAGCCATATTCTCTTGTTTCAAGGCTGGCATTTTCTTGAACCAAAGTCAATGTCCTTGAATAAAGAGCGCGGATTTTTATTCCAAAACGCTTGCTCTTCATTCAAGGACATTGACTTTGGTTCAAGAAAATGCCAGCCTTGAAACAAGAGAATATGGCTTTGAACATATACAAAGACACGTGTCCTTGATTCAAGGAATCCGTTTTTTCTATGCGTGCCGCCTGGCCTATAGGAAATCTTAATGCTATTCTACCTTCCTAAGCTAAAAGGTCCTATCTGTATATATTAAACCTATGTAGATAGGACCTTTCAGCGTAGCACGGCAGTATTATACTTATACTTTGATTTATATTAACCGGTTTGTAGATACCAAATTCCAATCCCAACATAATTATTTATCAACAGTACCTGGATTTGATCTCAAAGCTTCTCGAAGCTTCACTGAAGGATAGAGATTCTCAAATTCAAGACCTTCAGCTTATAAAGTTAATCCGGGCCTGCATTAATTTCCTCAAACCCTTCTAAAAAACATTCGCGCACATCTTTTATGCCAAAAGGTAATTTTACAAGTAATTAGAGGCAATTACAGGACGTCATTATGCCGCAATGCTCCGGAATATATCTTCCGTTTTACGAAACTTTTGGTAAGAGGTTAGCCGCGGAAAAGAAAATATTATCTCTAATTTAGACTCTAAAACTTGGAACAAGATGGCCACATGTTCACTCTCGCGTGCAAAGTTATGTAAAGCTTAAACTTTAAACACTTTATGTCATTTCGTAACTGTATTATAATTTCATTTAAGAAGTAGTTTAATTTAATATGCGAATTAGGTGAAACTCTAATACACGCAGAAAATTTTAATTCGAAAATATGAGTAGAGTAAGGACGGTGAATGTGTATTAGGGTAGGGAATGTGGAATAACAAGATTTCTTGAGAATCAGCTCCAACATCTAAAAATGAGTAGGTGAGGCATGCGCATTATGTAAGCAGATATATTACAATTTATAGTTTTTCCTTTCCAATATAAAGCTAACCTTAAAAATATAAAATTGGTGTTTTGTTTTAGAGCCAAATTTTGCTGTTAAATAAAATTGTATAGTATTCAATGGGAGGCATAGCGTAGTGGCTAGCGCGTATGCGATTCTCACTGGCGCCGATTTGCCTTTTTCAGTTAATTAATAATTGAAATTTGGCGAAGGCGATAAGTGAAACGGACACTCCCTAGAAACTGGTTCGAAAGTCAGTATAAGCCGGTGGTTCCCTCTACTACTAGCCCACACAAGTCCTGGACTTAGGGGATGCTTAATTAAGTAGAATAGTACGAGGTTAAACAAACATGTAATAATGTAATGTAATTTATATTTTTAAAAGCAGAAACTTTAAAATATGACATAAAGTATACTAAAACATGCAAATAGTAAATATATACTTTAATTCTTGACTTTGCTGAGATTATAGTTTACAATTTTAGTTCAATAATGAGGCTAATATGGAATACTCAAAGTGTCCCTAATGTGGAATTTAATATTCCTTGTACTGAAGAAAAAGCACACTTCTATAATAGCTAAAAACTTGAAATGTTTCACCCACGACTTTTTGACCCCGACCTCCCTAACCCTCCCCGCCATAAAAACTATAAATGATAACAAAAAATCTAAAAATGAAAAACCAAAACTAAAAATTAAAAAAAATAATCTAAAAATTGACCCCTTGACCCCTTGATTGGACAAAATTATTAAACAAGGTTAGTAAAGAAATTTTAGTTTTTAAATAAAATCAAGATAAAAAGAAATAAAAATGTAAATATTTAAAACCTCGCCTCAACGCTAGAGTCGACGCGGCGCCTATGCGAGTACTGGAAATTCGCCGACTACTGTATATCATATATTAAAATGTTTAGACTTTTTATAAAAATGCTGAGCCCATATTAATATATTACAATAAACAGTTATAAACTTATAAATATCCCCTGGGCAGGGCTCATGGATTTCAGAGAATAAATGACTCAAATAATTTTTGAAATTGCTTCCACATGTTTTTCTTATAGAGAAGCCTTTCTCGCTACGTGCTCATCAACTGTTTTTACCTCAAAGCAACATGTGTTTTTTACATTTATAATTGTTTGTTTTAATGTGATCATAAACATAACTAGACGAGCAGTTGCAAGTGTGTACCTGATCAAATCGAAATATTTAGGGTCCATTAAAATTTTGGTTTTCAACATTTTAGCATTTTCCTCGAACCGTGAAATTTCACCTTCAAATCAATTTTTCTCGAAAACGGTTAATCGTACAATATTACAACAAGAGGACCTTTTTTATTTACTCTGACCTGAAAAGTCATATTTGAAAATTAAAATTACAAAAAAGTTACACAGAAAAAGTTTATAACAAAAAACTGATAATGTTAAAATAAGTGCATGAAAACAAACATACTTCGACGCAGGCAATTCAGCTGACCCGTCCGCCCAGCTGGCTAGCAGAGAGCCTGGCCGACTTTCTGCTGCATTTACTTTGGTTTAATGTATTTTAAATATTTAGTACATAAAAACTACATATAATTACATGTATATGTACATGCTTATGGTTGGGTATACTTATGCACATAGAAATTTTAGCCCAAAATGCCTAATTTCAATATTTTGGTAAAACATTTATTAGAATCAGCTGATTGTCGCCATCTTTATTAATCCTTTCTCAAAAAACTATTATAGTAACAACAACGTTGTTACATGTTTCCAAAAAAAAAGAAAAATAAAAAATTTTGTCATAAAAGTTAATTTTTTCGAAAAAACGAAAACTTTTTTTTAGGCCTTACCCCAACCTGATTTTTACCACAAAAAATACCAGCCTAGAACTTTGGATATGGAATCTCTGGTTCAAATTTTAAGATTTTAGCTCAAAGCGTTCTTGAGTTATCATGTCTTTTGCGTTGAACAGTTTCATGTTCACGATAGTCGTAAAGGTTTTTTAAGTCATATGAAATAAGGTTATTTATTTATTTATTTATTTATTTATTTATTTATTTATTTATTTATTAATTATTCATGGTCATAAATTTTCCAAACAGGCAGACAGACAGACAGACTTAGGGACAGACCGACAGATTTTTCTTACGGAAACCATGTTTTTTGAATATAAAACGTCGAGAAACGTAAAAAAAAAACAATACAAAATGTATTACTTGAAGAATATTGTTCTTTGCGTGTGTTTGTGCCGAAGTAATATTTAATTAACATCGTGGGAAATGCTTTGCAAGATCAAAGATCTAATTGTTTTATTGTGAAACATCTGAAAGATGTTTCTTGTAACAACCGCATAAAAACAATTACATCATTTAATGGGATTACACTGTTTTTTTTTTATTAAGTTTACAAGCTAGGCATGTATGAAGATTATAATTTAATATTAGAACATTAAAAAACAAACACGAGAAATGCAATTTTCTTAAAAAATAAATTGGGATCCGCTTATTGATTTGAAAATTTTAAAAAATTAAAAATAATAGTTTCTTTTAGAAGACCTCAAAAACCCCAATATATAAATTTTCAAGAAAACTACCCCTGTCCCTCAGGGGGGGGGTAAAATTAATGCTCACAGTGGAGAGGGGTCAATCCCAAGGTTATATTTAAAGATAATGGTTCAAAATCGCAAAAAAATATCTTAGGTAGGAGGAAGTTTCAAATTAAATTAAAAGTGAACTTAAACGGTCCCTGAAGATTTTAGGAAATGGGCTCTTTGAAGCGTTACAGCTTGCCTTTAAATGATATTTTCCTTTAGAGAGGGGGTTATGAGATTTTGTGACAGTTGAGAGAGGTCAATGAGTGGGGGTAAGGGGGTATAAGTTGGTGTGACGTTACACCAACTCGAAAACATTCCGTATATATTTTAAGTAATGTGTTGTTTTTGTTGTTTGCTAATTTTTACCCATGTCACGTGACAGGGTAGAGGGGAAGGGATTGACAGATTGTGGCACTTTATGAAAAGCTATAACTATAGTGTTAATATAAAATATAACTGTTTTAATATTAATAAAATCCTAGATACATAATCTCGTATCATGCATGGGTATAGATTTAAATTATTTTGACTTTTAAAGAATTGAATTTTTACAGGATTTAGTTCAATTATAAGTACATAACATACAAAAATAGCGATTGTGTTGGGCCAAAAAGTTACCTTTGCTTAAGTTTACAAGTTTAAGGAGTCCTTTTCCATATAAATTTAATAATACTTGGGTTTTAGAAATTGAAAAATGTATTGTTCGTTTTTGGTAAACACAATACATTTTAGATTTTAAGCTTTCACGGCCATTAAGATATAAAGAACTTTCACTTTCGGGTTTAGACCGTGTTAATGGATTTTCACTTTCCGACGTTTCGTCTCTTACTACTAGAGACATCTTCAGGGATTAATCTGAAACTAAGTTTCGAATCAACTTGTGTCACTATTTATGACAAGTTGTGGTTATTCACCCGTGACGAGGTTTTTCCTATCAAAGACTTCCATATTGCAGGTAAGTGGTAACCAGTGTCCCGATTGATATTGTTAGGATGCTTGATGATTTCTATCGATTCCCGTATCTTCCTTGGCATTTTTCTGTTTTCTGTTAATATTTGTTTTGTTTCAGACAAATTGATTTTATGACCTGTTTCATGTACATGTTCGGCTACTGCCGATAAGGAAATTTGTGGGACACTGGTTACCACTTACCTGCAATATGGAAGTCTTTGATAGGAAAAACCTCGTCACGGGTGAATAACCACAACTCGTCATAAATAGTGACACAAGTTGATTCGAAACTTAGTTTCAGATTAATCCCTGAAGATGTCTCTAGTAGTAAGAGACGAAACGTCGGAAAGTGAAAATCCATTAACACGGTCTAAACCCGAAAGTGAAAGTTCTTTATAACACAATACATACTTAAAACTCTGGAAATCTATCAACTTCCTGACTGTTCCTACAGCTTAATTTGTTTACCCAGATCAAATTAAATACATATAACCGATGACCAATTGGCAAATAATAATTCGAAGAGCAGGTTAAATTGCATGTTGAATCTCTAGTTCAAACACATGTAATGCAACGCGAAGGCGACTAATACCTTAGGTGACTTGGACAACAAAGTAACGACAAGTTGAATTTCAATAGCATTGGCCAATTATTATTATTTGAGAAGAAAAAAAACAGAAAAAATTGGAAAGAGGGAGAGAGAGAGATAAATAGAGAGGACAGGAATTTTTAAAATGGAGGAAAATGTTATACCCTAATAAAAATGACGGGTCCTCGCGGGTATAACCGGATGAATTTCACCCACTCAAGTCCAGTTTATACCCGCGAAAATCCGTCATTTTCCCTATTGGGAATTGTGCCAAATTTATAATTTTGTCACCACTTAATTGAAAATAGCATTTTACTAATACCAAGAAAGAGGACGATGTCGATTCGAGAACTCGGGTCCTGACATTAATTACCTATATCCGTGTAACAGGAAGATCGAACACAACCTGTCAATTAGAAGGCATTAGTCGAGATCACTCCTGCTGGTTGAGTCCTCTCTCAAATTCTGTTCCACCCTCAAAACACAGTAAGCAATATTGCTTTCAAAAATGAGTTATTAGTATGTTTTTAGTTTATATTATTATTAATTTGAGCCATTTCACCTGAGTGATTATTTATATTAATAAAAATCTAAAACAGAAAATAACATTAAAATGTTCTTATCAGGCGCACCTATTTCTAGATGCGCTGCTATATCTTCTATACCTTAAAAAATATTAGTCAATACCTTACCAAATTTTGCCTAAATAAAGAATTTTTAATAAAATTCTGGATAAATCGTTAAAATAATAAAATATGAACGAAAAACTGAATAAAAGTTAACTTCTAACGTTTCGGGATCTAATCTGATCCCGTTTGCAAAGAAAATTATTAGTTTTTGAAAGAAGTTGTGCAATATTTGGTTTTATCAATCAAAATATGGCTTAATGGATCAAATTAATAATAATATAAATATATATATATATATATATATATATATATATATATATATATATATATATATACGCCTCAAATAAATTATATATTTTATTTATATTTTTAGTATTGAGGACGTCAAAAACACTTTAATTTAAAGTTTCTACGAACTAAAATAAATATAACTTTATATTAACGATATCTCGCTCAAAATTATTTTTTAATATACAGAGAGAGTTTTATGTACCGAACACTGCCCAAAATTATAAATTTCCTATTTGATTTTCTCGGAAACGGGTTAACAGATTTTTCTTTTAAGAAAATTTGTTTCGAATCAAAATAATAGCAGATACTGTGTTTTGAAATGCGGCAGCAGAGTTGTTGATCATGATACTTCAGGATGGAGACTAAATATTGACTGTCAATTGGCGATTGATATCTATACGGCAGGAATTAGAAAAAATCCTGATAAGCACTTTTTTGCTATAGAAGAAATTTTTACTATAGACCATTATGTAGTATTTCAGTTTACCAGTTATACCAACATACATTATTGATAATATTTTCTGTTTCATTCATTATCTAACTATACAAATTTGGTAGCACTGCGCTTTGTTAAGCTTATCTATGGCTTTGTTGTCATGTCAATTTTGCTATGTTATACATTTAATATCAAATAATTTAAAGTTTTCAGAGTAACATAATTTATGGAAGAGGCCATAAAACATGTTTATTCCTTGTATTTTACCAAGACCTTGCATTAAAATTGGTGACGTCGCCCGCTTACGCATGCGCATTAGATCAAATTTTTAAATTTATGAACCATCAAGAAATTATTATGAATGAACTTTTTATCGGTAAGTAGGATTTCTTGTAAATATGAAACAACGGCAACAGTGTGAAATTTTTAATTTACTATATAATAGTCTATAGTAAAAATTTTTTAAATTTAATTTATCCTTTAGTTGCTATTTATTCCACTTCCAAAAATTTAAAGAAAAGCTAAAGTTACAAAAAAGAATACTTTTGATTTCAAAAGAATACTTCACACTAAAAAAAGTCCAAAAAATCATTAAAAAAAAAAAACTAAAAAAGTAAAAAAATTAAAAAAAAAAAAGATCTAGTAACCAAAAAATATCTAAATCGATCCAAGTTCTATATCGAGGGCTTCATAACATAAGGGAGCATGTGACTTTTTACTATTTTGAAATTTTGATGGTTTTAGGTTAGGTTTATCAAAATAAACTTAAAACCATTAAAATCTCAAAATCAAAAGAATGTTACATACGCCCCTATGTTATGAAGCCCTCGGTATATTTTTTCTCTCTTTGACACATTTAATTTAATTTTGAAAACACTTCTTTTCGAGCAGATTAATGTTATAATGTTAATACCCTGTATTTTAAAATAATTTATTTAATTGAATCTACGGATGAATGACCAAAACTAGCGTGTTTTGGGAGATTTGTTTAGACACGAATCGTTTCAAACGATTCACTCGAAATCACTAATTGATGAGCAGTGGTCTGAAGGAGACAACTTTCTAATCGAGATGTCAACAAACCAAACAGTTCTAGCTACTTCGGGTCATTCCGCTACCACATGCTACCACAGCATCAAAAATTAAATATTATTATTATACAGTGCTGTCCAAAAGTCACCCCCCCCCCTTTTAACTTTTGAACGAGTTGAGATATCGACTTCAAATTTAGAACTCTTAAATAAGACAACTTAAACTATCTTTTAGAATATATTTGATATTTTCAGCTCTTAAAATGTGGGCAGGGGGCATGGGGGGACATTTTTTTAAATGGAAAGGGGGGTCGTGTGATACATCATTTTAAAGCTTATAAAATTTTCTATTTAAACTAAGATTTTTAAATTTTTTAAAAATGTTTTTTAAGGTTTTGATTTTTCAATTTTTTGTGCTAAAAATTCGATTTTTTAAGTTTTTTTTTATAAATTTTTATTTATGTCAACTAAAATTAGTTTATTTATAATTAACATTTTTTTATGATGAAATTAGGCATTTTTAAAAAATTATTTGTTTTTTTTTTAGAGGAATTTTGACATTAATACCCATTTTTAACCCCATTTTAAACCCAATTTTTTTTTTTAATTTAAAAATATGGAGTTAAATGGAGAATTTTATAAGCTTTAAAATGATGTATTACAAATGTGCCCCCATTCCCCCCAGCCCACATATTAAGAGCTGAAACTATTAAATATATGCTAAAAGATAGTTTAACTTGTCTTATTTAAAAGTTTCAAATTTGAAGTCGATATCTCAACTGGTTCAAAAGTTAAGGGGGGGGGTGACTTTTGGACCGCTCTGTATGTAAAATATCTAAATAAATGTTATTTAGATATTGGGTATAGTTTAAAATTCATTTAGTATTTCCAAAATTGTTGTGGTGAAATTCTGAGTCCAAAGAAACTTTTAAAATAGCGTAAATTGAAAGTTTAGGGCCCCTAAACGACCCCTAAATGAACCACGATCCACTGCAAAAAAAATTTGGAGTATATTGCCCTATAGAAGAATAATTTAACGTATACAGTGCGATTATAAAGTGCAGAACAGTTTGAAAAGAAAATACTCTTCGTTTGAAGCCACGCCTCTGTTAGAGTTGTGCGCGACAAGCCCATGTGATTGCTATGTACAACAGCTCGGTGGCCAGTAAAACGCACACAGCTTTCTTGCATTTTACTCATCGCTAATGCCAGTTTTGCATTAAAAAGTGTTCGGCACTTTATAATCGCACAGTATAGTTCGTTCGTCCAAACTTTACACATAGAAAATTCTGACGTCACACCATAAACACTGTGTGTTCGACATTAAGGATTGTTCCAGTAAAATTTTTAATAGTCTAGGCTAGTCCCACCTTCGGATTGTTGAGCTGGAACTCTAACTTACAGATTTAATCTTCTAGATCATATTATTAGCCAAAAAATAATTATTCACAGGTTAAAAACCATGGGAAAATGCAATATACCATCCACTGTGAATAGTATATAATGAAATACCTAGCATTACATATCTTCACGGCTTGTCAATAACTAATCAAATATATTAATACCGTCTTGATAAAATGTACACCTACCCACTTCAAAAATGTTTTATGATTATTTAAATTTTAATTATATTTACAAATGATAAAAAGTCGATGAACTTGACGTTATCGAATCTGTAATTAACAAAAAATATTTGTTTACTAATTTAGAAAACCAAACAGTTTACATAAAATCTTTTGCCCATAACTAGTATAGAATAAAACCAAATAGAGATCTCTCGTCCACACACACACAGATAGACAGACAGACAGATAGAAAGATTAATGAAAAAATAAGAAACTTTGAACATATCCGCCTGTCTGTCGGTCTATCTGTCCATCTGTTAGTACTGTGTCACGATGGACTCGATAACCAAAGAACGAATCATCCTATCGTCTTGAAATTTTCAGAAAAAATCAGGTTCTATGAGGAGAATATCTTTATTGTTTTTAAAAATATTCTCCCCAAAACAAAAGAGGTGTTGGGGGTTAAAGTAAAAAATGAAAAAACATATTTTTTTAACTTTTGTTTTTAAAAATTATTATTTTTTGATTTTGTTTTTTTTTGTTTTATAAATTTTTGTTTAAAATTTTTTCTTTTAATTGGTTTTTTTTGTTTTTTTTTTAAAATAATTTAAAAAAAAGCTATTTTTTTTATTTTTTTTTAACTTAAAAATAATTTAAGATATCAACTTAAAATTTAAAACACTTAAATAACATTACCCAGATATTTTTTTAGTTTAAATTTGATTTGCTTAGGGGGCACAATGGAGACAGGTGGGCAAGGGGGAAGAATTTTTAAAACAACTAAGGGGATCTTGTGGTACATTATTTTAAAGCTTAAACTTTTATTTAAAAAAACTCCCCCTTGCCCCCTGTCTTCATTGTGCTCCCTAAGCATACCAAATATATACCAAATAATTATTTGGGCTATGTTATTTATGTATTCCAAATTTCAAGTTGATATCTTAAGCCGTTCAAAAGTTAAAGAGAGGAGGCGGACTTTTGACACGCTGTGTATAATGAAATGCTACACATTACCATTAATCGGAATAAATTCAGTTATGACTCATCAACGTTGAAAATAAACACAGAAACATAGGCTTACGGAATAATTTTGCCGAATTATGAGGGAAATTTATATAAAGGTCACTAAATCGAAACATTTGACTACTAATTTGTTACACACAACAATATTGAATATACATATTAACTATAAATATGTAAATATATCGGTGTTTTTCGAAGAAAATAAAAATGTAAATATTTAAAACCTCGCGTCAACGATAGAATCGACGCGGCGCCTATGCGAGCACTGGAAATGCGCCGATGACTGCACATTACATATCTTCACGGCTTGTTTTATTTACTAATATATAAAACTTAAACCAATAAATCACTGACGTATACCAACACGAAAATTTGAAAAAAAGATAACATGTCGGAGGTCACCTGGGTCCTCCAGTCGATATCTTTCTTTAACCTGAGTTCATATTTCATGCATACTCGCTGGGGAGTGCATTAGACTGGGCTAAAAAAAATATATATATTTCCGAGATGCTTAATATTAGCCTGAGACAAAAACTAGCTGTATACCGGTAGGCATATTTTCTAGTGGAAATATTTGAAGAAGATAAGGGAACGTTCAAGTATTACGTAAAGCAAATTTTGATCATTTTAGACCCCCACTGTAACGCTATTTTCCTATACAATTAACATGGGCGTAACACTCCAAAATTATGTATCTAAAAGTCAAAAAGTTTGAGTTTAAAGATTTTGATTTGTTAGGATAGCCTCGTCATAACACTATAACGAGGCAACAGAAAGTGGCGAATGACCTTTTAGGATACAAACTGAATATAGAGAAAAAAAATATATGCCCCCTATCGAATGTCACGATTTTTTTGTCCACACCATAACCCCAGAAACAAAATGTTATTTTTACTTTTTTGAAAGAAATTAATTTATCTGTTGTTGTTATATAATATACAAACTTTTCAGTTATTTTTAACTTTAAAATTTCATCCCAGTCTATTGCTCATATTCTCACTTGGGAGCACATGTGTTATCTCCGTGATATGTCTTCCCATATGGTTGGTTTATTCGTTTTTTATATACCACTGAGGTCCCACGGGACGACAACTTATATCCACCTTCTCCACACCAATTTACCTATTCATGAAATCAGAGATGCAATCACGAACTTTTATATCTTTTTGATACAGAAAAAAGTGGATATATATCTATACGTACTGTCCCAAAATACTGTTAATCTTATTAACAGATTTTAGTTTGCGTGTTTATTTAGTGAATAATCACAAACAATACTACATAATAATATACCGTGCGTGTCAAAACTCCGCTCCCGCGGGAGCCCCGTACAAAAATCACCCCCCTTTTAACTTTTGAATGGCTTAATATATCAACTCGAAGTTTGTAATACGTAAATAGCATAGGACCCAAATATTTCATTTAAAAAAATGTATCTAAAGAAGAATTTAGGGATTTTTTTAATGCTAGTTGTTAATAATAATAATAATAATAATAATATTCTTTATTTAACCAATAAGTCATTATCTACAAGTATAAATTTATCTATACAATCCTAAAATCAAAAAAAAATATATATATATATATATATAGTAGAACTTAAAAATTAAATAAAAAGGTAATCCCCACTAAGCAGAAGAATGCTTGTTGTGGGTGCTTGTAGAAAAATTAAATATAAATTCATTTTTATAAATACATAATCATTTAATATTATAAAATTAAGAGTTTAAAACAAAATGAGATTGTTTTTAAAAACATTTAACATTCTACCCATCTTTAGAGATTAACCCAGTTTCAATAAAATTTTCTATTTTATATGTAGATTGTTCAAATAACCAAACTTTAATTTTTTTATTTGTTATATTACTGTTTTTTAAACAGAGGGGCAAAACATTATACAGTCTGGAAGCTAAATAGGTATGAGATTTTGTTCCAATAGTTTTTGTTGATTTTTTTGTTGGAATATTTAAGCTACCCTTTGTATTATATGTATGAGTTTTGTTATATTTTTCATTTTTAAGTTGCCACTTTATTAATTGTTGAGCATATATTTGTCTAACATTTAATATTTGTTTCTCTTGTAAAAGCTGGTTACCGGAGTAGTTGAAATCTTTTTTAAAAATAATTTTTAGAATTCTTTTATGTACCCTTTCCAGGTTAGTCAAATGTGTTTTAAGTATGCCTCCCCAGGCTAGTATCCCATATCCCAGTACCGAATTTACAAGTCTATAATAAGCAATTTTTAATTGTTTTTCATTTAAGATATTAGTTAACTGTTTAAATGAATAAAACATTCTTCTAATTTTTTTACATAATTGTGTAACCTGGATATCCCATCTAAAATGAGAATCCAGGTGTACTCCTAAATATTTTATTTCATTAACTTGTTCAATTTTCAAGTTATTTTCTGTTGTTATGGACTTATACGCGGGCAAGGACCTAAGATACGAGCCAAAAGGGACATATTTGGTTTTATTAACATTCATGGTAAGGAGGTGACTATCAAAAAAAGATTTTATTGTCTGTAGATCTGTTACGGCTTTCAATCTTACTTCTTCCCAAGTGTTTCCTTTTATAAATACTACCGTGTCATCCGCGAAGGAGATAATCTCGCCATTTATATTAAGTTCAAGGAGATCGTTAAGATATATTATGAATAGTAAGGGCGCCAAGACGGTTCCTTGTGGAAGTCCAAACTTTACATTTACCTTACTACTTAATATATAATGTTAAATGTAGCCCATTGAATAAGAAATAGGCCTTTAGTATAGTTAACCCTTTCACTGCTAAATTGCTCTACGCTGCTATTTCTCATGCTACATGAAACGTTCATATCAAAGAACTTTTACCTCAAGAAGTTATTTTAGACCAATGTTTATGAAGGTGTCATCTTTTTGTTTGTTAACATAAACGTACGCGATACTGCTTCTGGTGTAAACATAAGTATCGCTAGTTTTGACCTTCTAGTGACCAGAGCTATGTTGCGTAATTTTTACTTTATCATTATGATAAATCTTTATACCTACATTAAAATTAAAAAAAAACTACTATACTACGACACTATAATTATGTGTGATAATGTAATATAATTAAATTTATTAAAATTGAACTACTAGTTCATATAAAACTCAAATAAAACTAATATTTCTTAAAATTTGCAATAAAATATCTAAAGCAGGTGTTGCAACCGGCAACACTGTATTGCTTGACAAAGTTTACGACATTATACTGTGAATTTACACATTCTTTCTCTCTCTTTACGCGTACTAAGTGTAAACAATAGTTACTCCCCACCAGCCCCTCACCGTAGTTGGTTCACGCTTCAAACAAAGCATACGGTAGATTTCATCATGTTCATTCTTGAGGTAAAAGTTTTTTGGTTCATATACACCTATGACAATGTGAAATAAATATTTAAAGTATAAAAAACGTGGAACGCGGAAAACTTATAAATACGCCTGCAGCAGCGAAAGGGTTAATAATATCAATATTATGTTAATTTTATATCCATAGTCTATATTATATTATGTCCATAATTTCAATCACCATTGAATATAGAAAACCATCGTTATTTTAAAAGTTTAAGGATTTTACTTTTTGCCTTTTCCGAGACACTCGATACTTTATTTAAAGAAAAATATACATCATATAACAATGTCAAAACAAATTGAGAATATACATTTGGTAAACAAAAATTGTTTATTTTCAAAGTAAAATTCTTTCCTTAAAAAATGAGTTATCTATAAACAAAAATCTAGTATTTTTTTTAACACCAAGATGACTTCACAGTAAAATCGTCAAAAATGGGAGAATAGCGCCACCCTAAGCAAAAATATCTGTAACTTTTTTTTAATAATATTCCATAATATTTTAATAAAGTCATTAACACTAAACACACTAAAGGTCGATTCAGGCATAATTATCACTAACTAAACTAAGTCATTCTGGCCTTTTGATTGGTCAAATAGATTGATTTTTGACCGTCTGCGCATACTTCTGCGTCCCGACTAAATGCGTCCTCCATTTTGATTCCAATTGTCCAACATAAAGTAAAAAAATATATATTTTATGTTGGTAACACTGTGTTGCGTTAGATAGGAATATTTTCTTTGTTAGAGATGTGTCTTTTTATTTCACTTCAATAGTCAGTAAAAGTTTCTTTTTGTCATTGTTTTGTTGCAACAGCTTCTTATATATGTAAAAACTAAATCAATATGTTACACTACACAGATATTTATTTATTTTTACCAGTAGTTTAAATATAAAAATATAATTCTTCGAACACACCTCTTACATATTCGTGCAACAGGTTAACATAACCTAATTTATGTATGTTTTGAGTTTGTTTTCGAGGTTTTTCTGTTATTTTTTCTACGCGTTTGGTGTTTTGTGCTAGAAGGGTGAACATTTTATTTTATTATAGACTATATAATAGCGTTTTTCAACTATTAAAGTCTTTCTATGTTTTTTGTATATTTTATAGTGCTTTTTCAAAGAACTAGTAAAGTATTTGCAATGACGTGTGATAATTATGCCTGAATTAGCCTTAAGAATTTGAATTTAAATTTGATATGTTCGAATTTTTTTATTTCATTGGTCAAATCCTAAGTGAGTTTTGTGATAATGACACACTGGGCACTGATAGAAAAATCTAAAAATATTAATACAAAACGCTGTTGTGTCAACTTTTACGTAGGCATAGAATACAATTTTTACGATTATTCTAAAACAGTATAATATTATATTAAAACACGTTTGTGGTAAATTTCTTTTTTTTTTAATCTCCTCTAGAAAGGGTTGGAGGTAACAGACTCCCCGTAAAAAAATACAGTCAAACCATGTATACTAAACAACTTCATAGTTTTTTATTTTATGAATGATGATTAATAAAGATGGCGGAAATCAGCTGATTTTACCAAAATTTTAAAAGTAAGCATTTTGGGCTGAAATTTATTTTTATTTATTTGATACAACACCCAACAGCCGAAGCCAATTACTGGGTGGGAAATACATAGATTGTGTTAATACTAACTTAAATATTTACAATAAAACTTATTGACTTAATTTATACTTTTTAATAGTATTTAAGTTACAATTATAAATATCTAAACTATCCTGCAGACGATTGTATGTATTACATATAAAATATATAGGCGAAAATATCAAAATATTTGTTCTAGCCTTGCTGGAGTAAAAAGTAGGATTTTCGCGTGCCCCTAACCGGGGTACGCGGAAGCTAAATTTGCCAAGAATGTTGGGACAGTTTATGTTGTTGTGAAGCAACAAAGTCCATGTGCATAAATATACCTAACGAAAAGCATATACTTGTACCTATAGGTATATATGTATACATGATATTACATGTGATGTAGTTTGTATGTGCACATACATGTAATACATGAAATAAGTGAATTAAAAAAAAATGCGTACATTTTTTTTTGTAAATAGAACAACTGCACTCGTTTGTAAATACCGAGCACGTTTACTTTGTTGTTGTTGTACTCCATGCAATATATAGTGGGTTGGACCATTTATTGTTGTATTCCATAACCTAATTACCCTATTGATTACGATAGTGGTCTATCCGTGTGGGAGCAAAAAGATATTGGTTTTGTTTTGAATCATGTGATTTTTTTATTAAACTAGATGAAACGTTGCAAGCACCTTAAAACTTTATATTCTAGATAAAAACTGTATATAACATTTTTTATAGGACATAAAAAGAGCTTTTAATTAAAATATAATTTTTTGAAATCCGGTTATAAATATTTGAGATATGCTAAAAAAAACCTTTTACTGCTTTAAACGCCAATATCTCGAAAACAATGCGTTTTAGGAAAGAAAACGTTGTTTATAACATTTTTTGACCAATTTAAATTATCTTTTATACAAGTGCTAAATTAACCAAATACAATAATAATTGCCTTAATTAAAAACAAAAAACGCTAAAAATAGGAGTTTTGCCCTATTTTTACCCCCAAAATCTAATCAGCTCTTCGGAATACGATAAGAAACAATATGCAAAAAACCGCAAGTCGATATCTCATGTAGAAATGGAGTTTACACCCAGACAGACAGACGGACAGAAAAATTTTTTTTACTGATTTCGACTAAAAAACGTCTAGAAATGTGAAAAAAACGTGGTCAAAGATTTTGACTTTTCGGCGAAGATTTCAATACATCGGCACTCTTAGTAGCACTAAGTGCCGATGTAAAAAATCTGTTTGTGAACAGGATCTTAAATATCAAAATTGACGATAACTGGCTGTAATCCAACAGGCAGAATTCGAATTAAACTTTCCGCGGCCCCAAAAGATCGTTTCTTTCTTAAATACTTTATGGCCTGTATACAAACAAGGTTTTCAAATTTTTTGACATAAATGCGCCATAAAATAGATTCAAATTATGTTATGATGTTGTGGTTTTTCATTACTATACTCCTCGCATGTCCGCACCAGGAAGAGTATATTACTGCTAACAAAAGAATACTTTCCCTTATGTTAATTTTTAAAAATTATTAGTATTTTTTTTGAAAACCCAAAAATCTTGAAACAAAATGTTCTCGTTTTTTTTTTCAAATTTAAGAAACAATGTCTTAACATTTTTTTATTTTTTTGAAAAAGGAAAAATTATACTTTTCTCTTTGTTAATTTTCAAAAATTATTAGTTTTTTTTTCAAAAACCCAAAAATCTTGTAACAAAAAGATTTTTTGGGCATTTTGGGCCCACCCTCAACAGCAACGAATTATGTCATTGGAAAGGTATTTTTTTATAGATTATTTTAATTCAAAAACACACCTTAGGCACCGGGGTTCCTAGTTATAGGCATTTGAAGTTAGTAAGTACTTTACTTTTAACTCCATACAATATTTTGATGTGTAAATTCACTTAATATAGTACCCAGGTAGCAAAATAACATGACATTCACGTGAAAGCCACGTTAATATGTGACATGTGATGTTAAGATTGTAGTAACATTTAACAAGAATGTAGCATGGTGGGGATGTCCTAAGTCCGCCCCTAATAACATCACACAATGACATCCCGAAAATAACGTGTTTGTGACATCATAAATCCACATTCCTGCGCTGTTATATCTAATATCTTATGGATGCCGTTAATTGAAACAATCACAGATTGAAACAGATAAATTCTAAATAGGAAATTGCAGATTAAGCTTAGAATATATTCCTTTAATCCGTGTCCGTGGTCTTGAGAAGCCCGGCAGAGCCCCCTATCCATTGGAAATCGTATAATGTGTATACTATTTCCTTATAATAATGTACTCTATCAACATCATCTTATATCGATTTTTTTGC
Source organism: Brachypterus glaber (assembly GCA_958510825.1). Lineage (NCBI taxonomy): Eukaryota > Metazoa > Arthropoda > Insecta > Coleoptera > Kateretidae > Brachypterus > Brachypterus glaber. The sequence goes on along the minus strand of OY294048.1, from coordinate 4,764,370 downwards.
TTCAAATGTCGGTGAGAAGGAAAATAACATGACATTCACGTGAAAGCCACGTTAACATGTGACATGCGATATATTCACAGCGTTGCTAAATATTTGTTATTAAATAAAATGGTTGTCACGTCTCACGTGTTATGTTGCAAATGTGATGTTAAATACATGTTATTTTTCAATATTATGTGATGTTATGATTTAGTACAATTGGGGTTTGTAGGTTATAAAAAAAACCCCAATTGTATTAAAAAAAAAATTATTTGAGGACGAAAAAATGATGAAAGTTATGATTTAGTTTAAAAATACACCCAAAAGTGATGTTAATTTCTTGTAATATAACATCCCTTGCTACCTGGGTATGAAATATTTTTTTTATATATTTAATGTATTTTAATGTAAATGCAACAAATTAAAATAATAAAACTAATGGTTTAATAGTATATTTTAAAACGAGTGTGAGTCTTTAGTAACACAAAAAAATATTATATGGAGTTATTACACTTCAAATGCCTATAACTCGAAACCCCGGTGCCTAAGGTATGTTCTTGAATTAAAATTATTAATCTACATAAAAATGCCTTTCTAATGACATAAAATTCATTGCTGTTGAGGGTGGGCCTAAAACCCTTATAAAAATACCCATTAATTAAAAAAAAATCTAAAAAGTTCGTTTTTTTTTGAAAATAAAAAATAAAAAAAAATGTTTATACCCCCTTTGACTCCCTGACCCCCCCCCCCCCCACTCCGTTATTTGTACAAAAAACAGCTTGTAGCTTTGTAAAAGGAAGCTATGTTCCAAATTTAAAGTAATTAGCTCGAAGCATTCTCAAGTTATCGTTGTCACAAAATTTTTCGGAATAGACTGACAGATAGGGAAACAGATAGACAGACAGACAAACACGCGATTTACTAACTGACAGGCAGAATTTTTTGGTTTTCTGGGATAACATTATGTTATTTTTTGTTATAATATTAGATATACTATGTACTGTCAAGAGTATACACTGCAAAAAACGAAGGATTAGAATCACGCGATTTGTTTTCTCGTAGACGTTCTATTATATTAATGACATACAACATAGACGCTTTTAAGAGCCAAAAATTAAAATTGCAATGAATAAATTTTCTAGATAACAATGCTGTTGAAATAAGATGCATAAAGAATAATACAACGATTGTTATTTTTGTATTACTTAACATTTTTCTGTTTAATTGGAATTCGTTACATTTTCAGATTACAAAGACCCAGACAGATGATCAATAAATTTTGTTTATTTTCTGATTTCTGTTTTTGGTTTGCTGATTCCGAAAACCACACCCATCTTGTCCAGATTTTTTCTTTTATTTATCTTTTATAAGTTGGGTGCAACCTACTAATATGTATTTTGGTATACCTTTCCCAATAATTTCTTTTTTTTGTGGGTTACAATCAAACATGAAGAATACGCAATATCAAAAAAACTTTGGTTATTTGTTTTTTTGCAGGTTTAGTTCTTTTTGTTGATTTAACTTGGAGAATACCCTAAAATTTTTAAAAATCGAACGGTCACCAGCCCTTGATTTCCTTATTTTGTTCAAGCACCTGGTAGTTATCGTAGTAAAAGTTATTTGGGCTCTTGGGACAATGTTATAAGCTATTGTCATAAAAAAAAAGTTCTTGGAGAAATATTAAAACAAGATAAATGTTTTTTGACTCAAATGCGGCAGATCCAAGAGAATTTTTAAAATATTTCAAAAGCGACACTTTCCTTGGGACAAAATAAATACTTCTATTAGAAGATATACATTTTTTGACCTAAAAGAATAACTGCCAAGAGTGATGACTACTTTGAGCCAAAGACTTCATTTTTTTCAGTGTAGGACTTCGCTAAATACCCAACGCGACTGCTAAAAATTATTTTTAAAATAAGAAAAGGCAGCTTATAATTGAAGCGTTAACTAACGGTATAACGGCGGACTGGCACTGTACAACGGGAAAACTTCTTGAAAGATGAGACGAATTAATAAAAGCGGAAAACTGCCTGTACCGATGCATCGCGATGTAGAAAAACAAATGGATGTTTTCCACGTTGGAAATTATTATGAGCTCTTGTTTCACATTTTTTAGTAATATTTTAGCCCAACAAATTATATGTAAGTATTTTTTACTGTACATTTTCAAGTCTATTTACACATCAGGCTGGGTCAATTTTATTTTGTTAATTTCACTAATCGCGGTATTCGCAAATGTTTATAGCTGCACGCATCGTTTTCCACTCCAGGCACGCCGCGGCAGACGCACTGATAGAAAATAGCGTTATTAATACAACAACATAGTGTTATATATGCGCCAACCACAAATTTTACTATATTACAATACTAAATACGACATAAGATAACATTTGTTGTTGTATTTATTACAATTTGATGTTGTTTACCTCTTAATTCTACAACTGGTTTTTGTATCGTATACCATATTTATGTTATAACATATAAGAAATTCTGGTTGGCGCCTATATTACTTACAGCAACATTTCTATCAGTGCGTATTCTACTATTTTTTGCTGATCATTATTTACATACAGCTCGTCAGACGTAGGAAGAGACGTGAGTTTTTAAAAATGGCCACGCCCCCCTAGTGCGCATTGCCCAGCTGCTGAATTCACCAGTTGTTAGAGTTGCGGTTACCGCCTATCTTTCTTCCACCGAATACTTTCTCTTACATTTCCAAGTCTCTTCCTAAGTTTGACGAGCTGTACATATATGTACAGCTCGTCAAACGTAGGTATACAATGTAATTCATATAAATAAAGGTACCTTCTCACTTACAAGAACGGTTAAATATGGCTAGTTTGTAATAAAATACCTAGTCGAATTAAACGAAATGAACTCGCCTATGCATAGCTATGTTTACAAAGCTCAGGTTTCTTTTTAGTATTCATTTAAGTATTTCAAACGCAAGCTTTCGTAAAATTAAATGCATATTTTATTACGAGATGAAGGCAAGGAGTTGTTAAATTTTCTTAGTCACGTGTGCTTGCTTTTATTCAAAGTAAGTCAGGGTCGTAACTAGAAGAGGCGAAGAAGGCTAAGCCCCCCTGACGTTTTGTAAGGTAAGTGTGCAAAATGTTGCTACGTTCAGACATTTTATTTTTTTATTGCATTTATTAAGTAAAGCTTTATTCTAATGGATGAAAAATTAACAAACAGCAAGAGCTTAAAAAAAAGTTAGTGCTTTGTAAAAAAAATTGCATAGTGACAATATTAAGTTAACAAACTAATATGAAATACTGTGGGACAATTACAATTTTAACTGTTTTTTAGGTACAATTTGGACACTTAAATAACAATTAATTGTTTTTAGTACGCCCCACGCACTCCATGTACGTATCGATTACAAACAACGCATAATCGCATATCGGCCTGGCGATTCTTTATTTTCTTGTTGTTTTTTGTTTTTGTCATTTTTTTTTTGTTAAGTACTTCGGATGGAAATATTAAGAACACAGCTACTTAGATAGCAATCTCAAAAAAAAATATATATCGCTTTTTTATTGATTGAAACAAAATGTGGGCCAAAAAAGTGCAAGTTGTTGCCTACCTTATTACGTTTTTGTCCTGCAATAATCGATGCTACCCAGCTTTCAACAGTCAGCACAATTTTACAAGTTTTTATAAGGGAACAACACAAAACACGAACTGCGTTGTAGTGTACGCCATTACCAACTGGATTTAGATACATCATATTTACAGGCATCTTTTCGATATAACAGATATACTGGCAGTGCCATCTATGATACAGAGGGCGAACTAATAAGTTTAGGAGCTGGGTGGCGATATTATGAACATGGCAATAATTAGCTCACCTACCTTAATGAAAAAATTTAGTTATCTAAACGAGTAAAAATAAAATAAAAATTAAATATTCAGTTTTTTTAGAATACTTGTGATCTTGACCTTTAAATTTCTAAAAAAAATACCGCGGCTCTGTAAATTACAATTAATGAAGTTACAATCACAAACAAGACCCTGTGCTAGTCAATGTTAAGGTGTGGTCCACGTGCAAACATCTTTTTCAACGTTTGTTTTGTTATGTTCACTTGTTTAAAAAAAAAATTACAGCCCTCTTACAAGCTATCTTCTGCGGCGTTGGCCACGTGTGAGACAAACCCTAAACTGAACAAAAACACCGTAAAGGTTTATTATACACTTAAGAAATTCAACTTCCACTTTTGTTGACTTTGTTTTTTATAACATTAATTTGTAAACTTTATGCTGAATGATCATAAATATGCCTTATTTTACAATCCCTTAAACAAAATTAATTTGAACTACAGGAGATGACTACAAAAATAGAGACCTAGATAAATAAAATTAAGTTTTTAATCTACAGTATTTTATGGAGTTACAATGAGGATTTTTTTTTTTTTGACATCTCAAAAAAAGTCACTGTTGATAACTTAAGCACTTTTTTTATAACTCTTACGGTTCATGAGATAATGTTTTTGTTTTTCTTCAAAATAGCGATTTAAAAATGTATCATTATCTCATAAACTGTAAGAGTTATATAAAAAGTGCTTAGTGTTTTGGGAGTTTGAAAACAAGCAGGACAAGTTATCACGAGTTACTTTTTTGAGATATTAATAATAAAAAAATAAAAAAAATCACTGCCTAGTAAAAGAGCTTTCTCATTTTACACCTCCGCGTAAAGTGGACTTTTATTATTAGATTTTCAAGAAAAAGTACCCCCCGCCTCTTAGGGGTGCAGTTAGAACTTTTTTAATATCAGATTCTCTTTCAGCAATCCTAAAAACCCCAATACAACAATTTTTACAAAAACTACCCCCCGTCCCTTTGGGGGTGGAATTAGAATTTTTTTACTATCAAATTCACTTTCAGCAACCTTGAAAACCCCAAAATACTGTAATTCCCTTAGGATAGATTTTTGGACTTCACGCCACCCCTTGGGAACGTTCAGGTATTACGTAACGCAAATTTTGATCATTTTTGACTTGAAGACCGTGGTCCTTTTGAAAGTCAAGCATAAATTTAGAATTATTTTTACCGCTGATTTTTTTATTATTACTCAAAAACGGTCAATGATAAAAATATTTAAAATGGGTCTTAAAACTAGAAATACGAAGGTTCAATTTGCATTTTTTTATCATTGTTTTACGACCATTTTTCGCTTTTTTTTTAATATTCTTTAATTTTTTTGATATAAAAAAGCCTCTATTGTAAGAATTAAACCAGATTGTGCATCCCCCAGCTTTACTCACTAGAAATTCAATAACAAAAATTTTAATTACTTTTATTTCTAATAAAACGACACACTGGAATTTTAATAAAGTCACATTATTGCGGTGGTCAAGCCACCCTTTTTGATGGGCCCTTTTATCCCTCAGCCACATATTGACTGTCACACGTTCTCCTGCTTTTCATTATGCAACCTGGGAGATAAAAGACCCTTCTACTAAAAATATATAATAATATGTAGATGTGTACATTTTTATATGTATAGATACATGACATGTACATGTAAACATTTGGTTTCTCTGAACTGGCAAAGGTAATGGCGAATGATCCCTGTAGAGGAAGGTCTCAGACCTAAGGTCCAGACCTGGATAACACAGTGAAATGCCAGACGTCGTTTTTTTGGGTGATTATTTAGAAACGTGTTTTTTTTCGTAATGCATATTTCTTTTTTTTAACAGTTTTTCCTGTTTTGAAAAATTATCTATAGAGGGTGTATTTGAAAAAGGGTACACAATTTTAAGGGGTGATTCTACATCAGAAAATATGAAAAACAGCTCCTATGAAGTGGCTAAAAAATCGGTTTTTATTTAAGAACTTAGGAACCTTTTGCTTTATATCAAAATTTGCGTTACGTAATACTTGAACGTTCCCTTATTGTAATACTTTAGGATTAACCGTTTTCGAGAAAAATTTATTTGAAGGTGAAATTTCACGGTTTGATGACGAAAAATTAAATACTAAAATGCTGAAAACTGAAATTTTAAATTGATTATATTTATTAAATTTGTTACATTTATTAGAGCACTAGACCTACCTAGGTTTGTTAGGGCAGGTGGGTAGTTTGAGTGTTTGTCCGTAGGGGAACGTTCAAGTATTACGTAACGCAAATTTTGATCATTTTGGATCCCCAACCCCCCACCTGTAACGCTATTTTCCTAAACCATTAACATGGGTGTAACACTCCAAAATGACCCCCATCCTAGGAGCGTTACGTAATACTTGAACGTTCCCTAGTGTGTAAACTACCTACCCACTCTAACAACCCTGCCTAATCAGTGCTCTAACATTTAATACGTTTGTAACATTTGTTACATTCCTAAATACCTAATATTATTTACCTATCAAAATCCATGTAAATTTACATGCTTTTACAGTGTAGTAATTTTATTAATTACACGACTCAACAAAAAAATTTTTGTTCTTTGTCCTAAAGTTTATATTATGATATTTCGGTTCATTATGCACAAAAACGAAAAGAAAATACCTTCTTTTGGTTTAAAGTTTGCTTTTATGATAATTGTGGTAATAATACTCATTTTCGAATTTTTTATAAATTTCAATTGGTTTAAATACATTCAAAAATACCGCAAGATCTGAGTGGGGTTTTTACGTTCACACAGTGCCTCCAGATGGCACTCAAGTGGTAAACAACGATCAGGTGTTTTGTACATGTCGAGAAAACGTTAAAATGGCATCGCGAAAGTAAATATGATGCAGATGCATTTTGCTACGTATGTGGTCAATTTATTAAAGTTCGAGACATGAAATATGAACTAAAAACATCTCACGTTCTCTGTGAAGCCTACGAAGCATATTTTGACTATCCTGTTCGGAATTAAGACAAGCCATGGGCTCCAAATGTTGCTCGTAGTTATTGTAAAAGATGTTTGGAAGGTGAGCAATTTTTAATTAAGCAGTGAATCAAATTTAATGGACATATTAAAGTTATCAAGTATTGGCCAATGAAAACATGATGGGAGACTATATCTGAGTTTTATTGAGAGAAAGTACTTATGAACATAAAAGAAAGAGTAAGAGTGTACACTTTTAAAGTATTTTCTACTTTTTTGTAAGTTATTTTGATAGTAAAACTTGATAAAAATGACAAACAAATTTATTTTGATGGTTCTATCTTCCAATAAAAAATAATACCACAGATTTTGAAAAATATCGTTCGATCGGTCTTCTAAATACAAAAGCAAACTTTTTTATGCCATATAATTTTTTTTCGTGTAATTACGACCTAAACTATCGAAATTTTATACTTTAGAGTCAAAGTCAAATTTTGTGCTGACCCGTGTTATTGCTCTTTGTAGTCTAGAACAGGATTTACACTTTTCGAGCCTTATTATCTTGTCCTGATTCAATTAGATATGCACCAGGAGTCGGCGCGTCCAATGGAAAGCTCTCTCACCTGTCCGATCGATTCTAGGAGGAGTCCGGACTCCCAATGCGCACCTGCGAGGCCAGGTGAGGAAGCGCGCACGAAAGATCCGTGCTCGCGAAGCCGCTGCAAAGGTTTTAACCAATCAGCCGGCAAGCACCTGCAGTTTTACCTGCCTCAGGTGGGCGGCTCACCTTTGCCGACCAATAACAATGCGATTTCTTAGCCGGAAGACTAATATGCCATAGGTTTTGCCACTAAGACTTGGTATATTTGCGTTTTTCAACCAATACGAGAACTGTTTAAAATGTGTATCGTGGAAAATTAGGTTGTTTAAGATAATCCTATATTACGCAATTGGGCATTAGACGCATCAGGGGAACAATTCATATTTGTTGTTTTGAAGTTGGTATACATAGTACGTATATTAGTTTAAGTGATGAATTGACAACAGCTGACTGTTAATTTATATTTTCAGGTTATATCTGTTGACAGTTGCAATTGTAACATTAGATCATATATCCCCTCCCAGATGCGCCTTGAGTCCATGTCAAACCGAAATTTTTTCATTGCTATATCCAGGTAGATTTCACCTTCCGCTTCTGGTCACCACCCACCGCTATAGTGGTTTGTTAACAAATATGTTATACTTCACCTCCTCGCAACCTCACCGCTATAGTGGTTTGTTTATAATTGGCTTTGTATATGTTCTACATTAAACAAATCAACATTAATGCCATATCTATGTATATATGATCTAATACTGTAACTGTCAACAGATATAACCAAAATACAAATTAATTATTAAACGTCAAACAATGCCAAAATTTTATACACATTTAAAATTAGCAACACAGGTATACCACTACAAAAAGGGTATAAGAACCTTAAAGGGGAAAAGTGAATGAACGCAGACGAAGTAAGATGACAGTCTCCTGCCAATTTAGGTGAAAAGCTACAAATTCTTTACGAATTAACTTTACGATACTCATTTTAAGAACGCATTAACACGGAGACTTGCTTAAAAGAAGGATTTTCTACCAAATTTTAAGTATCTATTTTGAAGCGTCCTAGAGGATATTTCACTATTTTCCGTGTCTGAAGAAGACTGCAGTGACTCATAACGAAAACGTGTTATGCTGCTCTCGTATAAGGGATCCCTCTCAGAAGGAGCTACGCGAACCGCGCCCGAATTGGTATAATCCCCGCCTTTTAGCACACTTTTGCAAATGAGAAACTGCGTCTATTTCAGATACGGATAATATATGTAGTTGTTTCCCCGAGTATTTCGCATATACGCATATATGACTTGTAATGCGACTGTAAGTTTGTAGCGAGAAATATTTTATTATTGAAAGTATGTAGAGTGTATAGGGGCTGTCCATATATTACGTAACGCAATTTTTCAAAAAAATTGACCCCCCTCCCCTCTGTGTAACAAACTGTCACATTTATCAACACCCCCCCCCCCTGTGTAACGCGTAAGAATATAAAAATTTTGTTTCGCAATAAATTTAACTGTATTCTCACTATTGATTCGTTTTTCTCGACAAAACAAACATGAACCTAAAATATAGTATAACATAACCTTAAAAAAAATTTACACGAAAAACTCACTCAAACTTTAAAAAAATATTCATAATCAATATCACACAGGGAAAAAATACTAGGTACCTCTTTTTACACTGAGTGTCACATATAACACGTATATTGTTTATGCACAGGTACACAAAATAGTACACACATTGGTGTTCTGTGAGTACACATTCCGCGCGAAAATGTATCATCGCCGATGATTCATCGGCAAGATCAAGCAAGAACAGGGCAGTAAGATTTTTTTTTAATATCAATGTCAACAGTTTTTTTACTGATTACAATATTATTTAAATATGCATAGTTTCGTCAATTTTTGTGTGAAAAGGGGAATTATGGGCCACTAAATAATAATTTATGTTGAAATAAAAATACATCTGCCAAGCTTAGGAAAAACATTAAATTTACTAAATTCCGTTACGTAACGTTTACCTAGACCCCCCCCCCTCTCTCGCAAACTGTAACAGTTTCTCTGACCCCCCCTAGGTGCGTTACGTAATATATGGACAGCCCCATAAACTTAAAGATTCCACAAAATTATTAAAATATCCATATGATACAGGCAGGATGTGAACATAATGTAGCATAGAATTACCTATTTTTTCATTTCACAAGATAGATGGCCATCTTTTGTTTTGTGTGACTTCTTTGAAACGTCGGCCATTAGTATGGCATTATGTGTATCGTCACGCTACCTTAAATTCCTCGGACGACTGAAAGACTATTCTCTTCGGCCTCCCGTAAATTTATTCCCGACTAGGGTTGCCATTTAACTTTTTCCATATAAAAAATGGAAAACAGGAAAAATACACTGTTCAGATAAAAAGGCTTTTACATTTTTTACCTTACTAATAGTATATTATTTAAATGAGGGTAAAATAATTGCTATTAATCAATGAGGGTGAATTTTGACACAAGCCTATAGGCGAGTGGCTTAATCACCCGAATGATCAATAGCTATTATACGCAAGTAGAATACTATACTTTATCCACCGCCGACTTAAAGTTTAAACGGTTTATTTTTACAGACCCGTCATTAATAGGCCTATTAATCACGGCCGTGGATAAAAATATTAAAAAATATTTTTCTTAAAAATAACGCTTCCCAAAATTTTCAATTTATTCAAAATGCGAAAGCAACATGACCAATAATATATTTTTTGCACGACCAAGACTAAAACCTAATTTTACGCTTTCATTTTCGGGACTAAACTTGCCGTTTTTCTCCCTAGGGAATAAAAATCACGGCAACCTTGATAATATAAAATATTATACTTACTATGTGCTTTGCTGGTTCAAAAATTAGGTTTGGTGGTGTTTTGTAATAAATTAGCGATTCAAACCAATTTATTTGATTTTAACAAAGAAAACCTTTAAAAATAACATTGTTATAACAATTTATACATAACTTAAAATTTATTATCTTCGTCCATTTTTTTGACGTTTGTGTCAACCATATTAAAAAACAATTGAAATCGCGATAGCCGTGAAACTGACTTTTCGCAATATACAGCCATCTTGATTAAATTACGAAAATAAAACAACCGATTTTAGATGCGTGGTTTTTAATTTTAATTTTATCTACCTACCTAAAATATGTTTAGTCCTGCAAAAAATAGTTTATATACCTCAGGACTAAACTTGGCTGTTTTAGTCCCTTGCATTTCTGTTTCCCTCGCTCGCTACGCTCGCTCATGAAACACTCATGCAGCGGGACTAAAACAGCCAGTTTAGTCCCTTGTTATATAAATAACTATTTTTTTAAGTTTTTCCAGGCCTAGCTCTAGCGCCAGCGGATAAAAAGGCAAATAGATATACAGACAGACAAATTCATTTAAACATAAAATGTCCTATAACAGACTCCTGTTTCTCCTTTTCGTTTCTCGCAATGTCAAATATGCATGGCAACCCTCAGGAATCCCGATCCTGTGAAAAACAAACACACATTTATTCCGTACACGTAGAATATTATTTTATTTTTATCCTTTTTTTTTTCGTATAACGTTTACAATTTATTGAGTCGTGTAGGTATTTGACAAATTAATTTTTTATGCTTATGTTTTATTTATGCGCTTACTTGCTTCATATAAATTTTGGCAAATATGATTCTCAGAGATCATGTTTAAATAAATATCTATATAATTTGTAAAGGAACCAGTAATAAAGGTACCTAGGTAGGTTTCTTTGTTACTGTAAAAAATTTAAAGAAATGCTTTTTTTTTCAATTAGAAAAATAAATACCCTTTGTCCAATACATACAGATAATAAGACAATTACCAGATTTATTTTAAATCAATAATAACCCCCGCGTGGCTTTTACTTTATTGAGTGGATAATTACTTATTTTACCCACTCAACTGTCACTTGTCAAATTATTTTCTTGTCATTAAAATTTTTAATAAAAATATGAATTCCTAAGCTATTTATTGGATAAAACCTTGTATGGCACTCTGAGTGCCGCACTCATGGGTAAACCGATAAATCAATTTTTTTTCAAATTTGATCAAAGTTATGATTTTCTATCCTAATAAAAATGTAATACATATAACTCCCAGATTGATATAAATGAATCTCGCAGATAAATATATAGAGGTATATTTGTAGAGATGCTTTGGAAATGGTTGCTTATTCTTATCATGGCCAACTGTAAATAACTGCGATTTGTCCATGTCCGGCGGTGAACAAATGCCTTTGCCGGAATGGGGAATGTGTAAAGATTCCGAAAACCCGGAGAAAAAATGCGCACTATTTCTCCGTGGCAGAAGAGGACAATTTTCTGTCCCATTTGATCCGTCAGTTAAGAAGTCCACGGTTGAAGCCTCGGAAAAAACACCCGACTTTAGGTGGCTAATTATTGTCAGTAATAATTGGAAGTGACTATTTATACGCACGCCCGTAGAAATAAAACATTAGGTCCAATTGTACGGGAGCATGTTGATAGTGTTCTACAGAATATACATATACAGAAAATATATTGGTTCGAAACTCAATTAAAGCCGGTGGTTCCCTCTACTACTAGCCCACACAAGTCCTGGACTTAGGGGATGCTTAATTAAGTAGAATAGTACGAGGTTAAAAACAAACAAACAAACTGTAAGCAATACTGACGTTTTGTTTAAAAACAGTGTATGTCAATTATGATTCAATTCAACATAGAGGGTTTTTACTTTAAATGTGAATGTTTCTTACGATGTTGTGCAAAAACAGTTTCGATATATCCGTCTTCTATATAGAGTTATTCTACCTATAAGTTTTATATGCATTCTTACCCTAGATAGGTTAAGAATGTATATACACATTAAAGGTAGAATAATTATATGTATCTTTATAGGTAACAAAATTCTATAGCAAAAAAAAAAACATTTATTTTAATTTTCTGAAAATAATTATTATTAAATTTAGTACATGTTTTAAAACTATCATAAATATAAATATTAACTTATGTTGTAAATTGCCAAAGAATGCTATAAGGCAATAATAATGTAATAAAATCTGTGCTATTATGATAGGTAATAATATTTACTGGCTGTTTATAATAAACAGTTTATTTATATTTACTGCATGACATATTAAATTTCTACTTTTAATACACGATAATTAAAGTCTTAAAAGTCTTTAATTATCCTGCCTTTACTTACGAGTTCAGAAATATCCTAACACCACAGTGCCTTCTAGAAACTTATTCTTTTGAGAAATGGCCGTGTGATTATTGTAATTTTCAAAAAAAAAACAATCTCAAGAGTAATTGCCAAAAGCAAACCTAAAATTAGAACGATACACTTACATTTTTTTTTAATAATGATTTTTGAAAGATAATATCGGCTGATAATGGCTAGGAATCATAATTAAAAAAAAAAAATAAAAATAAAAGAATATGAAAAAAAAGTATTTTATAGGATATTTTCACATTTTTTTTACAGTTAGCTATAGGGCTACAGGTATATGGTTTAGCAGTTTTGTACTGTGATCTATTTCAGGACGACGTGATTTCTATTCTGAATAACCTTGATTTAAAACTACGGGCGTCCGTACAATTAGTCGCTTCGATAATAATTAAGGACTTTGAATTAATCAACGAAAAGAATGAAGCCAGTTTTAATTTAAAACGATTTGAGCCCCAACTCTTTTGCTTGGCGGTTTCAAGTTAAATTACTGAGCAAATTAAGAGTTTGCCTGGATTAAAAATATTCTTACCTAATCGACCAGCCAAAAACACATTTTAATTTTAAATTGCAGCCGAACTTCTTTTTCGTTTTACCGTATACTTTAGTTAAAAGTCTTCCAAATGATTACCAACCTATTTGGCCTTTAAATTACCTAATTTTCCGCTGCCTTAAAAAAAGTTTATGGGAGCCGTCTATTTTGTGTGACCTTTTTATGTATAGTCGTTTAATTGAAAGAAGACACTTAAAGTTTTTAAATTCTACTCTAGAATTTCTACATAAATTAGAATCTATAATGGCGAAATGGCTCAAATTATTAATACTATAAATTCTACATAAATTATTGTTGAATCTAAAAGCGTCACTTTTTGTATAATATGCTATATTGCATAATACACGGTGTATTTGAAATAGCGTCAATAATTTTACATCAGAAAATACGCAAAAAAAGTTCCTAAAAACGTATGTCTAAAAATGGTTTGTAAGGGAGCTACGAACCTTTATAAGACTAAAAAAATAGGTTTTTATTTAATAACTAAAGAACCCTTTGAGATATAACAACGAGGTTTTTCATGTAATCTAATCTAAGAGAAAACCTTCATATTGTTTTTGGTAAAAATCGCATTGGGGTACGGGGATAAAATGGGGTAAAAACAATTTTTTTTCAATTGAAAAAATTAAAAAACTTATTTTTTTATTTATTTTTCAATTTATTTTGCATTTTAGGAAAAAAGAAACTTAAAAAAAATGAAAAACTTTTTTATTTTTTTTATTTTTTTTTTTTTCGTTTTTGATTTTATTGAACCTAGGCCTATAGGCCTATTTTGTTGTCAGCAGTATATTAATATATTATAATCGAAAAAAACATAATGTATAATACACGGATGAAAACTATTGCGAAAAAACTAACCTATTGTACAGATTTAAGTAAAATTGGTGCTTTTAGAAACAATCGAATAAAAAAATATTTTATCAATACCTTAAAATAAAATAATAGTTATTTATATACCAAGGGACTAAACTGGCTGTTTTAGTCCCACTGCATTAGTGTTTCCTGAGCGAGCGTAGTGAGCGAGGGAAACAGAAATGCAAGGGACTAAAACAGCCAAGTTTAGTCCTGAGGTATATACACTATTTTTTGCAGGACCAAACATAATTTAGGTAGGTAGATAAAATTAAAATTAAAAACCAAACGTCTAAAATCGGTTGTTTTATTTTCGTAATTGTAAATGCGAAAAGTCAGTTTCATGGCTATCGCGATTTCAATTGTTTTTTAATATAGTTGACACAAACGTCAAAAAAATGGATGAAGATGATAAATTGTTATAACAATGTAATTTTTAAAGGTTTTCTTTGTTAAAATCAAATAAATTGGTTTGAATCGCTAATTTTTTACAAAACACCACCAAACCTAATTTTTGAACCAGCAAAGCACATAGTAAGTATAATATTTTAATATTATCAAGGTTGCCGTGATTTTTATTCCCTAGGAAGAAAAACGGCAAGTTTAGTCCCGAAAATGAAAGCGTAAAATTAGGTTTTAGTCTTGGTCGTGCAAAAAAATATTTAAACGTTACGTATTTTATAGATGCCCTAAAAGTAATACAAAAAACTTTAGACCCCAAAGTTTAAATTAAAATTGTTAGTTAATCGTTTTAGTGAAATTTTCCTAGCGAAATAAATTTTCTCAGATTTCCTAGTAGCGAAAGTTATAATTCTTGGTAATAAGAAAATCCTATTATATTGAGATAAGGTCACCTTAAAATTATAAAAGTTTTTTGGTTATAGTTCAGTTGAAGTTTTGTAAACGAAATAAGTGACAGGGAGTTATAGCTTAGTCTAAGAAAATTTCAAGCCATTACATTACCAGTCTGATATTAGTTTTTATACCTAAGTACAAAAACTACGAAGAAGAGACAGGGGCGGATATGATTTAATTTTATCCGTGGAAAATTTCCATGTTTAAAAAAAGTTTATTTACATGTTTGTTTAACCTCGCACTATTCCAAGACTTGTGGGGCTAGTAGTAGAGGGAACCACCGGCTTATACTGACTTTCGAACCAGTTTATATGGAGTGTCTCTGTCACTTGTCCCCTTCGCCATATTTTAATTAGCTGAAAAAGGCAATCAGCGCCAGTGAGAATCGAACTCACGCTATAGCGCTAGCGCTAGCCCACATGTCAGGCATTTCAAGTTGACGCGCTAACCCGCTCGGATAAATCTCCCATTATATCCACTATAAATGCTTAAATTTTAGCAGGTTGTTTGGGAGAGATGTGAGGTGAGAAGCAATCGAGTCCAGAAAATAAATAATGAATGAAACTAGAACTGGACCATCTTCTGGTAATTAACTTCTTGTCTCGTATTGACTTTCAAGACTCTTTGCAGGCGTGTTTGACTTGACTATCAAGCGTCGAAACATCTGCACCGTGGGCCATACAAGTTTTTATTGTTGACAATGATTCTTTATCTTCATATCTTGTGTATGGAACTTACTTAAACTTTAACCCTGTATTGCACCTTGTGCCTATTTGGGAACACTAACATTAAGACCCCTGAATTCTTTAATAACCAAAAATCCAAACTTTATATACACCTAGTTTTCAATGGACTGCTGCCTATTTAGATTAGATAAAGAGAGAAGTTATACAGAAAGAGATAAAAGTATAATTATTATTGTTTTAAAATAAAATTATGCATATTTTAGGTAAAAATATCATTTTAGATTATATTTTAAATTACATGAAGGTAAGATATTTGTTTTTTTAAGTAAAAAACTATTTTTTTAAAACTTTTATAGAACAGCTATGTGTAGTAGGTCTAAAGTTTCCTAGGGAACTTATGACCTAATCCTTAATTTGATATTCATTGATAATACACCGTTGTGTGTGAATATTTTTTACTTGTTTTTGTGTTTAATAGGCTGTTTTATGTATTCTTTAATAATTTTGCATATCATGCACATTTTTTGTTGCACTGTGATAAAATCCAAATATAATATTTTTAGGGAATTTTCTTTTTGGGTTGGTATTGAAGATCTAAATTTATGTTGCCTAACGTATTGGACTGCTGTCCATTTAGGGTTAAGTAATAGTTATACAAAAACTATAAAAAAATAATCCAGAGTCCAGAAGACTCGATTCTTGATCAAGTGTCTCAACTCTCGTCGAAGTGACTTTCGTCTTGATTTATTTATTTTTTTTTTTAATTACAGTCTTGTTTTTTTCTGTAAATCGAGACTAAAAATCTCGATTTCTCGATTCTCATAAAACCCAATCCGTTCCTGGCAAAAGGACACTTTAAGTTCTGAAAATGATAAACGCGGGGCTACGCGAACTCTGAGATTGTTGATGTTATCGGTAAACTATACCAATTCAGCACACAGGCGCCCAAAATTGCGATACACGACCCTTGATGTCTGCAAGCATCAAGCGTCAGAAAAAAAATAAACAGATTTAAGTGCAAAATCCTCGAGCATAAAAACATAAAATCTAATATGGAATCAGGTATAGTAAAACGGCTCTATATAAATTACTTTT
Source organism: Brachypterus glaber (assembly GCA_958510825.1). Taxonomy (NCBI): domain Eukaryota; kingdom Metazoa; phylum Arthropoda; class Insecta; order Coleoptera; family Kateretidae; genus Brachypterus; species Brachypterus glaber. The sequence continues at coordinate 4,747,684 of OY294048.1, read as the reverse complement.
TTATAACCTTATATCTTGGATTAAATCTTAAGCAAAAATACATTTTAAATCAGTTTATTTTATTGCAATTTTTTCAAAAAACATTTTACCTTTTATCATTTTTTTCCTTTTTCATTATTACTTTCCCCAAGGAAAGTGTTGCGTTAGCAAAAAAATTTCGAAAAATGTTATTTTTTTTTGCGTTTCTGGACGTTTTATGTCCAAAAAATATGATTTTCGTCAAAAATTTGTGACCACGATAACTCAATAACGCTTCAGGATAAAGACTTAATTTAAACCATACACTGTAAAAACTGCATGTAAAATAATGTAAAAATACATGAATTTACATAGTACGGAATAGTAAATTTACTATTCTGGACTATGCATAATTCATGAATTTATGTAAAATAATGTAAAAGAATGTAAAATAATGTAAAAGAATGTAAAAGAATGTAAAATAATGTAAAAGAATGTAAAAGAATGTAAAAGAATGTAAAAGAATGTAAAAGAATGTAAAAGAATGTAAAATAATGTAAAAAAATATATTTACATTGATTTACATATTTTTACATGATTTTACAATGTCGTGCTATGTTATTTTAAGACGCGCGTGCGCTTTGGACACTAATCAAGAAGGCGTCGCATCAATATTGTTATTGTTAGAGAGATAGCGACGCATGCTGCTAGGTTAAAGTGTTAAAAGTGTAAAAAAAGGTAAATATTATTTATGTACGATATTTAAATGCTTTATTTGTGGCCTAAAATTTACATTCATTATAAATTACGATCTTTATCAACCAATAGATCCTTAAAGAAAGATGTAAACAGTTTATACTCGGATTAAGGGTGAAAATCGTTTGGTTTATTAAACCAAATGAACTTTACGCTACGATATTTCAAAAAAGCTTGGACACAGAGACTTTTGGTAATTTGGAACAAACATTTTCTAAGTAGTAAATATTTTTTTTTCAAATTTCAAGTCTATGCAAAATATTACCATTCTGGACTATGTAATTTTTACCGTTCCGGTCTATGCAAAATATTATCATTATGGACTATGTCATTTTTACTGTTCCGGTCTATGCAAAACATTACCATTAGGGACTATGTAATTTTTACCATTTCGGTCTATGGCAACATATTACCATTTACGGACTATGTAATTTAATGTAATTTATTTTTACCGTGTAGGTTGATTATCCAAAGTTCTAGGCTGGGATTGTTTTTGATTTGACTATCTATTTCTTTCTATCCAATCATATTAAAATTATACTGGAAACAGTATGCAGTAGAGGGTTAATTTATTTTGTTTAAGCTCCATCACAATCTGTCGGTGAACTCGAAAGAATCATCCCACAAACCTGCAAATGACCCTAGTCCGTTTCCTGAGAAATTATCGGCATCATTTCCGTTCAGTGCACTTGCATCTGCGTAGGCCACGAATAAAGATTATTTTTTACCGCTCCACAGATTGTAGATTATCGAGAAAAAGTAATGTTTTTATTTGTTGGTACACTCTCCGCATGCGTGCAGCTGAAATGGAGCTCTCTACAACTAGAATTATGAAACAAAAGACGTCTACCCTATCTCTATCAAACAGCAAATCAACAAATACAGTATTTATTTGGTTGGCCGGAAAGTGTAGCACTGAGCTGCATGAAGGAACATAGCTAATGTGAATCTGTAGAATAAGATAATTCTACTAAAATTTAGATGGAGCCAGTAATTTTTTTAATAAAAATAATATAGATACACTTTTCGCCAAGTAAATATTGTATTTGTTCAACAAAGAACAAATACAGAATTTGTTTGGTTGGGTGGAAGTGGGAGTGTATGTATGTCTTCTATCCTTTTTGGGTAGAACTTTTGTCCCTGTCTAATCTAACGGGAGAAATCGCCATTTTTTGTTTAGTGCATTTGTCAAATTGCCCACACGCTGATCTTAAACAGACATCAAGTTTAAGTTACTTGCCAAAGCAAACTAAAAGTTAATCCTGTTAGTAGGAGGTCCCTACATTATAAACCCATCAAAATCAAAATCTCAGGTGCTCAGTTTCGGAAGATAATGCACTTTATTGCTCATATGACTATACACGGTGTATTTGAAATAGGGTCAGAAATTTTAAGGGGTGATTCTACATCAGAAATTATGACAAAAAGTTCCTATGAACATATGTCTAAAAATGCGTCGTAAGGGAGCTACGCCCCTTTAGAAGTGGTTTTTATTTATTTGCACGTGAACTAATCCTAATAAGGCCCATCTTCCTATGTTATTTTCATGTACTTATTTACTTATTTTAACCAGGGGCGTGCGAAACGGGGGGGGGGGGGGGGCTTAACAGTTTTTTGTCCCAAACATTTTTCTGTGTATTTTTTTTGTAATTTGATTTTTGGTATATGATTCCTCAGGTCAAAATACATAATAAAGGTAGTCTTGTTGTAACACTGTAGGACGAACACTTTTCTAGAAAAATTAATTTAAAGGTGAAATTTCACTGTACGACGAAAAATTAAAATACTAAAATGAAAAAAAAAAGAAGAAAGTATTATTTTGTTGGCAGCAGTATTTTTTTCTGTGTGTAGGTGTCCTGTTCTCGAAGAGTTTAATTATATAATGAGAAGAATTCTTCATCTTTATTTCTTGTTTTTTTTTTTATGGAGATAAACAGCACAGATAAAGCCTACTATATGGTTTTATCGGCCCGTAACAGAGAAATGCATTTTTACAGACAATCAGACAAATGTGACAAGTGAGGATATACTAAAAACAGGAACGTATTAGGAACAATTTGTACACCAACTGCAATCTGCCAAAAAGTACTCACCAGGTTAATTTTCTCATGGGCAATATCGGTTTACCCATGAGTGCCATAAAAGGTTTTATCCAATAAATAGCTTATGAATTCATATTTTTATTGAAAATTTTAATGACATTTACAAGAAAATAATTTGACAAGTGACAGTTGAGTGGGTAAAATAAATAATTATCCACTCAATAAAGTAAAAGTCACGCGGGGGTTATTATGCCATTGACAAAAGAATCCCTGCTCTTTGTGTATTTATTGATTTGGCCAAGACCTTCGATACCATATCCCATAAATTATTATTAAAAAAACTAGAAGAATATGGTATACGTGGCCTAGCACTAGATTTACTTAAAAGTTATCTTACAGATAGAAAACAAAGAGTTTTAGTAAATGGAACTTATAGTGAAGAATGTACTGTTACATGTGGAGTACCACAGGGAACGGTGTTGGGTCCTATACTTTTTATAATATTTTTAAATGACCTATTTAATCTAGGAAGCTTGGGACATATTATAGCATTTGCAGACGATACAGCTATTTTTTACAATGCAAAGACTTGGGCTGAACTTAAAGAATTAGTAATTCGTGATCTTGCTCTTATTAAGAATTGGTTTGATAGTAATCTTTTGACAATTAATTTTTCTAAAACTAAGTTTGTTGCCTTTACATCACTTGAAAAGTTTCTACCTTCCTACACTTATTTAGATTTAGAAGACCAAAAGATTGAAAGAAAAAATTATTTTAAATATCTAGGAATCATAATAGACAGTCACTTAAAATGGAACTTACAAGTAGAATCAATTTTAAAAAAGTTGCGGGGATTAATTTATAAATTTAATCAGTTAAAAAATATTCTAGATATTCAAAATCTAAAAACTTTATACTATGCATTAGTACACTCAATTTTGCAATATGGTATTATTGGCTGGGGGGGATTAAATAAAACGCTATATGACAAACTCGAAGTAATACAAAAAAGATTTATTAAATTAATATATAACAGGAATCGTCGTTATCCGTCTGAGTTAGTTTTTAAAGAATCTAGAATAATGGAAGTAAAGGAGATTTATGTTAAAAATATGCTTGTGTTTTATTATTCTAACAAACATTTATTTTGTACAGTTTTACATTCTTATAATACACGTAATATTGGTAATATCCACAACTCAATGTATCTAAAAGCAATAGGCCAAAAATTTTATATGTATTTTATACCTAAACTAGTAAATGTTGTACCAAATGAAATTAAATCATGTAATTCAAAAAGTCGTTTTTCAAATTTAGTTAGAAGATGGGTTTTTGCAGAAAAAAATCAAGTATCAGAATTAATATATCCCTCATAAAAAAAAAAAAAAAAAAAAAAATATAGTAAATTTGTTTTATATACAAAATTTGTATGTTTTATGTCATTTATTGTATGCTATAATATAGTATAGCTTTGCTATATAATTATTAATAAGTATAAGTATAAGTAATTATTATTATATATGTTAATTCATTACGTTTTTATGTACTTCTTCATTTTAATTTTTTGTAACTTAGTTTAGATTAAACAATAATTTGTAGAATACAATTATATATAACGAAACGCAACATTGGCAAACTCTTGAGTTTTTATGTTGCAAGTTATTTTTTTTCTTTTATTAGTTTATTGATATGCTAATGATATTGTAAATATTTTTTGAATTTTGAACACAATAAACATTATTATTATTATTATTATTATTATTATTATTCAATTTATCTATTTAAAATAAAGCTGGTAATTGTCTTATTATCTGTATGTATTGGATAAAATATATTATTATTATTAAAAGGCGTAAATCCATCTGAAAAAGCTTGAAACAAAGCTCAGTCTTTGCTATGCAACACTATCAAATAAATAGCTAACTTTAATTTTTGTTGAATATTCATAATATACGTTGTTTGCAGTCTTTTGGATTTAAGTAAATGGAGTGATTCTATATCACAAAACATAAAAAACCAACATAGGAACATAGGTCCGGAAACGAACCCCAAGAAAGCTACGGCCCTTTAAAATTGTACAAAAAATAGTTTTTTAATTAATAGCTCTGGTACCCTTTGAGCTAGAACGGTGAGGTTTTTCATATATACTAGTATTAATAATTATTTTATATTTATTAATTTTTTTGAATCTCTCCAGGGGCGTGTCTAGACGGACAAAATGTTTAAGGGTTAACATATTTTTACCCCAAACTTTTTTATGTCTATTTTTTTTTTTATTTTTTTGTAAAAAATATAGATTCCTTAAGTAAAAAATACCTAAAAAAAGTCCTATAGTGTAACACTGGAAGAGAAACCTTTTCAAAAATGGAAGGAGTAACATTTTGTGCTGCAAAAATTGTTACTAGGTACTTTAAAGCTATTACTCCTTAAATATTAAATTTAGGTGTTTCGATAAAGAATAAGTTTTTGTTTAGTTTTAAATGAAGAATCGCCCTGCAGGATTAAAATTTTATCGGTGCTTTGTTATTCACCATTCAATATGTCCATCTTCGAAAGGTCGTAGCTCCTTAGGGATTATTTCCGGACATATGTTGGTTTTTCATGTTTTGTGATGTAGAATCGTTCCCTTTATTTAATTCTAGAAAAATTCAAACACCAGATTAGGATTATATTCCTAAAAATGACTAGTTTTTTTAAACAGGTGTATATTTTAGTAACAAAGCATTTTTAGGAATATAATCCAGAAAATTCGTAGGTTTTTATTAATGCATTTAGACGGTTTTATTAGATTCGATGTAAGATAATAAAATTATATGAAAATAACTTACTGTAAAATATGCTGATGTAGCCAAAAATATCTTCATAAAAAGTCACAATGTCCTTCGATTTGCATGCCGTTTAAGCCATAACAAAATATAATATGAAAACATGAAAAGCTTAAAAATATAAAATATAATATATACAGTTTCCAGGTAAATTTGTAAAGATGTCAGCAAACTTGAAGACATAAAGTTTTTTTATATTCCGGCACTCGGGAGACTAAATACATTTTTACGACTTTAAAATCTCCTGTGCTACAAAATCCCTACAATGAAGATATTCATAACGAATGCTTTAATACACACATAAAAGAGTGTCATTTATATTATATATTTTATACATTTATATTTAGTGCTACCGGTTTTCAAGAGATTTAATTTTTGATTTATTAAATGGGTCACCTAGTATACTTTAGTATGATCAGATAGAGCATATCCACTTGTATAGTCCTGTATTTTTAATAATGCGAATGGTAAGAATTATTACGGACAAACTTAATATTATCTATCTCTTTTATTACTACGTATCACAAAGCGAGCGCTAAAACGTTGGTTGAAGTAAGATACACCGTACGTCCATAGGAAATTGCGCTCACTCTACGGAATGTAAAACGAATATCTGCGAACGGCACGTCGTAACTTAAAATGCGTGCAGTCAACATAGGCAACGTGTTTTGTCATTTCACTTTTTTTTTCTTCTATTAGTATGACACTGGTAGAATCCACACTCCAGCCAGTTTAGGGAACTACTTGATACGGACCGCATTCGTATTCTTAAAATGTCAGGACTTTATTCGTATTCTTAAAATGTCAGGACTTTATAGACAAACTATTGTTTTTAAATTACTAGTAAAGTAAGGTTCTACATATTAAAAATTATTAATTATAATTATAAAAATGTTGTATTATACTTAAAGTATAATATGTATAAAGAACAAACCTCAAATTCAAAAATAAAAACAAAATTAAATAGGTACACGTCGTTTAGAATTGACAAGATGAAATATAGTCTAAGAGCTGGTGACCATTTTTATTTCATTATTTGCTCCCAGCTGTATTTGATATATGTATTAAAGCACTTTCAAATTAAGCTATTTGCAAATCATCAAGTCCTGGATCGGGTTCCTTTGGGTGTTAGAAGCCCCAAAAAGGTAGAGAAATGGGCTATACGAAAAATATATTTTTAACTTAACGAATCAAATACATTTATTACATTCAGATTAGTCTATTTTCACAGTTTTACACAATTATTCAGCAAGCCAAGTGGTAAAAACACACTTTAAAAATCTTCATTTGACATATGTCAATACTATACAGTCGAAACAATTTCCATTTTATCAAAATATCATTTAAAAAATTCTTATTTCTTTAAAAAATGGTAACAGTAGCAGTAAACATGTTATCTTTATTGTTTTGCATATTCAAATACACCTCCAAATTTTATCAGCAAAAAATAATAAAATGTAAACGAGAGATATCATTATACAAATTAAAAAATTAAAAAAACAACAGTGGATATCCTGTTCAGATTGTATTAAAGTGGTAAACTTTTTCATAAAAAAAAACTTTCGTGCAGTAGAGTGGGACAAAATACGAAAAAAAAATAATTTTTATAACCAGATATTAAGATTTATAATTTACGAAGGACATTACTGAAAAAAATGTAATTTTTGTTTGTTTATATTTTTTAATTTATTATTTTACATAGAAGTTAATCGGTTATAGCTCTTTGGTATTTTTGTATTTTTTTTTTCTAAAAACTAATTTGCTTTAAAAATATTCCTTTAAAAGTACTAAATTTCATCACTTTTAATCGTATGGCAAGTAAAATTCAACCAAAAAAATCAAATTTTTCTATTTTTAATCCAGTCTATGTTAAAAAGCGTTGATGTATCATTGACGAGATAGGCCGTCAGCAAATAAACAATGAGGCCGTTATTTTTTAAAAAGGATGTGGCTTTTTCATCTTGTTTACGTTTAACGTGGCGTAAGGTGGCTTTCTGTGATTAATTTTCCACTTCACTCAACAGAACTGTCGTTTGTTTGAGAGATCAACCACTTAACCCCGAAAAACTCGAGGAATGGTTGCACGAGTACACACACAGTGAAAAAATCTAATATAAAGTAAAAACTAATTAAAAAAAAATCAATAATCCTAAAAAATAAAAAAAAAATATTATCTGCCAACGAACTAATAACTCTTCTTTCTAGAATACGCATACCGTTAAAATAAAGTATCGCCAACATCTCGGTTTGTTTGTAAACAAAAAGGCTTGAACAATAACAATTACCAGTAACTGGTATTGTTGTCTCTGTTAGAACAACGATGTGAGAGTAAGACAGACCAATGTTTATGTTGTCGACGTTTTTGTCAGTTTTAACGAATGAAATGCCTATTCTAGAGAGAAGAGTTATTAGTTCGTTGCTATCTGCATATTAGGGGCCGTCCATTAAAGACGTCCGCAGTTGGGGGGGCAGGGGGTTACCAAAATCGGACAAAATCGGACAAGCAGTGGGGGGTGTCTGAAATTCCAGAATTTTCGCGGTCGTCTTTTATGGACGGCCCCTAGGGTACTGCAAAAAAAACTCATTTTTCTAATTTTTTATATACACCCCTACTATGTTGTTTCAATTGAAAAACGATGCTTGCATACCAAATTTCAGGTTACTTGAACATTTTTGGACCCCCGCCCACCTCAGTTATAAAGCGAAAACTGACTCAAACCAAAAAGTTGGGTTGTGTTACGTCGGGCGTATAAATAGCCAGTTTACATGGAACGTACCCGTCCTGTATTTTTATTGGCTGATTTTTAGAGTTTTTAATGCTTTTGGGTATATTTTTCGTCAGAATTTTATTATTCCCTTTAGCATTAAAAACACCGAACGGGCGAAAAAACCGACCTAAACAAAAGTTAGGTCAATTTACGTCGGAAGTTTAAATAACGAGTTTGTTTTTTTATCCTTCGAGCATGAATGGAATGCTTCATGACCTTCTGTGCCGAAGTTGTATCATTCACGGCTTTTAAAAACCGAAATGCGCTACAACGATGTCTTTGTATTTTTTTAAATTTTTGTTTTTATATTTATTTAATTAGGTAGAACTTTTTTGTTTATAATTAGGAAAATAGTTTATTTGATTCATAATTTTTGTTGGTGCATAAAAGAAATCGTCTTATTAAAAAAAAAAATCTGATATTTTTTTTACAGCTTTTAACTTTTCGTTAACAAGACCGGCCAACAATTTTTTATTTAACAGGTTGACTGCCGATTATAAATAAATTATAATAATTTTGAAAACAAGCCGCTTGCGGTGAGTTTTCTAAAGTACTAGTGCGCTAAAAACGTGTTATGAAACGAGTGCTTTATACAATTTTGTCTATTTTGCTCTAAAATTTTAAAAAACTTACATTTAAATTGATGACTGATTTAGGGATTTTTGTTTCGAATTGGTATTACAGTTTTCGCCATGTTTAAAATTCTAAAAACGAATATTATTTTGATATATTTTATAGTCATTTCTTCTCTTTTCCACTGCAAGTAACCAAGCCACAATTTTAACACGGTAAAACATAACCTAAACACAAAATTTTGTAGAAAATTTAACTTTAAACCGACGTTCACAATTACACGGCAAACGTCAAAAGATAGACTTTTGTCTGTTGCCAACCCAAAAGAAAAAAAAGTAGAGACCTCTTATGGGCCTATAAGAACAGGCAAAATGCGTGTGATTATGAGCTTATAAGAGTCGCAAAATAGAAAAAATGGGTATACTTTTTAAATCAGTGGCAATATTTCTAAATCTATATCTCGAAAACTATACAAAAATTATTAAACATTGAAAATGGCTAAAAATGACTTACTAATCACTAGAGCCCGGGGAGTTTCGAGATATAAGTCATTTTGTTATCTTTTTTAGCTTTTTTCATATATACACTGGCGTTGCATTCTTGTAGAGTGGGGACAGACGTCTTGCGGTCGCTTCTAGTTAGTGCTAAATTTATGTTACGCTCATGAAAGAAAAACAGCTCGCTTTTTCCCGAAGTATGCTAATCACCCAGATTTAAAAAAAGTTAATATTTGGATCGTTAAATCCCTGACACAAAAATGTTTCCTAATATTATAGTTTAAACTTTTTATGCAAATATGTGAAATTAAAAATGTAAAAATGTGCCGTAAGGATTCCTGTTTTTTGGGTAAATCTGTGGCGTGTTGTAAAAGCATTATAGCTAATAACACGTGTCATCTTTTCAATTAAAAATTTTCATTTAACCTAAATTCGGTATTAAAAATTTACATGCAAAGGCTTTAAATGTCAGAGCAAACACCGACTAGGCCACAGCCAACCATGATTGGACAACGCTGCCAACAGGCGTTTTAATATCACTGATTATTAGTGGACTCATGCCAGAAATGAGTTTTTTTGGTGGGTTTGGAGTTAAAAAATTTTAATTGTCCTTGCGAAATATTATGTCTTTGAGTTGTCTCTACTAGAATACTTCAAAAATAAGGCATCCTTAAAAATGACGAGTAATGCACACTCCAGTTCCGTTTGGAAATGCTATACGTAGAGTCGTAGTAGGTACTGTTGTTTTGAAACGAGGAAGACAAGGTGCAAATTTGACGCCCTTTGGTAAACGTAGCCCAAGCATCAAAAAGTAGACTAAAAAAGTCTTTAACTGGGTTCAGGAGAAAAATCTGCTACTCCAAACTTTATTCATTGAACAACTGGACGCCTCAAACCCGAATTGGCACCCACAGACTTACAGTCATGACACAAATACTAGAAAAAGGTGAATGTTTCCTTAAATTATATTTAATACGTTTAAATTCTAAACTTTGGCGACACCCCTAAAATATTTTAAGGAGGTAGTGGCATCACCACCAACCAAACATGAAAAATATAAAAAATAATAAATGTGGGCCCAACACGGTTCCCAATTGCAAATGCTGCAGTGGCGTTCCCACTGACCAGAGCTTACTACTACTACTAGTAAATTACTAGTTTAAATTTATTACTAGTAGTAATAAATGCGCAGATTCAAGATTGCACAATAAGCCAATTGTTAGAAAAGAGTTAAAAATACATGTAGAAAAAATGTTATGAAATAAAATGAAAATGAACATTCATTATCTATATCTTTTTATAGTACGTTAAATGACAATTTTATAGAAAGAGAGCATCCAATTGTTTTATTGTCGATAGTGAGATATAATGATAACATAACAACGTTATATTTTACTGTGGAAACTTGTATTCAATAACTAAATTTAGAGGGGTTCCAAATAGGCAAAAAAAAATTGATTAACTGTAAACGACAAGGCATTTTCTGGCATGAGAAATTACATTTCCATATGAGTACGGATTACAGGTCTTATTAAGGCTTGTGCGATCGTAATATAAAAGCTTTGTGGTCGTTCATTTGGGTATAATCAGAAATTAATATGAAATTTGCTCATGTATATGCAATTACCAGACGGATGTTTTTAGGGAAAGGGCTTTAGGTGTATACACTGTGCGATTTAAGTATGCCATTGGTTATAACACTAAGAAAATAAGTTTTATCCAATACATACAGATAATGAGACAATTACCAGCTTTATTTTAAATAGATAAACTCAATAATAACCCCCGCGTGGCTTTTACTTTATTGAGTGGATAATTATTTATTTTACCCACTCAACTGTCCCTTGTCAAATTAATTTCTTGTAAATGTCATTAAAATTTTTAATAAAAATATGAACTCCTAAGCTATTTATTGGATAAAACCTTGTATAGCACTCATGGGTAAACCGATATTGCCCTCTCGAAAATTAACCTGCTTGGCGGACGCCTCGCAGGTTAATTTTCTCATGGGCAATATCTTACTTTACCCACTAGTACCATAAATAACTATTCTCCCTGAAGTCACAACTATATTCTATGTTTGAGGAGACGCCCCCCCACCTATCTCGAAATCTAAAAAGTTGCATATTTTATGGATTCAGATAAAAAAGTTGTATAATTTACGAAAGGGTGGGACTTTTTTTTTAGTCATTAAATTTTTTTGTCAGAGAAAAAAGTTGCATTTTTACACTGAGATAAATTTTTACATCCATGTGCATGGGTAATTTACTTGCAGCTGCTGCTGATGTTAATTTAAACTCGAAGCGTTAATATAAATGCGGTGTGTATTATATTTTTACATCCAGTGTGTAAAGTTTACACCGATATTATGAATGGTTTTTTATGAATAGTGTTTTATGGAAAAACTACGCAACAGAAAAATAAAACGTATATTCGTAATCAACGCTACAAAAAGTACCAATATAAAATAGAAACAGAAAACATACACAAGTCTTAAAAAGTCAAAATTTGCAGGCCAGCCTAAATAAGTAAAATATTATAAAATGTATATTTTAAGGATATTGTATTAATCACACTTTTTAAATATTTACTTTTAATCAACACTTACCTATTATTTCTTTGAAAAATCTAGCACACTTAAAATTATACGTGCGCTCTTACAAACATAAACAATTATAATGGTCGACAGCGACCAGACTCGATGAAGCAGGAATTCTGGCTTCTCGAGTCACGTGACTAGTTTAATGCCCACGATTGGTTGGCTTGTACATCAGAAGTATGATTTTTACACTTCGGGTGTATTGTTGCTAAAGGTATGTTTATAAAAATACACATTCTTGAGCTCCGAGTGTATTGTTGCAGAAGGTATGGATGTAAAAATACACACTCTAGGTCAAAATCATGATGTACATTTATATAAAGGTGTACAATTTACACATTTTCAATGTAATTTCTTTCAGTGTACGCTAAAAAACGTTGACATTTTTTTACCTTCTCCTCCCCCACGAAATCTTCTTCGCTACGGCCCTGCGGGTAAGGAAGCGTGAAGCGGGAGGTTGCTTTAAGCATGAGTCACTTTAACTTTTAACCCTTTAGGCCTTCATGCTCCTAGTCCAACACTGCATTCCGTCCCTTGGAAAAGTTGATAGTTACATAATGACGTAAATTTGACGAAAAGAAGGCCTTTTTTAATAAGTACAGAGATAGCCAGCAGGATATGAGCGCAGCAGGTTATTGAAATGTTGACTCCATGTTAATGAAAGAAGCAGGAATAAGCTGCCACCTTCTGCCCCCACGGCCCCGTTGACAAACAAAGCACTGGTCAAATGAGTTTTTGAAATACGCCCTATATCACGGTACATCTAACTACAACCTTTAAATTAAAGGTTTTTAATCCTGCTATGTCGACATCTACCATGTAGAGTTTACATATACATATTATAAAGACAAAATAATCACATAAATATATATACTGGGTAAATCAATGGTAACTCAGGTTACAGCCGGAGAAAAAATAACGCTTTATTTTAAATATTGTATTACATTATTGTTAAAGATTGTTATTTATTATTATTAAATAGTGACCTTTTAATACGTTAACTGTCACTGCCATTTTCGAAAAAGGGTCCAGCAGGACACGAAACTTTTTTTAATAATTTTTAAATATGTGTTTTCTTCAGATCGATCGATCGATCTTCTCTGGAAATAAAAAAAAAATCCGGCCTAAGCTTTAAGCCATGTAATTTTTGGTTAGGCCAACCATCCCGCCACAAGAAACCCATGCACTGATAAAATTATAGCGTTTTTAATACAACAACATATATGCGTTAACTACAAATTGTACTAAAGTATAGTACTATCATATGAGACAGCATTTGTTGTTGTATTTATTACAATTTTATGTAGTTTACCTCTTAATGCTACAACTGGTTGTTGTATCTTATAACATATTTACGTTATAACATATTACAAAATATGGTTGGCGCCTATATTAAACAACATTTCTCTCAGTGTGCCAAGCGTTCACCTGAAGCATAAGGGCACAGTAAAGATGTTATTGTGCGTGTATATAAAATCATACACGTGGCGCAGTGGACCTAACTAGCGTGTATACTTTTTCATACACATGGCAGTTAAGGTCGGTGAAAATGATAATAAAAAGCAATCACTAACATAATATAAAAATATTGGATGTTATTAAAAATTAAAATAATATTTTGACGGTAGGTAAAGATTTTTTTCATTATATTATAATTAAAAAAGAAATATAGGTCCATTGAATATAAATATATGCAAATGAAAAATTGCACTAAAATATTTATAGCGAAGCATGTAAATTATAAGCTCATAAATCATTTTTCATAGCGTATTTAGTAATAAAGTGAATTTCTGTAAAATAATCGTAAATATAACGGAACTGAAAAGTATTAATTATTAACGGTGGACTGCAGACAACAGCTGTAAATTTCATAATCTATTGGAGTAAGTAAAAAAAAATAATGTACTTACACTCTAAAAAAATGTGGTAAACTTCCTATACATGTATTGGAATTAATTAAGTGAACGTTCAAGTAACGTAACGTAACGTAACGCAAATTTGGATCATTTAGGACCCCGCCCCCGTGAAAAAAAATTATAAATAGTAATATATTTATATTTAATTATTAATTAGTTTAAGGTATGAAATCTTGTTGTAAAAGAGAAATACTGAAAAACAAAATATTACAGCGATTCTCACTATAATTTTCTACAGTAGAAAATTGCCAATATAGCTATAATATGATTGGACAGAAATAAACACGTGGCCAGAAATGTTGTTAAATGATTGTTTTTTTCGCCCGCACTTCCTCTACGTTATTTTTTTTAAATTTATTAAAGGGGATCTTTTTTATTTACGGCATAAAGTAAGCACTTTATTATTTATTTAACTTTGACGAAATGTACAGCGTAATACTACATGTATCAAGCAAATATCTACAAAGTTTAATATGGACAAGCCATGAAGATACGTATTGCTTCGCATTCATAGAATACTCTCATACTAAAAAGAATATTGCTATTTTCTCGGAAGAACCCAAATTTGGAAGTTTGCAAACTATGATTACTTAAACCGCTTCAGAGTGGGCCAAAATGATTTTTTAGCAGTAAGGAAAAACTGAAAGGATTTGGAATCAGCTAAAAACGAGAAAATAGTTTTAAAAAATATAAATCCTTTTAGAAGTTAAAAGGCCTTAAGGAAGTTAATAACTACTGTAAATTTTAATGAAAAAAAAAATTTAAAAAAAAAACAGAAAACTGAGCTGAGAGCTGCTAAGGCAACGTTCAAGTATTATGTAACACAAATTGTACCAAAATTCATACACTTCATGCCCCGGTTCTCGCGTTATTAAATCTTTACAACATTGAATAACGCGAGAACCGAGGTATGAAGTGTATGAATTTTGGTACATTTTGCGTTACGTAATACTTAAACGTTCCTAATAACGAAAAATATAAAATAAAAAGTCCAGACTTTGAGGAGATAATTTTTTGGAGAGGATGAATATTGTACATTTTGGAGTTGCGTTCCACCCGTGAAACGGGCAACATGTATACTTTCGGCTAGAATTTGTAAATTGGTAACAACGTTTATTTTACGCATCAAGTATTTTATGTGAAAATGTGTTTATCAAGAAAATATTAATACTTTGAAACCGTTCTAACTATTGAAATTTATTTCACAATGGAAAATTTGATGTTTGTGGTGTATTTTCGTGGATGATTCTGGATTAGGGTTGTCCACGTGTTTTTGTGGTTATGTTAAGAAGAAATTTTATTTATTTGAAACGATTAGAGAGACTCGCTTCAAGTCTCTAATACTTGTATCTGGTCAAAAAGAACGAGAGTTCAAGACCATTATGACTTTTTGGGTCACTTTAGTGTCCAAAAGGTCATTTTGAAGAAGAAGAATTGTAAATTTCAATAAATAAATAAATAAATAAATAATTGGAATAAGCTGCTGATTGAGGAAAATATAATTAAGAAAAAAAAAACCCTAAAGGAGTCAATATACAGCAAGAGTAAATTTTAATGAAAAAATCTAAACTATAAACAATCTGAAACAGATAGGCGATAAAATTATTAGAAATAGTCGAGGAAATAGTTGTCTATGTTAAATTTCCTACAAATGAGAAATTAAAAAAACTACTTTTTAATTGATATATTTAGAGAGATAACCGCTCCCTAAAATACAAAGCGGATACAAAAGAGGGGCTTTTCCTGAAAAAGACACATTTCTACAGCCCTGACTCTTCTATCTTCTTCTGTGACGAGTATAATAAAGAAGCCAAAGTATTAGTTAATATGAGAGTATGTAAAACATGTCATATTTCTCAATTCTTGCTCTTTATAAAAGACATATTGCAACACAACTCTCAATGTCAACAAGCATTCATGTGTTATAAAGGCAAATGTTCAATGTAGATGAATAAAATTCGGCAAACCAAACGAATGTTCTGCTCTATGTTTGATGCATATACAGAGCCGGCTTTGAACAAAAAATAAAAAAGAAAAAATGTTAAAAACCTTCGGCCGCAGTACCGCGCTGTACTGTACTGCCACTTGAACATCTCGTGGGGCCTTGCACATTAAAATAAGCCCTGGGGAATGGTTAAAGATTCTGTGGTCAAATAGAGTAGCTTGCAAATGAGAGCAAATTCTAGAGAATGCGGACGAACGTATAATCCGTTTTAATACGACCATTTATGCATAATTTCTTATATTTTACGTGTACAATATATCTACTCGTGCGATTTTTTTATATCACAAACGACTATACTATAGTGTAGTGTAAATTTTGGACAAAACACAAACTGACATTACAAAATATTTAAAATGTTAATGTTTTATTTAGTAAATTTTTATGATTTTCTTAATGAAAGACTTTTGGTCGTAGGAAAAATAGCGTAGGAACTCGTGGCTTACCTTTTTTAATGTACTCCAGTGATTTTTTTACAGGCCCGTTGTCTCGTAAAAAAATATGCACTCTTAAATTGACTTAACAATTTTAGGCGACTCAAAATTTTTCTAATTCATAAATCTTAATACGACTCTGTGCAAGCTGTGTGTGTAATATAAGAATTTTTAAATTAAACAGGTTGTTAACATATACTTTTAACGTCACATTTAAAATATGATATGCTTTTAAAAATGTAATAAAGACTCCTTTCATTAAAATGGACTTAATTAACTTTATGTATTTACTACACCTCTTTTTTGTGTATATATTATAAAGCATAATTATAATTAAGCTTTAAAATGCAAAAAAAAAAAAAGACTTATGTAAAAAAATACTTGAGGCGAAAGCGTGCAAAAAATAATTTTGCTTTTCTTTGAAAAAGTATTCGCCTTCGGAAAAATAACATGATTGCCGAGCCGAGTCTGTGTGTCGGCCATAAATTTTAATTAAAAGGTTTTTTAAATCTTTTTTTTTTATTCTAAGGTGTTTATAAAATGCGTGTGATTAAAAATTCAAAAAAAAATTGCCTGCGGCGCTAAACTCGTTGACAAAAAGGTGAAACAATTTTAATTAATAAACTATATTCAATAACCTGATTATTTCTAAAAAAAGAGATGAAGTAGATATAGATATGTTATTTTTTTAAAGGTTTCCTCTGGATATGTCAAGTTTTATAAATAATTTTCTTTTTAAATTATTGATCTTAGGAAAATACGTGGACTTTGAATTAAAAAATAATCGCCTGCGGCGCTTGACTTGATTACCAATAGTCTGATATCACATTATTAATTAATAGATTTTATAAAATAATAATAAAAAAAATCCTGGCCCTTTTTGGAAATTTAACAGAAATTTTTTTTGATAAAGTTGTTAAGCCGAGTAGGCTTGTCCCCCCTCCCCCCATCAAAATCCTAAGGGCGCCCCTGGTTCCGAAACAAGCCAATCAAGATAAGATTGATGAGGTGCTTTTTTATTTCTTTTTAGAGGTAAGGACCTTTTTTTTTCGGGAACAAAAATTCCTGCTGAGTCTAGGACTTTTTTTAGTCGTCAGTTTTAAAGTACTGAAAACAATAGTATATTAAGCGAGTTAAAAAAGTACTCAAAGTGCACTGAAATCGGGTTGCGTCGAGGTGCGTATACTATTTTTCCTACGACCTGGCACCAGAAAAAAGCAAAAATTGTCTTAAAATTAACTTGTCAATTTAAGGTTATGTGTTTGACGTTTACTAATTTTCTGACAGCAGATATGTAAAATCAGTTAATTATCACTTTCTTACCGTTGTTATAGGCAACGGGTGGAAAATAGGTAACTACTAACTAGGTCGAAGGAAAAATACATTGCGAAATCTTAAAGTTATACACGGGTATTTAATAAAGCATCAAACTGTTATCAGAGCCAAAATATGTTTCACATATTGCCGGTTCAATTTATGAAAGGCAATATCAAGTAGGTAATATAATATCATTATGGTAATTTTGACGACATTGAAAAATCAACGTAAGCTGTGGCGGACCATTAGGTAAACAACTATGTAAACAGCAGATTTTGCTGATCGGAACCTCCCACGCTCTTCGTATGACTAGGCTATTAAAAACTGCTGTCAACAAAATAATAGTTTTTCTATGTTCATTTAAAAAAAAGTAAAAAAAATAGTTTTTAAGCAAAATAAAAAAAAAACGGTACAAAAATTCGTATTATATAGGGTTATTCTTTTAAATGGTACACCCCACGTAACTTTTAAATGAAACGAGATATAAACCTCAAATTTGGATTGTATATATAACACAACAAAAAATATTATTTTTTGAAATAATTTATTTTTGAAAATAAGGTTTATTTTCATTATTTTTTTTTTTTTAATATTTATTTTAAAAAATATACCGTTTGGCCTTAAACTCTTAAAAATAAGTATGTGTCCTCTTTTAATAAAACGTTTTTTTTAGAACCACCCTAAAATATATCGTATATTTAATTAACGTTAAAATGCCTGCATGTGGTAGATAGATTAGTAATTGTTGATATCATATTACCTACGCTTATTCTGTGTTGTTGTGATAAGTCTATATCCGAGAAATTTTAATGGACTGTAAACTGTAAGTTCTAATTTAATAAATAAAACTAAAGATAGGTGATATACAATTTTTTAAGTAACAAAAATAACATTAGTCGCAAAAAAAATTAAAAAAATGTTTTTGATAAAAATTGTTTTTACTCCATTTTACCTTACCCCAACACAATTTTTACGAAAAACAATCCCAGTCTAGAACTTTGGATAAAAGCGTTCTTGAGTAATCGTGGTCACAAATTTCCCGGACACACAGACCGACAGACCGACAGAAAGAATTTTTTTTTTACAGAAATGATACTTTTTGGATATAAAACGTCCAGAAACGTCCAAAAAAGCAATAAAATTGTTTCGATTTTTTTTACTAACGCCAGACTTTGGGAACGTTCAAATATTACGTAACCCAAATTTTGATCATTTTGGACCCCCCAAAATTTAAGTCCTCATTTACTGCTCTTCCCCAACCGAGTTTACTTAAAAACGAACTTGTCCAATATAATATAAAGATCCATCTGCATACCAAAGTTCCAGTATCTAGCTCAAAGCGTTCTAAAGTTATAGAGGATACAGACAGATAGGCAGACAGACCACACAAAAATCTGGCGGGACTCATGTGTAAAAAAATTTTCGGGGTAATATCTCATATAACACACTAGTAGCCTAAATAACACTTGTCGTTTTTTTCTCACGGTTTGTTTTATACATTGTTTCGTTCATAAATGCTATAACATAAAGGCACGTAAAATGGCGAATTAAAATATCTAATTTAGTACTTATGTAGGTATTTTAATTTACATTTCCTCATTTACAAGTATTTTTAACGGGAAGTAGGCTTCGTTTTATTTCATTTGTTAATATAGCTAATTAAAATAGTAGGTGATACATTGTTTCATTTAAAAGCATGTTTTTACTTTTTATTGTTTGACACACGGTTCTAAAACTATCGAAAGAATGCGGTAAAGAATGACAAATCAATTTACTTGAACATAAAATGTAACTAAAGTCACGTTCAAGTTGAATTCACATTAATCGGAGCGTTTTTTGTTACTACCACTCCCTTTGTGGTAGGTTTCTTACCGTGTGTCCAATTATACACAAAAGTAGCTTATTTAGGAGGTCTTATTTGGCGCTAAGCTCGTTTTGTTTTAGTTTAATCATTTTAATATTACAAATAAATATTAGAATGCTTTAAATAAAAATAAATTCAGTCCGATCTGATTCATTTTTAAAATTTTTGTTTAGTGTTTGACTCATTTATGGTAGAAATTCGTAAATTTTAGTGTTAGGGGCAACTTTGGCGGATTTTCGCCATGGGTTAGAATATTTTGATCTTTTTGAAATTTGGCATATAATTTCGTATGCTCAATAGGACAAAAATAAGATTTCAAACCCTTTAAATTTTTCACAAAAATTACAAACAATTTTTAACGATTTTTTACGATTTATGGGTAATTTTACGAATTTTAGGGCCCTTAGAGAAGTTAGTTAGTTACATCTAAATAAAAATTTTATGATGATAAAAAAATATAAGGGTCACCCTAATGGGTATATGTTTCTGTGTTTATTTTCAACGTTTATTAGTCCAAACCGTATTATTATTTAAAAAGTATAATTATTATAATATTATGAAATATAATTACATAGCATGTACAGCGTGTAGATCTGAATTGACACGAAATCGTGTTAAATTTTTAAAAGTGTGTAATATTAACCGTTTTTCGTAAAATTTACAAAATGTAACTCTTTTAGGGTTCGTTTCTGGACCTATGTTCCTATGCGGGTTTTTTATGTTTTGTGATGTAGAATCATCTCCTTTATTTAATGTCAAAAGACTGCCAAAAGACTGCAGACACCGTGTATATTACATTTTGTTTATATTAGGGGTAACGATCTTGTAGAGAAAAAGGACATTATGAACACACGCGGTTTTGATGTCAATGTGGAAATAATGACGATTATGGGAAAAGTAATTTTCTCCCTCATTTACATAGTTGATGAAAATCCCATCGTTATCCCGTGGTAATCGCTGTCTGCTCGATCAACTTTGATTTCATGTTACTTTGAATAAACAAACGTTGTTAATCTATATTTTTCATTAATATTCGCGACGTACTGCATGGATAAGTACGGTTTTTATACACCTCTTACAGTGTACAGTGTACACTGTACACAATAAAAAGAATATCTTAATTAATTTGAGCCAAATAAATGACCTAAATGGCCTGTTATTAGCTAAAAACAAATGTTAATTTTACAGATATATACAACACATTGTCAATCCATTGACTTCCGCCAATCTGCCTCTCAGGTACAGACATATACAGTAGTACAGATATTATAATTTTAACAATTTAAAAAAAGATTTAGTTCCCCGCCCCCCTTCTACATGAGATATCGACTTGCGGTTTTTTGCATATTGTTTCTTATCGTATTCCGAAGAGCTGATTAGATTTTGGGGGTAAACGATTGGGGGTAAGGGGGTAAAAATAATAAAATCATATTTTTAGCGTTTTTTGTTTATAATTAAGGCAATTATTATTGTATTTGGTTAATTTAGCACTTATATAAAACATAATTTTAAATTGGTCAAAAAATGTTATAAACAACGTTTTCCTAAAACGCATTGTTTTCGAGATATTGGCGTTTAAAGCAGTAAAAGGTTTTTTTAGCATATCTCACATATTTATAACCCGATTTCAAAAAATTATATTTTAAATAAAAGCTCTTTTTAAGCCCTATAAAAAATGTTATATACAGTAAAAGGTTTTTCTAGCATATCTCACATATTTATAACCCGATTTCAAAAAATTATATTTTAAATAAAAGCTCTTTTTAAGCCCTATAAAAAATGTTATATACAGTTTTTTGCTAGAATATAATGTTTTAAAGATACAGAATTTAAAATCAAACAAAACACCTAGTTTGAAATTTGGAAACTAGATGGCTCTAGTGTACAATAGTGCCGATGTTTTGACAGGGTGCTTTGAACGTTTCATCTAGTTTCAAGGTATAAAAATAGTGGTTTAATAAATTAAAAATTATTCGGTTAAACTACATATTTTACACCAAGTCCAATAAATTTAGGTGTTTTTTCTTGACTTACATTGTGACCAACTTAGAAACTAACAAAAAGTCTCATTACAAATAAATCAACTGCTTCAGTGAATCTTATTCGTTATACGTACAATATCTAAGATGTGGCTGAGCCAAAACTTTAATAATAAAGGATAAATGTAAATTACATCGCTTTTCCACTGACCAAATCAGTGGAAAAGCGAGAAAACGAGAAAAGCATTGACCACAGGCGTCGGGACGTACAAGGGACGGGCCGCGAACCATCCCTGGTCCCGTATATCGAAATATAAATAAAAAACGTATCATATTTAGAGTTCCATACTTTAAATAAAAAAAGGGGTCCCTTACAGGATCGCCTGGTTAACCGTCCATCCGTCTGCTTGTCTGTCACTGCCGTTTATCTTAATGTAGGAATTCTAAATTTGATACACTTAGATTACCTTGGCGAGCATCTGTTCCAAGTAAAAAAATATAGCTCAAAACTGAAATTCTGACAAAAATTTTTTTTAGAGAACCTTATCTAATGGTAATTATTTAATTATTTATACCTTACCCCTAAATTAGTGTCTCGTTCATCTACCGTCCTATCTCAGAATTATCTCAAAATCTCAGAATTAATTTCAAAATTAATATTATCTTTAATATATTAATTAAGGTATAAATGTAATATAATAATTTAAGTAATAAATGTATGTTTTTACCTATAATATGCACACAAGCCCGGCTTAGGCATTTGTAGGTAAATTTTTATGTAAATTTCATCATCTACTAATAAATATTATTATTATTATAAATATTATTATATCGAGTATAAAAGGTATTATACACTTTAAAGCACGGGTTTTGGAATAAAAATCCGCTCTCTTTATTCAAGGACATTGACTTTGGTTCAAGAAAATGCCAGCCTTGAATCAAGAGAATATGGCTTTAAACATATCCAAAGACACTTGTTCTTGGTTCAAGGAATACGTTTTTTCTATGTAGAAGTATATCGCATATACCTTAAATACTACGCCAATGTGGGATTCGATTTGAAAGAAAACGGATGAAGCACGGGCCGGTATAATATAACGACGTAACAATGGCCCTTGGCGCCACATAAGTGAGATTCAGAAGTTAGAAAAGTTACCTCAAGCTATGTCCACAATATACCTATTATATTATATTAACTAGCAGAGCCGGCCCTAGCTATACCCAAAGCATACAACCCCTTAGCAGAGCCGGCTTTTGCACAAAACCTTTCTTTTTTAGTCATCAAAAATTTGCGCCAATGCCATTGCTTCAGAGCGCCGAATTGCTAAGGCTGGCCCTGCCCCTTTGAGAAAACTATTGAAAGAAAATTAAAGTTATTTTTAAAAATATCGATGAGCCATAATACCCTGGTAGGAGTTTTAAAAATTTAAAAAGTTAATAAAGTTAGTCTTTTTTCTCATATTTTCTATTTAGGAGAAAAAATACTAACTTTATTAATTTTTTAAATTTTTAAAATTTAAAGATGTCCTTTAAATAATAACCCATAAAATGCCTACATCTTAAAATAAAGACAGAATCGTGAAAAATAACCGATTTCATGACATTGGCGTAAATCTTGGCAGAAACTGCGGATCTCCGCCGATAAAAAGAGATAAAGAATTAATTAATTTTAACAAAATTGTTTTGTTTTATCACTTTTAACAGCACTATAGAAAAATTTATTTTTTCGATAATTAAAGGAAATTTTCTTTTGGAGAGGTTTTATCAAAATCTCTGCTACAAATGGCCCATCGACCGGACCTTAAAAAATGTAAAAAAAATATGAAATAATAAACATGGGATACTGAATATGTTGAATACGGTCCTGGATCTAGTGTCCAGTGTGCTTTTTAAAAACTTCAGAAACAACATTGGCGCAAAACTTGGCCGGAACTACTGGTGCTGTATCATTATCACCTCCGCCGAACAAAAGAGATGAAGAATGGCTGCAGTAAAAAGAACTGCATTAAGGCGACTTGTAATGGAAGACACCGCCGTCGGCGACTGCTACCCCCACACCCCCAGGACCACCCGCCGGAAGTGCGTCCACTTCCTTAGCGAGAGAAAATGGGGTTACGGTTTGATGTTCTCAAAATATGCTTTCGTTCCAGAGATAAACAATGGCCACTCTCTGATTCTCTGCTCCAAAGAGCTCCCGTGTATCGTAGATATTATAAATAAGCCGTGAAGATATGTAATGCTTCGTTTTCCATAGTGTAAGAAATTAAACTGATAATTTGCACTAGTGCAGTTATCACCTTGTTTTTCTTTATAAATTAGTCCATCAATATATTCTTCGTGTAACTTGATTTATTACATCATTTTGTTCTGGCATATAAAAAGACATGGAACCCACATACTTCACACACTAGACCGTTAATTCACGTATTCAAAATGACTAACACTCTCTTTCGTATTTTCGTTTATCTCTCTTTATTAATATTCACAGTTATGTTGGCTACACTGAAGCTTTAAGAGAAGTCGAAATCGTAAGAAGAAGAAGAAGAAGAAGAAGAAAATCCTAAAATAAGGTTAACTAATTAATTCATATTATTAACTTATTACCCAATAAAACTTTTACTTACACAATTAAATTAACAAAATATCCTTGCACAAGTGTTCATATATCACAAGAATGGCAGCAAAAACAATAGAGAATAACCAAGGTATTTTTTTTCCCAGGAAACGCCAACATAACTATGGATATGACTAAAGAGAGAAACACGAAAAATAGAAAGAGGAAGGGACGCATAAGTAAGTCAAATTTTACGTGACCTTGAAATGGAATCTATGATTTGGTTTATAATAGTGCAGTAATATTAGGATTTAGTTAAGGAAAAATTCCCATCTGTCTAAATTTTTTTGTACGCTTTCGCTTTGTCATTATAAACATTGGGTAAAAAGTGCCCATTTGTGCGACTCTAGCCTAATTTTTTATTTGGCAATTATTCGGCACACATGTGGTTTTTATGCTCGACCAATTTTATAAAAGTCCTTTTTGGGTAACTGCAAATCTGACGAAGATATTCGAGAAAAACCACATATGTGCCGACTAATTGCAAAATAAAAAAAATAGGCTCGGGTCGCACACATGTGGACTTTTCACCCAATGTTTGTAATGACAAGGCAAAGGCGTACACAAAAATTTAGACAGATGGAATTTTTTCGTAACTACTGGTTTTTTAAATCTAATATGACTGGAGTATAAGATCTGTGATGGAAGCTTACTAAAAGATATCCCGGAGAGCGAGTGGAACACTACTTACAAATAAAAAACGATGTAGAAAATAAGGGATACAAAGGAGTTGGCTAGGGATAGAGTGAGATTAAGAGCTGCCTCAAATTAGTCTTAGGACTAATAACTGCATGACGATGATGATCAGGATATGATACGAAAAAAGTTCTGTTTTAAGAAAATTGTTCTCGTGCATTGCCTGAATAGTTTCCAAGTAAAATCGTTTTGATATACCCAAAAAGAATTGTCGATAATACACTAAGTGTGAAATAAAAACCAACAATAGCCTGAGTGTGCCATATCTTTTAAAAGTATTCTGCTTAATCTACAGGTCATAGTTTATTGGTGTTTTCCCTGATTTTGTGTGTTTGGACCAACTTATACAGAGTATAAGAAAATTATAATTTAACTTTTAATTTTTTTTAATTAAATCTGACTCAGTTCCTCGCCCAAAATTGGTTTAGTTCAAATTCTCTTGCTCTTAACACAAATAAAACATTAAACATGATTTTTACACATAGGCCATTGCACGGATTTGTAAACCCGGAGTAAGTTTCTTGGTCTACACCTTGACGCCAAACTGTCTTGGGATCATCATGTGGACTTTTTATCAAAAAAATATCAAAGAACATATTTGTAATTAGATGCCTTAGTGGTATTGTTACACAAAGCATCTTAAAAACTGCATATCATGCATTAATTTGCTCAAATATCCAATATGGTCTGATAAATTGGGGACTTGCCTCTGGTGCCGTCAGGGTTTTTGGTTTACAAAGAAAGGTTATAAGGATAATTAGCAATTTAGGATATCGGGATGATCTAAAACAAAATTTTATTAATTTAGAATTGTTGACTTTCCCATCGCTATATACCGGTATATACACTTGCCTTCTTCATGTTTTTGAAAATCAGACAAACTATATTATTACTATTATCAAGATGTCCATTATCATCATACACGTCAGTAAAGAGAAATAAGAACAAATTATTTAAGACTTAAAACTAGTCGAAACGGAATAAACTTTTACGGGCCGATGTTTTTAAATAAATTAATAAATATTCCTTTGAATAGTTTTAAAAAAGAAAGTTATCTATCTGTCGTTAAAATCAAATGGACAGGAAACAGTGAATAGTACCATTTCATCCTTTTTGGGAATCATCAGCACTGTGTGATTTTAACGACAGATAGATAACTTTCTTATATATATTTTTCGGTTATTAACCGACAAACGAGCAGTATATATTTTTATAGACTGTCAATTCTTAACTTAGTTTTAAAAAAGTTTAAAAAAAAATTTAATATCAAAAGCATTTTACAGTGTAGACGAGTTTGTGTCCTGTAATAATATTAATTTTTAACATGTTTTGTAAATTCAATTGTATTTTATATTTTTATTTATGACTTGCGCATAACATGTATGTTGAGACGCCAATGAAATCTTGTATCTTGTATCTTGACCCTTCTAACCTAACCCTAACTGTTCTAGCTCCAGGATTGCGAAGAGAATCAAAATGGTCACTCTCTTATTCCCTCTTCCCGTGCTCCTGGATGGAATAGATATTATATATAAAAATGAATTACAAGGACACCCAAAGTAGTGTATACTTTGAACAATGGATAATGCTTTTTCTTTTATTCTCCTTTCATTCCTGCCGGATTTACACACATCACTTTCTCTGAAATAAATCATTTATTTTGACGTATACTATGGTAGCTACTCGACCAAATAAGGTTTATTGACAACCATTATCGTATTTACTTATTTATTTAAAGACTTTATTTGCTATTGGTTGCAATTGAGTATAAAGTAACGCATTTTTTCTATATTGTCCTATACCATTAACACTGTGTGTTGGTTTTTATCAAAAAAAATTGTTTATAAATATTTCTATTAGAAAAAATTTATAGGTCTTATAACAAGAAGAAAAAAAAATAAAAAGTTTATATGCTGCTAGCTGGATTCGAACCCGGAACCATTTATTAAGAGTCTAATGCCCTAGTTACTGAGCCTCAAGCGACTCTTATTGTGCATTAAAATATAGTTCTAAAGAAACTACGTATCTAATTTATTTAATTTAATTTTTTTAATGACATTATTTTGAAAATGATATTTTTATACTTCACTGTAATGTAAGTTCTTTCATTTTATATATTATCTGATCGTTAATTAAGTTTTTTTCATATCGAAGTTTCGCCTTCACCATATTTTCAAAGATTTTCTTAATTTTTACCTTTATTTTAAACAAAAAAAAATAATTTCAGTTTTTTATTACGAGTATACAGGGTGGTCTAGTTTATATCATCAGGATTTTACCATTCGAAAGTTTATCGAAAAATGAAGGTAGTTTGTCTAATAAACCATGATCGAATTTTGCTTCCTTTTTGATGCACAGGGTGTTAAAGAAAATAAATTATTTTAAATAATTTGGTTTATTTCAATAATAAAAAAGGCAGCCTTCAGAAATTGTGCATGGATTATTTGTTTTTGTATTCTCTATTAAATAGCGTTATAATTATTTTATTTAGAACCCAGTGGCGTGCATACTAATTTCCCCAAAAATACTTTATTTAATAAAACGTACGCCACTGATTTTTTTTAGAACCCCAAATGCAGATAGGATTTTTCATTCAATTTAGCAACTTTTTTGTCTCTTACAATTTTTCAATTACTTAAGTCTAAACAAAAAAAAAACATTATAAAGCCAATTACTGAATTCATGAATAAAAAACTGTCCACTGAGTTCAACATTAATTTATTTTACGGGAGGTCGTAGAAACTTGAAATTTGGTATGGAGGGGTACAATGAAAAATAAAAATCAACAAAACCAAAAAACAAGATGACCGACCTGTCAAATTATTTAAAGTTATTTATTTCCTTTAACACCCTGTACATCAAAAAGGGAGCAAAATTCGACCATGTTTTATTGGACAAACTACCTTTATTTTTTGAAAAGCTTTCAACTGGTAAAATCCTGATGATATAAACTGGACCACCCTGTATATAATAAGAACAAAAGTTGATATAAAGTTTTTTATCTTAGTTTATTAACCAAAGAAAATTAAATTTTATTGTTTTGACCTAAAACTCAAAAACTAGCCGTCAGATCAAGCTGGATCAATAGCTTTTGATCAGAAAGTTGAAATCTACATCACACTAAAAATTTAGAATTTTTTACCGAAACCCAGTTTCCATAAGAAAAGTGCCTGTCTGTTTGATGTTCCTCACGTCGCGACGTTCCCTATATTCACATAAAGTTTAAAAGTGTATATTATTTCAAGTAAATACTGTCAAAATAATAAAAGTATACTTCTCATCATCGCAATTAATTTAACCAAACGGGAATTCTTCCTTCAAATCAAATAAGCAATAACATTCTGTCTTACACATAAAATTATGAGTTTTTGTTATATCCTTGGCCTGTCTTATCTGGTTAGGTCTCATTATTAGATCCGAGCGTCATCACGTATCAGGGGACCATTTCCTAGCAGTTGGCATACTTGTCTTGGGTCATTAGTGTGTCTTGGGACCGAATGGAAGGATAGATATCGTTATTTATCTTAAGAATGTCTTACTAACATGACCGCAAGTTGGCCACGATATGCGTGGTCCTTAAGGATGGTCCTGTGCCGGTCTAAGAACTAAATTGCACGTGCAAAAATATGACATCAAAATTATAATCCAAATTTTGACAATGTAAAGTGAGAACAAAAAAAGTAAAAGAACTTCTCTAGGGTTAACCTTTATCTGAAGCCCGTGTACATATTTTCGGAAGTCTTTCAAATATCTTCCAAAAATCTCAATAATGTTCACAAAAGTATCGAAAATATCGAAAATTTTCGACAAGATTTTGAAGATTTTTAAAAAACCTTAGAAATCATAGAAAAATCTTGTCCACGTACAAATATTTCACGCCTCGGACATTATATCTAAGGGGTGTATTGCTTTTAACATATGGTTCACCAAAGATTGATTAAAATCAACACTAAATATGATATGTTGATTTTATTCAATATCTCGGGTTTCGGTGGAACAAATATTAATAGTAATACATCGTCTTAAAAATTGTTAGAAACAGATAACAATGATATCTGTATGTTTTCATTGTGTTTCCAGAGTACATATTTAGTTGATGATGCCGCCCTATTTGTCCCTATTAACCCCAAAATTACGCCCTTATTTTTAAGCTCTTAGGCCTGCAGGAGAGAGGAATGTTGCGTTATGGCGAAAAAAAAAGGTTTTCCAGATTTTGATGTAGGTATTTATCCGTTTTAAGGTATATACATTCCGAAAAAACGATTTTTGATGTCGGTTCGTCTGTCAAGGTTTTCAAGGTATTGCTTGGGGGGTGGGTTCTTAGTTCTACTACTCCAAAAACGGTAGTTTACTGATGATATAAAATCGAAAAATTAAACTTTCCTAAAAAGGGCTTTAACGATTACATAACAAGTCGTTACTAGTTTTTTTTTGTGTTAAAGCTAGTTTTCCAGAAAAAAATCACGAAAGGGCATTTTTTTCAATTTTGGCGGGTTACTTTTCATGGAATGGAAACTGATTATAAAAACATATACTAGAAAGTAAGTGCGGTGGAACCGTACCATTTTTAGTTTATTTAATTTTTTTTAATTGTTCTTAAAAATAGATAGATAATGCCTACCAGACTGACCAATATTAAATAAACCGCATTCAAACAAATGTTAATGCAGTTTTGTATATACCAAGTGGGGGAAAAATTTAAGTAAAAATTACCTTTTTTAAAATATTTAATAGTTATTTATGGTACTAGTGGGTAAATTAAGATATTGCCCATGAGAAAATTAACCTGAGAGGCGTCAGCCAAGCAGGTTTACCCATGAGTGCCATACAAGGTTTTATTCAATAAATAGCTTAGGAATTCATATTTTTATTAAAAATTTTAATGACATTTACAAGAAAATAATTTGACAAGTGACAGTTGAGTGGGTAAAATAAATAATTATCCAATTAATAAAGTAAAAGCCACGCGGGGGTTATTATTGAGTTTATCTATTCAAAATAAAGCTGGTAATGGAGCTCTCTACATCTAGAATTATGAAACAAAATACGTCTACCCTATCTCTATCTCATTTGTGCTACACTTTCCAGCCAACGAAATAAATACTGTATTTGTTTTTCATACAACAAATACAGTATTTATTTGGTTGGCCGGAACGTGTAGCAGTGAGCGGCACGAACGAACATAGCTAATGTGAATATGTAGAATAAGATAATTCTACTAAAATTTAGATGGCGCCAGTAATTTCTTTAATAAAATAAATATAGTTACACTTTTCGCCCGGCCAAGTAAATATTGTATTTGTTCAACAAAGAACAAATACAGAATTTGTTTGGTTGGGCGGAAGTGGGAGTGTATGTATGTCTTCTATCCTTTTTGGGTAGAACTTTTGTCCCTGTCTAATCTAAATAATATTGTTTAATAAGTAGCTTAAGAAAATTTCGCCTAACTAAATAATGTGCACTAGTTGTAATGCCAGCACGGTAATTTTTCGTTGATTTTTTCAAAATTTACAATTCCAAAATTAACAACTCGATTTACAATTTTCAAAATTGGCAATTTTCAAAATTTACCTACCAAATTTGTTCAAAAACTGCATATACGGCATCCTTCTATTCCTGCGAACGGCAGTCCTACATGATCTTGTGTCAACTGTTTGCACTTCGACAAGTTTCCACAACCAGATCAGATATGAAGGATGAAGGGTTGTTTTCGGGGTTTCGTCAATTTCATCCCGACTTCTCCATTTTCTTACTTTATCTTACTGGTTATTATGCTCATTTTGGTCACAAGATTAAATAAGGCATGAAGTTAAGTAATGCTTCGTCTTCCATTACATACTGAGGTGAAAAAAAGTTTTATTTCCTGAGGGAAGGTTAGCTGACCAAGGGGCGTTAGCCCCGAGGTCAGGTAATTTCCGAAGCAAAAATGAAATTTTCGCCCAGGTTTGTATACTATTTTATTCACAACCATACTTGTTTTATTTACAATTATTTGCCTTCTTTCCCACTACAAAAATCTGTTTGAATTTTGACGCCATATTGAAAAGTTTATTTGTAGTAAAGTTTGTTACAAATTTTGCTTTTAGAATATAGAATAATAAATAGAAATCAATAAAAGAAACTTTGGTTTTTGTTAATTAACAATCTTATAATATTTATTTTCATTCAATATAAATTAAGTAATACATTTAAATGTTTTTATCTAAAAACTAGTAGAAATGCCTAGGTTACTTCGTTATTTTAGTGATAGAGGGCATGCAGCACCTGTTTTTGTTTTTGAGTGCGTTTGTTTTGTTTTCTGACAGCAGACTTTTATTGAGACATGATTAGGTTAATAAATAAACTATTTATTTATAGTTTTCCGTGTAAAATACGAAGAAAAACAGAAAATTTAAATTTATTTACTAAAAGCATTATGAAATGAAGAAAAAATTGGTGTATTTCGAAAAAAAATTACCATCATACTTAGGATTTAATAATAATAATACATTATATTAATCTATGGGATCTATACAGATATAGGACAAGCCAATATAATATACCCATATATTATACAATATTGAAAGAATATTAAAATTTTACTTTTAAGATTCAAGTATAGTCAGAAACAAATAGTTTGTTTAAAAATTATTATTTATATTATAAGTGATAACAAATTTTTCTGGTGTTATCATAGGAATTCTTTCAAGTCAAGGTATTAGAAAAAAAATTGCTTATTTCCACACAAAATAAATATTAATATCATATTTAATTTAATGGGAGTATTGGTGTAGTGGACTACCGCGTCGTACTTGGCGAGTTTACTACACAAATAGCGTGAGTTCGATTCTCACCGGCAAATGCCTTTTTCAGTTAATTAATAATTGAAATTTGACGAAGGCGTAAGTGAAGCGGACACTCCCTATAAATTGGTTCGAAAGTCAATTAAAGCCGGTGGTTCCCTCTACAACTAGCCCACACAAGTCCTGGACTTAGGGGATGCTTAATTAAGTAGGATAGTACAAGGTTAAACAAAATGTAAAATGTAATTCAGGAGCGTAAGAATAGCTAGTTCGGGTTTTGTTTGCAGCGATAACAGATTTCCCAAGCTTGATTTTACCATCAAAATGAGCAAAAAATCCTAAATTAGTATTTAGTTATAGTAATTGCCCCATCATGCCTAAATTTGACCATTTTGCGAGGTTTGAAGCCAAAACTGCTCTTCTAGTAGCTGTGAAGCTGTGACGAGTATAATAAAGCCGTGTTGGGATAAATGTCCCGGCAAGATGTGGTCAATCTATCCTGTATCATTGTTGAATAATGAATCTTTAATGTGTTAGTAAGTTATGGATCAAGTTATGTTTGTCTTCTGAAGGGTTCCGAACGGAAAGGTTTTGTAAACTTAATATTTATTAAGAAGTTTGTGAGATATATTTGTAACGGAAAGGATGAAAGGGTGAAAACGCAGATTTAACATAACTTTATAGAGAGTGATTGTATAAAGATTGTCAACTATTTTAATACCTTGTATATTTAGGAAAATCTTGAATTATCTCAATTATGGTTACATTAAAAATAGTTATTTACGGTAGAAGTGTGTTAAGTGCAGTGGATAATTACCCTCCCATGATCACAATTTTAAAACAAAGTGCTATGTAACGCAAAAGTTTATCATTATTCTGTATACACTGTAAAAAATAAATATGTAATTACACATGATTCTGCACGTAAATGTGATTCAATGCAAATACATGTAAAATTTACCAGATTTTACATGTAATTTTACAATTTTACGTGTAATTTTACAATTTTATATGCAAATTACATGTAAAATTACATGTAAAATCTAGTAAATTTTCCGAAGTTCATTGTAAAAAAATATGTAAATTTACTTGCAGAATCATAGGTAATGTGTTGCCATGCAGAGACAAGTAAAACGAGATTTTACATGTAATTTTACGATTTTATGTGAATATTACATCTAAATTACATGTAATATTCACATCAAATTGTAAAATTACATATAAAATCTCGTAAACTTTACTTGTACCTGTATGGCAACACATTACATATGATTCTATTTATTTTTTACAGTGTACATCATACACTCAGCACCAATCATTAGCAAGCTTTATAAAGCTTATGTAAGGCCAATCCTCGAATATGTATAATGTATTTGAAATCCTTATTTTGTTAAAGAAGTTGGCTTGGTGGAAGGTGGGCTTTTAGAAATTCTTCTTTGTACAAAGAAGAATTTCCAAAAGCCCACCTGAGCTGACGGACCTCCCGTACCGATACATTCAGCACCAATCATTCGCAAGCTTTATAAGGCTTATATAAGGCCAATCCTCGAATATGCAGAATGTATTGGGAATTCTTATTTTGTTAAAGACATTAGATTGCTGGAAAGTGTAAGAAGAAGAAATTCTAAAATTCAACCTGAGCTGACCTCCCGTACCCAAAACGCATAGCTCGTATGGACCTCCCTAATCCAGAAGCTAGAAGATCCCTTGATTCACAAGATTTCAGAAATATTAAATAAAAACTCTTTTAAGATGAACCTTTAGGAGAGCCGTAGGTCCGGGCTTATTTTGGGGACCAGTCTTTATGGGGAGTTTTTTTTATATTTTTTTATATAGAATCACCTCCCAAAATTAGTGATCGAATACCTGGAACCCCCTGTATATAGTGAAGTATATAGAAAGGATTTAGAAAAAGCATCACGTGAATTATTGTCAAAAAACTTACGTGGTTTATAAACAATCAAACCTTCTGATTAATCCTTATTCTAGATAACACAAAGTAGGATATCATAGAAATCATAATTTTATACGTACTAATAAAGACTAAGACATAATATTATTACTCTTTTAATTTGTTACCAGAATCCCATTTGGAAATCTCATATAAATTATTTTTAATCTAGAACACAAAAATAACAGCATAAAGAACATAGAAAATGAAAAGAAATTAATGAAAATTTGTTTTATGCGCCAATCATATTTTAGTAGGGTTTCTATACATCTAGAATAATATTTTTATCATAAAAACTTTATGTTATTATTAATGAACCTTATTTATAAAACATAGGCCCCTAAATAACAAAGTCCTTTAACACTATACACGGTGTATTTGAAATACGGTCCTAAATATGACAAAAAGTTTCTAGAAACTTTTATAGAATTCTATAAATATATGTCTAAAAATGAGTCGTAAGAAGCTTAGCCCCTTTGAAAGTGACTAAAAAAATATTAGAAAGTTATCTATCTGTCGTTAAAATCAAATGAACAGGAAACAGTGAATAGTACCATTTCATCCTTTTTGGGAATCATCAGCACTGTGTATCTTAATATTCAAATAAAACGTTAGATAGATATAAAAGCATGGTGCCATCTATTGATGTGAACAGATACCAGTGATATCTGTTCACTTGTTCCCAAAAGGCAAATCGCCACAATTTAGGGTGTACAGTATATATTTTTATAGACTGTCAATTCTTAACTTATTTAACTCTTCTTAACCGGCTAAAGGTTCATATAATGGTTTAGGTCCGCGGCATTTTGAATGCACGTTACTGTATACCCTAAATTGTGGCGATTTGCCTTTTGGGAACAAGTGAACAGTGACTACATCAATAGATGGCACCATGCTTTTATATCTATCTAACGTTTTATTTGAATATTAGCAACATACAGGATACACAGTGCTGATGATTCCCAAAAAGGATGAAATGGTACTATTCACTGTTTCCTGTCCATTTGATTTTAACGACAGATAGATAACTTTCTTATATATATTTTTCGGTTATTAACCGACAAACGTGCAGTATATATTTTTATAGACTGTCAATTCTCTAGGGAATGCTCAAACGATCTTTTAATTATATAAATAAATGTTACGTTAACGCTCTAGTGGCCAGCTCCCATATTTTGCCAAAATTTCTCACGTAAAATCAAATTATGATAATGCATCGATAATAAATAATACTCTCACCCTTTTCAAAGGACTTAAAGTGCACTGCTGTAATGGCAATAATAGAAAATCTAATTATAAAAAAATAAGTCGCGTACGGATGCTGCGAATGACAAAGGACTAACTACGTGGATCCGCAGGGGTCGAGGTTAGGGTGGCTCAAAAAATATGTATTAAAATAATAGTAATATATTGATGTATATACTCGGCGCATTATCTATCTGAGTAACGAATTGGATCAAGGAAGCTATGATTAGTGGTTTAAAAATGACTTTTAGTAATATTTTTGTAGCCCATTGTGCTTTTGATAATTTTTAACATTTAAGTTAAATTAACTGTCATTTTACGACTTACAAATAATAACAAAATCTGTTTAAAAAGTAAAACTTTGTTCAAAATTATAATAAAAGTAAGTTTTTATTCATAAAGTGCTATTATAAACTTAAATTTAACATTGCCTGAATAAAATTACGGACCAGTATTATTTTAACCAAAAAATTCTCTGTTATAGTGTTTACTTCAAAAATTTATAGAGCACTGCATTATATTACTTCATTTAAACAAAATGTTTATAGATTGATGCTTTAGTTTTCTTTTTATGCACTAAGTGTCAAAATAATGTCTTGATTGACAATAAATTTTAAACAAGATGAATACCTTACATAAGGAACTAAATATATTCTGCCAACCAAATAACAAGAAACAAATGACCATCAACTCAGATATATAATGCGCGGAGTTTAGTTCTCCGCATGAAAGAAAGTCTCCGACGAAAGGGGGAGGAATCATTCGAGCTCTCTTCTTTCCGTCAAGCGCTTTATAAGGCGTGCGTGCCTACATCGGGCCTTCCACTTGCACACACATTCCAAACATATTTCCCGTAGCCACAGATCCGTGCGTCAAACTATACTAAGCTGTATACTTTAAAATTTCCCCCTAATAAATCTACATTTTTTTTGTTAAAAAAAATTGATTTTAAGAAATTATGTTATTCGTAGGCAGTTTTACTGCAGAACTTAAAACTGCAGTATTTGATTTGTCATTAAAAAATGCTTTGGGTAAAAATTGTGTACAAAATTGCATAAGGTAATAATTTTAGATTTGTAAATAAATATAAAAAAATGTATGCTTTGGAAAATAAAGACAAAAAAAAATAATATTAAGAAATTCAACAAATACGGGAATAAAAATGTAGTTAATTTAAAAAAACAAAACCAAAAATCGCCAGAGTTTTGGTTCGCTCTTAAAATAAACTGAAATACCGTTAAGTGAGGCGACTTCGGACGGTGGGGTGACTTCGGACACTTTTCCGCAAAACCCTCTTAACCACAGCACGTTTGCACAAGTTGTGGGAATGTGGGGTTGTGTGCACATATTGTGGAGTTCAGTTCCACAACTTTTGCACACAAACCCACAGCTTGCGGACGTGCTTTGGTTCCGAGAGTTTTGCGAAAAAATGTACGAACTCGCCTACAACGTCCACTTGACGGTATTTATTTTATGTGTTTTTTTTTCTGTTATAGGTAAATCTAGTAAAGTATTTTTATACTACGCATTCCATTATAGTAAAAAAGTAATATAATATATAGTATATTATACTTATATAGAATTTAGGTTGAAATTATTTAAAACGCAAAATAATTTACAGTTAAAAAAAAATAAACAAAAAAAGTGCTAGCCGGAAATGGGATTCGAACTCCTGATCTCAGATTGAAACCAAAAAAAGTTTAGAACTCCAACTGTGCTTATTTCTTCATGAAGCAGGATATTTTTGTATGGATGTTTTTTGACTATTTTAGAAAATTAAAACCCGTATTATACTGTTCTAGCGCATGCGCGCTATAAATAGTATAATAACGAACAATCTAATAAAAATCCTTAAAAATAAACTTGTTGCAACTTCTATAATAAAAAATTTTTTTGATCCACCCAATTTTATAGGGGCCGAGGTATCTGTGGGAATCAGATCGAAAACGTAAATGAATCATTGTGCCGGGATTTCGGGTCACGTGGCTTCGGGAATTAGACTCGAATCGGCCACGTGCTATAAGGTATGCGATTAGTGCGAACTCCAGTGACATCAATCAACGGTAAAGTGCAGATAACGAACCTTCGATCGCGGTTTCCTTGATCTAGTACAGCCAGGGGTGGAGAAATAAGGACATTATAAATTTTAATTTTAATAAAAACTTTTCGAAAAAATGTTAACCGACTTCTAGTCTCTAAAAAGTAAAAAACAAAAAATACTTAAGTCGGTGCCAATTTCACCATTTCCTAAACTAATTACTAACAATTATTTTTTTATTATTGTTTGTTGTGAAACTGGCACCGACTTAAGTATTTTTTATTTTTTACTTTTGAGACATATAAGTCGGTTAAATTTTTTTTGCGAAAAGTTTTTATTTTTTACTTTTTAGAGATACAGAACTTGTAGATTTGTAACGTCATCTAAGCTAAATTATAGTTGTCCTTCCATCTCGGCAAGCTGCTGACGTCACAACAAACTGTTAGTGCCTTGTGACGTCATTATCTTAAAGATAAATTTTTAAAAACTAAAAGTAATATTTTTATTTCAGCGTCCAACCAACCTTATTTTAAACGAAATACTAAAGAAAATCTTGTTAAACTTTAAGCGTTAAGTAATATTCAAACACACACACACAAACATTTATCATTTTCTCTAGGTATTTTAATATTTCATGTCCAGAGAATCAAGTTTAGAGGCATTTAAAAGATTTTCAGTGTGCCGTAATATTTAAGTGACCCCTTATTCAAGTTATCCGGCTTCTCCGAGTTATCCGATATTTCTCTAAAAATTTGGCTGGTAGTAGAACCAAATTAAGCCGTTTTTAAGTAAAATTGCGTTAAAATGATTAGATTTATCTTAATTATCCGGCTTACCCAGCATTATCCGAGCGTCAAATTAAAACGGACCACCTCATGATTGCCCTCTTTAAGTTGAAAAAAGTTTCATCAAATTCCGTTCATTCGTTCCAAAGTTATGCGGAAACAAATATAAAAAAAAAGCAGTCACACGTCGAATTGATAACCTCCTCCTTTTTAGAAGTCGGTTAAAAATGTATATGACATAAAAAGTCATATTTTCAGGGGTGAATTAAATTTTCTTAAAAATGACAATTTTGCTCAAATTTTGTACGATAATAGTACTACTTAGAATACTGATAACACGGCATAAAATATTTTTTCCAATTTTGGGGATAGCGCGTTAAAATTTACATTCGGGGTTACTGTTTTATGATCCCAGAAAATTAATTTAAACTGATTATTAAAATAACAAAATAATCAAAATATCAAATTTATTGTCACATTTTCGCGAAAAAGTACGTGCGGTGGAACTGTGCCATTTTCGGTTTATTAATCATTTTTGGCTTGAAAAGTAAGGTTTTTTTAAAAACTCATATAATTATAAAATAAAATTTATTTTTTAGTATGATGTCATTTAAAATTCAT
This sequence comes from Brachypterus glaber, assembly GCA_958510825.1. Classification (NCBI taxonomy): domain Eukaryota; kingdom Metazoa; phylum Arthropoda; class Insecta; order Coleoptera; family Kateretidae; genus Brachypterus; species Brachypterus glaber. The sequence continues at coordinate 4,709,422 of OY294048.1, read as the reverse complement.
AGTGACGAGTCACAACTGATTCTGGACCAATAAATATTCCCCTTATCATCTCTTATGATCACCGATTTTATTGCTTTTATGTTTTCAATTCCCTTTAATAACTGATGCATCTTTTATGTCGAAAAGCCTTTGTCCATGCCATCCAATTAGGCTCCTTTTATTAATTTACGGGAAATTGGGCTAACTCTTTTTTTACTATCTCTATAAAAATTATCATTTTACCACATAAGAATTCCTTTATATCTGAATTTTACGAGTCTTTCTATAATATGGATATAAAAATAATATTTATTGAAAGAGAAAAGAAATATTCTAAATTAGAATTTCTAATTAAAACATTTCGAAATTAAATACTGGTAAAAAACAAATTAACTGGCTTTAAATATTATCATTGGCAGAATATTTAAAAAGTTAAAGTTTGGCTATCGGGTCAGTCCTTTTTTTTTAAGAAATATGATTCCTTGGTACAGGGTGCCCGTTTTTCGAACTCAAGCATGGGTATCTCGGTTATTATAAGAGATACAAGATCGGTTAAATTAGAAAAAAGTTGCGCATTTTTATGCTGAGCAATAATCTGAAAGAAAATTTGACCTGACATTTTTTGTTTTTTAATAATCGCAAAAAAATTAAAAATCCCAAGTTTCGTTTTTATTTTTTTGAGCGAAAACCGACAAAGCTAGACGTTTTTAATTGAAACATTATTGAGGTACTTTTTTGCAAGGAATCTAAATCTATCATATTTTCCATGGCGTTTTAGATACAAGACTTACAACAACCGATCTTGTCTCTCCGCGATACCCATGCTTGAGGTCGAAAAACGGGCACCCTGTATATAAATAAGGTAATCTTAGTTTAACACTATAGAACCAACCAATTAAATTACAGTTAAAGAGATAATTTTACGTTCTGAGCATCAAAAATGGAAACTAAAAAATACGCCAATAAAAATTTCAATATGTACCCTGAATTACCCTATAATTTGTGGACCAATAAATTTTATTTTACTGGGAAAATGTAAAAAAACTACAGACATAAAAGTTTGGGGCAAAAAAGTGACAGCGCCCCTTTATTTTACACGCCCCTGGTTAAACTTATCAAACAAAAACTACATTGGATAATAGCCTTTATCCATTTTAGGATATTTGCAAAAAAATGTTGCCGTAGTTCATCCAGAGATATTAAATAATAGTTATTTATGGTACTAGTGGGTAAGATAGATATTGCCCATGAGAAAATTGGCTGACGCCTCGCAGGTTAATTTTCGAGAGGGCAAGATCGGTTTACCCATGAGTGCCATACAAGGTTTTATCCAATAAATAGCTTAGGAATTCATATTTTTATTAAAAATTTTAATGACATTTACAAGAAAATAATTTGACAAGTGACAGTTGAGTGGGTAAAATAAATAATTATCCACTCAATAAAGTAAAAGCCACGCGGGGGTTATTATTGAGTTTATCTATTTAAAATAAAGCTGGTAATTGTCTCATTATCTGTATGTATTGGATAAAATATTAATATTAATACTTTTAATTATTTTTAAATAAATCTAAAACGAGTTTCTCCTTTAATTCCCTCTTCTGCATCTAACACGTTTGATTAATTGCACACGTAAAACTAATAACAGACCTTATGTTACCCCCAATACCAAATTCGTAACGTGTGACAAACAATAGTTTTTTTCCTGACCAAAATTTAACAAAACAAAACTGAAAAAACATTAGACACGCGCGCAAATAAATCAAAACGCAATAGGGTAACAAAAATCTTCTTGTCGCTAATCTAGCGTCTGTCGACTAAGCCCCACAATGTTACTATGGTCTGTTTCATCAAGCAAGATAGTAAATTAAAAATAGCACAGTGAATATTTTCAAAACAGATTCTAAAATTGGAAGTGCGAATATACTGCGTACACGGAAAAAAAATTATAGCTAGGAGCGCTATAACACACATACCAAGCAAATTATAATCGCTTATTATATAAATACAAGGCTTTCTCTAACAATTATGGCAGTCAGTGTAAAAATTTATATGAAATACTTTAATTGTTTAGTGAATAATAAAATATAACAAATAGTATGGCATTTATAGCTTAAATAGATTTAATTATTGTCCGTGCTAATAATTTTTATAATATAATAAAATTTCTGTAAATTTATAATAGTGCCTGTAATAAATATAATCGTGTCTGTAATATATATAATCGTTTCCAATTTATTTTTAACATTATTAGTTATTGTGTCCCTTATAATCTATAGCTTAAATCACTATAATTTGCCACTGTTACCAAATATCTTATAATGTATAGCGCAGAGCCCACTAATTTCTTTCCGTGTAGTTTATTTTATAAAATATAACTATATTCTATACACAAACATATACTATTCAAACCTGCTGTAAAAAAATTTACTGTGCGATTTTTAATTTACTATCTTGCTTGATGAAACAGACCATATTATACATACTATTATTATAACTATCATAGTTTGCCATAAAGAAAGAAGAAGAAGAACTATCATAGTTATAATAACTAATAATTTTTACTATATTATATATCCAAACCACATCGCTTTTAAACTACTTGCTTATAAACTTGGAGAATCATTACTTTTTGTGATTCATTACTTTTTGTAATAGGTAGATGCTTCGTAAGTCCTTGAAGAAAAACAAAGGTGGCAGGTCTGTAGGTACTATAGAAGAAGAGAGGAAAAGAAACGCGAAAGCTACAGTATTCATACAAAGATAAATACAGAAACAGTAGTTACCACTAAGACAGGATACAATATTATATTTTAATAAAATAGTGACATTTATTTGAGAGACATAAGTATGTCTAATTTCTCTTGGATACATTATACTTTATTTTTTCCCAATTTTAAATAGCAGTTTTAATGAAGAGGAGTAAAGAGAATGTACTTAAAGCATATACTATACTATTCCAATACCTATGGATACCATAACCTACAAAAATCAAGACATGCGTCACAGACCAGCCAATACAGTAAGTTACATAAATGAAATGACATACTTAACCTGTAAAAACATATACCCTAAAAATACCATTAAAAATTTTACTTTTTAAATAAATTAAGGCTTATCCAGACGCTCGCATAACTAGCATAATATACGATGCCGTGATTGGCTTGATGTGCCATCATGTATCTTGAGCGCAGGCTTACAACGTTATGTTACCCTTGTATTAGAGCCTGTGGATAGTACCTTACTCATTATACCTATTAGAAACAAGTGGATTATTAAAAAGTTATGACCAAATTTAAGTGATATCAGCACAATTAAATGATGGAAGAGTAACTAAGACTTGAATTATTTGTTATACTTACTGTTCCAAAAAAAAATTAAGCTTGAAAATGACTAAACATTAATCGAATTGTAAAAGTATATGGCTGAAATGACATACGTGCGATTCTACTGTACATAGAATCACAATGAAAAGGGTAAATGAAAAGAGCCATGTGAAAAAGTCAGAGGTGTGACGTAAAATTATCATAATCATTAATAACCGCATTATTCCAAGTGGATGCATTTTGTATCTGGGCATGTCGAATAAATCCGTGCAGGAGACGTGTGTCCAGTTAAGTGACATTTGCCCTCACCCTAGGCCCCCTTTACATACGGCGTCGGCTATTCCCTGCACCTACAGACGCCGAAGAGCTAACGTAACGGGAGAGGAGGGAAAAGGTTGGGTACAGGATTAATGCATATACACGATGTTTGCAATCTTTTGGCGGAAAATAAAGGGGATGATTCTACATAACAAAATATGAAAAATCAACAGGAACATAATATGTCGGAAATAAGCCCTAAAGGAGCTACGGCTCAAGCTGGACATATTAATTAGGGAACAAAAAAGTAACAATAAAATTTTAATGCTGCAGAGCGATTCTTCATTTAAAATAGTTTGGGGCAAAAATGTGTTTAGCCTCACAAATTAACATATGTAAACTAATTGCCCTTAATAATAGTAGTATTCATACAAAACTTCGTAGCTAGGGTATCAGTTATTAATTAAAACCTTATTTGTAGTACAGTTCTAAAGTTTTTGGACCTGTTTCTAAGCTAATTTTTCATGTTTTGTGATGTAGATTAATTCCTTTTATTTTCTGACAAAATACTACAAGCCCCGTGTACTCTGAACCAGAATTTTGCCTTTCACAGTACCCTCCCAACAAAATTTAAATTATAAAAATGTATAAGAGAAACACAACAGTACAGATCAAAACAAAAGAATCAAAATTTGATGTATCATAGCGGTTACAAGTACAAATATTTACGTTTTTTCTGTAACCATTTTAAAGGAGAGAAATTATATTGATGTTAGATATACAAAAAAAAAACTAAAGGAATAAGAGTCAACAAACGTTATCCCTAAAAGAAAATCCATTGCAATGGTGCTGAGCCTGTCTTCTTCTGAAGAACTGTCAAACTTTTTTCCAAAACCATGATGCAGTGCACCATTGGTGGTTCATAATACAAAATAAAGTTAAAACAGTACTGTATACCGTTTTTCCTCTAATATTCTATATGTTGCAATATTTTTCTGTATATTTTTTTTAGATTTTTTCGCTTGTAAATTTGTTATTGCATTTTTTTTTTCAATAATAAACTATAGGGGAAAATAATATTTTTGTTTGCCGCAGTATTTTATGTGCATCCTATGTGAATCCTTAATGTTATTCTTTCCTACACGAGCGTTAAAATAATATACGTTGGGGTAGCATTGTTGAAGCTTATTCAAAGCAAGATTGCAAAGAATAGGTGAACAATTAAAGGTCTATTCTGATGCACGTGGTACGATAAACATTCACTCAAGCATGGATGCATGTGAGGGGTAGATTTGGTATTTTACGTACGCTAAATTGTGCAGTGCATATTTTTGAACGCTTCCTGATCTTATTGAGAATTAATTGCATTAAAGTTTAAAATATTAAAGGGTTTTATTTTAATAAAGTATTTTGTTTTTTTTACATCGGCACTTAGTGCTACTAAGGCCCGGTTGTACAAACCTCGCTTAAATTTGAACCTAGCTCAACTGTCATGTGTTTCAATGGTAAAGGAACTCCGCTCAAAGTCCAAACCAGGTTTGTACAACCGGGCCTAAGAGTGCCGATGTATTGAAATCTTCGCCGAAAAGTCAAAATCTTTGACCACGTTTTTTCACATTTCTCGACGGTTTAGACCATTCTGAGTCGAAATCAGTAAAAAAAAATTTTGCGTCCGTCCGTCTGTCTGTCTGTCTGTCTGTCTGTCTGTCTCTGTCTGTCGGGTGTAAACTCTCTAACTCCATTTCTAAATGAGATATCGACTTGCGGTTTTTTGCATATTGTTTCTTATCGTATTCCGAAGAGCTGATTAGATTTTGGGGGTAAACTAGGGTAAGGGGGTAAAAATAGGGTAAAACTCCTATTTTTAGAGTTTTTTGTTTATAATTAAGGTAATTATTATTGTATTTGGTTAATTTAGCACTTATATAAAAGATAATTTTAAATTGGTCAAAAAATGTTATAAACAACGTCTTCCTAAAACGCATTGTTTTCGAGATATTGGCGTTTAAAGCAGTAAAAGGTTATTTTAGCACATCTCACATATTTATAACCTGATTTCAAAAAATTATATTTTAAATAAAAGCTCTTTTTAAGCCCTATAAAAAATGTTATATACAGTGTTTTGCTAGAATATAATGTTTTAAAGATACAGAATTCAAAATCAAACAAAACACCTAGTTTGAAACTTTCAAACTAGATGGCTCTAGTGTACAAATTTTAAGCTTCCATTCATTTGTTTTTAAAATTAATCAAAAATTGTAATTAATAAGTTTAACTTGCATCCAAGTAAAAACATATTTTTATTATTAATTTTAATTATATATTAAGGGTACAAGAAAAGCTAAAGTTTAATATAAATATTATACAAGTTAGTTTGTGCAGTGAGGAGTGGTAGTAAAATTGTAATTATGTTATGCTACCCTGTTCTAATAGCATGTTATTAGTTTTCCCAATAGTGCCGATGTTTTGACAGGGTGCTTGCAACGTTTGATCTAGTTTTGCACTGTATCCAAGTCCTTGTTTTTTTTTTTAAGAACTATGAAAAATCTAGCCATAATTTAGAATATACGCCTGAAGGACATTATTATTTAATAACCTTTATCTTATCCTCTATTTAAAAAAGAATTACCGTTAATAAATTAAATGAAAAAGATTTCGTTGCCAACATTTTCAAATTACGTTTTCAATAAACGTGAATAATTGCATCTATGAAATATTGTGTTGCATCGCATAATAATATAAACATGCCGTGAAATTGTGTAATGCTTTGCATTCCATTTTATACTATTTACAGTAAATAGTGTATTGCATTTTCCCAAATACGTTTTATTTTGATATACTGCCCAAAATAAAATAACTTAGCGGCTACCTCTATAACATATATATTTTTCCATGTGCCTAGGCTTATTTAGGCTTTTTATATCAATCAAAGTAATCTTTTTTAAACATTTGAAGTTTATCTGACTTTTTCTTCTATTTTTTATACAAATTTTTTGCACCACTATAAATTTTTACTTTTTAATAGATTTTTTCAAAATTTGTAGGATTGGTCCTTACGATTAAAGTAATTTTTCATACAAAAACTGCATCAATCTGATTTTTTCTTTAGCTTTTTTTGATTTTGTTTAAAAGTCCAAACCACCCATAACTTTTTTGTTTTTGAGAAGTTTTTTTTAACTATAAGGCCTTATATTAAGGATCTTTAAGAAGATCAAAAGATGGACATGTTTAGTTTCTTATTATACTATTTACAGTGCTTGAGCTAGAATAGTATTATACGGTAGTTTAGAATTTTTCAAAACTTTCAAAAATCGTCCTAGACAAAAAAAATTGTTTCATGAATATCCGTCCGATGTCACGATTTTTGTTAACAAGATAACTCAAGAACGAATAATCCGATAGACTTGAAACTTTCAAGAAAAATCAAGTTCTACGAGGGGAAGATCTCTGTTATTTTTGAAAGAGATACCCCCAAAAAGAAAAAAGTTATGGGTGGTTAAACTTTTAAAAAAATCGATAAAAGCTGAAAGAAAATTCCGATTAACGTAACCTTTTTAGGAAAAATTACATTTATTATAAGGATCAATTCTACCAAATTTGAAAGCAATGCCCCAAAAAACAAAATCTTGTGGGGGGTTAAACTTTATTAAAAATAAAAAAACTATCATTTAAAAACAAAAATCTTTTTTTTTTCGTTTTTCGCAAAAAAAAATCTTTTTTTATTTTTTGTTTTTAAAAAAAGACCTTATTTTTAAAAAAAATTGTTAGTTTTTTTTAATTTTTTTTATATATTTTTTTTAATTGTTTGTTTTTTGCAAAAAAAAGTAAAAAAAATTATTGAAAATTGGGAAAATGCAAAAGACCCTCCCTACTGTGAATAGTATTTAATGGAATGCGTAGCATTACATATCTTCACGGCTTGTTTTTTCATAAAACACATTTGTATCCAAGAAATTTTTGGCGATTTTGAAAATTCCAAAAAAAAAAACGTATTATACTTTTCAAGCATTGCGTGCTGTGAAGAGTATAATAATAACCAATAAATAATAAGCAATAAATTTTATCTTCACTTAATTTGATCACTGATTTATGTATCTGAGAGTAAAACTTTATTGATAACAATAGAATAATTCACTCCCTTGGTAAAAGTGCCCTTAAAAGATTGTAGCGAAATTGTGCACACGTTAGAGATAGGAAATGAATTCGATAGAGATACTCAGGGTATTTTTAGAGTTCCTTACAAGAAATGGAACCTTTATAAGATCGCTCGGTTGCCCATGTCTTTTTTAAAGGAAGAGGAGTCGTGTTGTAATTATTTTAAAGCACATAAAATTCTCGTTTGGACTTTTCGACCATATATTTATTTTTTCACCACCAGCCTAAAACCACATCTTTATTACTGTTCTTTTCATTGGTAGAAATATTATTTCTCTACCTATGACGTCAGAGGTTCTAAAAATAATGAAATTGCACCATGGTTAATAATGAATTTTTATTCAGCTATTTTGGCATCTGAAGTTTCACTTAATTATTAAATCACATTGCTATTTACAAGTGTCTTTAGGGACCAAATTGATTTATTGCATGATTAATTTAAAAAGTATTAACTAAATTAGTACCTATAAAACATGTTTTACAAAAAACACTTCAAATAGTAGATTACTAGAGGTACAAACCACATATATTGATTTTTGAGGCAATAGATTCTCCCTCAAAGTTTTCGCCTGTCCCCTTATTTCTGGGCGAGTACCAGAATCATCACTTTGCATTTCACTTTCCATTTTTATATATTTTATTACACTTAACACGGAAACACTTTCTAACTTAATAATTTTAGCAGATCACCAGAAAATTTCTGCCAGAAATGTTATTCATTTGTTTTTTTAATGGCCGCGAACGGCCAGCGTGATATTTTAAATTTATAAGCTTTTTCATTAAATTTTAGTAAAATAAATAAATAAATAAATAGCTAATTAATTGTACTGATAGTGAAAAAAATACTATATTTTCCACGTGAGTGAAGATTTAACATTTTAGATCGCGTCTTGCGGGCTTCGCGCTAGCGCGCTCTTCCCGCAATTTGACGCAGGTCAAAAATGTTAAACTTCTCTCACTTGGTAAATAATATTCTATTTTTAACTACTAGCTTTAGAACATACCATTATTTATCATGTTTTCAGACTGTGAAATCAATTTTCTTCACCTATAGCAATAATAATTTTTTCTCTCCTAGTAAGAGTAAATTTTATAATCAATTGATTTCTGTCACTTTAGATGTTTCAGTTCTTTGTGCAATTTTTACTAATTAAACCGAAGAAAATAGCTTTAAATAACTTTTAATTTATTAAATATAATTAATTATAATTTTTGCCAATTAATACAATCAATAATTAGCTAAATATTATGAAAACAATTTAAAAAAAAAAGTTTTTTCAAAGTATTTATTTGAGCAAATGTCATTGATCAAGGCTACTTGATTTTTATGAAAATTTCAAGGAATATCATTTCTGTTCATAATTTATTTTATTATTTGAATAACAATAGTTAAATAGTGCTAGTAGTAAAAAAACTAAAATACAAACTACGGTAGAGAGGACTATTATGCCTCGCACTCTTAAATCCCTTGCTGCTACGCAGCTCGGGATTTAATACGCTCGGCTATAAAAAATGTCTTCTCTACCTTGGTATATAATTACTATTATTTTCAATATTTTAAGGGTGTAGAGTTTTCATTTGTTATTGCTTAAAATTATGATATTATTAAATTATTATTTTTTATTTTTATTTATATCATTTAAAATGTTGTCTCTTATTAATGTCTTTTTTTCAAATTGATATCTCAATTCGTCAAAAATTAAAGCGGGGGAGGGGACTTTTTAACCGCACCATATAGAATCACATTCCCATCATTTACCGTCTTATTTGACATAAGAAAAACTATTAATAAAAAATGTGGAAATCTTGTGTAGAAACTAAGGGATTGAAATTAAAACACTGATTTATTTATTTTTTTGTACGCTATCTATGATATTTTGGAAATGGGGTTTATTTTTTGGTGTAAAGGAAATTTATAATATATTATCTACACGAAAATTCAAATTTTCAAATTAATATATGAATTATTTATTTTTTTGGATGATTTAATATGAAACTTGAAAAACATTATATATTAAGATATAGAAAGGATGGATACATAGTTTTGCATAATTTTCAGGGTGATATACATATAGATTTCTTGTTCAGTTTTTGTTATAAATTAAAATATAAATTAAAGGTTGGGTTTATCAACGTGTAGTTAAAATTTATCCTATGGATAAAGTCTCAGTTAAGAGCAAATTTTGAATTTTCATTGAAGTTGCCATGTTAATTATGTTCAGTTTTTAGCTGTACATTTTTAAACCCAGCCTAAGTATTATACATTATGGCATATAAAAATAAGATATACCTAATTATATATTTTTTGAAAAAAATAACTTAAAGCGTTCTTGAGCGCCATAAATTTAAAACTAAATCCAAATAAATTAAATACTGAAGTTACGCATTCAAAGATGCGCTCGAATTACTTTTAAAATTGACATTCTGTCAATTTCTTTTGTTTTTCATAACCTTACCTATATCTCTGGACATGCAGTAAAACTATAAAATTCTATGCGACTTAGTTAATTAGATTATGAAAAAATACATATCACATGATGTGATGGTTTAGTCTGTTTGAGTATCTAATAAATAGTAATATTCTTTTATACCAACAAAAAATTTAAAAAGCTTTAAAAATCTGGCAACATTATTTCTATGATCCCACATCCTTTGGTGGAATTCGCTCGTGCTGTCTCACCTTCTATCTCTTTCTTGCAGCTTCACCTAAGGTTGTAAGCTCTTCGCTTCATCTCAAACTGACCGAGACTTCGAAAATACTCTGTATATAATAAAAAGATAACATTCGCTTGGCTTAAATAATTTTCAGTTAGATTTATTAATTATTTTTATCTGTTTGTAGTCTTTACTGAAAGTTGTATTTTTGGAAACATTCTTTTGCAAAGTTGCTAAGTTTTGATATAATTATTTTCTTTTGATATCTACGAATACTATATTATTTATTTTGAAAAAATATAGTTTTTAAGCAACATACAGTGTGTGATTGGTGAAACGACTCTTGTAAAAGGTAAAAAATTCTAGATTTAAATTTTCATTTTTTGATTAAAGATTAATTTCTATTATATTTTTAGTTTTAAAAAATCAAGTATGCCTTGAAAGTTTTCAAAAAACCTATTTTTTTGTAGAGTAAAATGCCTTTTATGTGGCAAATAAAACAAAAATTTATTAAGAAAAGTTGTTAAGAATCAACATCTAGGCCCCTACGCCAAATTTAAAAATCCTCGGCCAACTATGATTTTTTATTTTTTTATTAGCTTTTTAAAAGTACCTATTATTATTATTATAAGCTATTTTTTTGCAAAAATAACTAACCTTTAAACAATAAGAACACACATCAGCTATTTTTATTCTATATTTATTTTACGGTGCATACATTATTCTTCCTATAGGATACAATCAATAACAATAGTACAATAAATAACTATAATTTATTTCACGGGCACACGTACAGTCCCAACCTTATGGGTGATTTCCATTGTCTGGGAGCGAAAATCTCTGGCCAAGTTTCCCCCTAATTATATTCAAAATACAGTGGTTGTATGTAGACCGTGTGTCAATTGTCAGCAGAGAAGCTAATTCGGCCACGTAAAAAAGGGAATATAAGCGGATTAATTACGATAGGACCAAGGGTGCGATAATTCCCGTGAGTCATCCGCTTAGCGACGTAGTCTGAAGAAACGGGAGCAATGATGCGGCATCCTAGTTATAAATACAATTATTAATAGCTGACTTACCTAGGACTATGATAGATGGGATGTTTTTAGGAGTCTCTTCCTACCCATTAGATCTGCCACTGTTTAATGTAACAGTCAAATTGCTTTATTCATATTGCAAGAATCTTTACCAAAAAACATTTCTAACGACCACCTATGAAAACGACAAAGAACCTGGCACACATATAGGGGGGTTCCTGGGCCTCAGTCAAACTGCCTCAAATTTTGATATTTTGTAATTTCGGGGGTGACCAGTTTGGGAGAAAAACTCTTTTAAAAATCTAATTTTATGACAGATTTTTTGACGTATATTAAGGTTATTTTTTACTTACGTAAATATTAACTTAATTAGCCGTTTTAAGTTTATTATACTCTATTAATTAAAGAACAGGCAAGATAAATATTAGATAAAAGGCTTTATTATCATTTACTTACATGTGGTTCTATAAAAATTTTAAAACTTTGTGAAACTTCCACATGCTAGCATTTTCCTCGTGTTTGCTAATTATCTGAATGTTTTCTGTTAGATTTTTGCTTGATTATGTTGAAACATGGTTTGGTACATCGACAAATATTTTATAATTATATATTTTAGATTTTCTTGATATATTTTTTCAATATCTGATGGTTGACAAATCTGTCATTATATTTTCATAGGTAAAATATATTAATGAGAAAGTGACAAAATTGTGAGAAATCGTGAGGAAAATCCCCACAAAAATCGTGATAATTGTGATAAAATCGTCAGAAATCGTGAGGAAAATCCCAACAAGAATCGTTACAATTGTAACAAAATCGTGAGAAATCGTGACAAAAATTTATGGGTTTCGAGCCATAAGACATTTTCAATGTCAAAAATTATAATATGTATGTACTGTCATTGTAATTTAAGAGTTGGACTCAATGATGCGCAAATGGGTTTCATCTCCTTCTTCACAAAAATGTGAAAACTGCATAAAAGTAATGACTGATACAACGTTCTCCCCAAGAGGGATGTATAATGAATACAATTATTAATAGCTGACTTACCTTTCACTATGATAGATGGATTGTTTTTATTCAACCCATTAGATCTTTGCTACTTGATTTCTCTACTGCACACAGAGAAAATAAATAATAATATAAAGTAGGGTAAAAGGGGGAGTTGTTGGCCACCGACTAGTTATTGGCCATGTGCTATTTAACCCTCCCTTAACCAGGTGCAAAAAAATAACGTTATTAACCACGTGGGGTTTATTAAACCCCAAGATACAACACGCAGAAAAAAGTTTTTGCATTTTTCTGGGAAATAAGTTGGAAATTCAAGAAATTATTCATTTTAAAAAAAGTTGGCAAAATTTTTGCTTTATCCCACCTCTCAATAAAAAGCCTTCGCTACGGCTCTACTTACTTGTTTTAAGTAATAAATTCTCTGTGTGCGCATAAAGCAGTTTATAATTGCGAATGTCTAATAGTAAATACGAAAAAACTAAATATTTTAATTCAATTAGTGCCAAGGCTTAAACAGGCACCGATTCAAGAAAGATTTAGTGTTATTTTAATTTAATTTTAATGAAAACACTTTGGTAAATGGACCATTAATGTAATACTTAATTTTAGATATTGATGCTTAATGTTAAACAACTATTATCGAAAAATTTAGCAGTTAACCAAGCCATATAATGCTGTTTTAATCCTTTAATGTCTTGCCCGTTCCTATGATCACAACTAGCGACATTCACTGAAAGAAATTACATTGAAAAGGTGTAAAAAAATACACTCTACAAATGTGTAAATTTTACACCTTTATATAAATGTACATCAACATTGATGGGACACTACACACTTGGGGTGATTTTGACCTAGAGAGTGTATTTTTACATCCATACCTTCTGCAACAATACACTCGGAGCTCAAGAAAGTGTATTTTTATAAACATGCCTTTAGCAACGATACACCCGAAGTGTAAAAATCACACTTCTGATGTACAAGCCAGCCAATCGCGGGCTTTAAGCTAGTCACGTGACTCGAGAAGCAAGAATTCCTGCTTCATCGAATCTGGTGGCTGTCGACCATTATAATTGTTTACGTTTGTAAGAGCGTACGTATAATTTTGTGTGTGCTAGATTTTTCAAAGAAATAATTGGTAAGTGTTGATTGAAAGTAAATATTTAAAAAGTTTAATTAATACAATATCCTTAAAACATACATTTTATAATATTTTACTTATTTAGGCGGTAACACTGGCCTGTAATTTTTGAGTTGTTAACACTTGTGTATGTTTTCTGTTTCTATTTTATATTGGTACTTTTTGTAGCGCTGATTACGAATATACGTTTTATTTTTCTGTTGCGTAGTTTTTCCATGAAACACTATTCATAAATAGAAAAATAACAAACTGGTTATTCTATTTTTTTTAATAAATTGAAGGGTTTTAGGTAAAAAGCTCTAGCCACAGTGTGTAAACTTTACACACTGGATGTAAAAATATAATACACACCGCATTTATATTAACGCTTCGAGTGTAAATTCACATTAGCAGCAGCTGCAAGTAAATTACCCATGCACGTGGATGTAAAAATTTATCTCAGTGTTAAAGATCAGACTTTTTACTTTTTTTTAGTTACCTGCTTTGTTTTAGTACAGACGTGTTCCTGAATAACAATGCTAAATTAAAAAAAAAACAACAGTTTTAAAATATAGATAGTTTTGTGAAACTAACAAAACTATCAAAAAAGATGATAATAGGCTCGACATTTTTTTTTATTGGCATTAATTGGCATTTTCTTTTGTTTATCTAAACATCAACATTATTTATTATACATTTAGAATGTCAAATAAAAATACTGTTAAATATTAATTAAATGTATTTTTTTTATTTTTAAACTACAGCTTGGAATTGTCTACCTATGTACCTTTTTCATAATCTAGTTTTTCATTTATATTATTGGAATAAAGTGGAAACACTGTCAGAACTATGGGACTGCAGGCTCTGGGGCTGCTGGATTGCTTTACAATGTTATTATTATAAATACCTCAAAAATAATAATCTCACTGAAACTCATACTTCCACTGAAACTTGTCAGATAAGTCCAGTCTAATTACACTGTGTATTTTAAAGCATGTTAAATTCATAAAAATTAATAAAAAACAACAAAATATTTTAATTTTACAGTCAAGGGCAGTTAACAGACTTTGCACTTAGCCCCACAGTAGTAGTCAATGTGTAAAGTTATTTTTATTGTGATATGACATGACACTTGACACTTCAACTATCGTAAGGTGCAATGTTGCCAAATCCCTGTCAAAATTAGTAATTAAGGTATGCTCCGGGACATAATAACTGCTGAAATTTTAGGAAGGTATTTATTTTGTATGTAAAATTTTATCGTTGCAGGCGATTTAGCCCAAAATACGATACCCTCCTTTAATATTAAAATAAACTTTTTAATTATATTATTTTGAGCGAAATTAATGGATAGTTCCATTTCACTTAGCATTCCAAATTAACTTCGATATTATATTTCAATTAATGTCAAAGTTATGGTGCTAGAAACAATTGATTTGAAAAAGATTTATTATTCTTCAACAAAAACATTTAAAGCTCCTATTAGGAACGTCCTAATTTGATTAGGACGGTTTACTTTGGAAAGAGGGTGATAATTTTGTAATTCAGACGTTTGATTCTTTTTATTTCGTTTAACATTCTCTTTTATTCTGATACTAGCTAAATCCCCATATAGGCGGTTATGAGAATAAAAGGAAAAAACTAATCTAAAATAATGTAAAAAAAACCTTAGTTTACTAAGTAATTTTGACTAAGTTTATTTCATTAATTTGTGTAAATGTGTGTTAATAAATTTTATTTATTGTAAAAGACTTTTTGCACAAAATTACAACATTAATGTAAAATTGTTTAAAATTACATAGTTTTATATTGATTTACACCAATTATAATTAAGAACTATGTTATTATACAGAAAATTACATGTCGGTTCATGGGATCTTACATATTGCTTCTAAGTAAAATTTTCAATGAAATAAGGAAAGGTTTGAGCATTGGCCTTTTGCGCAAACTAAATTTTGCTTTTACCCATAGAGAAGAAAAGAGGACTAAAAGTCCAGCCTGCGCAAGATTATTTTGTGACAGAACGGGGCAGCGAAATGACGTAACGCAATATATCTGACCTTGCGCAGTACGCATCTCTATCAGCTGTCGGTCGTAAAACTATTCGTCACCCCAGTATACATTTGTCTTATCTCCAAAAATCCCCCAGTAAAAATCTTAAAATGTCCGAAAATAGAGATATGGCAAACCAATACTGGGGTGACGAATTATTAGTAGTTTGTTTATACTGTCAGTACTGTCAGATTGTCGTTTGTTTCTGTTCATTTTTCGACTTCTACTGTGTTTTAATTGTTTTTTTGCTGCATTTGTTTATAAAATTAAATATGACCTGTATTGTTGCTTTATGAAGAGCAAAGGGTCAATCCCTGGTGTATTCAAAGTAGGTGTACAAAATCCCGAAATTCAAACACACCTCGAAAAATTCTTTAAAAAAAACTATTTCGACGTTTCTTCGTGGATGTTTATTGTTTTTTTGTTGAATTTTTTTCAATTTTTATTTGACACATAAAACTAAGGTTAAAAAATACTTGTCAAAAACAACAATAATAGTGCGCATGTGCAAGTTTATCGCAGATACGCAAGGCACATTTATCACACTTTTCCGCAACGGCTTTGGAGGTCTTTCCTTGTCTATGGTTTTACCCTGATGTAGCCGGCTAGCCATTATCTTTTTTCTTACTCATACTCATTATTTTTAAATCGTAAAACTGTTAAAATTTGTAAGTTCTAGGGATTTTTTTGTTATAGTTGGTGATATATCCAATCTCAATTTGGCAATTTAACTTTTAGGCAAAAAATAGGACTTAAAATGGGTGCCAACTACATTTGTCACTCGAGCAGAATAGATATTGCGGCAAAAGAATATTTTGTTCCAAAAAATTTTAAAATAAAACAAAGTTTGTTAAAAGGTTAAGGTAAAAATTAACATAATCGAACAAATATATTTGCAACGATTTTTATTAAAAAGAATCGTTGCAAAGCTATTATTTGTGATGATGAATATGATACCTGCATAAAGCCAATCCCCCAGGGCATTGCTCTCGGAGCAGATGTCATCAGTTGAACTTTGCAACGACATTTATCAATTTATTCGGAAAACATATATCAGTAGAGTAATTTTAAGTAACAAATGTATATAATGCAGCAAATTAATGATTTTTATATTTAAAATTGTTCATTCTCAAGGGCTATACTAAAAATGTGTTCCAAAGTGACATTTTTCGGTTAGAAATGTCAAGTTAAAAGTGACACTTTTGTTAAGAGTTTGGCTGCAGCCCGCCAAAGTATTTTTTCGGTTCCTTATGGACAATTGCATAGCGGTTGTGTTAGTCTTCTGTTTTACTTTGGCGCGCTAGATCATAATATACTATTTTTTAAACTTTATAAATTATTTAAAGTTTTAAAATAAATAAATAAATAAATAAATAATGCCTTTATTTTCATAGGTAAAACAGAATGTCCATTATACAAAAAGGAATAAACCATCTTAAACACGAAAACTAGTCACAAACGGTAATTGAACAAATATTACAATAAGGTATATAATAAATAAATAAATAAATATACATCATAGTACGAATTCAGACAATGAGTATGGTTCTAATTGAACCAGGAATGCAAACAAACAGTTTTTAAATGAATTTAAATTTCCTGTACTTTTTATAGAGTTTGGAAGTTTATTAAAAAAAGACAAACATGAATAATAGCAGCCTTTTTCATACTGTTTTAACCTATGTCGTGGGAGGTTGTAGTTTATACTCCTTTTACTAATTGGTAACATGTCATTAAAAAGTTGCTTGTTTTTTAACATAAAGGTTAAAAGTTCATATATATATGTTGCTGTTAGCGTTAGAATATTGTTGTGCCTAAAGTGCCCCCTGCATGACTCACTATATCTTAATCCCAATATTAATCTTAGAGTCCGCTTTTGTATAGCGAACAATTCCCGTACATTTGTTGCTTGGCCCCAAAAAATAATCCCATACTTGAGAATGGAATGGAAATTCGAATGATAAACCGCCTTTAGGGTTTCAAAGTTTACGTAAGGTTTAAGAACACGAAGGGAATACAAGACAGTGTTAAGTTTTTTGGCTAGTGCTTCCATATGGATATTCCAACTTAAATTTTCATCCAAGAATAAACCAAGGAATTTTGTGTTATTCGTTGTTTTTATACTGATATCATCAAGTTTCACGTGGTTTGGGGTGTTTAAGTTTGAATGCTGATTTTTGAAAAAAATTATGTTTGTTTTTTCCTTATTTAGTATTAATTTATTCTTAGTGAACCACTGAAGAATTTTTTTAATACTTGTTTCAAACTTAAACATTATATCTTTTATATTTTTTGCTTTTGTAATGAAATTAGTATCATCAGCAAAGTTTACTAGTGTGCCAAATTCCACTGATGATATCAGGTCGTTTACATATATTAGAAATATAAGTGGTCCAATAATACTTCCCTGCGGTATTCCCACCGTGATCTGGACCGGTTCTGAAACATAAGTATTTTGCTCCTTAGTGACCTCCACGCATTGTGTCCTTCCAGACAGTTATGACTGTCCCCTCACTCCATATCTTATGAGCTTTTCTAGAATTATAGAATGATCTACAGTATCATATGCTTTAGAAAGATCTATATGGTCATTTGACTTTAATATATAACGAGTTTTACATAGTATAAATCAAAAGAACATCTTTTTAAATGCTTTTATTTAAAAACGGAGAGAAATATACCGAAAAATCGACTTCTAGAGTACGTCCCACAGACGTCGGGTGTGTGATTACGGGTTAAGATAAAATCAAGTAGCACAAAAATTGTTTGAAATTGATAAATAAGACTTTTAAATTTTCTAGGTTGGAAAATATCCTGACCAAGGGATGCAAATTTCTATTTTCTACACTGATAAAACAGTTTATTTGTATTTTTCAACTGCCTTACCTGTACGCTGTAGGTGTGTTTTGTTTAGGGTTAATTTTGCTGTTGTTGAATCATTTTTTAGTTAGTTAACTTAAGTTTAACATAAAATATTTGGAAGGGAAGTATTTTGTATTTCAATATTTGATCTAAGAGTTTACGGCATAAATCAAAATTAAATAAAGTGGGGTGAGTGAACATTGAAGAAGAAACTGGTTTTAGGTTGACTTTAATGTCTTTCGTAACGGTCCAGTTCAGACGCGTGCTTTGTTATTAGTGACAGAACTGTAGGCAGAGGGTTGATTTGTTCCATCTATAGAATCCGATAGGGTTGTCCATTTTTAAATCGTTTATCATTCGTAGGTGGTGTGCTAGTTCTGAACTGGCTGAAATAAATTCTCATCCTACTCAATGATTAGTAATCTTTTCAAAAACTTACGTATTTTTATGTCTAGTAAAAAAGTCCTTAATTTTTAGTAATATGCATACATGCTATAAATCTTACACTGAAAACTCGTTACCGTAGTAAATACTAAACGTTTTTGCATATATAGAACACCACGTCAAGTCAAGTCTTGGTAGAAACTGTCAGGGACAAAGCTTTTTTTAGGGTGGGGTGTCAAGTCTCGGCTGACAACGTCAGGGACAATGCTTTTTTTTAGGGTGGGCGCCAAGTCTCGGTAGAAACCGTCATGGACCAAGTTTTTTTTTAGTCATCAAAATTGTATTTTTGGGGCAGAAAAAGTGAAAAGGCTGTATTTTTAGGCTAAAAAAGTTTGGACTTTTTTTTTTGACCTTCTCGCCTCCACCAAATCTTCTTCGCTAAGACCCTGGCAGTATTACAGTAACGAATCTTGTTACTCATGTGTTTGGTACACATCACATGTCACTGCTATTTCAACCAGAAACTTGGAGTATACTGACCAATTAGTGTTTTAGGCACTTCATATTTATATCTTATATAGCGTAACATATTTTTTATTATTGGGCAACCCTTAAACCTTCGCAATACATATTATTTACGTCGATATGATGATATCAGGTTTACCTACACGGGACTATTGTTCAGTGTTGGAGCCATTGTTAAATATAAAAGGGGTTTTACACGTAGCACGGGACAAAACTTGTTTTTAATGCCTTTCCTGTGTTGACTTTTTTTGCTATGTTAAACTATAAATTATCTGGATATGCTAATTTTATTTGTATAAGCATCATGCTAGTGACATTATTTTATCCCAAATGAAATATTGTAGGTAAATATATTGTAAATTTTAGGTTGGTTAAGCTGCATCAATTATTTTAATATGTAGGAGTTTATGAGAATCAAGAATCAGTTCGCCGTCTTCATCAATTTTAATGTTTAACTTAAGTAATTTCGTTTTTAAGTGAGTGTTTGTTGCGACTATCACATTACTATCAAAGTGCTTTCACATTTTTATCACAAACTTTTGCGTAATATTAGTACATAATGCTAATAAAATTTAATTTGAAGAAATGAACATAGTAAAATATGCACACAAAAGCATAGAGTAAAAGAAAACCTTAAATTGGTAACATAAACACTGAATAATATCGCAAAATATGTTGATGAATTTAATTTGAAACGTACAACGTGGAAGATAAGTTTTATTTTAATACACTTAAAAGTGTAAAGATAACAAGTTAGCGTTTGCGCAAAGATCATTACACAGTGAGAATTTTTTTGCGAGTCAAGATAGAAAAACAAACAATATAAGAAATTTGGACTTCGGGGATTGGAATTCCCAGACCACTTCGTTTTGGAGTGTTACGCCCATGTTAATGGTATATGAGAATAGCGTTACAGGGGGGTGGGGGGTCCAAAATGACCAAAATTTGCGTTACGTAATACTTGAATGTTTCCTAACTGGTAAAGTGAAATACTATATAATAGTCTATAGTAAAAATTATTCCTATACATATGCATATTATGCATTTGGTTTCCTTCTAATTTTCTATACACGTTTTACACTTTTTATCTTAAGCCACTCAAAACGATTGAAAACAAAACAAACATACAAAAACAAAAAACCTCCTTCGTATGCGCGTATAACGATATCCCGACAAATACATTCTTCAGCAAAAGAAATAGAGTTCAACAAAACATCTCAGGACGTTAGAAGCTGTATCCTAAAAGGACGCAACAACGTAAATAAGACAACAACAAATTAAAGAGACATTTTATCTGGAAAATAACTGTGTACGTTTTACCGGAGCACGGTGTGCTTAAACAGTAAAAAAGAGAGTTTAAAGAAACAATGAAACAGGAAATATTTCAGTTTTAATAATATAGTAAGTATCTTTTTCACGACCCTATGATTCCCGAGTAGCTTTCTGAGTACAGATAGGAAGGTCTTGGGTTCGAATCCCAAAAAGGGAACAGCTTTTTTCTGAAATTTAATTAACCTAATATTTCTTTTTTTATCATCTTATACAAGAAGGCGAGAGATGGAAAAACGATACCTAGGAACAGAAATTATACGTTTTAAGATGTGTCGAGGGAATATGGACCTATAGGGGACAAGTTTTTTTAACCCTTTGGATTTAAAACCAAAAATAAAATAATCACGTGACCTCCATAACTTTTGTTTAAATAGTCAAACAAAAGAAGGTTTAACATAAAATTAAAAAACAGAAATTTTAAAATATAAAATCTAGAAATAGATGGCGCACAAGTCTACATCAATCTAATGGCTATATTCCTTTCGCGAATAAAGTCTAAAAACGTTTTCTTAATCAGCGTGCAGAGTTGACTCTTGGTACTGAAGAGGGCCAACAGCCCGAAACTGTCAGTCTACCAATATCACTCTGTACGATGATTGGAAAATAGATTGATGGAATAATAAATTAATATTTTTATAATTATGTTTAAAAATAAAAATTTCTGTCCTTACTAAATAATGGTATGTTCTAAAGCTAGTAGTGAAAAATATAATTTTTCTACTACCTAATTAAGTGCTAGCTTGCATATTATCTACCGTTGTCAAGGCTTGTTTACCTTGGCAACCAATAAAATTAGTGAACTCATTTATTATTGACCGTTGTTAAGCATTTTTTATTGACGGTCAATAATGAAAAATTTTTGAGACAACTACTAACTTTTTTCAACTTATTTGTCAACTGACAGCTATGTTAAAATAATTTTTAAACTTTACTTTAAACTGATATTTGGAGTTACTAGCTTTAGGTAGTAGAAAAAATAGTATATGCACCACGTATGCGAACTGTCTTAAGTGTTCTCGACTTCAGTCTGGAACACTAAAGACTTACTTCGCATAGTATACTATTCCAGACTCTAATCTAGTTCTTTACTACACTGTGCGGCATGTCTTTTTCCGAGAGTTGTTTTTAGCGTCGCGTCGCTATCAGCACGCGTCCCGACGACCTGTGGTGAGCGTCACAATTAATTAATTGATTGCATTGTCTGGAAAGTAATTACCTGGCTCCAGTTGGTTTTCTGGCCGTGCTATACGTTTCTGGAAATATTTCATCGTTCTCTTTCTGCTCGTTGGATAACTGAACAATAGCCATACCTTTTCTACACTGAAGGAAATTTCTAAAAATACTGATAGAAAATGCACTATTCTTGCCAAAAAAAAGTAGTTACTAACCTTGCCACAAAAAAGTGAGACAGAGAAGTTAGCAACGAACCCTACATGACAATTGACATAAAGTTAGCAATGGAATAAAAAGAGTAAAAAGTTCTTTTAACCCGAACGTCTCTTAAATTGTTAAAATGTCGAAAATATGTATACTCTTTTTACTCCATTGCTAACTTCATGTCAATTGTCATCAAATATTGTAGATATTGTAAAAAGAGTTAAAAGATTGTCCAACTCGAACGCTCTTTTAAATTGGACTTAGTTTTAGGTTATGTCATGCTTGACAGTAATTTTGGCGCAAAGAAAAAGTAAGGCTATCCTGTCTTAGATGTACATATCATCTTGACGGTGATTTGCTCATTATATGACAGGGTATATTATTTGAGGTTATGTATAAGAACCGTAATTTATTGTCAATCGGCGTTTCCTATCGCAAAAACGAATAAAAACTGCTATTTACATCATTGCAGGCAGCTGATTTATTACTAGAAGTAGAAGAAGAAATAAACGTATTACCACCATTAAAAAACTGCTGTCCTACTTTTTTTTGTCATGTACCTATGTAGTAAGTAGTAAAAAGTAGTAAATCAGTTATTTAAAATATTGTGCTGTTGCGATTTAAAAAGATCGAAAATAAACAGTACGGGTAAAGTTACAAAATTAAAATAACAGTAAAAATAATCTTAAAATTAAAAAAGAATGCTGGAAGATAAGGGATGATTAAGGGATAATATGAAAATGAAGCCATTTTCGTCGATGTATTTTAATTGAAGATTTTTTGAAAATTAATTGGCAACTTTGTAAATATTTCGACTATTTTTTTCTCAAAATTAATGGAGATCCTCTACACGGAAAGAAATTAGTGGGCTCTGCGCTATACATTATAAGATATTTGGTAACAGTGGCAAATTATAGTGATTTAAGCTATAGATTATAAGGGACACAATAACTAATAATGTTAAAAATAAATTGGAAACGATTATATATATTACAGACACGATTATATTTATTACAGGCACTATTATAAATTTACAGAAATTTTATTATATTATACAAATTATTAGCACGGACAATAATTAAATCTATTTAAGCTATAAATGCCATACTATTTGTTATATTTTATTATTCACTAAACAATTAAAGTATTTCATATAAATTTTTACACTGACTGCCATAATTGTAAGAGAAAGCCTTGTATTTATATAATAAGCGATTATAATTTGCTTGGTATGTGTGTTATAGCGCTCCTAGCTATAATTTTTTTTTTCCGTGTAGCACAAGCCAGAAGCTTATTTGGTCTCCATGAATCTGTATAAAATGCTAAATTAAATAAATAAAATAATAAATAAATAATAAAAAACAGGTAGATGCGTGATATCGTTTGGAAATTTAATTAGTTTTTGCAGTAGGCGAGGTCATAGGTGCCGACTATATATTGTTTTTACCTTTAATTATTATGAAATCTGCAACTTTTTTAAATATATTTTAGTCTTCTTTACATTTAATAAAAAATTATAATTTTTTTACTTTAAAAAATGATAAGCCCCCTGGAATTGTGAAAAGTCGGGGCCTATGGGTGACGTTGATTGTAATGAACGTTTGACACACCTTATTATACAAAGAGAACTTACTTCGTATCAAAATTATTACTATTAATAAAGGACATGGCACAATTTATAGGGAATTTTGGCCCTCGGTGAAATTCGCAAAATTTTTTATATGTTTTAGTTTATGCTTTTTAAAAAGGAATTAGGAACGTTTCAAGCACTTTGTATGTACAGTTTTTTTTCTATAACGAAAATAAAAAAATATTTTTGCCCCAAACTCCTCATAAAAATAAGTTTAATTAGCTTAATGATTAAGAAAAAAGCTTGATTGGTATAAGTCAAACTGATGTCTGTCAATTTTTTTATATATTATTAGTAATATAAAATTAATTTAGCATGGCTTTTAGAGCCTTTTTTTCAAGTAAATTGCTTTGTATGCAACCGTCAAGGTCAACAGCAGATGCCCCGAATGGGAGGAAATGAAAACATTTTATTTATTTTTTTATAAAAATGTCGTAATGTAATACTGTGAAAAAGAATTGAATCAAGGACACATGTCTTTTGATAAGTACAACACCATATTCTCTTATTTTAAGGCTAACATCTTAAATGAAGAGCGCGGATTTCCATTCAAAGACCCGCTCCAGTTATTAGGTTCATAAGAAATGCTAGTCCAAAAATAAGAGAATTTGGCTTAAAATATAATCGAAAGATGCATTTTCTTGATTCATGGATCCTTTTTTTTAGTGTTCATATTTTAAATCATATCGAGGGCTTCATAGCAAAGGGGCATATCTGCTACATGTTAACACGGTTGATACAGCCCTGTTATGAAGCCCTCGGTATGATAGTTATATTGGATAATTTATTCTATGCAGAAACACAGTATTTTACTTTCAACTTAGTTTTTCTGTTCTGTTTTACTTCTTATTTTATTATTTTATTAAGTTCTGGAGTTTTAACATGGGTTCCAGTACATTATATTACAAAAACACATATTCAATTTCTTCTATGTAGAATTTTGGAAATAATTGTTTTTTTTTGCCGTACAAAAAATAAGGGATACACTTTCGGCAATAAAATCGCTTATTATTTTACAAACGATTCCCTTAAAACGTATTTCTATTCTGCTTTTCTTCTTATTTCATTCTTTAGTTCAATTTTATATACGTTTTAGAACTTTTTACCAGGTTAGCAAATAACCTATTTCACGTATTTCACTAATTTAGTCCTTAAGAAGTATTTCTGTTGCACTTTTCTTCATCTTATTTAATTATTCTGTCCAATTTCAATATGTATTTCATTACTTTTTCCCAATAAAACTGACAATTTAGTCTAAAAAATACGTCAGAATATCCTTCACTGACAAGTTGTCAAACGAAACAATGCCTACTAGAAAAATATTTTTATGAGGAGTGTAGGGCAAAAATATTTTTTTATTTTCCTTATAGAAAAAAAACTGTACATACAAAGTGCTTGAAACGTTCCCAATTCCTTTTAAAAAAGTATAAACTAAAACATATAAAAAATTTAGCGAATTTCACCGAGGGCCAAAATTCCCTATAAATTGTGCCATGTCCTTTTTATGACATTAACTAGTAAATCCAATTTAAATTTTAAAAAATATAAATAAAAGTTGGAGTTGTCTCTTACTTAATCCTTAATTTAAAAAAGAATGAAAACATTTGGTTTGTTAAGTTAGCAACAACGTTTCATTTGAACTACCAATTAGAATATACTATTGGATCTACTATTTTTTATTCATGTGTCAAAATATAAAAAATTTCTTAATTTTTTGCTGTTTGAAAAAAAAAATGCATGTTTTAGTTAACTGATAAAAAAGATCATTTAGATTTATTTG
The DNA here is from genome assembly GCA_958510825.1 of Brachypterus glaber. Taxonomy (NCBI): domain Eukaryota; kingdom Metazoa; phylum Arthropoda; class Insecta; order Coleoptera; family Kateretidae; genus Brachypterus; species Brachypterus glaber. The sequence continues at coordinate 4,683,942 of OY294048.1, read as the reverse complement.
GATATTGGCAATTAAATTATTTGGTTGGGGAACGTTCAAGTATGACGTAACGCAAATTTTGATAATCTTTGACCCCCACCTCCCCCTGTAACGCTATTTTCCTATACCATTAACATGGGCGTAACACACAAATAAACTGTTTTCTCAGTGTAGCATTCTGTTCTTACTCGTTGGACATCTGAACAATGGCCATACCTTCTCTATAAAAATGTATTTACGCCTTTCTGCACACCAATTAAACCGCAACCGGACTCGACCACTGGCCATTAATTTTTAATTAAAAAACTGTCCCCAACTAGAATGTTCTGTTCTTTTGATACGTTTCACGTGAGAAATTCAATTAATTTCATTGGATGTGTAATAATTTCTTTAATTTAATCTTAATGTAAGGACGTCAAGATTTTTTTTAATTTGATTATACTTTTGCAATCTCACGGCTAGAAGAGTCTTATAAGGTAAGTTTTCAAATTTCCAAAATCAAAAACCCACCCAGACAAAAAACGATAAATAAAATGTATATTTTTAGTTCTGTTACACACTGTAAAAAATAAATATATAATTACACATTATTTTGCACGTAAATGTGATTCAATGTAAAATTTACTAGATTTTACATGTAATTTTACAATTTTACATGTAATTTTACTATTTTACATGTAATTTTAAAAAATTGTATGCACAATACATGTAAAATTACATGTAAAATCTAGTAAATTTTACACAGTTCACTGTAAAAAATAAATATCTAAATTTACATGCAGAATCATAGGTAATATGTTGCCATGCAAAGACAAGCATAAGTTACAAGATTTTACATGTAATTTTACTTGTACCTGCATGGTAAAACATTACCTATGATTCTATTTATTTTTTACAGTGTAGATTTAGTGAAATATCTGTTACAGTATTCAATAAAATGACCATCGGTAAATAATACCAAAAATTTTGATTTGTGATAATACAGACGAAAGTACCTAATAATGGTCTTAGTGTAAGATTGTAAATAACCTTTTTCTATTTTGCGACTCTTATAAGCTCATAATCACACGGATTTTGCGTGTTCTTATAGGCCCATAAGAGGTCTCTACTTTTTTTCTGTTGGGTTGGCAACATACAAAAGCGTATCTCTTGGCGTTTTGCGTGCAAATGTCAATGTCGATTTAAAGTTTAATTTTCTACAAAATTTTGTGTTTAGGTTATATTTACCATGTTAAAATTGTGGCTTGGTTAATTGCAGTAAAAAAGAGAAGAAATGACTATAAAATATATCAAAATATCATTTGTTCTTAGAATTTTAAACATGGTGTAAACTGTTATGCCAATCCAAAACAAAAATCCCTAAATCAGTCATCAATTTAAAGGTAAGTTTTTTAAAATTTTAGAGCAAAATAGAAAAAATTGTATAAAGCACTCGTTTCATAACTCGTTTGGACTTTTTGCGGCGAGTTTTCTAAACTTGTACTCGTGTGCTAAAAACGTGTTATGAAACTAGTAATATACTATAATATATTTCTTAAATTAATAGAACCATATTATTGACCACATACAAAGAAGACAAATAACCAACCTACTGCAATTATAGAATACGTCAATATCAATTAATACAATAGGTTAGTTAATGAACACTCACAAAACCAGAAAGGATGCTATTTATAAAGAATGAATTGACCCCTATGGGAGGTATATGGGAGGTTAATTGAAGATTGATTGTGAAAGGTATATTTTGGGTATAATAGAACACGAGACATAAGAGACAGCTGCAGGTATGTAGACTAATAAAATCCAATTTAAGAAGTGTCTTTATTCGCTATGGGGGTACCTTGATAATGTTTTTGTTACGCGATTTTTGCAGTGACGGACTTAGCACGCGTGTTAAGTGACGCACTAGAGACGTAGGGGAGACTGTTGTACTTTGATCATAGTGTACCTTGGATCACCCTTTAGTTTCTTGACAAATTCTGCTATCTATATGAAAAAACTGTACTTTTTTTCATAATATTTGATTTGATTGTATTAATTTGTAGTAATTATAATAAATTTTACTTAATAAATAAAAAGTTATTTAAAGCAATTTTCTTGGGTTTAATTAGTAAAAATTGCGCAAAGAGCTGAAAAAAAGTGACAAAAATCAATTGTTTATGAAATGTACTCCTACTAGGAGAGAAAAAATTATTATTGCTATAGGTGAAGAAAATTGATTTCACAGTCTAAAAAATTATAAATAATAGTATGTTCTAAAGCTAGTATTGAAAAAAATATATGTTTAACTGTTGTTTGGATTAACTAGCTTCAGGGAGTAGAAAAGTTATTTATGGTACTAGTGGGTAAAGTAAGATATTGCCCATGAGAAAATTAACCTGCGAGGCCAAGCAGGTTAATTTTTGAGAGGGCAATATCGGTTTACCCATGAGTGCCATACAAGGTTTTATCCAATAAATAGCTTAGGAATTCATATTTTTATTAAAAATTTTAATGACATTTACAAGAAAAGAATTTGACAAGTGACAGTTGAGTGGGTAAAATAAATAATTATCCACTCAATAAAGTAAAAGCTACGGGGGGGGGGGTTATTATTGAGTTTATCTATTTAAAATAAAGCTGGTAACTGTCTTATTATCTGTATGTATCGGATAAAAAATATTATATGCCCCAAGTCTCGAACACTAAAGACTTAGTTCGCAGACTAGGTGCATAATATACTATTATACGAATACAGACCTGGAGTTTAGTGTTAAAATTTACTCACCTTCGAGAAAGTTGCGTGAGATACTTTACTTAATAGTCTAGGGTAGATCAAAGTAGATAGTGCTAATTTAAACATCAAGTAGCAACAGTTGGCGCATTAGCCGAAAATTGAAATATGTGGGTTATTTTATTCGAATTTATGAAGTGAGAAACATATGGACTAGAAATTTGTTAACTGGTGTATGATGGTTAAAATATTATTAATTAAGCAATTAAAAATTCGTTCTGGTAAGATATATGGTAGCATATTACCCATATATTAATATCTATCATCAAAAGGGTTAATTGAAGTATTTATATAAGTTAAAAATACGTTTAATTTACATATGGAAGGCATAGCGTAGTGGCTAGCGCGTATGTATAGCAAGTCTACTATCGTGAGTTCGATTCTCACTGGCGCCGATTTGCCTTTTTCAGTTAATTAATAATTGAAATTTGGCGAAGGCGATAAGTGAAACGGACAATCCCTAAAAACTGGTTCGAAAGTCAGTATAAGCCGGTGGTTCCTTCTACTACTATCCCACACAAGTCCTGGACTTAGGGGATGCTTAATTAAGTAGAATAGTACGAGGTTAAAGAAATAAACAAACAAAAATACTAATCAACATAAAATTGTATTATTTGTATGTCTATTATACGCTTAACACGCTGTGGTCGAAGTGTACAGGGGGGAATACCGCGCAGCAGGAAATTCCGTGCCTTTAAATATCTAATATTATATTAAAGTACTAGTTTTATAACATCCGTTTTTAGCGCACGAGTACAAGTTTAGAAAATGAGCCGCTTGTCGCGAGTTTTCTAAAGTACTAGTGTGCTAAAAATGTGTTATGAAACGAGTGCTTTACACTATTTTTTCTATTTTGCTCTAAAAAAAAAACTTACACGTAAATTGATGACGGATTTAGGGATTTTTGTTTTGGGTTGGCATTACAATTTGCTCAATGTTTAAAATTCATAGAACAAACGATATTTTAATATATGTTATAGTCAGCTCTTATTTTTATCACTGCAATCAACCAAGCCACAATTTTAACACGGTAAAAATTAACTTAAAATACAATTTCGTAGAAAACTAAACTTAAAAGCATTGTTGACATTTGCACGGAAAACTGTATTGCCAACCCAAAAGAAAAAAGTACAAACCTCTGATAGGCCTATTGATTGAGTGATTATGAGCTTATAAGAGTAATAGAGCAAAATAGAAAAAAAAAGTTTATTTTAAAAAATATTAATTTGGAAATCATTTTTTGCAGTATATGTAAAAAATAATTACCTTTAGGTACACCAAAAATATACCGTATTTTTTAATAATTAAATACCTAACATTTAAATACCACTTTGTTGAAATTTTAGAGAAATGATTTGAATTAGTAAAATGAAGAGCTGCCTCAAACCATTCTTGAGAATGATAACTTGATGGTAATGACCAGAATTAATTGTTAAATTACTAATCAAGATCGACATCATTTAAACAAAGTTAATATTTTACAATTGTATAAATTAAAATAAATTAATCTACATTTTAATATGTAAAAACCCATATGCATTCATACACGTTGTTTAAAGTTATTTAAAGTTATTTAAAGGGTTAATTAATATCACACTAATAATACTTTTTAGATTTGAAAATAAACAGAGAAGCTATACTATGCTTCGCATTCAATAGTATACACCTATACTGCCCTGCTAAGACAAGTTGTCTGCAAAAATTCACTTTTTGAGATAAGCACACCATTGTATTGCATTACACTAGCCCCATGTGTCTACTAAAAAGAAATGTCCTATCTAAAACCCAAATCCTAAAAATTAGCCTAAGATGTTTATCCTATGTAGAAAATTTTTAATGTTTTCTAAATGAAATTGTCCTAACTAGTCTGTACTAGACGAATAAGTCAGGACTAGGACTAACTTTATAGATCTTAGTAATTTTATTGGACTTTTTAAATCATTTTTTCCTAACTTTCTCAGATAGAACAAATGCATTGTAATTGTAATTAATGTTCCTTTAAAATCTTACGAAAATACCATTCTTGGTCCTATCAAATCCTACGCAAACTATCACAGCCCATTTAGCCCTATTAAAATCCCATAGGATTTTGATAAAATTTGGTAGGACCGTTTTTACATTGATAAATATTTGAATTAATCAAAGTAATTTTTTCTGAAAATTTGGAGTTTATCAGACCTTTCCTTTTATTTTTTATAATGTTTTGAAAATTTGCCCTTCCTATAAATATTTTTTGTGCTGGGTTCTTTTTCAAAAACAATAGGATTATTCTTCTCATGCATTTTTTTTTCTAAATGTTCAGAAGTTGATAATAAGTATATGCTTTCAGAAATTTTTGTCGAGGCGGTTTACTGACGATTTTGCAATTTTGAAAACTATCGTATAATACTCTTCTAGTCTTAAGACTGCGAATAGTATAATAATAAGACAAAGCCAGCACGAAATGAAAAGGTTTAAATTGCCTTTGAGAAATATTAAATTGAACGTTAACATTTTGATTACTTTAAATTATAATGTGGGTGTTTAAAAAAATATTAATAAAAGCATGAGTCAAAATAAGAGAATCTTACTCGATTAGATTGTATCTAACAACATACATGTATTTGTATTTAAAAACAAAAACTTTTTTATTATGACCAATTGATATAAATATTTTAAACAATAAGTTAATTTAACATATTAGAAAAAAGAAATAACATATAGGACTCCAAAAACAGGAGAAATTACTTCTTTACTTAAAGATTTACTAGTTGGAATGATCCAGGCTAAATCCAAATAAATCAGATATAAATAAATTCCTTTTTTCACTACTAGCTTTAGAACATACCAATATTTCCATGTTTTCAGGCTGGGTTTATCAAAGTGCAGCTAAATTTAGCTGACACGTAATAACCATAGCAACTCCAACCAAAATCCAGAATTTGCTCTGACTTTATCTAAAAGATAAGGTTTTAACTGTACACTAATAAACTGGGCCTCAGACTGTGAAATCAATTTTCTTTACCTATAGCAATAATAATTTTTTCTCTCCTAGTTGGAGTAAATTTTATAAACAATCGATTTCTGTCACTGTAGATATTTCAATTCTTTGTGCCATTGTTACTAATTATACCCAGTAAAATAACTTTATATTTATTTTATTAAATATAACTAATTACCAATTAATACAATCAATAATTACCTAAATATTATGAAAAAAATTTAAAAGAAACTAAATTTTTTAACGTCAGTTTAAAGTATTTATTTAAGCAAATGTCATTGATCAAGGTTACTTGCTTTTTATAAAAATTTCAAGAAATATCATTTCTGTTAATAATTATTTCATTATTTGAATAAAAATAGTTAAATAGTGCTAGTAGTGAAAAAACTAGAGAAGACTATTATAACCTCGCACTCTTAAATCCCTCGCTGCTACGAAGCTCGGGATTTAATACGCTCGGCTATAAAAAATATCTTCTCTACCTTGGTATATAATTACTATTGTTCATTCCGCCTGCGGATCCTATGCCAAATTTTTTCTCTCGCGAGAAATATTATCTATTACTTATTAGTAATATAATAATATGGGAGGATTGGTGTATTGGACTACCGCTTCGTACTTGATGAGTTTACTATCCAAATAGCGTGAGTTCGATTCTCACCGGCACCGATTTGCCTTTTTCAGTTAATTAATAATTGAAATTTGGCGAAGGCGTAAGTGAAACGGACACTCCCTATAAATTGGTTCGAAAGTCAATTAAAGCCGGTGGTTCCCTCTACTACTAGCCCACACAAGCCTAAACTTAGGGGATGCTTAAATAAGTAGAATAGTACGAGGTTAAACAAAAATGTAAAAAAACAAAAATGTAAAAATTGCATATACAGGGTGATCCATAACTGGCATGCCAAAATTTAAGAGGTGATTCTAGATCCAAAAATATAAAAAAGTTTCTATAAAGGTTGGTCCGGAAATGAGCCCTAAGGGATCTAGGGCCCTTTAAAATTGTAATAAAAATAAGGTTTTTAATTAATAACTCGGGTACCGTTTAAGCTAGAGCGGCGAGCTTTTGCATGTATACTAGTATTAATAAGGGCAATAAGTTTATGTTAATTTATTTTTTTAATTTATCCAGAGGCGTGCCCAGACGGACAAAATATATGAGGCTTAAAACATTTTTGCCCCAAACTTTTCTGTGTATGTTTTTTGGATTTGTTGTAAAAAATATAGATTTCTAGAGTAAAAATACATATAAAATATCATATAGTGTAACACTGTAGGAGCAACCGTTATCAAAAAAAAATGCAATTAAGAGGAAGTAACATTTTGTGCCACCAAAAACGTTACTTTTTAAAAGGCTATTACTCCTTTAATATTAAATTTAGGTGTTTTGGTGTATAATACTTTTTTGCTCAGTTTTAAATGAAGAATCACCCTGCAGCATTAAAATTTTATTGGTGCTTTTTTTTGTTCCCCATTCAATACGTCATCTTCGAAGGGCCGTAGCTCCCTTAGGGCTCATTTCCGGACCAACCTTTATAGAAACTTTTTTTCATATTTTTTGATGTAGAATCACCTCTTAAATTTCGGTACGCGAGTTCTGGAACAGGCTGTACTATTCTGAAACCGTCTCTGAAAAAAAGAATTTCATTCTGTTTAACAGCATGTTATTTAACCCACTAGGTATTTTATTCTATTAGATTAATTTGAAGAACACTCACTAAAGAAAAGATAAGCTACTTTACCTTATCTCATCAAATTAATTGAGCGTATCTTGGTAATAAACCTAAATAAGCTAAATTGATTGTTTCTAATTAGTACAGTTTATTTGAAATAAATACACTTTATTGAATAACGCAATTATTAAAACAAGCCGTGAAGATATGTAATGATACGCATTCCATTATATATTATTCACAATAAATGGTATATTGGACTTTCCCAAATACTTGAAAAAAAAAATTTAAAAAAACTCTAAAACATTTTTTTTTTTTGGTTTTTTTTTTTTTTTTTTGACGTAAACTTAAAATTAAATCAACAATATTTTTTTTAGTTTTAATCTAATGTAAAAAAACGTATATTTTAATCATTACAATTAAAACTTTTATTAATATAAAGGACTTTTTTTAGTATAGTTTAATCTCCAGAAATAACCTCAGTATATTGGTGATATTCTTAATATATTTTTTTTTTAATTTGGTAATAACTATAAGGTTTAATTGTTGTAATTAAGTTGATTAAAATTATATTTGCCAAAAATATACTTTTTTCTCGGTGTATTAAAAATTTATAAAACACGTTGTAATGTAAAAATCCCTATGTATACTACGCAAACTTCCCTATTATTTTAATCCACTTATTGACTGGAATATCCACACATATCAACACTAATTCCTGGTGACGGGACGCGAAATATGTATTACTACGCCACAAAAAGACCTTGACGTTTTTTAAAAGTCATCCCTGCCGAGAAAAATAGTATATTAAAGTACTAGTTTCATAACATACGTTTTTAGAGCGAGAGTACAAGTTTAGAAAACGAGCCGCTTGCGGCGAGTTTTCTAAAGTACTAGTGCGCTAAAAACGTGTTATGAAACGAGTGCTTTATACAATTTTTTTCTATTTTGCTCTAAAATAAAAAAAAAACTTACATTTAAATTGATGACTGATTTAGGGATTTTTGTTTTGGATTGGAATTGCAGTTTACACCATGTTTAAAATGATATTTTGATATATTTTATAGTCATCTCTTCTCTTTTTTACTGCAATTAACCAAGCCACAATTTTAACATGGTAAAAATAACCTAAACACAAAATTTTGTAGAAAATTCAACTTTAAAGCGACATTGACATTTGCAAGGAAAACGATGAGGGTCGAAAATTATCAAAATTTGCTTTACGTAATACTTAAACGTTCCCATAGACCAATAGTCCACACGGAAAGAAATTAGTGGGCTCTGCGCTATACATTATAAGATATTTGGTAACAGTGGCAAATTATAGTGATTTAAGCTATAGATTATAAGGGACACAATAACTAATAATGTTAAAAATAAATTGGAAACGATTATATATATTACAGACACGATTATATTTATTACAGGCACTATTATAAATTTACAGAAATTTTATTATATTATAAAAATTATCAGCACGGACAATAATTAAATCTATTTAAGCTATAAATGCCATACTATTTGTTATATTTTATTATTCACTAAACAATTAAAGTATTTCATATAAATTTTTACACTGACTGCCATAATTGTAAGAGAAAGCCTTGTATTTATATAATAAGCGATTATAATTTGCTTGGTATGTGTGTTATAGCGCTCCTAGCTATAATTTTTTTTTCCATGCAGTCAAATAATAAATGTAAATTGCAATAAATGTAAATGGGCTGATATTTTAAAGGGTAGTAGTGGCCATTTCTTTTATTTTGGCTATACCGGGCCCTCGATTTTCCAATTTTTCCTGGGTTTTAAGCCATTTACCGGCCTTTTGTTACATTTGCCGAGCAAGCCTTAAGAAGCCAATCTGCACCTGATTAAAAACATGATCCAAAAAAAAATTATTGGAAATTTCCTCCTTAACAAAATTGGTAATATGTATTTTTATCGTAAGATGCATATTAAGCATCTCAAGATAGCGGACACCCCTTACGCAAATCACCCGGTGAGAAACTAACAGGAGTGTTCCATTACTATTCACTACTACAGTTTAAAATATCAGCCCGTATACATTTATAGCAATTTAACCAAAGCACTTTTATCTCAAGAAGGAACATGATGAAATCTACCGTATGCTTTATTTGAAGCGTGAACCAACTACGGTGAGGGGCTTGTGGGGAGTGACTATTGTTTACACTTAGTACGCCTAAAGAGAGAGAAAGAATGTGTAAACTCACAGTGTTGCCGATTGGAAACATATACTTTGGATATTTTATTGTAAATTTTAAGAAACATTAGTTCTGTATTAGTTTTATATGATTTACTAGTTTAATTTTAATAGATTTAAATATACTATATTATTAAACATAATTATAGTATACACAATAAAGTTTTTTACATTTTTAATTTAAGTATAATGATTTGAATTCATGATAAGATGGAAACTACGCAACATCGCTACTAGGTAGCCTGAAAGTCAACGTGACATCTACACTTTACACCACAAGCTGTATCGCGTTTCTGTTAGTAAATAAACAAACAAAAAGATGACACCTTGATAAACATTGGTCTGAAATTACTTCTTGAGGTTTAAGTTCTCTGAATTTAACATAGGAATTTCTCGTTATTTGAGTGGACTACAATTATTTATTAAGTTTAGTCTATCACCAACGCGTGAAACAGTCCGCTACTATTGAGTGCGTAAGTAACAAATCAGTATTTCTAGTTTATCAACTAATAAGGCACTTTTTGGCGGTAGTAAAAATATGTTACCAATATGCTTAACAACTGCAAAAGCACGTCACCCATGATATATGTCCAGTATAGTAAGATTATGCGATTAACGTTGGTACACTTTACTTATTAAATTAAGTCTGAAACTTGGGCTTTTCATATATTAAATAACCCCAAACAGTATTAAGCAGACTTATCTCTAATATGTTATGTATATGTTACGGTCAATATTAGGTAATATTGTAATATTTCATTTTATTTTATGGGGGGCTGCGTACCCCATATTTTTTTCAAAACCACCCTGAAAACGTTTTTACATCAAAGGATTTAAACAATAAACGTTGAAAATGTTGACAAAATATGTTGTATGCATTTTTATCATATTTATATTTACCGAGATAACCACCTAAAATTAGAGGGACACTCCTTACGCAAATCACCCGGTGAAAATGTAACAGAATTGTTCCATTACCATCAACTACTACCATTTAAAATATTAGCCTATGTGCATTTTTTGCAATTTCAACATAGAAATTCCTCGTCATTTGGCTATATCTTCAAGGCGCGCCAGCAGGATTTTAGAAATCCTAAAATATCGTATTTTTTAGAATTTTATAAGCTATTATTTTATAACATCTATTAATTCATTTTGTGATATCAAGTTAAGAGCCGCATGCGATTTTTTTTTATTTTAGTTATTTTCCTAACATCAACAATTCAAAAAGAAAATTATTTATAAAACTTCAAATAGCCACACGGAAAAAAAAATTATAGCTAGGAGCGCTATAACACACATACCAAGCAAATTATAATCGCTTATTATATAAATACAAGGCTTTCTCTTACAATTATGGCAGTCAGTGTAAAAATTTATATAAAATACTTTAATTGTTTAGTGAATAATAAAATATAACAAATAGTATGGCATTTATAGCTTACATAGATTTAATTATTGTCCGTGCTAATAATTTTTATAATATAATAAAATTTCTGTAAATTTATAATAGTGCCTGTAATAAATATAATCGTGTCTGTAATATATATAATAGTTTCCAATTTATTTTTAACATTATTAGTTATTGTGTCCCTTATAATCTATAGCTTAAATCACTATAATTTGCCACTGTTACCAAATATCTTATAATGTATAGCGCAGAGCCCACTAATTTCTTTCCGTGCAGAGGAAACTTCTAAAAAAATAACACATTATCTTTATCTCAAAATTTTTAGAAATATATAGGTGCCTCATTTCTAAAATATAGGTTTTCAAATTATTGAATATAATATATTAATTAAAATAATTTTGTTAACCAGTTTAGAAACGCAGGCGAAAATTTTTAGAATTTTTAATGACATGTATTTTCTAAACTTACTAAAAGCTTATAATTAAAAAGAAAATGTTTTAAAAAACCTTTTAATTAAAATGTATGGCCGGCACTCGGACTCGGCACTCTGCTCGGTTATCATGTTACTGTTCCGCAGGCGAATACTTTTATAAATCATATTCTAAACACCTCAAAGCAAATTATAATTATTGGTAAGATATTTTAAATAGTTTCTTATGGATTTGCGTTCCGTAACCATTTCCAGCGCCGCAGGAATTTTTTTTTAAGAAATCTGTTGGACAAAACACTTTAAAATTTTTAAAAACAAAACAGAATAATATACATATATCTGAAAAACAAAGGAGAGACGACGGCCCCCTCTTGCCCTACCCCCCTCGGGCGCGCATGACCTTCACGTTTGTTGCTTTCATTGTGATTACTCCAAATAACCTAATAATGAAAATATTATATTTTTTCTACATGATTTATTGATTTCACTCCACACTGAAAGAAATTACATTGAAAAGGTATAAAAAAATACACTCTATAAATGTGTAAATTTTACACCATCATATAAATGTACATCAACATTGATGTGACACTACACAGGTGAGGTGATTTTGACCTAGAGTGTGTATTTTTACATCCATAACTTCTGCAAGAATACACTCGGAGCTCAAGAAAGTCTATTTTTATAAACATACCTTTAGCAACAATACACCCGAAGTGTAAAAATCACACTTCTGATGTACAAGCTAGCCAATCGCTGGCGTTAAGCTAGTCACGTGACTCGAGAAGCCAGAATTCCTGCTTCATCGAGTCTGGTGGTTGTCGACCATTATAATTGTTTACGTTTGTAAGAGCGTTCGTATAATTTTGTGTGTGCTAGATAATAATTGGTAAGTGTTGATTAAAAGTAAATATTTAAAAAGTGTGATTAATACAATATCCTTAAAACATACATTTTATAATATTTTACTTATTTAGGCGATAATACTGGCCTGCAAATTTTGAGTTGTTAAGACTTGTGTATGTTTTCTGTTTCTATTTTATATTGGTACCTTTTGTAGCGCTGATTACGAATATACGTTTTATTTTTCTGTTGAGTAGTTTTTCCATAATATTGATAAATAGAAAAATACCAAAATGGTTATTCTATTTTTTTTTAATAAATTGAAGGGTTTTAGGTAAAAAGTATATTTACGCGTTGGTGTAAAAATATAATACACACCGCATTTATATTAACGCTCCGAGTGTAAATTCACATCAGCAGCAGCTGCAAGTAAATTACCCATGCACGTGGATGTAAAAATTTATCTCAGTGCAATCAAATTTACACAATGGCTAATATCTGTCATTTGTCACAACCACCATTTGAGGTTAGAAATAAACACAAAAATTACATTCCCGCGCTTTTATAAAATCAATCAAAAGTAATCATCTCAAAACGTCGATGAGGAATGATTGCGGCGACATCTGTCAATCGAAACTCATCATAGCGTTCAGTAGTGATTTGAAAGCTTTTGATGAGTTTCGATGAGTTTTGCTGTTTGCATTGAACGCAGCCTTTGGCTTGTTTTTATATGAAATCTGATTTCAAAAATCATATTATATTATAAAATTAATAAAAATATGATATATTTTATCTACATTACTGAACGTGATAAACTTTTATGAAATGCAATAAATAAGTTTGACAAACAAACTCTTCAATCACTCCTTGAACAAATAACTATCGCCGAGTAAATCCATAGAGACCAAAGCCACCAATTAATTCAATAATAAATTGTGTTACAAAACGAACCTTGTCTTATTAATGCATGGCCGTACCTAGGGGGGGGGGGCAGGGGGGCTAAGGCCCCCTGGCCTTGGTTTGAGCCCCCCCTGGCATTTTCGTTGAGCCCCCCCTGGTATTTTTTAAGTAACCTACCTTCGGGCTCCAATTTTTTTGCAGGGGCGTCAAGTTTGGTAGAACTCGTCAGGGACAAAGCTTTTTTTCTTGAAGGTAATTTTTGGGGCGCCAATTTTTTTATTGTAGGGGGGCTAAGTTTGGTAGAAACCGTCAGGGATAAAGCTTTTTTTCTTGTAGGTAATTTTTAGGGCGCCAAGTTTGGTAGAAACCATTAGGACATTTTTCATGAAGGTAGTTTTTTGGGCCCCAATTTTTTTTGTAGGGGCGCCAAGTTTTGGCTGAAATGGTTAGGGACAAAGCTTTTTTTATTGAGGGTGCCTGGGGGCCTAGCCCCCCTAGATTTTTTCTGGTTACGGCCCTGTATTAATCTCAATAAAACTAGCTTACAATGCATTGCAATGTTTGGAAAGTCTTTCGAAAATATTCTCAAAAATCTTACTAAAAATCCTGAAAATCTCACTAATTTTTTGACAAGATTTTGAAGATTGTTTAGAAACCTTACAAATCTTACCGGAAAACTCAAAAATCATAGATTTTTATGTAGAAATCACGGAAATCATTCAAAAATCTCGGAAGTCCGTGTACCTACAAATATTTTATAGTGATAACGCATTTTTTTTTTGTTTTAATCAAAAATATATATCTCAACTAAAGATTTGTATTTTTCCAACTTGTTACTCAAAATTTCGATTTTCCCAAGTTGATTGAGATCTGTCTAACTTTTTATATGCCTGCGAAAAGTTAATGACCAAAAAAAAAAAGATCATAACTCTATAATAACCGTGTATATATTTTAATATTTTTTTAAATAGGGTAAAATAATATTTTGTTAGTAGTAGTAGTAGTATTTTTAAAGTACATGAAAATTTTTACTATAGCTTAAAGTATACAATAAAATGTAAAACGACTAAATTATTGTTCAGTAGGTATCTGATAATTTTGATGAGATTATAAGTTGCATCTTCCCTTATTTTTTGTTTGTACTTTCAACAAGACTCCCTGTTAAAACGAATGGCGAATATTTTCAAGATTCTTTTTCGTGTTCCGAAAATTGATTAAAAGTTTGAGACGCTTCGGTGTATTTAACAGCATAAATTCTGTGCATATTTCGATATTGAATTAAAGTGTTGTAATCAAACTCTGAAGCGTTTTCTACTCCGCTGAAATTTATTTATGTGTTGTTCTTCCTTTCCCTTTACGAAATAAAACATAAAAATGCAATTGACACCGCGTCTGCAGGTTTATTATACTCTGCATCGCCATCTATCTAGAACAGTAATATAGAACCAATCTAACTTTAAACACTGTAAAAAAATCCATCTCGAATCAGCGAGAGTACTTTCTCATAAATAATACTGCTGCCAATAAAATAATACTTTCCCCTATAGGCCTAGATTCACTAAAATCAAAAACAACAAAAAATAAAAAAAATTATAAAAGAATTAAAAAAAAAATTTAAACAAAGTTACCTCTTTCGTAAAACGAAAAATAAATTGGAAAAATATGTTTTTGAAACAAATTGTTTTTACCACATTTTACCCCCTTACCCCAACCCGATTTTTACAAAAAATCCCAGCCTAGAACTTTAGACCTGTGGTCCAAATTTGAAGTCTTTAGCCCGAAGCGTTCTTGAGTTATCGTGGTCACAAATTTTTCGCACACACAGACCGATAGACCTACCGACATACAGACAGAATTTATTTTTTTACGAAAATCATATTTTTTGGATATAAAACGTGAAGCAATCAATTTTTTTTAAGTAAAATAAAATTAAACTTTGATTAATATGATTAATAAATAATGTTTTTTATTTAATTTTCTATGGATATTTTTGGGCCCCTCTCCCCCATACATTTTGGGGGACAGAGGGGGCTATGGACAAAAATGGTAATAACATTTTTTATGTAATTTTCGTGTAACTTTTAGGTGGTTTTTAAATTTTTGAGTATTGTAAATAATAAAGAATTTAAGGCCATAACAAAAATTTAACCCCGCTTTTACCCCTCCCCCTTAACCAATTTTGCTCATATACGAACTTGTCCAAGATAATATAAAAATACATCTGCATACAAAATATCAAATCTCTAGCTCAAAGAGTTCTATAGTTATCGTGGATAAAAGTAGACAGACAGATAGACAGACAGACTGACGGACATCTTTTTTTAATTATTTTGCTTACCAGGAAAACATAAGACGGCTTAGGCAAAAAAAAATAGATTTTTATTTTTTATGAAAAAAAGAATATGGCAAATATTGTTTTTTCCATTTCGTCATCTAAAGGCTCTAACGGTCTAACTCCAAAACGTCATATTTTTCAGGAGACGTAAAAAACGATTTAAAACTTAATTATAGCAATTTAGAACTTTAAAACTAGCTTGTTCACAGGTAAAAATTTTAACCACAGAATCTAAATTCACTAATGGTCTAACTCCAAGGGAAGATAAAAGAGGATACCTATCGTATTATATCGCGTAATATTATTACAAAAAAAATTATATTTTTATATTTAATATATAATATTACTACTAGGTAGGCATAATATATATACCTAGATAATATTAATATTATAAAATTTATACATTATAAAACCTTCATAAAAATAATTAAATCCCATAAGAAAAAAATATATTTTATTTTGTAACGTTATGTTATAATAAAAATATAATAATTATTAAGCAACATTCAAAACTTAAATACCTTATTTACATTTTTGTGGTGAATATTATTAAAATCTAATATTATTAAACAATCAAATATTATCTAACTAAATTCTAATGTATATTATTATACATAATTATGTATGTATCATAAATGTAACGAATCTTTAACAGTTTGCTGCATATTTTTTTATGTTTTTTGGATTTAGTTAAGTATTTATTATTATAAAAAATATTTTAGTTATAATTATAAATATTTGAAACGGGATCCCCTGTTGTCGAGAAATAGTTTGACATTAGTGACAGTTCTCATTTAATTGTTTTCTCACAATCATATGATGGAGTTAGACAAAGCGACTTAAAATATTTACATTTTAGCATTTTTTGAGGCTGATATTGGTTTAATGCAACTTTTTTTTTGTAGTATGTTGGTAATCAGATAATGAAGCAAATTTGATAAAAATCTCATTTTTGAAAAATTTGGAGTTAGACAACTAGAGCCTTTAGTGGACGATTTAAAAAACACCCATGTCTAGAAAAAAATAGCAAGGTGAATTTTAAATAAAAGCAGTTGGGAATAAATTAGTATAAAAGCCAACGAACTAATAACTCTTTTCTCTAGAATACGCATACCATTAATATTAAGTATCGCCAACATCTCGGTTTGTTTGTAAATAAATAGTAGGTATATTCAGGCCTGAACAATAACAATTACCAGTAACTGTTATTGTTGTCTCTCTTAGAACAAAGCTGTGCGAGTAAGACAGACAAATGTATATGTTGGCTACGTTTTTGTCAGTTTTTACAAATGAAATGCCTATTCTAAAGAGAAGATTTATTAGTTCGTTGATAAAAGCCTCCTGGAAAATGGAACTTTTTCTCGACCTATAAATTTATTTAGATCTCGGAAAAATTCTATTTTCCGAGTCGACCTGTAATATACTATTTTCACCACTACGAAGAATATACAGTGTGTATTACGAAGCAATAATTTCTTTACGTTTTATATTATTTTTATTGCTTGCCTGAAATTGATTGCTTCGTGGAAATTAAGGAGGGGGTAGAGGTGATTTATTGTACTTTTATTTTCTGAATACAATCTACTAGACAGAAATATTAAATTGCTACACTTTTATCAAATTCTTACCACAATATCCTATCAAAAAACAGTTGTAATTAGGGAACGTTCAAGTATTACGTAACTCAAATTTTGATCATTTTGGACTTTTCAACACTCCAAAATGACCCCCACCCCCCCTGTAACGCTGTTTTATATGCCTGCTAAAAGTTAATGACCAAAAAAAAAAAGATCATAACTCTATAATAACCGTGTATATATTTTAATATTTTTTCAAATAGGGTAAAATAATATTTTGTTAGTAGCAGTATTTTTAAAGTACACGAAAATTTTTACTATAGCTTGAAGTGTAAAATAAAATATAAAACGACTAAATTATTATTCAGGAGGTATCTGATAATTTTGATGAGATTATAAGTTGCATCTTCCCTTATTTTTTGTTTGTACTTTCAACAAGACTTACGTAACTTAAATTTTGATCATTTTGAACTTTTCAACACTCCAAAATGACCCCCACCCCCCCCCTTGTAACTCTATTTTCCTATACCATTAACATGAGCGTAACACTCCAAAATAACCCCCACCCCCCCTAGGAGCGTAACGTAATACTTGAACGTTCCCTTAGGGCATTATAATCGTTTTAAGTTTGATGAGATAATTTAAATAAGTGAAACCTAACTAATTTTAACTGGCAAACTCTAATCTAAGAAAACAAAGGAAACCTAAATTGATTTATCAAGGGTGACTCATACCAATTTGAGAATTTTAGCGAAACTGCAGCTATTTTTTTTTGTGAAGCACTAGTGTTTTTTAATATTTACTTAATTGATCTGGTAATTTTAAATAATGATAATTTTATTTATCTTTATTTACAGAAAGTAATATTTATTTTAAATATATTTTTTGGGGTCGTAGAAAAAATATTGTACATAACTTGTGGGAAAGTTTCTTTTTTTCTAATGGAACGTTCAAGTATTACGTAACGCTCCTAGGGGGTGGGGTCGTTTTGGAGTGTTAGGCCCATGTTAATGGTATAGGAAAAAAGGTGGGGGTCCAAAATGATCAAAATTTGCGTTACGTAATACTTGAACGTTCCCTAAGCGAAATAAGTCACTTTTCGTACAAGTTATGTAATATAGTATGTTTTAAATTTTGGCGAAGGAGTCGTAAAATTTAAATTTTCCTACGACCTAGTTAGTAGTTAGTGCCCATTTCCCTCCCGTTGCCTATGACAACTGTTGAGAAGTGACGATCAGCTGATTTTACATATCTGCTGTCAGAAAATTAGTAAACGTCAAACACATAACCTCAAATTGACAATTTTAAGATAATTGCGTTTTTTTATGTTTAGGTGTTAGGTCGTAGGAAAAATAGTATACGCACCTCGAAGCAAGCCATTTCAGTGCACTCTCGTGCACTGAAAACTAAGTTCGCGTACTCGGTGCGTAATATACTATTATCCACGGCTGTGATTAATGGGTCTATTAATCACGGGTGTGTAAAAATAAATCGTTTAAAATTTAAAACGACCGTGGATAAAGTATAGAATTTTAATCATATAATAGCTATTAATCATTCGGCTGATTACGCCACTCGCCTTTCGGCTCGTGTCCCAAAATTCACCCTCATTGATTAATAGCAATTATTATACGCTCATTGAATAATATACTAATTACATAGTTACCAGAAATAAATACCATTTTCAGTTTATTTTATTTCTCTTAAAAACGCGTTATTTTAAGCTAAGTATTTCAATATAATCTGGGTATATGTTTTTATATGTAATCCCTTTCGAGCCATGTGTAATTAGTACAAAGTCAAACAAATGACAGTAACTCATTTGAGCGTATTGGGCAAAGGCCGTGGCGTTTTGGGGCCGGTCATTCGGAGATGAGGGCGCCGTGACACGCGGTTTGACACGGCGTCCACTTACTGCAGGACTCGTTGGACCGTACAGGACATCACCACCGCATCCCGAAGTGACACATACTATACAAAGTATATTCGCATGAAACAGGTTTTTTTCATGATAGTGAAAAAGTACTTTTGTGACCAAAGGGCAAACACAACTATGCGTAATCACTGTATACAGGGCCAAACCAAATGATAAGGTGGTTAAAACAAGCAAATATGCAGAGCCATTTCCAAATGACCACCAAATTCCTAGCTGCGCTAGGGTTTTCATTCGTTTTTTTTTTTTTAATTTAAGATTTTAAAACTTAAACATAAACATTGTGAACATTTTCGCAGGCGGCGTTTAAGCCTTTTTGCATGTTTGTAAAACTTTATAACAGTGCACTGTTACTAGTGTTTTAAAATTAATAAAGCAGCGCCAGGGCTCGCATTTTTGAGATTCTGTTTTAAAATTAAAATGGACGTTCTTATTCTTTTTTAAATTTAAAATTGTAACACTTGAGTTTAAAATATGAAATAAAAAAAAAATCAGAAATTAACATAATTCGTAAAAAACTAAGTTAGTGAATGGGGGCGCCAGTTCAGCCCCCCATGTACAAGTGTTTTAGCTGCAGCCATGTATGGGAGAATTATGTTATGTAAAAATGGGGCCCTGCCCGGCCCTGACTGTACAAAGCAGTGGTAATCGATTACGTAATTGTCGAGTAATTATACAGAATTACGTAAATTACGTCATCTTTGGGATGAAAATGGAGGGCATATAATAAATTATACAGGTCTTAAAAGTCTCTTAGTGTATTAATTAGGCAATAATTTTTCATCATTATCCGTCGATAATAATACTATTTTATGACTTCCATGATTTTATATCAATAAAAATATTAATAAAAGGATATAACCAAAAAAAGTAATAAACCTATTGCTATTAATAGCTTTAATCCGAATAGCCATAAATAAGTAGGTAATATACACAGATAGAAATAATATCTTAAAGGATCAATGACTGTATGAAATTATAACAGTAATTCTGAA
Source organism: Brachypterus glaber (assembly GCA_958510825.1). Taxonomy (NCBI): domain Eukaryota; kingdom Metazoa; phylum Arthropoda; class Insecta; order Coleoptera; family Kateretidae; genus Brachypterus; species Brachypterus glaber. Next base: position 4,663,892 of record OY294048.1, on the reverse strand, counting down.
CCAAGGTCAACTAACTAATAACTCTTCTCTCTAGAATAGGCATTTCATTTGTAAAAACTGACAAAAACGTAGCCAACATATACATTTGTCTGTCTTACTCGCACAGCTTTGTTCTAACAGAGACAATAATAACAGTTACTGGTAAGTGTTATTGTTCAGGCCTGAATATACCTACTATTTCTTTACAAACAAACCGAGATGTTGGCGATACTTTACATTAACGGTATGCGTATTCTAGAGAGAAGAGTTATTAGTTCGTTGACCAAGGTAGAGAGGAAATTTTGTACAGTTGAGCGTATGATATCCCGATACGCGTAGCATCGAGGGATATAAAAGTGCGAGGCTATAATAGCCTTTTCTACCTTAATTAATATATTATTTTTTTCACTTCTAGCACTACTAAGAAATAAATACTTAAACAATTTTAAATCAATAATGAAGTATTTTTTTTATATTGATAAGGGAACGTTCAAGTATTACGTATCGCAAATTTTGATCATTTTGGACTTTTGGATAAAACATTAACATGCCAAACATTATACATTAATTAGCTACGAGAGAATAAAACACATTTAATAAATAAATAGCTGAAAAAAATAAATTAATAAATAAAACAAGCCGTAAAGATATGTAATGCGATGCATTCACAGTAAATTGTATATTGCCTTTTCCCAAATAATTTAAAAAAAAATCAAAAAAAATACTTTAAAATCTTTTACTCTCCACAAGGATAGTCTTGCGTTAGTAAAATAATTTCTAAATTTTTTTATTGTTTTTTTTTACGTTTCTGGACGTTTTATATTAAAAAAAAAATTCAAAAAAAAATTCAAAAAAATAAGTTGTTTATTTTTTCATGAAACAAATTTATATCCAAGGATTTTTTGTCTAGGACTACCGTATAATATTATTCTAGGGCAGGCGCTGTCCAAATATATTATTTTTATGTGTGTAAGTATCATAATATATTTATAGAGGAAATGCGCCTAATTTCGGATGGTTTCCAAATTTCGGATAGTAGTGTATTTAAGATACTGTCTGCAAAGGTAAACAGAAACCTACTTTTATGTGAAGCCAAAAGCCAAACTAAATCTGTCCTGTAATATGATAACGGTAGAGCTTCTCCCCTTTAAATGGCAGCACAAATCGTTTATATTGCAAATGGCAGTTTTGTGCTCAGTTGCATTATTATGCTTGTTTATTTTATAAATAATCGTTATAAAAGTTCGTGATTCTGTCTTGGGTAAGTTATGATGTTAGTTAAGTTGATCCACTATTCATAATTAAGCAATTTGAAAACGTAAACATTCTACAAATTTCTAATCTAAAAAGCTGAAAGTTGCCTAATTTCGGATAGACCATTTTTGTGCATTTGATTCACAATTTCGGATATCCGCAAGGTAATTATTATTCAGGATAACCAACCATTAATTATTTTTTTTATAATGATACAACAAACTAAGATAAACAATTTTGAAAAAACGAAAATTACCTAAGATACTAAGATATTCGAAATTGGGAATCTAAAATTATAGTTCCTATAGTATTTCGTAGAAAATCGCTTAATGATTAAATTACGTCTTAAATGTGAAGGAATAACAAGAAACATAAGCAATGGGATCCAGATCCACTCTTGAAAAAATTTTTTCGGATATGTCCGAAATTAGGAGCCCTTTTTCAAATGCACAAAAATGCGCTGATTTTTTTTAACCGTGTTTTTTGGAAAAAATAAACTGTAATAAAATTGCTTTTATAATTAATCATGGTTCGCTATAATAAGTTGTATCTGGTTATATAAAAAAAATATCAAAAAGTAATACCGAGTATTAAATATTGAATACATTGTAAATGGTATCCGAAATTAGGCGACTTTCCTCTACATCATCTTAAAGCTTAGAATCACTGGTTATATTGCTGACTAATCCCATAATAAGGGTGAAAGTTTTCGATGACTATATACATATATTGATTGAATAGAGTGTGTTGAATATATCAGAATCCTTCTAATGGAAAAAAATTGTCATATCTGTTAATGGATTATTATTAAGGGGTAATATTTGCTAACCTTTTATAAGGATACTAGCCGTGTAGTCCCATCTCCGCCAAAGCATATTTTATAGGAAGAGGATTTTTCCACGTCCGAGGTACACGAAGCTATTTCTAAGTCCAGTATTTTTATGGCCGATTTTTAGAATTTTTAAAGCTTTTATTTATTTATTTCATTTATTTATTTAAAGGTATATTTTTCGTCAGAGTTGTATTCTCCTCGTTTAAATGGGCATTAAAAACACTAAACAAGCGAAAAAAACAAAATAAACCAAAGAATTAGGTTATGTTACGTCGAACGTGAAAACAACGAGTTTGGACTATACACATGTCAATATTAGGGTTTCAAAAAAATCGAAAAACTGGTTATTGTTGGATTTTAACCGCTTTTCTGGGTAAAGGCTTTTACAGCGCAGACCAGTACCGCGCTTCCATTACCTCTTTTACAAATACCGCGCATGTCACTAACCGCGCTGACAAATACCGCGCATGTATATAATTTTTTGTATAAAGCCAAGTAATTATCTCGTTTACTGTTAATTAATTCTGAGGTAATTTCCGCAACCGGTTAACCGTAAACCGTTATTTTCTTTGGTTTTCGATCTCTATTAGCGGCCCTCAGCCCTCCATGAGGCACCGGCCTTTCAGGTTCCACTCAAACGTTCGACTGACCACTTCGACTCTACTACTTTATATAAATAAATTAGATCCTTTTTAAAAGGTTAAGTTAAATAATCTACGGTGGTTTTATGGAGCGTTTATTAAGAAATTTCTCCAAAGCTGGGATGCATTTAAATTCTATGTGTAAATTGGACACAATAGATGGAATGATAGACATCTAATACCGTATTCTATTTGTAGAGGTTAAATATACATATATATTAAGGTGATTCTGGGAATCCCCTGAAATCCAAACGAATGTAATAGACGTTGAAAATACTTTAACAAAGAGCAATACATGCAAACACGGCATATATTACAAGAAATAAGAAAATATATTCAATGGACATAGTGGCATAGCCTTTAAAATAAAGAAACCCGTATAACAAACAAAAAAATATGACAAAAAATACTGCTACTGACAAAAGAAATCAGTATTTTTCAAAAAAAAACAAATATTTTTTGAAAATAGAAAATAACAAATAAAAAACAAAATTATTTCTATGTTTTTGTTTAAGAATAGCAAAAAAGTGAAAAATAATCAAAATTTTCTCCAATGCCCTCTCGTCTAGCCATTCTGAATGGTGCCTTGCAGAAAAAGGCACTTTTTTCAGAAAAGTCCGGGACAAGTGTATTTTCTGAACTATTTTGCCTTTTTGTAATATTTATATTTTTGAAATTTCTTGCATTAAATTCGCAATTTTATGTATATGGTGCACCCACCGGTGGGGTTCCTACATATACATATATACATAGGCTGGAGTGTCACAAGTGTGACAGACCTGTCTGAACTGAGAAAAAAATTAAATTCGTTAAAAATTACATATTGCCCTGGAACGTCACAATTGTGACACCCTGGTCTGAAAGGGTTATTAACTTTCAGCGATTCCAAAAACACCAAAACCCCAAAAGCCCCTGCACGGTAAAAATAAATTACATTAAATTACATGGTCCGTAAATGGTAATATGTTGCCATAGACCGGAATGGTAAAAATTACATAGTCCATAATGGTTTGGACTTGAAATTTGAAAAAAAATATTTACTACTTAGAAAATGTTTGTTCCAAATTACAAGTCTCTGTGTCAAAGCTTTTTTGAAATATAGTAGCGTAAAGTTCATTTGATTTAATAAACCAAATAATTTGCACCCTTAACACGAGTATAAACTGCTTACATCTTTCTTTAAAGATCTATTGGTTGATAAAGATCGTAATTTATAATGAACGTAAATTTTAGGCCACAAATAAAACATTTAAATATCGTACATAAATAATATTTACCTTTTTTACACTTTTAACACTTTAACCTAGCAGCATGCGTCGCTATCTCTCTAACAATAACAATATTAAACGGTCCGTCTCAGGATCCGACGCCTTCTTGGTTATTGTCCAAAGCGCACGCGCGTCTTAAAATAACATAGCCCGACATTGTAAAATCATGTAAAAATATGTAAATCAATGTAAATATACTTTTTTACATTATTTTACATTCTTTTACATTCTTTTACATTCTTTTACATAAATTCATGAATTATGCATAGTCCAGAATAGTAAATTTACTATTCCGTACTATGTAAATTCATGTATTTTTACATTATTTTACATGCAGTTTTTACAATGTGTTTAGAAATGTTGAACATTAAAAATTAATTATTAAATAGTGTATTTTTCAGGACTTTTCTGGTATCTTTCTAGGTGGAACAAAAAATGTTTTTTCATGTCTTTTTCTAAAGGTGGTTTTCTCCACTCAATCCTGGTATAAGGTTATCTTTTTCATATGTCAAAATATTTATATCCTGCATATATTGGCCTGGCTAAAACTCATATATGAAATCATAACAAGCATTGTGGTGAAGGAAAGATCCTGGCGCTAGAACATCGATAAACCTTTTGTCCAAATGCACCGGCCAATCTCATTTGATTATGCGACAACACGCGTGTGAGACAGCCAAGGATAACCTGATCTTGGCTCTGCAGAGATAGTGAATACCGTTTACCGGATATAGTCCGGAGATCAAGTATTTTCAAAGTTTGTGCAAAAAATCTTCATAATTTTTCGTGTTTCTCGTTACTTCCTACCCCTTTTTTCTACAACTTTTTATATCCAAATAATTTTCTTACTTTACATTCCCTTTATATTCTGCCGTACTAAGCTGAAAGGTCCTATCTACATAGGTTTAACATATACAGATAGGACCTTTCAGCTTAGCAAGGCAGTATTAACATAAATAAGGACTTGTGGTACAGATATTATGTTGGATCTCCGACGGACTAGACTAGTCAATTCAAATCTGAGGTCTCTCTCTCTCTCTCTCTCTCTCTCTCTCTCTCTCTCTCTCTCTCTCTCTATTTATTTGGTCTTTTTCTTCCGAATAATTAACCAACGTTTCTCCATATAATCATGAGGTTTCCAGTGCGCAAGTACTAATCGGATATGTATCCTGACTTGCGCACTATCACTGATAAATTACTACTGTAGTAATTTCCACGCTAATATAAAAAATTATAATTAAAAACACACAAAAAAATTATCTTCAAACGTCCATTATTATTAACTTAAAATTCAACAGTTTACACGATTAATAACCATAAATATATGGTCACTTTAACTTGTACATAATACATTAATACAAAAATACTCTAGGCACATCATAGAAGATGGCAAAACAAAAATACATAAGGCACATCATAAAAGATGGAAAATTCGGTGCACTGGAATGTGCCAAGAAGGCTACACGAGTCCCATTCAAAGGCCACGCTGTAACTGCAAATCTAAAGTCGGAATTTAAAAGTTAGCTCCCCAAAATATATAGGAATTGACTAGTCGAGTCCGTCGGAGAACCACCTTTTTAAATTTTGTATGGCTGTGTTATCTCTGCAACTAAAAGTAAATTAAAAATACTTGTCTCTTTAAAAGCCAGTATACGAATGAAGTCGTACTTGCCCAATTTATTTTCTAATTTAGTGGGTTTTATTGACAAGGCAACTGGACTATTACCGAACACCGTAGCAGCACGAACGCAATCTTCTTTGATGGTTTAGCACCGAATCACGATCGCTTTTCACCTTTACCCTGCTATCAATTTTCCAGCAGTCTATTACGTTTATGTTCTTTAGCCAATCGGCCCCGAAAACGAGGATAAAAGAGCTTCATTTTTCTACCATAAACAACGTTACAGTCTATAAAAGTCTCATATATTTTATTATCGACTTTTATATTACTTTTTAATCGTTTTATATAGTCCTTTATAATTTTTAAAATTTAATAAAAAGCATATTTTAAAAATGTGGAACTCTTTAAGTGTATTTTTCCTAGGGCTTATCATAGACCAACAATTGTATGGGAAGGGTGAGTGAAGTATTAGCAAAGATTTGAGAGTTATTTTCCTGGTAGCTGCAACGAGAAATCTGATAAGGACAATAACACAAAACTTGGATTTTAAGGATCTGGTTGCAGTAACCAGAAAAACAGTTGTTCCATATTTAACTACTAATCTGATTGCTCCAATTAGATTTATTTTTTTTTTATTATAGTTAATTACAAAAATACAATATTTCAATATATCTTCTTACACTAAAGTTACTTCATATAAAAAAATCTTTAATATAATGAAGAAAATTTAAAACGCTTGCTCTGACTTATCAAAGTAGCACTGTGCCAAAACGAAGTATCATGTGTATTTCTTCTTAGATTCTAAATATTATAATTATAATTGAATTTTTCATATGGTGAAAACATTTTTTCAAGTAGTAGACTAGCCTTTTGCCTTTTACAAAAATACATGTATATGGAAAATACAATTTAACTTTATAAGTTTACTTTTCCAATAACTGTTTACCCTGAAAATAAAAATATCATAAAAAAGCATGTGTGACGTTTAAGAATATGCATAAATCTGGATGATCGGAAATCTCGGAAATTTGATGGTAGGTGCGAAGGCTATAAGGATGGATATACGCGTTTCAGTGAGTTATGTTTATGGACTGGATAATAATATATTATTAATACATTTGATGTGTACTCACGTTAAGTACAGCTTTGTTTTAAAAAGTGAAGTAGAGTACCTGCAAATACATGGTACCTTGTTTAAATTGGAAATATGCTAGGGTTTAATGGTTACAGTTAAAACTGGCTGCGTTCAATGGAAACAACAAAACTAATCAAAACTCATCAAATGATAAGTTTTGCTAGCAAACTAATGAACGGCTCATATCTATCACTTCTCACAACAACCATTTGAGGTTAGAAATTTTTCTTTATTTATTTATTTTAGACTCATATAGTCATGGAGAGACCCAAATAAGAGTCTGGCTTGTGCTAGGGGCCCTCCATTAATTTTGAAAAAATGTCCAAAAATACTCACAAAAAGTACATTCCCGCGCTTTTATAAACTCAATCAAAACTAATCATCTCAAAACGTTGATGAGGAATGATTCAACGACATCTGTCAATCGAAACTGATCATAGCGTTCAGTAGTGATTTGACAGCTTTCGATGAGTTTTGCTGGTTTCCATTGAACGCAGCCACTGTATCTAATGAACCAACTATCTTTTTAAAGTACAAATCCCATTCAGTAAAAGTTTTTAAAGAAATCATATAAGGAATCATATTGTTACCTAGCCATGTCCTGTATGTCCACTCATTCGCTAAGCTGAACTATTTCGATTTTAATAAAGCATTAAATAATCTTAGACAAAAATCATAAACTATACTTCCCAGATCATTAAAAAAAAAAAACATAGTTTGGATTGTGTCAATAGTATCCATACTTTAGTAGTCAATACCAAATTTAAGGACAAATTCACTGTCCAACGTCAGATCAGGTACATTTAGTTGTATTTTGCACAACTACGCTTGGTTTTAAATATTTAAATTTAATTACTCTTATACATATTGTATTTTTTTTATTTGAATGACGCATTTACTAGAACTAAAAATGATAATTAATAGTATATTTACTATATTAATCACAGTTTTGTTTTATAAGTGAAAGCGACAAACAAGTTTCTTTCCTTGTATGAGTAAATATAATATGGACTGATATGGATATCGCGGAGGATACTATATACGCACCGTTAAAATTGCGTCCCAATATACTTTTATTGGAAATATTTTGGGGCCGGTAAAGGGTGTTTATAAGACTCACCCTCTACTATTTTCGACAATCACAGATCCATATTTTATATTTATACTTCTTTACTGATTCTAGTCTGTCACATTTAAAGTGCTATTACTTATTTTTTCTGCTTATACTCTCTTCTGTATATTTTCATCACCACTATCATTTGACTTGCTAAATTTACCACGGGTTAATATATGGAATATATTTTCTATTCTATCAATGAATTTATTTACACTACGTTTTGCGAGACGTTGCAACGTCGCGAAGCGATGTGAGCTTTTGACTTTATGTAATTATTATAAAATTATTATTTGTTTCGGATAAGCAGGACCTCTGGACCTAATATAAGTATTAATTTTTAATTTGTACATCCAGAAGATTAGTAGAAACATACAGAAATCTAGTCGTTACATCCGGATCTTTGGTTGTACCAACCATTTATCTAGCTGTCCCAATGGGACAGTGTCCCTTCCATATTTTTATTATTATTTCATAACTGACTATTTGCAATAGTTAGTTGGTACAGTGGTACATCCAAAAATATGGTTAGTACAACCAGAAATCTTTAGACTTTAACAATAAAATGTTCTGTATTATATTTAACAAATATGATCGTTAAATATCGTTAAATAGTAAGTGCCAAATTGAAATGGTTTTATAGATCCAGGAAAAGACCAAAGTGATTAAAATTATGGAAAATATGACTCAATCCACTTTCATCTGTTTACTTAGGATCTCAGAATTAAGAGGTAGTATAATTTAATGTCACTATATATATTTTATTACCTACGTAATCAATAAAATTACCAAGTGAATCGAGAGCCCTTGGACCAGGCACATGGCGCAGCCATTAAGTTGCATTAAAGGGCAGGCGTCCCGGAAGGAAGTCTCAATATGTCGATCATCGGGTGCCGGACACGGATCCTAGATAGCCATGACGTGTCATCAATCAGAACTACTATCTTGGTCCGAGACTCGCATCCATTATTCTATCGGCCCGTTAACATTTGGACAGGATCAACTTTTTATGCCAATTTTAGGCCAGTAAAAATAGTATATGTATGCAGGACAAAGTCTTTAGTGTTCGAGACTGACAGTCAAGAACACTTAAATGCATATATTTTTTTTTCTACGACTGCTTTAGAATTTAGGCAAATACACACACTTTTCAAACACAGAATTAATCTATTCTAGCTCTAGATACGGTATGAGTATTCCGTATCAAGTGTTAGAATGAGCACATGTAGTGCCATCTCTTGTTTATAAAAGTAAAGAAAACTGTAGCAAAATTAGCAAATATATATATATATTTTACCATGAAATATTGAATAATTTAATGCAATTTAAAGTTTTGTGTTAAAATTACATAAAGTTTATTAGTTTTTCTTAATATTTGACAAGTTTTTTATCAATTTAGTTCAAAAAATTAAAACTGCTCCATCTATTGTTAAATATTTAAACCTGATATCTGTCAGGACAATCTGACATAACCTTCAATTTTTGCATTATAATTTGTAAATATGTGCTAAAATTGAATAAAAATCTTTTTTAAGTACTGATTTAATAAAATTATTAAATAACATTAATTGCTTTATTTAAAAATATGTGTTTTGTTGCATTTACAATCAGGAGTCACAAAAAACATTGTTTTTGACCTTGTTCGCAGTTTAAAGCCATACACTGTTTCATATATGCAGTCGAAGAAAAAGTATAGTCTACAACACGTATGGAATAGTCATTCCGCGCTTCCGGCTAAAATATCCCCCACCTTAAAGTGTCTTCACCTCAGATTTTTTTACGTTTTCTTATTCTATAGTTCTATTAGGATACAAAAAACTTTTATTTGAAATATTTTGTGGCTTATGTCCTTGTTCCCTCAAGCGCTTCATTTAATTTAACTAATTTAGTTATTACCAATTCTATTTTGGTTGAACATTATTGATAAATTTGTTTCAGTTTTCAGTTGCATTTGCCATTTCTATTATTCCTTCAGGTGACTTTCATCTTCTTCTTTAGGGTTCATCATTTCCTTTTATAAAAACTTTACAATTAAAATTGACAACACAATTGACATGAACAAACTAGCTTAGGACGCTATCATGTTGATCGGTCGCCATGGAAACAAGCGTCTTGGCTAATAAGTTTACACATTTGTATAATCAAGCTACTTGTTTTTTATGAAATAATTATGCGTGCTAAAAAGACCTTCTTTCCACAAGCATATGCGTGCGGAACATCTTTTTGCACGCTCGTAGAAAAAACGTATTACAAAGGTGTACAGAGTAAGAGCAGGACCTTTCAGATATGCCAAAATCCTGTTTCTCCTTTTATAAATAGGGCTTTATCTACTGGCCTAGTTAACGTTGGACAGGAACAACTTTTTATGCCATTTTTTATTGTTAATAATGGTTTTATGTCTTACTATCAGCGGTGAATTGATTAAGGGAACATAATAAAATAAAAAATAAATTAATTTTCTTTATTTTGGCATTCTGGCATTGTTATAAGAATATAAAATTATCTATATTTTCTTTGAGATATTCTGTAATAAAATTAATGAGGAAAATAGGTGACGCAGAAGATATTTTTTTATTTTCCATTTGTATTTCTAAAACAAACCGTGAAAATATAATGCTTGGCATTTAATAGTATACTCTTCACATTTGCTAGTAGCTTTTTCGTGGTGAAGTTTTAAGTTAAACATAATTTAATTGTAATGGGATATATTTAATAAAGGTAATATTTCCTAAAAAAAGTTAGACTTCTCCTTACATTTTTTTTTTCAAAAGCCCCTAAAACTTTTTGTTTTTTTAAGGATTTTTTTTAATAAAATTATTTTTTTTAATAAAAGTAATGTTAATGGCACAATAGCGTTACAGGGGTGGGTGGGGGTCCAATATGATCAAAATTTGCCTTACGTAATACTTGAACGTTCCCCAAGCACTAACATGGCTTTTTTAGGTTATATAGATCTGAAAAAAAAAATAGTTCGGCGGTATAACTCAAAATACTGAAAAAGTGACATTGGCCCGTTTAGAATAAACCTACACAAAAAATGTAATTACCATACATCTTCGCTATTTTTTCTTAATTTGCCCGATTTGATATTATTTATTTTGGTACTGATTGTTATTTATTTATTTCAGTCGAGCAAGAAGGAACATCAACTCAACCAGTAATGCCAAATGAAGTGCCTCAAAACTCAACGACATCTCCCGACAAAAATCACAACGAAATCCAACCTAAAGATATTTTAAATCGTATAAGTTTAACCATAGATGAAGAAGTAATAAACAAGTGTGCAACTCCTGAGGAAGTTATTAGTAACTGTCTTACAATGGATGCTCAAATTATAAATAACTGTTTAACGCCTGAAGAAGTTATTAGTAACTGTCTTAAAATGGACGCACAAGTAATAAGTAGCTGTTTAAGCCCTGAAGAAGTGATTAGTAACTGTATAAAAATGGATACACAAGTTTTAAATAACTCTGTAACCTCTGAAAAAGTAGTTAGTAACTGTCTGACCATGCGCAGTCCACCAGAAGTTATACAAACTGGTGGCTCCGCTGAAGACGTACCAAGTGACCTTTTATCAGCCAAAGCAGCTGTTGGTGAAGATGCTGATAGTGAGGATGAAATCCAGGAATATCTGCAGAGAAGCGATACGGCTGTCATCTACCCAGAACCTGTTGAAAGAATAGATAAAGGTAATATTGTATATAATTTTATGGATTTTTCCGTTAGGATGCCCAAATTTAAAAAAATTTAATTTTAAATTGACAAAAAAAAAATAAAATCAGAAATTTTCACTTTTATAAACTCACTAATTTAGCAAATTCTGTGGCTTGATTCTAAAAGGGCCAATGTCAAAAATTTTGAACAGATACACTAATTCAAACATTGGCCGTTTTAGAAGTTTAACAGAAATGTTTTTTGAAAACACGCGTCGGCCCTTGTCGCTTAAAGTCTACATTTATCTGACAAGCACTGACAATGGCTTTTTTAGGTTATACACGGTGTATTTGAAATAGGGTCCTAAATTTTAAGAGGCGATTCTACATCAGAAAATATGACAAAAAGTCTATAAACTGTCTAAAAATGCTTCGTAAGGAAGCTAAACTCCTTTGAAGGTGGCTGAAAAAATCGGTTTTTATTTAATAACTCTTGAACCCTTTAAGATATAGCAACAAGGTTTAAATAAATAAAAACCGAATTTTTTAGCCACTTTCAAAAGGGCTTAGCTCCCTTACGACGCATTTTTAGACATATGCTTGTATGAACTTTTGTCATATTTTATGATGTAGAATCAACCCTTAAAATTTCGGACCCTATTTCAAATACATGGTGTATAGATCTTCGGCGTTATAATCAAAATACGGAATAAGTGACATTGGACCTTTCAGAAACAAGCCACAGATATATAACTCTATTTGCAATACCCGCATACGACTGAAAAATTTTATTTCTTTTCCTTGGGTCATAATTTTTTCTAAATAGAATGAAAATTGCAGGGAGAATATAGTACAATATAACATTCCCTAATAAAGTTCCTAAATATACCTATTCTAATTTGATCCATATTTCGAGAGGTTTTTGCTAAAGAAAAATGTCAAATGCTAATGAATTAAACTCAACAATAGACCCTTTGAACAAGAAAAGGGTCTCACGGTTGGGCTACCGTAAACGAATCTGAATATAATTATGTTATTAATATTTCAAGTGCTCTCGTAAATTTTACACACATAAAAACAAACTATTTGCTGGATGATGCTCAGATTGAGAATATTACATATCCGTATGTAACTACTGAGACATGCATACACTAAAAAAAGGATCCTTTGCGGTAATGGCATATGAAATTAGGCCAAATGCTTCGCACTCTTGAATACGTCCAAAAGCACCTTCTCTTAACATGAAAATATAATTCACTTGCCAAGATCTTTCTGATTCTTTAACTTAAAATTCTTTGAAGTTGTGTGAACACCAAGTGGTGTTGTCTCAAAAGAAAAATTCTTGGGCCAAAGTTATTAAAATTATTTAATTTTTATCAATCTTAAAACATGATAAATTGTTTTTGCCTCAAATGCGCCAGGTCCAAGAGAATTTTAAAAATATTTCAAAAGCGACACTTTTCTTGGGACAAGATAAATACTTCTATTTGAAGATACACATCTTTTAAACTAAAAGAATAACTGCCAAGAGTATTGACTACTTTGAGCCAAGAACGTAATTTTTTTTCAGTGTACTGGACTTTTTTAAAGGCCCCACCCTGAATATTTCGTGAATAAATAAAAATATCAAAATTCTGAAAACGTGGTCAATTTGGTTTATCAAAAAAAAAAAAAAAAATAGCTCTACCTCATCTGGGAAATGGGGGACAGGAGCACCATTTTTTAAAAAGAGAATATAAAAATTATTATACCTCTTTATAATTCTATATTCTATTGTATAAGAAATTTGGTGGTGTATTTACATTTTTTTATTCTAAAAATTAGCTCTTTTAGTGCCACCCTGAAGAAACGAAAATATATACATAGTATTTGTAACCAGGGATAATAGTACTTTTTACGCTAAAACCAGATCTGTTAACAAATTTTTTTCGATCTCAGTCAATTCTGAATAGAGACTGAAAAATAAAAAAATAAACCTTTTTCTCTAAAAGCAAAAATAAAATTTTTTGGTTATGTAATAGGGTGGCTAAAAAAACTTTAGATTAATTTAAAATATATTTTCTTTTGTCAAAAATCAAAGGAATTAGGTTCTGGTAGGAGATTTCGTGGCTTTTTTTTTTTGTTTTTTTGCTTTCGAGCTGAACCATTACGATAAGTATGGGTAGGGAGGCTTTATCCCCTTGTTAAATTAACCTAGTTTTGAGATACAACATTTTAGAACTGAGGTACCATATATTCTCAAATTAAAACTATTTTTTATGTGTGTACACAAAAGCCATTCTCGCTAATTGTGCAATACGTTTTGTCAGCGTGGATAATTGATGGCGATCAAGTGACCAGCCATCTTCCTACTGGGAAAATGATAACGTTTTTACTAATTATAATTACTAACTTTTTACTTATTATAATCACTAACTTTAATATGTAATATGTGTATGATATATATTGGTATTCTGAGTTAAAATAAGGTATAGTAACATTGCTACTACTGAAGTGGGAAAGGTAACGTTTTAAAAGTTTCATTACATCGAGGGCTAATAGCTGACGAAGGCGCGTAGCCCTGCTGGCAACTACCGGTAGGGATGACGCTAAGGGGGGTTGGAATAATTGGCGGAGCAGTTGGGAAAACTGAGTGGTAAAATAAGTTTCTTCAAAATTTTAAAATGTTAACTATATTACCTTAAATATAGTCACTCAATGTGCAAAAGGTCGTATGTTAAATTTTACTGTGATGTTCTAAATTGTAGGAAACCGAAATGAAATGGCATTAAACTTCACACTTTACACTGCGTAAAGTTTAATGGTCAGAGACCCTACTGAATTGTGAGAATTTATTAAGATTCCACAATTTGGCACCAAAATAAAACAAAGTAAAATTTAATATAAGACCTTTTTTCACTTAGAGTAAAGATATGTCTTTCTATTAACTTTCAAAAAAATACCTACTGTAAAAAATAATTTTCTAAATAAATTTAAGGTACATAAACTACACCGAGAGATTTTTTCCAGTTTAGCAATTAAAAGCTCTTAACTATTAACTATAGTTAATATTTAACTATTTGTTTTAGTTTCTGCTACTATTTTAACTATTTTATATATTTAACCACCGGCTATCTGTATTTTTCTGGATCTTGCTAAGGCCTTCGACACCGTTTGTCACAAAAAATTATTGGAGATCTTATCTGACTTGGGTATACGTGGCGGTTTACTTAAGTTAATAACTAGCTACCTAGAAAATCGTAAACAGTATGTTAGGATTGGGGAGTACATGAGCGAACCACTCTCTCCAATGTTTGGAGTTCCACAAGGCTAGGTCCGCTCTTGTTCATCCTATACCTATATAATCTGTTTCAAGTAAAAATAAGAGGGAACGTAATCAGCTTTGCAGATGATACTACGTTATTTTTTAAAGCCAGTACCTGGACATTATTGAAACAGTTGATTGAAGAGGACTTCGTTTTAATTAAAGAATGGTTTGACTTTAACTTATTGACCTTGAACATAGATAAAACTATGTTTATGCCATTCGGTTCGTACAAAAATAGTCTTCCTTCTTTCAACACTTTAAATTTTACCAGGTCTCAATTTTCAATAAAGCGCGTATCATCTGCAAAATTTTTGGGAATAACTATTGACCAGCATCTCAGATGGGACTTTCAAATCGAAGAAATAACTAAAAAAATAAGATGTTTTATTCCTTATTTTAAAATTTTAAGATATATTTTAAACCTGAAGAACTTAAACACAGTTTATAGTGCATTAGTTGAGTCCCATCTGAGATATGGTATACTGGGTTGGGGGACACAGAAAAGAATCCTGAAAGTTATGTTCAGTATACCCATTACCTTCCCGACAGATGAACTTTTTACACTAGGTCAAAAAATGGACTGTAGGCAACTCTTTTTCTTCTCGTTAGCATCTCATACATACACTTTAAAAAAAGAAGTCAAAACATCCATTACAAGATCTAATAATTTATTACCTGAACCCAAAGTTCTTAAAACAATTGGCCAGCGCAGTAGCAGAGTTCTATTACCAAAAGTTTTCAATTCCTTACCAGACTATTTAAAACAAGCTCAATCAATTTATGTTTTTAAAAAGATGTGTAAAGCTTATATTTATGAAATACCTAGGGAGAACATTCGCAATATAGTCGACTTAAAGAATATATTTAACCTAATTTATTAATATACAGCTGAATAATTTCATTTTCATGACCATTATCATAGGAGTTTACCTTGATAAAATTTACTTGCCTTTGATATACCCAACCAATTTTCCAATCATATATTAATTATTTAAATATTAAGTTAATTAATTAAAAAAATAAAATAAAATAAAATAAAATTAAAAAAAATAACTACTAAATAAAAAAAAAACAAACTGGCTTTTCCAAATTTATTTATTAAACTTGTATTCTTATTTTTAACTATGTATTGTAATTCTTATTTATATATTGTATATTGTACTTAGAGCACATACAAATGTTCTTACATTTACGTGTCTTTAGCATATTTATTGTAACCAGATTTTTACAATAAATATTATTATTATTATTATTATTATTATATTAATATTTAAAAAAATTATATTAAATATTATAAATGTAAAATTGATTAAATTAATTTCAAAATATGACCAAGGCCAAGAAATTTTAGCCATAGATACAATCTCAGCGTACATCGGCTTAAAAATAATAAAATCGTTTTATCCAATACATAAGACAATTACCAGCTTTATTTTAAATAGATAAACTCAACAATAACCCCCGCGTGGCTTTTACTTTATTGAGTGGATAATTATTTATTTTACCCACTCAACTGCCACTTGTCAAATTATTTTCTTGTAAATTTCATTAAAATTTTTAATAAAAATATGAATTCCTAAGCTATTTATTGGATAAAACCCTGTATGGCACTCATGGGTAAACCGATATTGCCCTCTCGAAAATTAACCTGCTTGGCTGACGCCTCGCAGATTAATTTTCTCATGGGCAATATCTTACTTTACCCACTAGTACCATAAATAACTATTTCTTGTGAATCAATGGCCAAATAATAAAATCAATAAATATTCTTACTATTACCAACATGATGGTAATTGTACGCACGTTAACGTTATTGCCTGTAACAAGTTCTCCATCTGAACCCCAATTAAAGTCGAGCTATTGTACCTATCTTTATAGAAACTGATTTCTGACCGCCTGTTATAACAGGGAAACATGTTACCCTAGGGTGCTTCTTAAAATGCAAAAACTTAAAATATTTTTATTTTATTTTTCCATATAAAAAAATACTTCTGGCTAATGTTGCCAAAATCGAACCATTTATACAAGTTATATATTTTTTCTAAAATTATTGATATTTTTTGTTATAGCAAGGATATGATATGATATGATATAATAAAATAATCTAGGTTACGCAACTAACCTAGATTATTTCAAGCCCAATTTTTTCCATATATAATAAAAAAGTTAAATTATTTTAGAAAAAATATATGCATTTTACAAAAAAAAAATCTTTTCTCACCACTACATAGATAAGTGACATTACTTAATCAAAAAGCCGGCAGTAATGGAAGGTACTATATCAAGCACACTTAATAATGATAGATGAAATCAATAGAATCAATACCAATCAAAACCGTAACTAGACAGAAAAAAACATTTATCCAATACATACAGATAATGAGACAATTACCAGCTTTATTTTAAATAGATAAACTCAATAATAACCGCCGCGTGGCTTTTACTTTATTGAGTGGATAATTATTTATTTTACCCACTCAACTGTCACTTGTCAAATTATTTTCTTGTAAATGTCATTAAAATTTTTAATAAAAATATGAATTCCTAAGCTATTTATTGGATAAAACCTTGTATGGCACTCATGGGCAATATCTTACTTTACCCACTAGTACCATAAATAACTATTACCGCTAAAGGACACGAAGTGTCCGACACGTACCTAAGGACACAAGACTCCTATTCTTAATTTTATAAAGTGATTCCGTAAAAAAATGTTTTTTTGAATTGTCACACATATAAATGTCAAAAATATTATTAATAAAATACGATTTTAACACCTAGGTGGTGAGAAAAACGTAATGCGCTACTCGTAGGTTTTTTTCTGTCTTCGGTCCTGTTTATGAACCTCAGCTCCGTTTCGGTCCACAAAATACGACACAGAAAAAATCACTTACCTCTAGTAGAAGCGCATATTACTATTTTCTTGCTGTTACCGACCTTTTCAATTTTCACAAAATTTGGCTCAAGGTATTTTTTATAGAGATAACTAAAATAAGTGGGTAGCCCGTTATCATTTCGAATTTTCGCATTTTAAGAAGCACCCTAATGTTACCCTCAACTTTTATCACAATTCCCCTGAAAATAATTACGTCGTACTTACATACTATCTAGTGTTCCTTGGAGACCTACTTTGATAAAAACGCACTTATTTATCGTTGCTAAATCTAGATGAAATTTCAAACTGCTGAAGCATGTTGGTCATTTCTATATCAATTAAAACCGGCAACCCGTGATTAAAGTATAGATCTTTGGAACAGTATAATAAACGGTAATAAAATTTAATTATAATACGATCATATCAAGTAAACACAGAAAAAATACTGCTGCCATCACAATAATACTTTCCCCTATGGGCATAGGTCCATTAAAATCAAAAACAAAAAAAAACAAAATCTAAAAAAATCTAAATTATAATTATTTAAAATTTGACCATTTAAGTGTGTTTTATTTCGAGCATAAATTTTAGATCTTTTTTTTCTGAAGGTGGCAAAAAAGTGGCAACTTTTTTCTATATAGTTTATTACTACTATAAGTAAAGATAAAAATGCATAAGTAAAGATATTAAGTCTCGCAAATGATAGCATTTTTTGAAATTTTAGATTTTACAATTTTATTTAAATTTTTAAGTTTCGATTACCTTTTTGTATACTTAAAACCAGCTTATCTTTCATTTATTTTAATTTAAGAAATTGTTAGGGGTAATATAAGATACTTCCTACACCTGGAAATTAAATTCAATTCACGGAGCTCTTACGACCTTGAACTAAAATGGATAATAAACTGTATTTTCAACTTTCAAGCTTAGTCTTTTTCTTAAAATCGATGACCTTGGACTACTTTTTATATAACCCTAATTTAATTGGCTCTGCCATTTTGATTTTTGGTGTTTAAATCATTGGTCTACATTAGTATACATACCTAAAAAGAGCCTGTATACCAGATTGAAAATAAAATAAAAAAATGAACCACCCTAGCGCGAAAAAATTTTTTTCAGATTTTTTATTATCATATTCGAAATCAACGGTATCAAAAATTGCATAATTTTTACCAGCCCACTGTGCTGTCTTTATATACACATTATAAGCGACTCGTAAATAAATATAAATATGATTCAGTTTAAGAAGAAAATTCTCTTTAACGAACTGTATAACATTGTATAGTTTATATGTCTCTGGCATGATTTTTTCCTGTTTTCTTTATATTAACATCTACATGACATTTGCCAACTCGAGCTATGAAACATAAGGTTATAGTCTCTGGATTGCTACCAAATACATAACCGTTTGTCAGGGCTAATGTTAGCTAGGCCGTAGCTTATATCTCCAGTCTGGAGGGGTCTCCATGCATACGCAATCTAAAAGCACAACCATTGGATCTGCCTAGACTTGAAACTAAATTTATGGGAGAATATTCTAGAAAACTGTATATGGTTGTTCTGCCACTAATTTTACCAGCACGCCTACTTTGCAAATTCGTTCGCGACATTTTATTGGCAGCACGGAGAATTACATCCGTTTCTTTGAAATATTTTGACTAGACTAAGCAGATAAACATACTTAAATTGACTAGAATTAATTTGAATTTATTTTTGAGATTTTCTTTAATCCCTAATTATTTATAATTAAATCCGCTTGCGACCTAATTTAGAAGGCTGTGCTAGGCTAGGCCAGCTAGGCTCTTGTCAAAATGCAAATTAAATTGGCGTAGCATGTGCGTAGACGTAAAATAAATGGGGGTAATTACCCTCCAATGCTTCAGAAAAAATAAATAAAAACCTCCAGAAAAATAAGTCATCACACTGATAAAAAAATTACACAGTAGACTTAAATTGACCGGGAAACGTGTTAAAATGTGTAAAGTTGTGACGTTTTTACACAATTTAAACCACTCCGTGTCAATTCAGGTCTACACTGTGTTATTATATTATTCACAGTGCCTGCGCTAGAATAATATTATACGGTAGTTTCGAATTTTCAAAAAATTTAAAAAATCGTCGTAGACAAAAAATACTTGGATACAAATTTGTTTCATAAAAAAATAAGCAATTTTTTTTTCAAATATCCGTCTGTCTGTCTATCTGTCCATCTGATGTCACGATTGTTGTGAATACGATAACTTAAAAAGAATAATCCTATCGGCTTGAAATAATCAGTAACAATCATGAGGGGAAGATCTCTATTGTTTTTGAAAGTAAAGAAAATTGAAATGGAAAAGTGTAAAAATGTGTAAAATTGTGTAAATTTTACGAAAAACGGTGATAAAATTGCACTTTTACACAATTTAACACCATTCCGTGTCATTTTAGGTCTACACGGTCCACTGTGTTATTATTCAGTGTATTAAATTCTTAAATATGTGTTGTAAAGCAACGTGTACTCAACACAACAGTCGTATCTAAAAAATTACGACTTGACAGGTATAACAAATTATCCTTTTTTAAACAATTAATAAGGTATTTATTTACAACTTTATTAATTACATATAAACAAGAATAAGTTCTTATTCTTATAAATTAGTCAATTATTAAATGACTACCCTACTAATTCCATAAAAAAGAATAATTTCTAGTCTCTGGCAAGTTTCCATTTTTCAGATACGATGTTTTGGACTTTACAAGGCGATATGCTACAACCATTACCTATAGTAAGAAATACAACTACAAAAGTGTAATTAATGGTCCCGTTAATAGTATATTTATTGTATTAATCATTGTCAACATGCTTGGTATTATGGTAAATATGTGATATACTTAACATATACTTGGTATTATGGTAAATATAATACTTAACATATCCTGACAATTTTTTATATTTTACTACACTAGCAATTATTTTATCTAATTTTATGTATTTATACTATATATATATATTTATAGTTTTAGTTACTTATATATATATATATATATATATATATATATTTTTTTTTTTTTTTTCTTAAGCACGTTCAAATGTACCTCACATTTCTGTGCCAGTAGCATATTTATTTGTAAATTATGTATGATTTATGAAATAAATATTATTATTATTATTATTATTATTATTATTATTATTATTATTATAAACAAAGTTGTAAGTTGAAGAGCTGTATAGTAATAGTATAAATTGTGACTTACAAAAAAGTCTATACCTACTACTTCATGTGATATTATTATGTGGCGAAATTTTTATCAGTGTATGATTCAGAAAGTGACATTCCTATAAACTTTATATATTGTTGAATCCTCGTTTTCATATCAAATATCAAACAAAATTTATTTTCGTATCTCTTAAAACATGTTATTTTACCGTTCATTAACTTTGTATTTAAATATTGACTATATTGTTTTTTATTTTAAATGAGTTAAATATTATTATTTGATGTCAGATCGTCATAAGAATAGTAATTATATACCAAGGTAGAGAAGAAATTTTTCATAGCCGAGCGTATTAAATCCCGAGCTGGGTAGCAGCGAGGGATTTAAGAGCGGGAGGCTATAATAGTCTTCTCTACCGTAGTTTATACACCCTGTTCCAGAACTCGCGTACCGAAATTAAGAAGGTGATTCTACATCCAAAAATATGAAAAAAAGTTTCTATAAAGGTTGGTCCGGAAATGAGCCCTAAGGGAGCTACGGCCGTTCGAAGATGACGTATTGAATGAAGAACAAAAAAAAGCACCAATAAAATTTTAATGCTGCAGGGTGATTCTTCATTTAAAACTGAGCAAAAAAGTATACACCAAAACACCTAAATTTAATATTAAAGGAGTAATAGCCTTTTAAAAAGTAACGTTTTTGGTGGCACAAAATGTTACTTCCTCTTAATTGCATTTTTTTTTAATAACGGTTGCTCCTACAGTGTTACACTATATGATATTTTATATGTATTTTTACTCTAGAAATCTATATTTTTTACAACAAATCCAAAAAACATACACATAGAAAAGTTTGGGGCAAAAATGTTTTAAGCCTCATATATTTTGTCCGTCTGGGCACGCCTCTGGATAAATTAAAAAAATAAATTAACATAAACTTATTGCCCTTATTAATACTAGTATACATGCAAAAGCTCGCCGCTCTAGCTTAAACGGTACCCGAGTTATTAATTAAAAACCTTATTTTTATTACAATTTTAAAGGGCCCTAGATCCCTTAGGGCTCATTTCCGGACCAACCTTTATAGGAACTTTTTTTATATTTTTGGATCTAGAATCACCTCTTAAATTTTGACATGCCAGTTATGGATCACCCTGTATATTAGTTTTTTCACTACTAGCACTATTTAACTATTTTTATTCAAATAATAAAATAAATTATTAACAGAAATGATATTTCTGGATATTTTGATAAAAATCAAGTAGCCTTGATCAATGACATTTGCTCAAGTAAATACTTTGAGCTGACGTTTAAAAATTTAGTTTTTTTTTTTAATTTTTCATAATATTTAGCTAATTATTGATTGTATTAATTGGTAATGATTATAATTAATTATATTTAATAAATAAAAAGTTATTTACAGCTATTTTCTTGGGTTTAATTAGTAAAAATTGCACAAAGAACTGAAACATCTAAAGTGACTGAAATCAATTGTTTATAAAATTTACTCCTACTAGGAGAGACAAAATTATTATTGCTATAGGTGAAGAAAATTGATTCCAAAGTCTGAAAACATGATAATAGTCGTATGTTCTAAAGCTAGTGGTCAAAAAACATAATAATTCATTAAAAAAGAGTCACTGACAGTGACCTTAGTTTAACAATTCCATTTTTACAGATAATTATCTCGGCAATCGGAAAATAATAAGGAAATTTTCCAGTTTCAAATGCACTAGGTATATTTTTTAAAAAAATATGTAGATTTTTTGTGTGGAATATAAAAATCTTAAACTTGCCAGCACGCATCCGCTATACTGCCGTGCTATGAAAGACCCGTATCCCCGTAGCTCCATTTGTAGCATAATAGCGTGAAAACGTTGACCAAAGTCCAAACGTTGGCATGCGTCAAATAGAGATACGGGGGTCTTTCATAAACGGCTGTATACGCGCAAAATATTTCGACCTTTTATATATTTTGACTTTATTTTCCAAGTAAACAAATTATTATTTTAGCTGTAAATAAAATTTTCAACAACATATTTTAGAGTTGCGACAACTAGAAAGTGATTTATATTTTAAAGTATTTTTAAGTGGATTTAACCGTATACGGTTAGTTCTAATGGTAAAGACATATTCCGGAAATAGCTGAAGTGTGCCAACAGACGTGCTGCGATCCCCTTATATTCAGTATGCTAGGATAGTTGTAGATTTGTTTTTTTTTACTAAAAAACCGTTTTAAAACAAAGCCAGATTTTATAAAAAAAAACAGAGTTTTTTGTTTAAAAAGTCATGCATGATGAATAACAACTTTTTTAATTTTAAATATATATTTTTTATGTAATTATAAACACAATATCGGTTATGGGTAAACCGTGCCATACAAGGTTTTATCCAATAAATAGCTTAAGAATTCATATTTTTATTAAAAATTTTAATAACATTTACAAGAAAATAATTTTACAAGTGAGAGTTAAGTGGGTAAAATAAATAATTATCCACTCAATAAAGTAAAAGCCACGCGGGGGTTATTATTGAGTGTATCTATTTAAAATAAAGCTGGTAATTCTTATTATCTGTATGTATTGGATAAAATCATTTTATGGTTCGCGATATGTAACATTCATCCCGGAGAAAATAACTTAGTTCACCAGCTCTTAGATTATAATAGTTTTATCCGTCGCAAAGATTGCCCTCCCTCATCCGTTGACCATTGTTATTTATGACTGTATTGCAGTTTACACACTCAGATATACATTTCACAACTAATTAGATCATATTCCATTTTCATTAAACTAATCGAAAAGTTTAGACATTAATCATTTTGTCATGGTAAAAACGTAACTACACTACACACTAGGGTGCCCAGGACCTACGAAATTGTTTGGGTCCCAACCCTAAAAATTGTTCCTGATATTCTTTTTAGATTTTTTAAAAAATATTTAGAGGTCGCGGCCGGCGCTTTTTCGAATAGAAAATCATGTAAAGGGTTTTTATATTTTTAAGGGTATATAAACTTTGATTTGAAAAAAAATTAAGGTTGGTTTTTGACCTAAATGAACATTTATAGGGGGTGGGACCCTAAAAAAAACATTTGTTAATTTTTAATGACTTTACCTTACTTACCTTACCTTACCTACACACAGATAAAAATCATATCTCAATCCAAAGAAACATTATGGCGTTGAGTTCTGGGTTAACCTCTATTGCCTATAAAAACAAAAAAAAACTGAAGTAAAATTAACAGAAAAATATCTATTTTACTATAACATACTGATTAATTTAATGTAATTTAAAGTTTGCATTCAAATTACATAAATTTTAGGTATTAGTTTTTCTTAAAATTTTACCGGTTTTTAATCATTTTATAAAAGAAAAAATGAGCCATCTATTATTGATTATTTAAACCATGTTATATGTCACAACAATATGACATAAACTTTAATTATTGAATTATAATTTGTAAATAGATTGTGAAATTTAATAAAAATCTTGTTTAAATGTTTATTTATAAAATAATATTAATAGCTAATAGAAAAAGTCCAAACGTATGGAATATTCATTCCGTGCTCGCGGGGCTCGTATGACAAAATTTCCGTTCATGCAGAATATTGTCTATTTTATACTACTTATACAGTATGTCCCCGGATGAAGTTACAAAGAGCATTTTTTTTAATTTGATATCTCAAACAAGGTCACTTTTGATAACTTGCCCTGTTTGTTTTTAAACTTCCAAAATACTATGCACTTTTTGTATAACTCTTATGGTTCATGAGAAAAAGTCCCCATTTTGAAGAAAAAAACCATTATCTCATGAACCGTAACAGTTATACAAAAAGTGCTTTGTGTTTTGGGAGTTTGAAAACAAGCAGGGCAAGTTAATCAGACATAACATAACATAACAAACGGATTCCTTGAACCAAGAACACGTGTCTTTGTATATCGACACTCCCAAGCAACAAGGATGTAACTCAAGTTAGACCCATTTTGAGTTATACTCATAGGTAAACGCCTTGAAAAAAGATACACATGGTGGTACTACTCAGGTTTCTCCACAGTCCACTTTAAGCAAAAGTTTACTTAAAATCACTAAAGTAAGAAATTCTAAACTTGAATATTATCAGAAACAAACAGTAAATAAACAATAAATACTTAAACAGTTAAATAGAGAATTTTATAAGCTTTCAAATGATGTATCACATGACTTCCTTTTCCACTTCAATCATTTAGCCACCCTTAAATAACAAAAAAAAAATATTTTAGAAATTTGGCTGTCATGAAAAATGACAATATATGAGTTACGGCTTTGTTGCTTGGGGGTATCGATATGTTCAAAGCCATATTCTCTTGTTTCAAGGCTGGCATTTTCTTGAACCAAAGTCAATGTCCTTAAATGAAAAGCACGGGTTTTGGAATAAAAATCCGCGCTCTTTATTCAAGGACATTGACTTTGGTTCAAGAAAATGCCAGCCTTGAAACAAGAGAATATGGCTTTGAACATATCCAAAGACACGTGTCCTTGGTTCAAGGAATCCGTTTTTTCTATGGAGTGACTTTTTTTGAGATATCAAAAATAAAAAAAATACCCTTGTTAACTCCAACCGCGGACATACTGTAGAATATAGTATTTTATTGGATACTATTATAACAAAATCAAACTTTAACAAAACATTTCACGTGATTAAATTAACTCTAAAATAAAAATTTAATCAAGTTAATTACTGACCTAAAAACGATTGTTTGTTAAAAGTAAACAGGCAAACAAAAATTTATAGACACCATCGCCGACAATTGAAATCGCCATCAGCCAGGTTTAAATTAGGCGTAACACTTTTAGTCCAGTCAAATCATAAATAAAAATTGCAATAAATGTACATGGGCTGATATTATAAACGGTAGTAGTGGATGGTAACAGAACAATCCTGTTAGTTTTCACCGGGTGTCTTGAATTTTAGGGGTGAGTGGCTTAATATGCATCTTACGATAAAAATGCATATAACCAATTTTGTAAAGGATGAAATTTTCAACAATTTTTTTTTTGGATAATTTTTTAATATATTACTAACAATCGAGGTAATTTAAAAATAGCCATATTGGAGGTGAAATTGTTTTTTTCCATTTTTCAGTCAATTGAGATATCAAGTAGTTATAATCAAATTTGTAACTCATGAAATTCTCTATAAGCTTCATGTATTTTAAATTTTCATAGGTACTTTGGTACGGTTACAGATGGCTCAACTCGACTTTTCAGCGCCCACTGTAACCATAAAAAAATACATTATGAAAATGCATAATGTATAAAACTTATAGAGAATTTCAAGAGCTACAAGTTTGTTCATAACCACTTTTATCCAAAGATTAATTTGGCTGAAAAATCCAAAAAAACAATTTCACCCCCAACATGGCCATTTTTGAATATTTATAACTCGATTGTTATTGTTATATTAAAAAAAATGTTCAAAACAAAGATTGCTGGAAATTTTGTCCTTTTGTCCAAAATTGGTAATATGCATTTTTATCGTAAGATGCATATTTAGCGAGATAACCGCACTCACGCCTAAAATTCAAGATAGCGGACACCCCTTACGCAAAATACCCGGTGAAAAACTAACAGGAGTTTTCTGTTATTATCCACTACTTTTTAAAATATCACTCCGTCTACATTTATTGCAATTTAACATAGGAATTTCTCGTTATTTGTTATTGCAATTTAACATAGGAATTTCTCGTTATTTGTTTGTTTGTTTGTTTAACCTCGTACTATTCTAGTGTGGGCTAGTAGTAGAGGAAATTTCAATTATTAATTAACTGAAAAAGGCGCCAGTGAGAATCGAACTCACGCTAGTAGACATACGCGCTAGCCACTACGCTATGCCTCCCATTTGACTGGACTATTTTGTTCAACTAGATCGTTTACGCCAGAGCTTTATGTGTTTTTTGTGCGTGAAAATAATTTACCTTGTGGCCAACGGTGCATTAAAGCAGTCCGATCCTGGTTGGATGAATTTGGTGCAAATGTGTCGCGGCGGCTAAATGGGCAGTGATAGAGCGTCGCACGGACGCTGCCAAGTCGACGCACTTTGTCGAAAACCATAAAAAGTATACTTTTACAGTTATTACCGATATTATTTAAAAAATACTGCTAACAACAAAAGAATACTTTTTAATATTATAGCCAAAAAATACTGCCTGAAAACAATTGAAAAAAAAAACAATAATTTTCAAAAAAAAAAATAAAAAATAAAAATAAAAAAAAAATTATAGCCTAGAACTTTGGATTATCAACCTATGGTCAAAATTTGAAGTCTTTAGCTCGAAGATTTCTTGAGTGGTTACAATTTTCCCGGACAGACAAACCGACCGACTGACAGATTTGTTTTACGGAATTCATATTTTTTTACTATAAAACGTCGAGAAACATAAAAAAAATCAATAAACATTTTAATTTTTTTTGCTCAACGCAAGACTTTACTCGAAAAAAGTAAAAATCAAAAAGTTTAAAAACAAAAAACAATCAAAAACAGTTTTTTTTCGTCGAAAAAAGAATAAAAAAAATTATTTAATTTTTTATAATAATTTTTTATTTTCACCATCTTTTGACCCCTTACCATACCCTCATTTTTACCAAAAACAATCCCAACCGAGAAGTTTGGACAAGGAAGGACGTAAAGAAAGCAATTTTTTTCTAACGTAGGAATTTTCTAGGGGAAAGTAATAAAATTTAGTTAAATGTATTATATTGGTATTAAATAAAATTAAACGGGAAAACATACTCATAAGTAAATTTTATGAGGTTATTTGAACAAATTTGGATCCAAGTAGTCTTACGTCAGAAAAAGTAAAATTACATACTTAAAAATTAATAAGGTTTATATTACTTCGGCATAAAAAAGTGATGAATATTCAGACCAATGCGTCAATTTTGCAAATATTTCGGTGATGTGTCCTTTAATTTTTTAGAGCCGCGTGAGCGGTAAAAGAAATAATATTTACTTTAACATATTATGTTAGTTTCTATCTTTTTGTTGAATTGTTTCTAAAAGCGCCACTTTTTGTATAATAAACCTGTACGAAAAGTTTAATTTTTCTGCCTAGACCGCAAAAGTAAAATAGTCGACGAGGGTAATAAACCTAAGAAATCGAGATTTAACTTTTTGCCCGTGTATTATACAATATTTTTTATTCGATTGTTACTAATTATAATAAATTATTGAAATATACTTAATTGCAAAAATATTTCTTTTTACTGTACTTATCTAGTTATCCATGACAACTTTCTATCCAATCAAATCGCTAAAAAACAATCGAACCGTTTCTTTTGCGTACGGTTTCATTTTCAAATTAAAAAAGCTATAGCTTGGTGATTAATTTCTGTTAAAATGTGTCTGTTATGAAAATAGTAATACTTCTAAAACCGTTCTATGAATATTATAAATATTGAAATTGATTTTACAATTGAAAATTTGTGTTTTTAATTTGTTTTAGTGGATGAATACAGATTAATCAGTTAACATATATTTTGAGGTTATTTTATAGAATTAATTTTTATTTTGTTTGAAATGATTATAATAGCTGTATCTGGTCAAAAAGAACAGTTAGTTCAAGACCAAAAGTGACCTAAAGGGCATATTTCTTTATACATATTACAGTAAAGGCAAATTTGCCTAAGCATGCTTAAGCATCTTCTTTTAAAAAGCTTAAAAATAACAATTTTTAGTTAGCGGGCGAAAAAAACTTTTTGGCCCTAAGTTCAACTTTTCGCCCGTAAAACGAACACAAAGTGTCTCTTTTAGAATCAATCGAATAAAAAATTGTTTATGATACGCGGACGAAAAATGTTCTTAGGGCGATTACTGTTGCCAACCTCGCTCTTCTAGTTCAGATGGCTATCTCCGAGATCTCCCTAAAAACAGTATTTTTCGTATTATAAACTACTATTTCAATACTAACTTTCGGTAAACGGGTTTTACATAGTATTTAAAGAGAAGGGCCCTAGCGGAAGACTTTTTGGTAATAATCTAAAGCATACAAATCGGCATGCAAGTTACTTTTTAATTATTATACCTAGTATAGTTTTTATAAATATTTCTAGATCAGAGGTATCAAAAGTTATTGCACAAATATTCAACAAGTTTAACCCAGAATTTTAATCAAGTTTTCATGAAAACTTCTATAAAAGTTACTTTTACTAATTTCAAAAAACAGTTTTTCATGAGAAACGCATGGTTATGTTTTAGGTTATTAAAAGTGTTAAAAAGGTACACGGCTGCAACTGATCATCTATAGTTTATAATATTTTAATATAATTGGTCTAAGTTTCTGACCAAAACTAGAGTTGTTTTGTTTGGTTTTATTATTTACGGCTTGCTTATTTCTAATGACTAATGCGTGTTAACGTGAATAAAGCGAACAAAACAAAACAAAGTGTTAACGTGTCCACTTACTAGATTAGTAATTTATCGCTGTAATAACCATACATAAGCAAGCAGAAACTTAGTTTTAATGAACGCTATTCTCGACCCATCAATTTCTCAACTTAACCTGAAGATTGTGTTTAATAAAATGTTCAACATAGTTGATCGTACTTGCTGGGGGCATTACTTAGAAGATGCTGAGTTCAACGAGTTCCAACTTCAACTCTCCGAACTATACAACGGCAGCGAAATGCCTTCGGTAGCAACTCTTGGTTACAGCTTTGAAAGTTTATGTGGTTGACCCTCAAACTTGGGGTTTCATCTAGATACATGCAAAACTCCTTTTAGTCCCGGAATGCACCCTTAAGATGGCCATCTTGGCCTCTCCTTAAATCTTTCCGTAATGTTCTATAGTATATTTTTCCCTGTAGGATAAATGTCAAAACAGATTAACCATCTATGAACATTTTGAAATAATATAATAGTAATTATATACCAAGGTAGAGGAGAATTTTTTTATAGCCGAGCGTATTAAATCCCGAGCTGCGTAGCAGCAAGGGATTTAAGAGTGCGAGGCTATAATAGTCTTGTCTACCGTAGTTTATATATTATTTTTTTCACTACTAGCACTATTTAACTATTTTTATTCAAATAATAAAATAAATTAATAACAGAAATTATATTTCATGAAATTTTCATAAAAAACAAGTAGCCTTAATCAATGACATTTGCTCAAATAAATACTTTGAACTGACTTTTAATTTTTTATATTATTTAGCTAATTCTTAATTGTATTAATTGGTAATAATTATAATTAATTATGTTTAATAAATAAAAAGTTATTTAAAGCTATTTTCTTGGGTTTAATTAGTAAAAATTGCACAAAGAACTGAAACATCTAAAGTGACAGAAATTAATTGTTTATAAAATTTACTCCTGCTAGGAGAGAAAAAATTATTAATGCTATAGGTGAAGAAAATTAATTTCAAAGTCTGAAGACATGATAAATAATGGTATCTTCTAAAGCTAGTAGAGAAAAACTATATTAAGTAGTATTCCATCATGTCAAGAGATGGTTGTACCTGTTTAAGTTATAGAGCATCTACTTACATACATTTCTTAATAAAAAATAGTGCTTTAATAAAAAGTAAATATATAGCTGTAATACAGCTGCGATATGTTTATAAAAAAAAATTTTGAGCGAGGCATATTTTAATTTTACTCACATGAGTGACATCATAATGTTCTGCCGCCAAGGGCGACATCTTTAAAAGTTTAAATAAGTTTCGAGATAAGTTGACATACAAGTTATATATGAAGTGAAATTTTTTTAATTCTATTTCCAACAGTGTTTTATTTGTCCAAAAGAAATTTTTGTATTATTTTTTGACATTTTATCAAATTCAATATTATTTTTACATTTTTTTATTATTTAGCAAAAGCATTTCTAATTGTATTTTTTTTTTCAAAAATACGAAAATAAAATTGAGAAAAATTTAAAATTATTATTTTGAAGGAATAAATATACTATACATATGAAACCTACATGTGTAGACTTTACTTTTCAATATGACCAAATCAAAGCTGTGCAAGATACTCTGGTGACATGTGGTCATAACACTTTGAGATTTAATACAGGAATCATATTAGATTGTCCACTTTATTGCTATATTTTTATTTCGGTCGTACTGCCTGTGTCCGAAAGTATCGCTTTGTGTTAAATTTATATTTAAAATAACTAAATTTTAGGTTTTTGAATTTCCTCTTTAAATTTATATGTTTACTTTCTTGTTTTTCAAAATAAAATTTCACATTGGTTGGGAATACAGTGGTGGATCCAGAAATCTATGGCCTGACCCCATAAATCCTTAACTGTATGTCCTAGATACTAAATAACTAAACTAAAAAGTCTAGCCGCTCTAAAAATAAACTTTTTTCGCATATGCGCACATGCTAAAAAAAGTTACAGTCCAATAACGTGAATCATGTGATTAATGCATAGACAAGGAAAGACCTCCAAAGCCGTTGCGGAATACTGTGATAAATGTGCCTAGCGCATCTGCGATAAACTTGCACATGCGCACCACTATTGTTGTTTTTGACGAGTATTTTTAACCTTAGTTTTACCTAAACGCATTTTCACATCACCATCCCTCTCAAAAACGCTCGGTAGTTAATTCACTTGTTCATAGGGCTTTCATGATTTCAGACAAGAATTCCCTAGACACAGAACTCCTTAAACTAACCAAAGCCTTGACCATGAACGGTTATACCAAAAAAGACATTAATAAGACCATATACAAATACAGAAATCCCAGACCCAAACAACAGGACAATAGTAACAATGACAGACAGACACAAGTTATACTTCCCTATGTAAGCGGTATCACGGATAAAATAGGTAAACTTTGAAGAAGTCAAATATTAAGCCTATATTTCGGTCCAACCAAAAATTAGGTCAATGTTTGACTTCAACAAAAGACAAAATACCCCTGAGTTCAGAAGGCGAATATAAAATACTCTGCTCCTGTGGCACGGTTTACATAGGTGAAACTAAGAGAAAAATTTCTACAAGACTTCAAGAGCATGAGCGCAATATAAGAAAGAAACAAATTTCCTTATCGGCAGTAGCCGAACATGTACATGAAACAGGTCATAAAATCAATTTGTCTGAAACAAAACAAATATTAACAGAAAACAGAAAAATGCCAAGGAAGATACGGGAATCGATAGAAATCATCAAGCATCCTAACAATATCAATCGGGACACTGGTTACCACTTACCTGCAATATGGAAGTCTTTGATAGGAAAAACCTCGTCACGGGTGAATAACCACAACTCGTCATAAATAGTGACACAAGTTGATTCGAAATTTAGTTTCAGATTAATCCCTGAAGATGTTTCTAGTAGTAAGAGACGAAACGTCGGAAAGTGAAAATCCATTAACACGGTCTAAACCCGAAAGTGAAAGTTCTTTATATTTTATAAGAATTTTTCGAGGTGTGTTTGAGTTTCGGGATTTTGTACACCTACTTTGAGTACACCAGGGATTGACTCTTTGCTCTTTATAAAGCAACAATACAGGTTAGGTTTAAAGATATAAACAAATGCAGCAAAAACAAACAATTAAAACACAATGGAAGTCGAAAAATGAACAGAAACAAACGACGATCTGACAGTACTGACAGTATAAACAAACTACTAATAATTCGTCACCCCAGTATTGGTTTGCCATATCTCTATTTTTGGACGTTTTAAGATTTTTACTAGGGGATTTTTGGAGATAAGACAAATGAATACTGGGGTGATGAATTATTTTACGACCGACAGCATTTCACAGCTGATAGAGATGCGTACTGCGCAAGGTCAGATATATTGCGTTAATTCATTTCGCTGCTCTATTCTGTCACAAAATAATCTTGCGCAGGCTGGACTAATGGTTCTCTTTTCTTCTCTATGGATTAATGTCATTTATATTAAATCCAGCGTGTTTCGTTATTTGTAAACAAGCGCATTCAAAAAATATTTTTTTTTTGAGTGGTAAAATATATTAGGACTTTTCGGTATATTTTGGTTGTACACGGAAAGAAATTAGTGGGCACTGCGCTATACATTATAAGATATTTGGTAATAGTGGCAAATTATAGAGATTTAAACATATTATAAGGGACATATATTCAGCTGTTTATTTAGTTTTATCTCTCTCCTCCACATATTACAGCCTAGTCTTAAGGAATATAAAGTTAATGTCGAGGAGCCGCGGTCCTCTGCTAATAAGGCTGCAGGAGGAATTCTTGGTTTGTGTTGGAGCCTCCGGTCCGTCCCGAGAGGTCTGCGGTCACAAGAACATCCATTCCGCCTTATATTCCGCCAACCACTGCCCGCCAAACTTACACTTAGTTACGTGAAGTTCGCGCTCATGATGTATGTTGCTATTAAATTCGAACATCTTCGGATAGTTGGAAATTGTAATGTATTATCCTGGCCTCAGGACATTTCTACACAAACAGAAATATGTTATTTAACTACAGTAATAATTGTTAAGAAATTGTCCACTTGGAATGACCCATCTTTAACATGTTGCAAAATACTGGAATCCAGAAAAATTAAAAACACCACCAGAATTTTTTTAAAAATCTAAACCGATGCATCAACCATACTAATGTATCAAGATTTATCTTTTAAACTTAAAATTTAAATACATAAGAGAAATGGGGGTCCTGCAATACATCATTTTAAAGCGTATGAACTTTTCTATTTAACAACATATTTTTTAATTTTTTGTTAACATATTTTTGGGGGTTAAAAATAAGGTTGAAAATGGGTATTTTCGTCAAAATCTATTTAAAAAATAAAATTAATTATTTTATGTTGCAAAAACGTAAATCGTCATCTAAAGGCTCTAACGGTCTAACTCCAAAACGTCATATTTTTCAGGAGACGTAAAAAACGATTTAAAACTTAATTATAGCAATTTAGAACTTTAAAACTAGCTTGTTCACAGGTAAAAATGTTTGAAATGTGTTAATGTATTTAAAACTTTTCATTGTTATCTATTTTATATAAATTATTTGAAAATTAAATTTTAACCACAGAATCTAAATTCACTAATGGTCTAACTCCAAGGGAAGATAAAAGAGGATACCTATCGTATTATATCGCGTAATATTATTACAAAAAATTTATATTTTTATATTTAATATATAATATTACTACTAGGTAGGCATAATATATATACATTATTAATGGCAATAATTATAATTATCATCAAACAGTAAATTAACAAATATTTGAAACGGGACCCCCTGTTGTCGAGAAATAGTTAGACATTAGTGACAGTTCTCATTTAATTGTTTTCTCACAATCATATGATGAAGTTAGACACTTAGCGACTTAAAATATTTACATTTTTGCATTTTTTGAGGCTGATATTGGTTTAATGCAACTTTTTTTTTTGAAGTATGTTGGTAATCAGATAATGAAGCAAATTTGATAAAAATCTCATTTTTGAAAAATTTGGAGTTAGACAACTAGAGCCTTTAATGGACGAAATAATACTTTTTTCTATTTTGTGACTCTTATAAGCTCATAATCACACGCATTTTGCGTGTTCCTATAGAAGAGATCTTTACTTTTTTTTCTGTTGGGTTGGCAGCATACAAAAGCCTATCTCTTGACGTTTTGCGTGCAAATGTCAATGTCGATTTAAAGTTTAATTTTTTACAAAATTCTGTGTTCGGGTTATTTTTTACCGTGTTAAAATTGTGGACTGGTTAATTGCAGTGAAAAAAGAAAAGATGACTGTAAAATATATCAAAATATCATTTGTTCTTAGAATTTTAAACATAGTGTAAACTGTAATGCCAACCCAAAACAAAAATCCCTAAATCAGTCATCAATTTAAATGTAAGTTTTTTAAATTTTCGAGCAAAATAGAAAAAATTGTATAAAGCACTCGTTTCATAACACGTTTTTAGAGCACCAGTACTCTAGAAAATTCGCCGCAAGCGGCTCGTTTTCTAAACTTGTACTCGTGCGCTAAAAACGTATGTTATGAAACTAGTACTTTAATATACTATTAAACTATTTTTAATTGATATAAATAAACATTTCCAAAAAATATTTAAAAATACCATTTTTTAGAAAAAAAAATTGAAAAATTAAAAAAATATAGGTATAGTTATATGGAGAATTTTATAAGCTTTAAAATAATGTATCGCACGACCACCCTTTCCATTAAAAAAAATCTCTCCCCATACCCCACAATATTTTGGGTTGTCTTATTTAAGTGTTACATATTTGAAGTCGATATCTCAACTCGTTCAATAGTTAAATCTTTTGAACCGCACGGTATGTAGTCGATTAGATGATACCTGACTTAACTCAAAAAAAAAATAGTTCATAATTTACTTGGAGGATATTAAGGAGCTTAAGAAGTAGGATTGTTATAAGGGAGTAGAGAAATTAAAAGTAGGGATGTTGTTAGTCTGACATCAAAACTACCGAGGGGTAGTTAATCAACCTAAAAAAACAACAAACTTAGATTCTTGGGTATTATTTTCAAGAAATCTGCTATAGAACTATTTCTGTATCACTTTTGCTATTTTGCAATATTGCTAATAACTTTTTTTTACTTGATTTAAAATATTGTTTTTCTGTGAGTATTATCCTCGTTTCAGGACATCTCTACTACTTTGCATTCATCCTGCTGATATTCTAAATTAATGAACTTTACATCCTTACTTTTACACGCATTCCTTTTGATGTAATTTATTGTTTATCCTTAAAATGGGTCAATGTCTAAAAAAATATGGCTACACCGAGAAAAAAATATATTTGTTAAAAATATATTTTAATCACCACTATTAATAAGTACAAAAAAACAAGGAATAATAATGTGCGTTAGTAATGGTAACAATTTATAATATATTTGATCAATTCTTACTTTATATATAATTTTTCTGTTTTTTTTTTCTAGTTCTTTATATATTATTATTATTATTATTATTATTATTATTATTATTATTATTATTATTGTGTACACTGAGAGCTCGTTACCGCAGTTAATACTAAACGTTTTTGCTTATTTGGAACCCCACGAAAATTTAGTTAACATTTACTGGTTGTTACAATTACCAGAACTATAACAACGTTAAATATTACTGCAACAACCACTGAATGTTAACTAAACTTTTGTGGGGTTCCGTATAAGCAAAAACATTTAGTATTTACTGCGGTAACTAGCTCTCAGTGTACTTTTAAATAAAAAAAATAAACATTTCATGTGTATATTAGGGTGGAACGAAATTTTTTTTGCCCCCAATCATATAGCACTATGCACCAAAAGTTGCCTCTATTATAGAACATAACCGGTAATTTTTTTAAATTTTTTTGGAAGTTTTGATTCCCCACGGGGCCTTGAAATTAATCAAAATTTAAGAAATTTTAAATTTTGTTGAATGAACCAATATTAATCCCAATTTGAAAATTGCATTATAGGGATTTTTGAGGTTGCTGAAATCGAATCTAACTCCCTGAAGAAGAGTACACAATAAGACTCGAAACGTTGGAGGAAATATAATTTTTTTAATTTTTAATTTACTATCTATTGTTCTTTAAAGAAGATTTTAAATATAATACTATAACAATTGGGAGGATTGGTGTAGTGGACTACCGCGTCGTACTTGACGAGTTTACTACCCAAATAGGGTGAGTTCGATTGTCACCGCGGCGCCGATTTGCCTTTTTCAGTTAATTAATAATTGAAATTTGGCGAAGGCGTAAGTGAAGCGGACACTCCCTATAATTTGATTCGAAAGTCAATTAAAGCCGGTGGTTCCCTCTACTACTAGCCCACACAAGTCCTGGACTTAGAATAGAATAGTACGAGGTTAAACAAAAATGTATGTAAATGTAAATTAATTTATTTAATTTTAAAGATATATTTTAGACTAATTTGTCTGACTAGATATAATATGGCAATAAAAAAGATGCAATTAATAATCTTAAACGAGAATTTTTGATAAATAGGTAGAGTATGAACAACTTATTATTAGATTATTTAAAACAAGCCAGTCAAAATATTTTTAGAATTTATAGTACCGTTGACAAATTGGACTGCTTTACAATAGTTTATAAAAAGTTAGATCAAAAGGTTATTTTAAGCTTTAACATGCAAGTATTTTTGAGCAAATTAAATTTAACATTTATAGATATAGATTAAATTAAACATTTATGTAATTATACATTTAGATTATAGATAAAAAAGTCTATTTCTAACCTAATAAAAAAATGAAACATTTTCAACTCGAGAGATGCTATTTGGCCGAAACGTAGCCTATTTTTTTTCTTATGTGGTAGAACTGAATTTTATTCACAAGCATAAATAAATAACACATTACCTCGTAAAATTCACCATTTCGAGTTACAGCGTGGCCTTTGAATGGGACGGATGTTTCTTTCTTGGCACATTCCAGTGCAGCGAATTTGCCATCTTTTATGATGTGCCTTGTGTATTTTTGTTTTACCGTCTTCTATGATGTGCCTAGAGTATTTTTATATTAATGTATTATGTACAAGTTAAAGTGAACCATATATTTGTGGTTATTAATCGTGTGAACTGTTGAATTTTAAGTTAATAATAATGGACGTTTGAAGATATTTTTTTTTGTGTTTTTAATGATAACTTTTTATATTGGCGTGGAAATTACTACAGTAGTAATTTATCAGTGATAGTGCGCAAGTCAGGATACATATCCGATTAGTACTTGCGCACTTGAAACCTCATGATTATATTGAGAAACCCTGGTTAATTATTCGGAAGAAAAAGACCAAATACAGAGAGAGAGAGAGAGAGAAAAAAAAATCACTATTTTAAATGATCTTCTACATAAATTTTGCAGATCTATAGGGTCACTATAAATTTCAACTAAATAATAATTTAAATAAGTGGCTTGTTGTTATTTCCTATTATTAGTCTCGGTATGAACCATATAATATATAAATAAATATGTATTTTTATTTTTTTTTTAGTATAAATAAACAAAAATGTAAACTTCAACTGTTTACAGACAAGGCCATAGTTTTTCCATCTATGCGGTAAAACGAAAAGCCAAAAAACAGGTTAGATATGAATTCATATCTAACCTAGGTTAGATAAGAAAAGCTTTATTAACCTTTAAAGAAACAGACAAAAATGATAGGTTTTGCAACTTTTTATAATGCATATAAAGAACGTTTTTCTGTATGTTTGTGAATAAAAGACTTCATGCGCTGTTTTTAAAACTGGGCCAAATCAACTTAAAGAAACAGAAAATAGTGTATTTTTTATTTGTTATAAACATGAACATGTTTGTTTAACCTCATACTATTCTACTTAATATAGCATCCTCTAAGCTTAGGACTTGTGTTGGCTTTTATCTTTTCATCTTTGCTAAATTAATACTCTGTTTTCAAAATTTGACCAAATAAACTTAAATAAAAAAATTATCTATTGATTTGTTATAAACATAAACATGTTTGTTTAACCATTACCAATCTACTTAATTAAGCATCCCCTAAGCATAGGACTTTAGTTTTAGCAAGTTTTTAAAAAGCATATTTTTTTACTTAAAGAAATGAAGATTTTCAATTTTCTACCAAAAAGTACAGTTAAATATATATTTTGCTTTTTAAAATGTCGCATAAAAATATACTGTGGATAATAAATAATAATCTGCTTTAATTTTAAACTCAAAAATAAACTTGTATGGTCAATTTAATAGGTGACGTTCCTAATTTTAACATAAAACTTTTTAACTCTAAATCTTAAACATTTTCACTTGAAAGTCGCCTTTTAATTACAAATCCAATGCAAATGGAAGGGACCCACTTGAAACTTTTAATTAGCTGAGATTTGTATATACTTATATACCAGGCGTTTCAACTAAGGACGATCAACCTTCTTATGGACATTAAGAAATATATAAATTTCAATTTTGCTGCTTTAAATAGAGAAAAATCATCATTTTAGTAAAAAATAGTTATTTTCTTAACTAGTGTATTAAGTGGATAAAATCACTTAATACACGAGTTGAGAATTTAATTTTATCCAACACCTTGTTATTTTTAAATAAAAATCTATAATTTTGCGAAAAATTATGTCAAAAATATTAAGATTAAGTTTTCTTTATACCAAAATAATAGGTAGCCATGGCCTAAGTATGCCTATTAAAAATAAACAATTGCTAGTTTTACATTTCTTACAAACGTCAAAATGGAAGGGGTGATGACAGAATTTTTAATAAAAACAGTATTTTATTCAAAAACTAAAGAATAATTTGGGGTTTTCTTTAATTTTTATGGTTTAACGTGCTTCTATTTATAGAATAGTTATAATACTTAATTAATAGGGTATGTAACTAATTTTGAGTGAGATCAAAAGCTGTATGTAAAAGAGTGTGTGAAAAATTTTTTAGTCACTAATGGAAAAAAACTTACTTTTGACATTTAAAATAGTGCTTAAAACAAGTGTTTCTGTGAAGGTTTGGATAAAAGTATTTTTTCTGCAGTGTTTAAAAAAGAACACACATTTCTGTTGTTGATTCCTCGAGGATCGTAAAAAAAATATGAAAAAAGTTTCTATGCTTATGGAACCTTCAAGTATTACGTAACGCACATTTTAATCATTTTGTACCCCCATCCCCCCCCTGTAACGCTATTTTCATATACCATTAACATGGGCGTAACACTCCAAAATGATAATATAGCTATAAGTTTTGTATTTATTCTTAGATGAATCACCTGGTGTATACGTCCAGAATGATTCACTCTATCAGAATTATTTTAATAATCTTGGTAATATGTTTTAAGATATGCAGAGATGGACCCCATTTTAGCCCCATTTTCCGCCTATTAGGAGTATCATGGCCAAGTTGGACGTAATAGCCGGAGAATGGACATAAGATTGGTGTACTGCATTGTTTGGAAAGAAGAGCAAATCTGATATATTTCAGTTATTAAATATTTAGTTTTATGTCGAATAAAATAACACATATTTACATTCCGAGACACATACATAATAAAAAAAATGCTCGTTTTTAAATATTATATACCTAAAAGTAAGTAGGTTATGAGTAAAATAAAAGGAAATGTAGACCCGTACATAATTATGAAAAACATGTTTATTCGCAACTGTATATGTAATACATACATTATAATGTAATGTTATTACATGTAATGACATGTATTAATAAAGTTTGGGAAGTATGTGATTTCTTGTCCCACTGTTTTCCACGCCTGGACCTAACCTGTAATAAAAAAAGAGACCAGTAACCTACTTATTACTGGTCTGTATTTATAAATCATTAATTTTTGCTAGATGGCGCCACCGACTAAAATATCTTTAGGCGAAATGGCTAAACTACTGTAGTCATGATAAACACGAATATAATCTAATACATTTTGTTTAAATAACTTAAATGTACAGTTTTAGTCAATGTTTTTATTTTGAGACTGAAAAGGATAATACATGTTATAAACGGTGCCTTGTGAGCTATCAACAAATGTTTTTTGTGGTTGTTTTAATGGATTAGGCGTATGTGAAACTTCAGTTTTATATGATTGTGCTTTTCTTGTGAAATGCAGGAAAAATGATTTGTGATAAATATGAAAAGAAATAAAAAACAAAGTATTATAGTAATATTTTTTTCATTCAAGAAAATTAGTTCTTTATCTTTAAATAAAAACAGTTGCGAATAAAATAGTATACAGGCCTCCAGGAAAATGGTACTTTTCCTCGACCTATAAATGGTTTCGGAAAAGTACTATTTTCCGAGTCGACCTAGGTAATTTTATATTTAACTTTAATAAAAACTAATTTAAAGCTATAAAAATTAAAAATTAGATTATTATTTACTTACCGGCTCCCGAACGGTAAGAAATTTACTTACCGATCAGCAATTTGTAAACATAACCTAGGCTAGGGAACGTTCAAGTATTACGTAATGCAAATTTTGATCATTTTAGACCCCCACCTCCCCCCTGTAACGCTATTTTCCTATACGATTAACATGGGTGTAACACTCCAAAATGACCCCCACCCCCCCTAGGAGTGTTACGTAATACTTAAACGTTCCCCTAGTAAACATGTCAAACTACCCGATCGTGCAAAAAAATAATTTAACAGGGGGGAGGCCGTAGGTTACTACCCCCCGGGTCCCGATTTTCTCTCGACGACCCTGTGTGTAAGCAGTTTACAGTTTACACTACGATATTTCAAAAACGCTTTGACCCAGTGACTTGAAATTTGGAACAAAGATTTTCAGTAGTAAACAAAATTTGTTCCAAATTTCAAGTCTCAATGTCAAAGAATTCTTGAAATATCATAGTGTAAAGTAGTTTTGCAAGGGACTTGCATCTTTTTCTCTACTATGCCTATCTTTCTTAACAAGGAGAACGTAAGATAAGACTATACACATAATTTCTTATCCGGATGAATGCACATTAATCTGCATCTCGAGAAAGGGGTGTAGTCCGCACCTTCAAGAATTTGGTTGAGTAACTAAGGTCCGGCACATAAGGAAATTACACTGGAACTGGCCTCAAATTCCTCCTCGTTTAATTTCGACCCCAGGACCTCTCTCTACCGACAAACGGGTTGCTACAGTTGCTGTTTCTTAGACCAGTCAAACGCATTCCTTAGATTAATTAAAATACCCTTACGTTATTATAACATAACTTAGTTAATAATTTTATTTTAGTATTTAGTATTTATTTATACTCGTTTAGGGACTTTTTTAAGGTATTTTACACCACAGAGTGTTAAGTTATACATATAATTTATATAGAACACAGCTCCAGCTTCTCAATGTTGATTATCAAATTTTTAAACTTTCAACTGCTCCTCCATAATCTTCCATGCTCGTGCCATATACGTATATCGTAAACTCCGAAACATCGTATCTGAAAAATGGGAACTTGCCAGAGACTAGAAATTATTTTTTTTATGGAATTAGTAATAGTAATTTAATAATTGACTAATTTATATGAATAAGAACTTATTGTTTATATGTAATTAATAAATTTCTAAATAAATACCTTATTAATTGTTTAAAAAAGGATAATTTGTTATACCTGTCAAGTGGTCATTGT
The DNA here is from genome assembly GCA_958510825.1 of Brachypterus glaber. Taxonomy (NCBI): domain Eukaryota; kingdom Metazoa; phylum Arthropoda; class Insecta; order Coleoptera; family Kateretidae; genus Brachypterus; species Brachypterus glaber. Next base: position 4,621,974 of record OY294048.1, on the reverse strand, counting down.
TTCGGAATAGGGTCTTCTTCGATTTTTGGTTTTAATTATTTTTAAAAACTAGAGGTTCTAATTATAATATATATGCTATTTATTTATTTTTTAGTCTACTTAAACAGGAGAAAAAAAATTATAAAATTTGAATTATTTTATCCCGCTCTACTGAAAACGTCACAGACAGAGTTTGCGCAGTTCAAATCAGTTTTGATTTTGTATGTTGGCTATTCTGATTGTTATTAAATAGATGTGACTGTCATGAAGCGTTGATGTGAGGTTATATTTTCCTATTTTTCGGTTTTATTTAGTTTAAGTTTTATTTGGTGTGTATTTACTGGACTTTTTATATTTCAAGACAGTGTATAGTGCATTTTAAAAAGGTACTAGTGCTCTTGTCCTGATTGAGTGGCACATAACCAATAACATCTTTCTCCATAACCTGCAAATATACAATATGTTTTAAAATATCCTCCACATTTTTCACAAACTACTCAAAAAAATAGTTTATCCACATGAACAGAACAAGAAACTCAGTAAAAACTAAAATTAAAATAAAGAGTGTATACTGACCATACATTTTTAAACCTTCGGAACTCCACACTAAAATAGTCCAAGTTTTTTGCGAAAAATTCTTTAACCATCACGTAATTAACGTGTAGTAAATTTTCGCTACTTGCTTTCACAAAAAAAATCCACTGAAGCCATTAAAGTAAAAACAAATAAAATAACTTTAAAAACAAACCGATTCCGAAATTTAACACGGAACTCTCCACTGACAGATAAAAAGTGAGGTTATGTCTACGCTAGCAGTTTAGCCACACTAAGAAATAAAATGTCGTTTCTGCGCAGTCTCTATCTGTGACGTAGAAAATAAGGCGCGACGAAAAAATTTAAACTTTAAATCGATTTTTAAAATAGTTAGCGTTATTGAAAAGGAAAATTACTTTACATTTACCTTACTATTATAAAGTACTTTGTAAATCAGTGTTCAAATATTAAAAACAAGACTTAGTGGAGAACCCTATTTACAAGGCGATATACAGGAAATCGTAAGCATAAATACACACACTTTATGCAAAGGCAACAAAAATAGTATATTAAAGTACTAGTTTCATAACATTCGTTTTTAGTGCAGGAGTACAAGTTTAGAAAACGAGCGAGTTTTCTAGAGTACTAGTGCTCTAAAAACGTGTTATGAAACGAGGGCTTTATACAATTTTTTCTATTTTGCTCCAAAATTTAAAAAACTTACATTTAAATTGATGACTGATTTAAGGATTTTTGTTTTGAGTTAAATTTTAAATCGACATTGACATTTGCACGCAAACCGTCAAGAGATAGGCCTCTTATGGGTCTATAAGAACACGCAAAATGCGTGTGATTATGAGCTTATAAGAGTCGCAAAATAGAAAATAGTATATTAAATAACTCGAGTGTGATAATAATATAATATTAAGTTATGTAATTTGCGACATAAGCTTTCAGTGCAAGAGACTGAATATGGAATACCAACTTTGTATAGTTGGATAATGAATAAAACAGAAGGTATTATGAATGAATGTACCTATGTAGGTACAACTGATGAAGTTAAATACGTAAAATAACCGTATTGTAAAAAATCAAACTATACTATATTACACAGGCCAACAAATTTTCAACTTTAGAAAGTTGATTTGGATCTGACAACTGAATTTGTGTAATTTAGTTGATTTCGAATATAACTTCCGTTTTTGTTTATCACGTAAGGGTTTTGAACAACCGCACAGTGGGTCAGGAAAAAAACAGAGAAAAAATTCTAAATTTTCGCTTAGGACTATTTTTGACACCGCTGATTTCGAATAAAATAACAAAAAATTTTAAAAAAATCCGCGCCATTAGGGTGATCCAAATTTTTATTTTTGTTTTGATATTTCTAAAAATGTGCCAAATGGCTTCTTTTGATTATATTGATGTAGACCAATGCCCCTACACTTCATGTTAAAAATTTTTGGCATAGCTGAAAAAAATTATACGAGATGAAAACAAAAAATGCTTGTTTGGCAGTCAGTGGGCCTTAACTAAGCCAGAAAATAAAAAACATCCGATCACAAAATCCTTGTTGACCTGTGTTATTATTAATTTGAGCCATTTCGTCTTAATAGCTCAATTTAATATTAATATAAATGCATATACGCCTCAAACTAATTATAGATTTTACTATATTTTTGCTGTTGAAAGCTCTAGTAAAACAGACACTTTAAAGTACCATCTTTAATAAAAAATCGTTTGCTTTTATTTGTAGAAATAAATAAAAAAGGATTCTTTATTCTTTACTCAGAATTCTGATATTTATTTGAAATCATCTGTCAAATAAATGTCTAAAGGGCAAGTAAAAACCAAAAAATTCTATATCCATTTATTTTCAGAATATATTTCTAAATAATTATTATTTTGTTATTCTTATATTGATTAATAATAGTATTATTTTATTAAATCTCCAAATGTAATTATCAGTTTAAACCCCTTAGAAATTAAGTCCTTTCTTGCAAAGTCAATATCAACATCGACCCCATTAATACCTGTACAGGGTCCACTGTACCCTAATAAAATTAATTATACAGGATCAAAATGTAAAGAAAACGCCAGTGGCGAACTCCTTAGTCTACAGAACAAAGTTGTTATTTTGACACATCCCTCCCCTCCCTCCAATCCCTCCTCATCTCCCTCCCACTTCTTCCTCCGCCCCCAACGCCAATTCATGACAGATGCAACTCCAGCATCAGTGAGCAAAGACTCCATTCAAACTAATTTTATTTTAGACAAATGAGCCATAGGCACTTCGCCTGTCTCTTAAAGATCCAAACAAACTATTGATGACGATCTTTTGAAACCTTTTGTATGTCAAGGTTTAATATGTGAGCATGTGTTTTTCTACTTAATAATTATTGTATAATTTGCTTATACATTTATTACTTTTTACCTTTAAGCGACCTGGATTAAGAAAAATTTCCATTGGTAATTTCAGAAAATAGTATATTCTATAACTAGTATGGAATAGACAATATTCCGCGAGCGCGGAATGACTATTCCATACGTGTTGTAGACTATACTTTTTCTTCGACTGCAAATATGAAACACTGCATGGCTTTAAACTGTAGACAAGGTTAAAAACAATGTTTTTTGTGACTCGACATTGTAAATGCAACAAAACACATATTTTTAAATAAAGCAATTAATGTTATTTAATAATTTTATCAAATTAGTAGTTAAAAAAGATTTTTATTTAATTTTAGCACATATTTACAAATTATAATGCAAATATTGAAGTTTATGTCAGATTGTTGTGACAGATATCAGGTTTAAATATTTAACAATAGATGGAACAGTTTTAATTTTTTTAACTAAATTGATAAAAAACTGGTCAAATATTAAGAAAAACTAATAAACTTTATGTAATTTTAACGCAAAACATTAAATTGCATTAAATTATTCAATATTTCATGGTAAAAAAAATATATTTTTGCTAATTTTGCTACAGTTTTCTTTACTTTTATAAACAAGAGATGGCACTACATGTGCTCATTCTAACACTTGATACAGAATATTCATACCGTATCTAGAGGTAGAATGGATTAATTCTGGGTTTGAAAAGTGTGTGTATTTGCTTACATTCGAAAGCAGTCGTAGAGAAAAAATATTTTTCGGTGTCGGTGTAATAGTGAGGTCTCTGAAGACTTTGATCTAATATTAAATTACAAACATTTCATTAATGGTTTTCCCACAGAAAAATCATGTAAGAAAGTGCCCACGGGCACTTTTCATATACTTGAAGTGAGAAATTATAATCAACGCTTAAATCTCTTGTTGAGTTTAGAACTTACCTTCATTGGTGGCTTTCATTAGCTATTTACATGGCCTCATTTAAAATCACCGTAATAGGCGGAATTGTCTGAATATTCTTTTTGACTATTCTTCTTCTAACTTTTCTTTATATATATATATATATATATATATATATATATATATATATATATATATATATATATATATATATATTCATTCTTAATGGCCTTTTTCTGGAAAATAATTGGCCAGCTCCTTGAATCATCTTCTTTAACCATCATTTGTTAGTCTCATACAAATTACAGATTACATTACATTAAATATTTGTTTAACCTCGTACTATTCTACTTAATTAAGCATCCCCTAAGTCCAGGTCTTGTGTGGGCTAGTAGTAGAGGGAACCACCGGCTTATACTGACTTTCGAACCAGTTTTTATAGGGAGTGTCCGCTTTACTTAGGCCTTAACCAAATTTAAATTATTAATTAACTGAAAAAGACAAATCGGCGCCAGTGAGAATGGAACACGCTAATGGCTAGTAGACTTGTCACCGCGTCTGTAGGTAGACCACTACACCAATGTAGTAGTAGTAGTAATGGTGGGGAGGTCAAGCCTGGCAACTAGACCTTATGGTCCTTTTTGCCTACCCCTGTGTTACTAGTTTTTCTACTCTAACGAGGATTTTTTGTTGTTGTTGTACCCCGGGACCTACAGTTTAGCGAGGAATCCGAAGCTCGTTTTTGTCGGCTTTTTTTTTTTGGCTAAGTGAGCGGCTTTGATCCTTAAGTTTATTGGCTGCCAGTGCACTTGGACCGGCGCCAAACTGCTTAAGGATCATTTTCGCTTGCAGCCTTAGTACAGATAATGGTTGCTTGAAAGTCCTTAAAGTGAGCTCGGCCAACAGACCTTACAGCTACCTTGCTGCTCCCTCTCGGTGCGCCCGGGTAGTATCACAGGTCCGAGTTATATGCGGCATTATCCACTGCAAACCTTTTTCTGTACTGTGTGCTTAGATCTTCGGCAGCACAAGCCAACGTGGTGGGGAAACGACGGTATTTTATTTCACCAATCCTCCCATGCCTAAAATCATCAGTCCGCCACTGGCAAACGGCAAAATGAATATCTAACCACTGCTAGATCTCTTGTTGAGTTTAGAAATTATCTTAAGAGATGATTAAGTAATGTTTCAATAGTGACCTTTGAGCAGCAATTTACATTACCTCATTGGAAGTCGCATTAGTATGCATGCATAGGCTTCTTGGACCGTTCAAACAACCTATTCCGCAAATCCCCGAATCCAACTGCACAATTTAATTACGTCCTGCAAACTTTGGCTGACCAGCAGATGAGCTATTCCACATCAAACTGAGCATTTAAAGGATTTGCCATGTTGTTTTTAAAAACTTGGTCGCTTGGTTCTAAAAGGGCCTTTGTCAATAGAAGTGTTTTCAAGTCAACTCTGATATATTTTGAAAACGCTATTGCTATTGACTCTTTTAGAACCAAGCCACAGAAATATATCAAAAAATTTCTCGTTTTCTCGTAGTATGTCAAATACACACATCGAAAAAATTATTGGTCCCCCAATTAATTTTAAACGTAAACATTAATTATTTTAACAAATACATATATGTCGGTTCAATTTTACATTTTATTGAAATGCATTATCACATGTAAGGTTATTTTCATGGAATTAAAAAATGTATACATTATTATTATTATTTCCCATTCATTGCTTTCATCTTATTTATGCCTCTTTTCTTGAAGGAGAAAAGAAACATGAAGGGGAAGAAAACCAAGAAAAAAGTCATTATTATTTATTGAAAAAAATCAGTTGTCACAAAATGTGAGAAACAAAGATGTCAATAACTAGTATGTTCTCTTCTGATCTCAAGCAAAACATTAACACGTCTGCACATGCCAATAAAAAGGTTGTTAATGGCTTCCTGCGATATGTTGTTCCATTCTTCTGGAGCAGCAACAATTAGCTCCTGGAGGTTCAACGTGGGGTTATCTCTATTCAAAATGGCCCTTTTTAGCATTAACCACACGTTCTCACAAGAATTCATGTCAGGTGAATTTGGTGGCCAGTTCATTTTTTGAACATTCCCTTGCTGTAGAAAATATGTTTTTCCATTCTTCTGGAGCAGCAACAATTAGCTTCTGAAGGTTGAACGTGGGGTTATCTCTATTCAAAATGGGCCTTTTTAGCATTAACCACACGTTCTCATAAGGATTCATGTCAGGTGAATTTGCTGGCCAGTTCATTTTTTGAACATTCTAGAAAATTAAATTTTCAAATTTTGTAACCCTTCGCGTGTGGTGGGGAGTGGCGTTATGGTCTATAAAAATGAAATTCCTCCAATTTTGTTTTGTAATGGAAAGACAATTTGTTGAATAATATTTTGGGAGTAACTGATTTGCTTGAGAACAGAGGAACACATTCTGATTATTGACATCTTTGTTTCTCACATTTTGTGATGACTGATTCTTTTCAATAAAAATTAATTGATACAATTTTTTAATTGGTCCAAAATGATCAAAATTTGCGTTACGTAATACTTGAACGTTCCCTTATGACCTTAAAAATTATTGAATTTTATTTATTTTTTCAAATTGAGTACTTATTTATTTTTCTTAAAATCTTTTTTAGGAACTTTTCGCCTGTCTAGTGGACACTGTCCACTCACATTTATATCTATATTGTAGCGACTGATTTGATCTGGAACAGCTCCTGCAAACTGGGCTGACCAGTAGGTATTATAGAGAAACTATTCGCCGACTTAACGTCTTCGGCCTGTTTGTAGAACTTGCATCTCTAAACTAACATTTAAAGTTGGGGTTAAACTTCCACCGTGAAAGCAAGTAGGAGTTGCTTTGACTTACTAGCTCGTCGGCAATTAATTATAGGCCATTAAATCAATGGATAACAAATTGGAATATATTAAATTTATTTTATAAATAACACTGAACAACAATCAATATACAAAAAAAAATAGTGAAAGATATAGTGAAAAATATAAAAAAATACGTCATTAGGGTGGTTCAAAATTTGCAAAAATTGTCTTATTTTGCTAAAATTTGGTATAAAGGCCTCTTTTGTTAATCTTAATGTGGACCATTGCCCAAAAACTTAACATTCAAAATGTCCGAATAAAAATTCCCAATTTATTTTTTAAATTTTGCCAAAATTAACAAAAATATGGTAAAACAAAAGTTATGAAAACTTCAGCCCGTTTTTTTATTGGCTATTTTCCTTATACTATGTATGCTATGTATAGTATGTATACTATGTATACATAGTATACTATGTATACATAGTATACTATGTATAGTATGTATACTATGTATACTATGTATACTATGTACTAGTAATAACCGTAAAATTTCATGATTTTTTACCGGCCTGTTTTTTTTTTAATTTAATTTTGAAAAAAAAAAAAACAAAATATGGGTAATTTGTCTAATGTATGGGCCTAAACAGTTTTTTTTTCTTAAATCTGTAATTATTTTAGGGTAATTTAGTTTAATATATGAATAGAATATAAAAATTACTCATATTTTGCCAAATTTTTAATATTTTTTTTCAAAATTAAATAAAAAACAGGCTGGTAAAAAATCATCATTTTTTACATTCATTACTAGTACCTATATAACAATAACTCCTAAAAAATGGACTTAAGTTTTCATAATTTTTATTCCGCCATTTTAAATTTTAAGTTCTTGGTTATTGGTCCACATTAATATTAACAAAAGGGGACTTTATACCAGAATTTCAGCAAAATCGGACATTTGTGACAAATTTTTTTTTCGTAATTAGCAAAAAATGGCCCTATGCAAAAAAAAACAGAATTTCACTTTTTTTTCTGTGACTGCGTACCGAAGTGGGGGGGTGGAAGGAGTGAGCCTCCCTCATCTTCTCTTGAAAAGTTGGTAAATTTGGATTTATATTTAAAAGTTGGTAAATTTGTTGTTTCAAGTTGGGAAACTGTTGTCTAGTTGGTAAATTGTTTATGAAAGTTGGGAAATTGTTTGGTTAGTTTGAAAATGGTTAGTTGGGAAATCGTTGGTTAATACCTTTTTTTTAGACTTGAGCACCTTTTTATAGACATAAATTATGAGTGGATATGACTAAGTCTAAACCTGTAAAAAAGAAATAATGTGTATAGGACCCATATTACTGGTCCCATATGTCAAATTTCATTCATGATAATTTAAGTTAAAAATGAACAGTTGAATGATGTGAAAGTAATGTTTATTGGATCGTAACAAAAATATATTATCGATAAAAATATCGTAAACAGTAATAGTAAAATTTAAATAAATGGTAGTAAAAGCTAAAATATAGTAAAATTTTAATTTATATTCATCAGCTTGATTAAGGAACTCCCCTGGGAAAAAAAGTCATGATTTTTATTGTACCTATAATTTTAAATACCCTTATTCCACGAAATAACGAAATAAATAAATCTGTTTAAACTTGTCGTTAAACAGTTATGAGAAAAATCTAAATTATTATTAATTAAGTATTTATTATTAATATTAAGACTAGCAGCCAAAAATATAGACAGAATGTTTAACCAATAAATTATTATTTATTACATGTCTGGTTTATTAAAAATTACAATGTATTTTTTATTTTTGGGATTAACTGAATTGGTTTACAAGACCTGGTGTAGATGAGCGACTAAAAAATAGTTTTAGTTTTTATTATGCTGATTCCAAAAATAATTTTTTGTTTTTTCTTAACCACTTTACGCGGAGCAATTTGTGCGCAAGTTTGATGCTATGCAAGTTTGCTGCCAGATATAGCATGAGGACAATTGGACATTGATTTGCCTTTTCACGGAGCTAGTTATATGCAAGTTTGGTGCTATATATTGCAAGGTAAACAGTGCTGCTAACCAGACAATTTTGACGTGTCTCTGCTTTTGTTGACAAAAACATAACCTAGCTTTTGCTTTTTTAAGGAAGTTTTTTAGTTAGACAGACCGACCTATTATTAATAATAATAATTATTAACGTGTGCAGTTGCTACTATATTAGTAAAATGAATGAATAGATTTGGTAACTTTTTTTCCAGGTTGCTACCACGAAAATAGCCATAAAACTTGCGTGAAAATCGCCGAAAAATAGAACATGTTCTAAATAATTTGATGGCACGAAAATGGCCTCAAACTTGCCTGAAGGCATGAGCAGTGACTGAATCATTCTTGCAACAAACTTGCATAGCATCAAACTTGGGGCACAAATTGCTCCGTGTAAAGTGGCTTTTACAAAAACCACTAAATTTGTGACCATATTTGACAGGTAAACTACGAAGGTCCTAAATCGTATAGTGAACGAATTTTTTAAATCGGACCTTTTGTTTAGAAGTTATAAGGTTTAGAGACAGAGAACAGACAGACCGATACTTTTTAACACCCACTTTTTTCATATTTTCTCGACGTTTCATTGCATTTTAAGTCCGAATATGCAAAAAAAAATTATTTTTCGGTTTACTTCGCCCATAAAACAATAACGGGTCCAGAAAAAAAGATACGCCCTCTGGCGTCGGAGATAAGCATTTTTGTAATGTAATGATTATAAATAATGATTTTATAATTATATCTAAAGTTCAAGTAAGTAATGTGTATGTATAATAAATTAGAAAAAATTAAAAAAAAAAAATCAGGGGTCGGAAACAAAAAGTTAAAATTTGCAAAAAACACATAGAGGTGTATTACTGAAATCTTGTGATGGGTAATTATATACCAAGGAAGAGAAGAAAATTTTTATAGGCGAGCGTATTAAATCCCGAGCTGCCTAGCAGTAAGGGATTTAAGAGTGCGAGGCTATAATAGTTTTCTCTACCGTGGTTTATTTATTGGTTTTTTCACTACTAGCACTATTTAACTATTTTTATTCAAATAATAAAATAAATTATTAATAGAAGTGATATTTCTTGAAATTTTCATAAAAATCAATTAGCCTTGATCAATGACATTTGCTCAAATAAATACTTTGAACTAACGTTTTAAAATTTAGTTTTTTTTTTCAACAATTATCTTATTATTGATTTTATTAATTGGTAATAACTATAATTAATTATATTTAATAAATAGAAAGTAATTTAAAGCTATTTTCTTGTGTTGTAATTAGTCCCATGGAGAGAAAAAATTATTATTGCTATAGGTGAAGAAAATTGATTTCACAGTCTGAAAAAATGATAAATAATGGTATTTTCTAAAGCTAGTAGTGAAAAAATAATATTTCATTTATTTAAATTAAATAAACTTTCAAAATATGTACTTTAAGTTCATTTTTATATTCCTTACCCTTGTTGCACTTTACGACTTTCTTCGCCAAGTAAAATAATGGATTTAGGCAAAAAACAACATTCCCAAGACATTGCAGTGCAGACCCCACTTTTCCGGGCTATTAGTCCAACACGTTTGAACGCTGAAAAACGTCATAAATACAAATGGAAAATTTCAAAAATAACAAGTAGTATTTCAAATGATGAATTAAGTGTTTACACGAGATTAGCTGTAAAAAAGTAGAACTTACCTCCTATAAAAAAGTGACCTATCTGCAAATTTTAAGTTTATTTATATATTTCTATAGGAATATAGAAATTTAAAAACTAAAAATATATCAATACATATATCTACACATCTACACATCTACAGCATTAAAAAAATAATACAAAAAGTTCATATGGGTCAAAGATCGACTCCCAAGAGAATGGAGCTCTCTACAACTAGAATTATGAAACAAAAGACATCTACCCTATCTCTATCTCATATGTGCTACACTTTTCAGCCAACCAAATTAATACTGTGTTTGTTTTTTTATACAACAAATACAGTGTTTATTTGGTTGGCCGGAAAGTGTAGCACTGAGCGGCACGAACGAACATAGCTAATGTGAATCTGTAGAATAAGATAATTCTACTAAAATTTAGATGGCGCCAGTAATTTCTTTAATAAAAATAATAGTTACATTTTTCGCTCGGCCAAGTAAATATTGTATTTGTTCAACAAAGAACAAATACAGAATATGTTTGGTTGGGTGGAAGTGGGAGTGTATGTATGTCTTCTATCCTTTTTGGGTAGAACTTTTGTCCCTGTCTAATCTAACGAGAGAAATCGCCATTGAAGTTCAATAAGAATATCAATTACAAAGAAATAAATGTCAAATAATTTGAAAATCGCTGATCCAATCTTCCAAAGCAAAACACTGCTAAAACAACAACCTTTGTTTTTATATTTTAAGTGACCCCTTTTAAACAAGCCGTGAAGATACGTAATGCTACCCATTCCATTATATACTATTCACAGTAAATGGTATATTGCATTTTCCCAAATACTTTTCAAAAAAATACATTTTTTTAAATTTATTTTTGCCAAAAACGAAAATATTTTGATCAACTTTTTTTTAAAAAGTTTAACCCCCCTAACTTTTTTGTCTTTGGGGAGATTACTTTCAAAAACCCTTGATTTTTCCTGAAATCGAACGGATTATTCGTTCTTGTGTTATCGTGTTTACAAAAATTGTGACATCAGACAGACAGACATGGACAGACGGATAAAAAAATTCTTTTTTTTTTCATTAAACAAATTTACCCAAGAACTTTTTGTCGAGGGCGATTTTTGAAAATGTTGGAAATTTCTAAATTACCTTATAATAGTATTCTAGCGCAGGCGCTGTAAATAGTATAATAGGCAATGAGATGTCGTTACATATGCCTATTCCATTACAACATTGAGAATATATTCTCGCACAGTATGTCAGAATATAGTAATTCTGTTACTGAAAATAACTTCAAAATTACTTGTACTGGAAGTAAAAATAAATACTTTAAAAATTGCACATAGGACTGTTTCAATAATAGTGCACTAAAGTTAAACATACTTTTTGATTTAATGTTAGTGGAAAGTATTATCTGAAACAAATGCCATTTTTCATCTTCTCAGCTACTTCACGCCTTTACATGAAGTACTTATGAAACAGTAAAGTGTAATTTCAGTCATGAAGTGGTTTTTTTCTAACGACAATCTGGCTTTTTGTTGTGCGGCTCGAGAGACCAACGTGTTGAGTTAAATTAAACTACAAGGGCATAACACTTAATGTCGGATAACATCAACTCACTCTTTATCTGATATACAAATTATTCTAAGGGTACAAAGAGATTTTTTCGTAAAATTTATCTTTTTTAGTAAAATTTACCACCAAATCCGAGTAAACACCGAATAATAACAGCTGAAAAAATTTATTACTTTTGTCCGTATTATCACTAATCAAAATTTTATTATTGTTTATAGACTGCTATTTTATTAAATACTGTAACATACTTTAAACTAGATCTATAATATGCAAAGCCGGCCTTTGTATGAATCAAGTGAACCCCCTGCTTCAGGGAGCGAGCCTAGAGGGGCGCCGTCTAGGGGCGTTTTTTTAAGCCTGAGCTTTTTAGTCACCTGACAAAGGTTTTTTTTTTGGAGGGGGTGTTTTTTTTCTGTGTACAAATTGGAGGAAATCTGGAGGAAATCCTTGAAGGTTACGAGGAAATCTTTGATTTTGTCAGTGGTTTGCCCCTCGGTAGAAACCGTCAGGGACAAACCTTTTTTTTAGGGTGTTTTTTTGCTGTAGAAACCGTCAGGGACGAAACTTTTTGTTATGGTGTTTTTTGCTAGGGGCTCTAAGTTTAAGGCTTGAATCAGGGCGCAAAGGCCGGCCCTGTAAAATATTCTTTACTAAACCAGATTGTTTATTTATCAACATGCTAGTAAAAAAAGGATTACAAATAACCCAGCATATTGGGTTAGTTATGATAATTATTGTCAGACAATATGTAGTATACAATATTGTCAATACAATAATATTGTCAGACAACATGTAGTATACAATAGTTACGTTCTAGTATTTAATATCAGAAGTTGAGTATTGAATACCAAATGTCGCTCTGTAAATAAAATATTTATAAATATTTATTTTTTTATTTATTTATTTATTTGAATAGATACACAGAATCATGGAGAGCCCCAAATAAGTTGCAGAAGTTATGCTAGGGGCTCTCCACTAATTTTGGGAAAAAAAAAGTCCAAATATTTACAAAGTTGACAAATAATATTACAAAACCAATATTGTTTTATTCAAATACAATACATTAAATGACAACATATTAGGGAAAAAAATATTTATTTAGGTATACAGAAATACATGTATTTTTTAAATAAATATAATTTTTCTCGTTAAAATAGTTTTGTAAAAGTTGAGGTGGGACAAAGGGCTAACTATTCTTTTTTATACTAGCTCGCTAATTGTTCTTTGCAATGTATTTTTTAATGTTTTCTGGTTTGTTAAAAAGTTTAGCAGTATAAGGCCATGCAGGTTAGCATGTAAGCGCCATAAATATTGTGGACTTATCTCAATTTACACTCATAATCAGCTTAAGAAAAGTGGGTGCTTTAAAATGTACTCGCTGGATTACGTCGAGGTTTTTATCTTCGGTGGGATCATAACTCGTAACACCGTATATCTTGGTTAAATGGTCTCATCCACCACTTATACTCTGCGCAGTTTTACAGCTAACAGCCATTATTTCAATCCTTGATAAATTTTTTGTTAATCCTGTAAGGTTCAGTAGTACGTTTATAAGGACTAAAATTACAGAATTAGAGTACCTGACTAATTATGATCACCTAAATCGATTTTTATCATTAAAGTTATTCATATTTAAAGTTTTTTTACCTTGAAATATTCACCTTATTACGTACTTAAGTTATTATAAACATTAAAGCATCAACACATGTTGCACCACACTCTAAACGTCTGTTAGGCGACATATTAAAAATTGCATGGCAGCTTTAGGGGTTAAAACAATGTTATATTTAAGTGACTGTAATAAAACAAAATTTTTAACGTTTTTAACAAGCATACCTTTATTATAATTATTTTTTTTTATTTATAGTACACTATAAAAAATAAATAGAATCATAAGTAATGTGTTTCCATGCAGGTACAAGGAAAATTTACGAGATTTTACATGTAATTTTACAATTTTATATGAATATTACATGTAATTTAGATGTAATATTCATATTAAATTATATGTAAAATCTCTTTTACTTGTCTCTGCATGGCAACAAATTATCTATGTTTCTGCATGTAAATTTACATATACATATTTTTACAATGTAAAATTTACTAGATTTTACATGTAATTTTATATGTAATATGCATATAAAATTGTAAAATTACATGTAGAATTGTAAAATTACATGTAAAATCTAGTAAATTTTACATGTCTTTGCATGTAATCACATTTACGTGCAGAATCATGTGTAATTACATATTTATTTTTTACAGTGCAAGGATTCTACTACTTTCTATCTCCTGTCACAGGAGTCCTGTGGAAAGAGTATACCAAGAATTTCGAAGCATTGTATGTCCTTAAGGATTATTTAAAACTAATCTTCCAAAAGGTGCGACTCATAACTTAATTTGGATTACTTTTAATACAGAGACGCTTTTATTACTCTATGATTTATATTTGCAAATTAACTTTTACCCTATTCTTTTACAAACAAAATGACTTAAGTATTCTACAAAACTTTATGTTCATAATAAACTTGTAGAAGCGTCATCGCTTGAATATATTATCATTGTTTTATTTAACATGGTTTGTTCCAGAAGTTTAAATGTCAACATTTAAACTGACTTATAAAAAGTCGAAATATACTTTGAATATAATCTAATACATTTTGTTTAAAAAACCCAAAGAACTTTTACCTCAAGAAGGAACATGATGAAATCTACCGTATGCTTTGTTTGAAGCGTGAACCAACCACGGTGAGGGGCTGGTGGGGAGTGACTATTGTTTACAGTTAGTACGCGTAAAGAGAGAGAAAGAATGTGTAACAGTCTAATGTCGTAAAATGACTGACAGGGGTACAGTGTTGCCGATTGGAAACATATACTTTGGATATTTTATTGTAAATTTTAAAAAAACATTAGTTCTGTATGAGCTAGTAGTTTAATTTTAATAGATTTAAATATACTATATTATTAAACATAATTATAGTATGCACAATAGTTTTTTACATTTTTAATTTAAGTATAATGATTTGAATTCATGATAAGATGGAAACTACGCAACATCGCTACTAGGTAGCCTGAAAGTCGACTAGCGACATCTACATTTTACACCACAAAGCTGTATCGCGTTTCTGTTAGTAAATAAACAAACAAACAAAAATATGACACCTTCATAAACATTGGTCTGAAATTACTTCTTGAGGTAAAAGTTCTTTGAAAAAACCTAAATGAACATTTAGAGTCAATGTTTTTACTTTTGAGACTAAGAAGGATAACAAATGTTATAAACGGTGACTTGTGTTATCAACAAATGTTTTTTGTGGTTGTTTATTTGAGTTAAGCGTATGTGGAACTTCAGTTTTATATGCTTGTACTTTTCTTGTGAAATGCAGGAAAATATATTTATGGTAAATATGAAGAGAACTTAAAAACTAAGTATTATAGTATTATTTTCATATAATTATATTATGAAAGAGAAGTTAAAAATAATATATTCTCTTCCAACTCCCAACAATAATATTTGTGAGTGGCTCAGCGAAAAAGTTATATTTGCAAAAAAAATAGTATTTTTTTATTTTTTTTTGTTTTTTGCGGTTTCCGAAGCATTGTTTACTTTTACGTTCATTAATAAAAAAAATTATTTTTTGCTAATATACATTTTTACGTTACTGCAACTCATAGAAATTTTAAATGGAAGACTACGCATGCTAGTCTAAAACAGACTCTGCGTACTAGTCTATCTATTCTTCTTTTTTCTGAGCTAAGAACCTAAAGAATATCGTCGGCTTACAAGTAAAAGGCACTAAGTCACTTTTTTGCAAAAATGGGATTTTAATGGCGCTGTAATTAATTTTTGATGATCTATGTATAGGTTAACCGAACTAACTTCTAGGTGGACTGCCAAGGGAGTTACCCACTATACAAAACGCACAAATTTGATTTTGATTAATATTTTATCTGGCAATAGGCACTAAGTCACTTAGTGTGTTTTACTTGTAGACTATTTCAAATGTTTCTGCACTAAGCGACTTTCCAAAAAGAGTTAATTTTTAAAAATATGATTGCTTGAATCATTTATATGATACAATATCGCGTTATTTATTGAACTGGCAAACGCATTCAAATTTTGCTATGTTAAAGTTGATGGAATAGAGACAGAATAGAATAGAGAATTCAAGTTTAAAGTAAAACAAAAAAGTATAAATTAATCTTTATATTTATTAAAAATTATCTAAGGAGGCTTATTATATTATTATTTTAATAAATATATGATAAACTTTTTTGTTTTACTTTAACCCGACATGGTCACACCTCCAAATAATTACGTAATGGTCACACGGGGTCCCCCAGACCCCAAGCAAAAAACAATTTGTTATTTTTGTTTTTTCGATTGTCCGTATAAATAATCTTTCCAGAAAGTAAGTTTAAGACTTCCTTTTCATAATCCCGTCGTTTGTTTTAAATGTTTTTAAATTTTTTATGTAAATATAAGACTTTTAAATTTTTTTTCGAAAATTTTGGCATTTTTCAGTTAAAAAATTCCACAGGCTTTATTTTTTAAGATAAAGCAATAGTTCCAAACAGGTTTTCTTCGTGAAGCGATTCACTATCAAGAAAAAATTTGTGCTATACTGAATTGTGAAAAAAGTATATTTATTCGGATGTCTGAAGTTGACTATTTCGGCAAATTTGTGAATCGAAAGAAAGAAGTGGGTAATGTAGGTTATACAGTAAATAAAGTATTTTTATTGAGAAAGTAAACTTATTTCGTGTTTATTTATGCATTACATAGTATTTTACATAGGAAAAAAATAGATGACAAAAGTTAATCACGGCCAATACAGCCAACACACAACGCCGCTCTATGCTCTTCACAGACTGGTCTTTCGCACGAAGGACAAGCGAATCGTGATTTACGATCCTGCTGTCTTTTGCATAATCCACACCTCTTTTTTGTATTTAATTCCAACATAGCAGAACTTTCAACTCTAGAATTCATGTTCAGAATTGTCATTATGCCCTTTCGTAGGCTAAGACGAAGACTCATTTCAGAAAGACGTCGTTGCAAAAACGGTGTCGCCAAGTGCAACGACAATTTATCGAGACAATGTTTCATTCGTACTTCTTTGTTTATTTTTTTGTTAACGTTATAACATTTGAAAAGTATACGAGAATTGACGGCTGCAATGTCAAGAATACCAAGAAATACCCGCATTGGCCACCTGTTAGTTTTAGCAGCAACGGTGTAAGAATGACACAGCCAATCGAAGCAGTCAGTGCCTCCTTTTGTTGAGTTGTAATGCAAAACAATATCTGGTTTTCCACCCGTAACATTTGTCGTATGCTTATCAGACGTTATCAGTAGTACAATTTTATTTTTTTTCGGTGTAAAAGTGACGAGAGTCATACCTTGAGCGTGGCAAAACTTGGAATCGGGAACTTCTTTCGAGCAAACTTTCATTTCAGCCGGTATCTGCGTTTTGTTTTTCCTTATAGTACCCGTAATTTTTAGATTGTACGGCTCTTTCATCATGCGCTGTACAAGCGGTACTGAAGTGAACCAATTGTCGCAAGTTACGGTGCGCTCTGTACCGTGAATACACTCGGTGGTTTTGCGAAAGTAGTATTCGGTCAGCTGTTCATTTTCAAGTTTATCATTGATTGCGATTTTCCCCAAGTACGGAAGAGCGTAAATAAGATATGATGTACTCGGATCATTCAATGAAAAAAATTTCAAGCCGTATTTATCCGGCTTTGATTTTATATACATCCTAAATTTACTGCGGCCGCGAAAACCGAACAGAATTTCATCAACAGTCGTATCACGACCTGGCTGATAGCACGCGGTACAATTTTTAATAAACAATTCCCAAACCTGACGAATTGGAGCAAATCTGTCATCTCTGTTTCTCGTTTCTGTATTGTCAAAACGAAGACAAGTAGACAAAACCATGAACCGTGCTCGAGGCATAACGCAACGATAGAAACTCATTCCGTTTTGATGACTCCACAAGTCGTGCGTATTGACGTGTGTAGATTTCCAGGAACCAATATAATAAAAAAGAGCTATGAAAGCTTTCATTTCTTCGACGTCCGTGTGATGATGGTAGGTCTGAGTATCTTGCTCGCGCTCAATCATTTGAGCACAGTGTTCCTCGATTTGCAAATTAGTGCAATTTACAATGATCTCAATTATTTCAAGAGGAAATAGAGCATCCCAAAATTCTTCGAGTTTTGTCAACTTTGCAGCAGGTCCTGCAGGTCCCGGGATATACGTCGGTGGAATGTCGCTTAGCCGATCTAATGGACAGAAAAAAATATCAAAATAAATATTTATTTCGAACGAAGCATAAGAATTAGAGTAAAATATAATTTTTTATAATTCGGAAACAATAGTAGTTTATTGACGTTTCGGCAATGGCTCACTTTTTTTGCTGCGTGAAGTTGAATACAATCGGAGCGCATGCGCGCGCATGGGCGGAGATTGTATTCGACTTTACGGAGCAAAAAAAAGTGAGGCAATGCCGAAATGTCAATATTCTATTTTATTTGCAATTGCAACGATAAGTGGCCTATTTTGGCCTTTTTTTCGAAGATATATAGTCCATTTTTAGGCAGTCGACGCAAACGCGCGAACTCCGGGCCCGGGGGGAAACATGTCGTTTGCCCTTCCCTGTAAACGGGACTGTGTATATAGCTGTGCCAAGATGTGTTAAGCGACCAAGTTCATTGTTGTCGGATGCCATATCTTTGCAGTTTTTGAAGAAAAAAGTTGGTGAATACGTCAAACACTCATTTCCACGCAGTTTTTGTCGTGTAATAAGTGCTTTTTTACCGGTTTCGTGAGTTACAACCAAAACGTCGCTGACTAAAAATGGACGATATATCTTCGAAAAAAATGGCCAAAAAAGGCCACTTTTCGTTGCAATTGCGAAAAAACTCGTTTTTTTAGTAAAAACAGTCGAAGAAGCAAAAAAAATAGAAATCATGTCGTATAAAAGTCCAATGGACATACATATATACGCAAACATATATACACGCACACACTAACATACCTGACTGACGCTGCGCAAGATTGGTATTCCAAACAAAACCATCTTTCCCTTTGAGTTGTGTTCTGGGCCGCCCTCGTGCGGCAGATCCCAACAAGCGCTGCATCAATGATGCATTTTCCCAATCCATTGCCATATCGTCGTCGCCATCTTCGTCGGATCCATCGTCTGATACACGGTATTCATCGGACTCTTCTGCCTGCTCCGAAACATTATCTTCCGATTCGGAATCACTTGCGCCCAATATTTCATCGTTGTCTTCTTCGTTTCGAAGAGTCTCGGCTATAGAGCGAGATCTCAAATTGTACGCCATCTGAATATACACGAGAAAAATTATTTTTAGGTTAGGAAAAAAATTCTAGCTATTCGTACACATATACTTACATGTATGCGTCCACTATGCGAACACTACGCGTCCAAAAAAAATTTACTATCAAATTTTTTTTTTCAACGTTATGGTCACAGGGGGTCTGTCAGACCCCAACAAAAAAACGTTTGCACTCGACAATGTCTACCGACGCACTGACACAACAATGGCATTCCAAAACTAGCCTATATCATTGTTGGGACTCCCAGCAACAACAGATGGCGCCACTAATTCCATTTTGAATCGATACCTTGCAACTACAGTACTTTCAAATTGCCTGGGGTCCAGTGGACCCCCGGTGACCATGCCGGGTTAAACTTTAATCGCGTATTGTGACAAAACGGCAAAAGAATTTTAAAAAATGATATTCACTTTTTTGTAGAAAATTAAACAATCTTTCTTTTATTTATAATAATATTTTTATTATAATTAGAAATAGCCGAGATATAGACAAATAATTGAATAGGTGCAGATTTTTATAAAAAAAATATAAATAAAATAAAATATACATAGATTTTTTAAATTTTGCTCAAAAAAAAAAGTCAAAACCCTTTTTTTAAAAATCTAGTTTTTGAAAATTTATGTAAACATCTTGTTTTCTACTTTATAGTTATACATTACATTTAATTAATAGAAGGGTTTTAATTTTAAAGTTATTTTTTATATTATTTTATTGACTTAGTGCTGTTTACTTGTAAGCCGTCGTCGTGGGTCTACAAGTAAAAGGCACAATTTTTCTTTATTTAACTGCAAATGGGACATTATTATGTCCAAACATGTCATTGCGATTTGTGGTAGTTTTTTTCCAAAAACAATTATTACAAAAATTAAAAAGCAACAATGAAAGTTAAATTTGTCAGTATCTCAAAACCATGTTTTTGGACTTAGTGCTCTTTACTTGTAAGCCGACGATATATAAATTAAAATGCAATTAAATAATTTAAAAGTTTTATTCCTTAAGTAATTTCTTACTCATTTCCGGACCTAAAATAAAGTTAATATTTAGCAAAAATAGGGCGCTAATTAATTTGTTTTCGAAACATGAATTTCCCGAGTCTCGTTTTTAGTCCAAACCAGCTGAACAGTTGCAAGCACCTTGTCAAAACATCGGCACTAGGCACTAATTTGAAACGTTATGAAAAGGAAAGTTGTGTGATCACGTAAATAGGCAACCATTAATACACCTGCTTAATTTATTAAAGTTTGAGAGTCTGTATCTCCAAAACGTTATATTCTAGCAAAAAACTGTATATAGCATTTGTTATAGGGCTTTTTTGGTTTGGCTTTTTGGCAACCATTAATACACCTGCATAATTTATTTAAGTTTGAAAGTCTGTATCTCCAAAACGTTATATACTAGCAAAAAACTATATATAGCCTTTTTAAGCTTAAAAACAGCTTTCATTTAAAATATAATTTTTCGAAATCGGGCTATAAATAAGTGGGATATGCTAAAAAAAACATTTTACTGCTTTAAACGCCAATATCTCGAAAAAAATGCATTTTAGAAAAAACTAGTTTGAATATTTTTTGACCAATTTAAAACTATCCTTCATATAAGTGCTAAATTTATAAAATACACTAATAATTGCTTTAATTATAACCAAAAAAAAACGCTAAAAATAGGAGTTTTAACCAATTCTTACCCCTTACCCCCAAACGTTTACCCACAAAATCTAATCAGCTCTTCAAAATACGATAAGAAACAATATTCAAAACCCCGCTTGTCGATATCTTATTTAGAAATGAAGTTATCGGGTTTAGACAGACAGACAGACAGACAGACAGACAGACAGACAGACAGACAGACAGACAGACAGACAGACAGACGGGCGAAAAGTTTTTTTGCTGAATTCGACTCAGAAAGGTCTAAAACCTAGCGAGAAATTTGAAAAAAACGGTGAAGATTTCAATACATCGACACTCTAAGTAGTACTAAGTGCCGATGTAAAAGAGCAAGTAGGTGCTGGAGAAGCGGAAGAGAGAGGTGGCCAAAGTAAGGCCCAATTAATTAAATTATAGCCGCCAATTTATAACGACGCATTAAAAGCGAGTTATTTGTACGTAATCTAATTATTCCGACTGTATTTACTATAATCTGAGAACGACTCGTCCAGCTACAGATTTGTGGATCCACGCCAGAAAATGGCATTGGCAATAAATAAACAGTATATAAAGAAGTCTCAATCTGAATTTTGTTGAGGTTGCTGTCATTTAAAATGCATCCAATACAAGTGAAGGCCTATTTACAAATACGACGTAAAAACGAAAAAACGTAAAATAACCAATTATAAAATATACCCTGCGATTATAAAGTGCCGAACAGTTTGAAAAGAAAATACTATTCGTTTGAAGCCACACCTCTGTTAGAGTTGTACGCGACAAGCACATGTGATTGCTATGTACAACAGCTTGGTGGCCAGTAAAACGCACACAGCTTTCTTGCATTTTACTCATCGCTAATGCCAGTTTTGCATTAAAAAGTGTTCGGCACTTTATAATCGCACGGTATAATTGTCAAATGTATATTGTACGATTTATTTGCATGCATTGGTTATTTTACGTTTACGTATTTACGTTTTTATGTTTACGTATTTACTTCGTATTTGTAAATATTCCTTTAGAGAAGAGAAGTTACTCGCACGTTTTGGGGGTTTACAATTAAATACGTCACGCATCTTCTAAAGAACTTGACAGGAGATATTTAAATTAAAGTTACTATAAGAACAATAGATTGGTGTAAAACTGAGTTTGAGTTCCCAGATCTAGTGTTCTTAGGCTACTTTCCGTAACTCTCCCTCCTATTGGAGAGGTAACCATGCTTTCCCGTCATTTTTTGGTGGCTTATTTCCTAAATAATGATAAAAAACAGATAATTTCCAAATCTCCTCTTTTTTATTCTAAAAAACATTATTTTGCAGTACCTAAAAAACCCGACATAATCTAACAAATTATTTTTATTTATATTATAAATTATAATAATTATTTAGGTTACCAACTAAACAAACGGAAAAATATCTCCTTGGTGTGTGGTTAAATATTTTGCATTCACTTTTACAGCAAGTTATAGTATCATTTATTATTGTAACGGCGTAAAAATCAAATATTAACTAAAGATTTCAGTTAATGATTTTTTCAAATGTTATTTTTTGTAATTTAAAAAGTATCTCATTTATAAAGTTATAAATCGATTCAAAACAAACCTATTTTAAAAATTGGGCAATCTGTTTGGGATTATGCTTCTAAATATCGACAAGCAAGGCCTCTTTTGGCGTTTGTCCATATTTAATTTCTAAGCTTTCATAACTTCAATCGTCTTTGCTTTAATGTTTTTAAGCGCGGAAAAGTGAATTTATCAAGCACACACCGGCCGAGCGAGCAATAACATAGGCGGAGGGCGGCGGGGGCAGGGAGTCCAGAATCGGAATTTATAAGCAGAATTAATTAGACTAAAAACCACTGCAGCCTCCGCGCACTACTTAGAGATAGAGGCCCTGGATGATTTTTATTTGACGGTGGTAAGTCACTTTACCGGATGCTAATCTAGCATCAAAAGTTAAAAATGGGGTCTATACCCCATATCCCCCTTACTGCCTGTGCAAGGCTTTCAAGCACATAACACCAAGGTTGTCTTTAAAATCTTTCCATCTATTAAATAGTTACGCTTTAAGCTCGTTACCGTACTAAATACTAAACGTTTTTGCTTATATGCAACACCACAAAAGTTTAGTTAATATTCACCGGTTTTTACAGTAATACTTAACGTTGTTATAGTTCTGGTAATCGCAACAACCAGTCAATGTTATTTAAACTTTTGTGGGGTTCCATATGAGCAAAATGGTTTAGTATTTATTATGGTAACGAGCTTTCAGTGTATTTATGTACCAATGGCGTTAAGTAGAATATAATACAACATCTAGGCTAGGTTTCGCCTGATATCTTAATTTCTGTTTTTGTTTTTAACTATTTTTGCCAATTTTTAGTATTTAGTGAGCTTTGTTCGGTTGTCATACAACAACTGGTGGTTACTAATTCTAAAGGTCTGTATAGAGAGCACTAATAGTTATTTATTATAAGCGTCCTTTCATTTTAATGGACGAAAACATGGAAATTCCACAATATATAAGCTAAGGAAAACCTATTATCAGCATGCCGCGGCAGTCTAAAACACTGTATGATAAGAAGTGTAAAAATTTTCTGCAATGGAAAGTCAAAAGCCAAATTAACGTGGTTACTGAAAACAGTACTGATGGTTTACTTTCAGTAATTGGTATGTAATCTTTTTGCTCATTGTAATAACACATTTTAATTAATTTTACTTTACTTAAGTCGGAAAAAATCTACCCCAAACTTTTGGACTTTTTCCAGGTGAAGTGTGACAGTTGGTTCAGCTTCTTTCTCAGGATAATTCAAAAATTCTACATTTTACATAGGATAAACAAATTGTTGTATTTAAAATTGTTTCAAGTTATTTAAAAATAAATACATATAAATTTTGTTTAAACAATGAATGAGGTTTCTGAAAATTCTTATAAATCTTGTCAAAACTTACGAGATGTTCAAGATTTTTGTTGAATTTTCTGAGGTTTTTAAAAGTTTTTTAACACGTTCTGGGTCCATCCCTATTCATAGTCAATGACAAGAGCCCGCCTGGCGGGCTCACTGTAGACTTGTATATAAGTAAAGTTACATCCTGTTAAAGCTTAAACATTCCTCTACAAAATAAAATTAAATTCACTTTCCTATCTCTACTAATAAAGCATGAAATTAATTTTAAACGTGGCCACTACATTCTATACAATTTTCGTCGGCAACGAACTTGTTAATAACTTCCAAAAATGTGTACATGGACTTCACATGGTGATTTACTCTTTGGTTTTGTACTATCAAAATTGAAATATAGGAACTCTACTTTGAGCTGCTGTTTTAATTTACAAAAGCCAAACTTAATTCTTGTTCCGAGTAAAGGAATAAAGAGAAATGTAAAGGAAAATTAAAACGATTCAACTTCAGGCTTTGATTTGGTTTAGCCCGGCTCTCGGCCGCCATTCGCAAATCCGTATTCTTCGCGGCGGTTCAACCGTGCGCCGCACAGGGGTAAATGGAATAATCTTAGCCAAAAAGACCGTTTTAAAGATAAAAAATGGTGGAAAACAAAATGTTGGAAATCGGTTTGGACTTAGCTAAATAACTTCGTAACGACAGAAATTTTTAATTTTAAACAAAATTATAAAAATATTAATTTATTATTCCATCAATCTATTTTACTAATTCTACGTCTAACCAAACGTTAGTGGTACTATGTGCTTGAGACACACAAGTCTTCAACTTGCTACCATTCAAAGTCTCCAGACTAGGAGAGGTATGAGTAGTTGTCTACATCTAGCAATAGATGGCGCACAAGTCTATATCAATCTAATGACTATATTCCTTTTGCGAATAAAAACGTTTTCGTTTGGACTTTGATTAATCAGCGTACAGAGTTGACTCTTGGTACTGAATAGGGCCAGCAGCCCGAAACTGTCAGTCTACCAATATCACTCTGTACGATGATTTATGGAATAATGAAAATAACATTTCGTTAGGAGATTTTTGGCAATGGATATTGAAAATGGCCCCTTTGTGCGTCGGCGGGCTCTAATCTCACGGGCCCGCCAGGTTTCTCCTCTCGCCATTCCCGACCACTCAAGGCAATCGTGTCTAATAAACGGTTACTTTTATTGGTTCCGTACATTTGCATTTAGTAAACATTCATGACTTACAAAATGATTTAACATATCAATCAATACCACTTTTTCAACAACAAAAGCACAAAAAGATGATATTCGAGTACCTAATTCAAAAGTAAGAATTAACTAAGAAAACTCAAAAAAAAAGTTAAGTTTTTAGCGTCATCCCTGCTTCCTCCGTTGTGCTCCTTAACAAAGCAAATGTATACAAAAAATGATTTAGGGTATGTTATTATGTTATGTTCCAAATTTCAAATTTATCTGAAGCCATTAAAAAATAAAGGGGGTAAAGGGGACGGACTCTTAACACGCAACTGTATTCTGTCTTTTCTTAAAAAAAGTTATGATTTCCAGCTAATGTTATTTTAAATAATGTATTCAAAAGATAAATTTAAATCAGATTTAATACCCTTTAATAAAAAGTGCATTTCACGATGGCCTTTAGCATTTCAATCACTGGTTCACTTTCTAACCACTTAACATGCTCTCTACTGGACGATTAGAATCCATAACTCTTCATTTGTCCCCTCAGCATCTATACTGATTCCATGGCCCATTGGATGGAGACTAATGATAGCAATTCACGATGTTGACGTTCTTTACCTGCCTTCTTATAACACCCACAGAAAAAAAAAATATTTTATCCAATACATACAGATAATAAGACAATTACCAGCTTTATTTTAAATAGATAAACTCAATAATAACCCCCGCGTGGCTTTTACTTTATTGAGTGGATAATTATTTATTTTACCCACTCAACTGTCACTTGTCAAATTATTTTCTTGTAAATGTCAATAAAATTTTTAATAAAAATATGAATTCCTAAGCTATTTATTGGATAAAACCTTGTATGGCACTCATGGGTAAACCGATATTGCCCTCTCGAAAATTAACCTGCTTGGCTGACGCCTCGCAGGTTAATTTTCTCATGGGCAATATCTTACTTTACCCACTAGTATCATAAATAACTATTAAATTTAAAATAGATGCCTACCTTAAAATGGAAAATAAATTATGAAATTATGGGTCAACCTGATCAATGGTTACACACAGAACATTATAATAATAATAATAATAATAATAAATTTATTCGCCAATTGGGATACACAAGGTACATTTGGTAAGTCATTATTTTTCTACACTGATAGAACGGTTGTTGTAATATAGGCCCCAACCATATTTTGTAATATGTTATAACGTGAATATGTTATTCGATACAACAACCAGTTGTAGAACTAAGAGGTAAACAATACAAAATTGTAATAAATACAAAGACAAATGTTATCTCATATCATAGGGAACGTTCAAATATTACGTAACGATCCTAGAGGGGGTGGGGGTCATTTTGGAGTGTTACGCCCATGTTAATGGTATAGGAAAATAGCGTTACAGGGGGGGGGGTTGGGGTCCAAAATTATCAAAATTTGCGTTACGTAATACTTGAACGTTCCCATAGGTACTAACTATACCATAGTACAATTTGTGGTTGGCGCATATATAACACTATGTTGTTGTATTAATAAATTAATAAAGCTATTATTCTATCAGTGTAGTTGCTCCCTTAGTATTTTGAATAATAAAAAGTTAAAATAAAACTTGATGAAAAATGGCAGCAAAACAACACTTGTACAAAATTTGTACTAAAAATCAATCATAAAAAAAAACTAAAAAAATATATACAGTAATAAAATAAAGTCTACTTTACTTTTATTAGTGTAAAATTACAGAGCATAGTAGTTTTACACTAATAAAACAGTTTGGACTTTGTGGGTGAAAAATATTTGGTCGGATATGGGCAATTAAAATTAGCACACCACTTCTGATAATGATGCTGATAATGATGATGATGATGATGATGATGACACCAAAACAAACCAACCCAAAAAAGAAGTTAAATTGGCAATATTCAAAATTGGAGATGATTTCCGGCGAATAAAAAACAGCGCGGAATTACATGGTGAGGTTTTGTCCGACAATAAAAAAAGCGACGCGGTAAAGGTGCGAAAATTTTGGCGATGAATAAATATACCCTAGATTAAGATATTCTTTTTCTTTGTGTGTGTACCTGGCTTCCTGCAGTATGTGGAATGTTTTCTTTGCCCTCGGTCCGGTCATTTCTCAACGGTGACACCGGCAATTCCTTCTGTCTCAACCTCAACGACTTCAACTTTGTTAGGGTCTCTCGTCCACTGCTCTCGCAAACATTTTCATTAGCTATTTGTTATTATACTCTTCACGAGTAGCTAGAAGATTATTAACAACTTTTTACCGACTTTTACGAAATAAATTTAAAAAGTTCCTTATTTAAACAAGCTAGAGCTGGCAGTACTTTTAAATTGTTATATCTTAAAATCTTACAGTTCTGGGACAAAAAAATCAATTCCAGCACAATAAGAATAATTTTTGAGTTAAAAAGTTTCCCTAAACTTAGTTATAAGCGAGTTTACATAGCTATATGTTAGTGCGTTGTGATGCCATTATCTTAAATATAAATTTGTAAAAAATAAAAGTAATATTTTTATTTCGGTGCCCAAGAGTCCAACCAACCTTATTTTAAAAGAAACTACTAAAGAAAATCTTTGTTAAACTTTAAGCGTTAAGTAATAACCAAATAAAATCACAAATTTTATCATTTTCTCTTGGTATTTAATATTACAGGTCCAGAGAAAGTTTAGCGGTATTTAAAAGATTTTTAGTCTGCCGTAATATTTGAGTGACCTCTTAATCAAGTTTTCTGGCTTATCCGAGTTATCTGATATTTCTCTAAAAGTTTGGTTGGTGAGAACCAAATGAAGCCGTTTTTAAGTGTTTAAAGTTAAAAGGATTAGATTTATCTTAATTATCCGGCTTACCCGGCATTATCCGAGCGTCAAATTGAAACGGAACCACCTTATGAATGCCCTCTTTAAGTTGCAAAGAGTTTCATCAAATTCCATTCATTCGTTTAAAAGTTACGCTGCAATGCTGCTTAAATATAAATGGTTTTATGGCAATGACATAAATAAATTTTTGTTATAATGTCAGTCAAATATCGTGTAAAATACCTAGATCCAAGAAAGACTTTAAATAATAAACTAAACGAGAAACTAAACTAATATGATAATAAACAAATCATAAAGTTAAAAAATTATGTTCAACTTACGGGAAATTCCCAATTTAATAGGAAGAATATAAATGAATTCCTGCAAACTAAGAATACTTTTTGAGTAAAAAAGTTTCCCTAAACTTAGTTATAAGCAAGTCTACTATATTAGTTTGATATCATAATTATTGACGTGGGGTACCAGCAAAGGTTTGTTTAAAGCTGAGCGAATGGATTTAAATAAACCTTCCAAAGTTATGCGGGTAAAAAACATAAAAAAACATCAAATTTAAAATCTCCTTTTTGGAAGTCGGTTAAAAATAGAGTTCCGTAGTTTGTTCATAAAAATTAATCAAACGTAAAAAAAAATATGACCTTTTTAATAAGTCTAAAATAAGAAAGGGCCTAGAAAATTGGGGAGTATGTGACTCCAGAATCTCTTAATCTCCCTTACGCTGCAATGCTGCTTAAATATAAATGGTTTTATGGCAATGACATAAATAAATTCTTTTTATAATGTCAGTCAAATATCATGTAAAATACCTAGATCCAAATCTAGTCCAAATACTTTAAATAATAAACTAAACTAGAAACTAAACTAATATGATAATAAACAAATCGGAAAGTTAAAAAATTATGTTCAACGTACGGGAAATTCCCAATTTAATAGGAAGAATATCCTTTTCAATGTGAAGCATTATGTACCTTTACAGCTTACTTTTTTATAGAGCTTTTATGTCGTTGGACTATCCTAAATGGTATATACGGAAGAGGTATTTACGTTTGTATGATGATGAATAACACACTCGTATGTTCCTATTTATATTAATCCAAGTAACTTTTCATTTCTTCTATTTTTGCTATTTGGATACATTACACTAACAAATCTTAAACTTCTGCCATTTTTTTATTATGAAAAAAAATATGCTGAACATATCGTCGGCTTACAAGTAAAGAGCACTAAGTCCAAAAAAATGGTTTTGAGATACTGACAAATTTAACTTTCATTGTTGTTTTTTAATTTTTGTAATAATTGTTTTTGGAAAAAAATATATAATATATAACTATAAAGTAGAAAACAAGATATTTACATAAATTTTTAAAAGCTGGATTTTTAAAAGAAGGGTTTGGACTTTTTGATTGTTTAAAGAACGTTTCCAAAATTAATAATAATAATAATTAATTAGTATTAATTATATGAAACTGCTTACTATGCCAGAACTAAGACAGTTTTCAGAGGCCATCTGCTGTGCCGGCAAAGAAGCATCTCCTAAAGTCAATAATTATAATGAATCATTATTAATGATAAAACACTTCACGGTGCATTTCTAAGGGCTTTTTCCGAACTTGCCGCGAACTTAAGTTTTTTTTTATATTCTTGTTATTTCTGTTCTCTCTCTATTCCATCAACTTTAACATAGCAAAATTTGAATGCGTTTGTCAGTACAATAAATAACGCAATATTGTATCATATAAATGATTCAAGCAATCATATTTTTATAAATTAACTCTTTTTAGAAAGTCGCTTAGTGCAGAAACATTTGAAATAATCTACAAGTAAAACGCACTAAGTGCACTAAGTGACTTAGTGCCTATTGCCAGATAAAATTTTAATCAAAATCAAATTGGTGCGTTTTGTATAGTGGGTAACTCCCTTGGCAGTCCACCTAGAAGTTAGTTCGGTTTACCTATACATAGATCATCAAAAATTAATTACAGTGCCATTAAAATCCCATTTTTTCAAAAAAGTGACTTAGTGCCTTTTACTTGTAAGCCGACGATCAAAAATTGGCATAAAATAATGTTTACATTTTTATCAAAAATTCGCATTCAATAATGTTTAAAAAACATGTTATTTTAATAATTTAATAAATTCATATAGTTAAACCACTAAATTTAAAAAAAAAAAACGTTCATTAGGGAACGTTCAAGTATTACGTAACGCAAATTGTACCAAAATTCATACACCTCATACCCCGGTTCCCGGGTTATTAAAGGTTGTAGAGATTTTATATTTTGGCTACCCCCCCCTAACATACCCCCTATTTGGGGGGGTAGCCAAAACATGAAATCTCTACAGCCTTTAATAACGCGGAAACCGGCGTATGAGGTGTATGAATTTTGGTACAATTTGCGTTACGTAATACTTGAACTTTCCCTTATAGCTAAAGCATAAAATTTTAAGTTGTATCGATACAACCTACCATGGTACATTTTTGTACATATTTGTTTAACCTCGTACTAGTCTACTTAATTAAGCATCCCCTAAGTGTGGGCTAGTAGTAGAGGGAACCACCGGCTTTAATTGACTTTCGAACCAATTTATAGGGAGTGTCCGCTTCACTTACACCTTCGCCAAATTTCAGTTATTAATTAACTGAAAAAGGCAAATCGGCTCCGGTGAGAATCGAACTCGCGCTATTTTTGTAGTAAACTCGTTAAGTACGACGCTATAGTCCACTACACCAATCATCACATAAACACCAATCCTCCCATGACTACACCAATCCTCCCAGGTTAATATAGTTTAATGTTTCTAAAATACGCCCTTAAGTTTTGAAGGTGATGTTTAAATTGGACGCTTTTTTACGCTACTTTAGTCCTAACGACGTCATCCCTTTTAAAACAATGATTTTTAAGCCTTAAAAAACGGGCCAAAAATTTTGTGATGATAAAAATTTTTTTACATAGTGACCGTGTAGACCTGAATTCACACGGGATCGTGTTAAATTGTGTAAAAATGTGCAATTTTAAGGGGTCTTTCTACCTTCAAATTTTAAAAATATTTTTTTTATATAGAAAGAAAAAAAATATCATTGTGAAATTTTGTAGGTATGTTTAATATTTAAAGAATATAATTTTTTTTAGAGATTTAAAGTGCTATTTTTTGCCATAAAATTTATTTTGTTGGAAAAAGAACATCACTTAACGGTGGCCGCCATGATTCCGGTCTATTAGATCGACTAAAAACGGGATATTATTCAGTATTGAAGTCGCTATATCTAGAAGATTTTTTTTGCCAAAAAACAACAAAATGGCAGACGTTTTTCTTTAAAATTATTTAAAATTTTTTGAAAAACGTACGCTATTTTTTTTTTCAAAAAACCTTTTTGAAAAAATAAAAATTATTTTTTAAAATTAGTTTTTTTTCATTGTTTTCTAATTTTTTTTAGTTTTTGATTTTAATTAACCTAGTCTTATTATAGGGGAAAGTATTATTTTGTTGGCAGCAATATTTTTAATTAAATTATTTCTTGTTTACTAGTAGTTTTCCGGTAAACCTTCGATCATAATTGATATAGACTTAAGTTGAGATTTCGGCATTCTATAAATTTCGGCAAAACGCTAATAAATAATTCATGAAGCTGTTTGTATACGAATCATTACTTGAGTCATGTAGTTGGTACGGTGAACACTTTGTTCGCACTGACTTTTCATCTTTTTCAGCCCTCTACTTTTTTATACTCTTCGTAGATTTCATTTAGAGGAGCATGGTAGTCCAATTTAACTCTATACCGGTTGTTTCAGGAAGGTGGTTCATGTAAAATTTAAGATTTTTTGACATAATTAGAATTTTTTGGGCACTTCCTGTTTCGCCGGAAATGAATCGAAATTTCGATTTTTAAATGGAACACCCTGTATATTTTTGCATATGTTGATTCAGAAATCAATTCTGAGAACAAGCATGCATCACTTGTCAAATTTTGACAGGTCGTGTAATTTTTTAGTTAAATCTTCATTTTAAATCTTTTGTGTTTTAATGCCAAGTCTTCCAAATAAACTATTCGTGGTATCAAAATGTTGGCAAGAAAATTCTCTTTAATTTTAACCTGATGAGCCACCCTCTTTCCATTTGAAAAAAATGACTTATGAACCAAAGTATGATTTTCGAACTTTTAAGAGCCCACCAAATTTAGAGTTTTGGGGAAAAATCAAAATATTAATTTAAGGCACTCTAGAATTAAAATAAAAATTTAAATAGACAGACAGACAAACAGCCTGTCTGAGACAGGCAGACAAACAGACAAACAAACGTATCTTTAAAATCTTAGCAAATGTCTTGAACATGTCATAAACAAATCACAAAAGTTCGTGTACAAATATTCAGCTTACCCCATAGTTTACATAAAAAAAATCAAAAACTTTTTTTCAAAAGGGAAAAAAAGGCTAAAGGTTGTACTCTAAAGACGAAGCATTGTACATCAACACCGCTTGTTTATAAGCACGCAAGGAAATCTTAAACCATTTATCTAATACGTTGACATATTCCTCAAAAAGGTTTCCAACTCATAAACGCAATATGCCTATTTTGGAACAATATTAATTGTTTCTTTTATATCGGGGATGTACATTAACTTTAAATTGATGTTTTTCAACAGGAGACCCTTTTATAATTTACATATAATCTATATTAAATATAAATAAGCCGCAAAGACGTGTAATGCTTCGCATTCCATTATATACTCCAACAAAATTACACTTCCTGTAGGCCTAGTTTCAAAAATCAAGTTTAAAAAAAAATTAAAATTAAAAAATGTAACAAATATTTTTAAAATTTATTTCAAGTTTAAAAAAAAATATTTTTTTTTATTTCTTTTTTCAAAAATCGAAAAAAATATAAAAAAAATAAAAAAAAAATAAATAAAAAAAATAGAAAACAAAATATTTTTTTAAAGTATTTTTTTTCAATATTTTTAAAAGTTATTGGAGCTCTCCAAAAGTAAAATTGTATAGGATAATAACTTTCTATTTCCTACCCATTTCTAACGGAATATTCAGTTTACTTTTTACAGTATATTCACAGTGAATTTTACATTCCATTTTACCAAAAAAAAACGCAAAATGATATGTTGATGTATGTAATTCTAATTATTCTTTTAAAGTTTAGTACTGTATACAGGGTGATCAGTAACTGCCACGCCAAAATTTAAGAGGTGATTCTATATAAAAAAATATGAAAAAAAGTTTCTATACAGGGTGGTCTGGAAATAAGCCCTAAGGGAGCTACGGCACTTCGAAGATGACATACTGAATGGGGAACAAATAAAAGCATCAATAAACCTTTAATGCTGCAGGGTGATTCTTCATTTAAAACTCAGCAAAAATGTATTTTTCACCTAAACACCTAAATTTAATATTAAAGGATTAATAGCCTTTTAAAAAGTAAAGTTTTTGGTGGCACAAAATGTTACTTCCTCTTAATTGCTTTTTTTGAAAACGGTTGTTCCTACAGTGTTACACTATATGACATTTTTTATGTATTTTTACTTAACAAATGTATATTTTTTACAAAAAATTCAAAAAAACTACACATAAAAAAGTTTGGGGCAAAAATGTGTTAAGCTTTACATATTTTGCCCGTCTAGGCACGCCTCTGGATAAATTCAAAAAAATAAATTAACATTTAACTTATTGCCCTTATTAATAATAGTATGCAAAAGCTCATCACTCCAGCTTAAAGGGTACCAAAGTTATTAATTAAACCTTATTTTTACAAATTAAAGGCTCATTTCCGGACCAACCTTTATAGGAACTTTTGTTGATATTTTTGAATGTAGAATCACCTCTTAAATTTTGGCATGCCAGTTTTTGATCACCCTGTATGTATAACGGTATTTTCTAGTAAAATTAGGCCCCTTTACCTTTTTCTTTTAATATTATTTTAATCATAATTGATGGGATTGATAATATTTTTCTTTAGCTTTTCTCATTTTTAGTTTAACTCCCCATAATTCAGTTAAAATATGAATTTTATTATATACTATTTGTCTTTTTTACCTCGACATCACATATACTTCACCATATCATCATCCTTTTCCCTTTAGGCTTCATTTATTTCTATTCGCCATCCAGAGTTGCGAAACGCACGCACTAGCTGTTCCTGTCCTCATTTCCTGCGACAGAATTTTCCGGAGCTTGTCACTCAGGATTTTTACAAGTCATGGACTTTTATAAATAATCCATAAACATATCAGTTTTATTTTACATATAAAAGGTTTGCCGAATTGTCTCTGTGAATGGCGGATGTTTGGCCGGGGCTATAGGATTCTAGGAACGAAGGGACGCGAAACTTAAAGTAGTTACACATCACATCAATGGTTTTATTGTTTGCTATATCGTCTTGTAAATTTCAGAACGCCGTATCTCAAAAAAGACAACTTTACAGGAATGAGAAATAACTCTTTCTCGCATTATTCATAGTTGAAAATGTACTTTATCCAATACATACAGATAATAAGACAATTACCAACTTTATTTTAAATAGATAAACTCAATAAGAACCCCCCGTGGCTTTTAATTTATTGTGTGGATAATTATTTATTTTACCCACTCAACTGTCACTTGTCAAATTATTTTCTTGTAAATGTCATTAAAATTTTCAATAAAAATATGAATTCCTAAGCTATTTATTGGATAAAACCTTGTATGGCACTCATGGGTAAACCGATATTGCCTATGAGAAAATTAACCTGCGAGGCGTCAGCCAAGAAGGTTACTTTACCCACTAGTACCATAAATAACTATTTTTAATATAAACTTAATACATTTTTAATGATTAGCTTACCTTAAATCATTTTATTGTGTATAAAATAAATAAATACAAACAAAAACCTAATGTTTATAGATACGACATTTTAATGCTCAAAATGAATAAAAATTTTTAAGATACGAGCTTTATTATATTAATATTTTAAGAAAATATAATTAATTATAATAATATTATTATTAATAACTGAAACATTTAAACTTCAATAAGTTTTATAACATGCGCATAAGATGTTAAAAAAGCGTCGTCAAATGCAAAAAGTGCGTTCCAAAATAGTCAGTTAACTAGAATTAAGAGATACGAGGTTTAAAAAATTATTACTTTATAATCATCTAAGATACGACGTTACTATTTTGCTTATATTTTTGTTATTTAAATAAAATAGCAGGTGAAACTTATTTTTTAGATGTAATAATATAAAGACTCCAAAAAGTCCAAAATCTCAAAATCTAAAAAAGTTGAGATACGACGTCCTGAAATTTACAAGACGAAATGCATAACGTTAAAGGCATATCCAGAAGCTTGCAAAAGAACATAAAACATAAGAATGCTATGCCGTGATTGGCTTAGAAGATACATGGTTGCCCATCAAGCCAATCAAGGCATCTCATTGTTATGTTTTATGTTGTTATGCCAGCTTGTGAATAGGCACTTACTCAAGGTTCATTTATAGAGTGTGGTTTGGACTTGCACATTACCTAGGAAATTAATAATAAGCATGTAAACATAATTTAAGCTAGAATATAGTGTTGTATGACGTACAAGTCAGCTAAGTTTACTACTATACGGCAATGCCAAGGCATTGCACTGTCAAAGCGTTAATACATCAGAGCGTCTATGGGTCATTATCAATATTTGATACACTCAGAAAATTTGGCTGTATTTTTAATACTGAATGTTATTTGTTAATACATATTTTTTATTTATATCGCCACCATCAGTATTTAATACTTTACTTGTGATATTAAATACTACAATATGTGTATTTTATATAATATGTTGTCATACTACCACACAACACAAGCAACATGTGTTTATTAACACTAGCATGTTATAGTAAAAATTACTGTAACATTTGGTAAAGTATATCACACTTATACTGGAGTGCAGACAACTTGTAGGGGTCCTCACGGGCCACTGCAGGCTAAGGAAGCACCTGGCAACAATGCGGATTCTAGAGAGTCCGCTATGCCCAGAGTGCGGAGAGGATGAAACATCCTCTCATTACTTAGCCGAGTGCGTCAGATACGACAGGATCAGGTTGCAAGTCTTTGAAACTCAAAGACTCAACCAAGAGCAACTAAGAGATCTCCCCTGGGCCAATATCCTGACCTTTATTGAAAGGACGGGCAGGTTCAAGGAGGACTCAAATTAGTAAATGGCTGGGATTGCTTGGGGTGACAAAAAGGGCCAGAAATGGCCTAGTTGTCCGGCTTTGGCCAACCCAAAAATTTACTACTACTACTACTATACTGCAGTGCTAAGCTGAAAGGTCCTATCTACATAGGTTTAACATATACAGATAGGACCTTTCAGCTTAGTTAGGCAGTATAGTATACTTTGAGCTGTTGTTAAAAAAAAATGTAAATAGAATTTTACTCCCCTCTAAATTTTAAGACTCTCAATGATCAGACTGCAACTAGAGTATTCCAGATCAGTTTGCCATATACAAGCAAATGAAGCGCTCTATGTGTTTAACTGTCACTACAAAAGATTTCACAACATTTTTCATATACTTCGTGATCAAATATGAATTTAGTTCAAAATAAGAAAACATATGGCAAACTGATCTGGAAGACTCTAGTTGCAATCTGATCATTAAGTAGAAATTTAGAGGTGAGTACAATTCTATAATTAAAACATAGAAAAAATGTTATCTCTTCCAAAATTTAAATTTATTGTGCATTAAAAAAACATTACAGCGACAACTGTTTCGACTTTTATAACTTAAAATCATTTTCAAGCTACAAATAATTAAAACTAGGTTGGAAATGGTACAATTCATTTAAAAAAAAAGTCCAAACCAAACCCCGAACGCTGATAGAAAAAACATTTTCCGACTTTATTCAAGAAATAAATAAAGTCGTGAGATTGATGTACTCTTGCGCGCCATCTATTGTTAGATGTAGACAACTACTCATTTATTAAACCATCCTGGAGACTTTAAATGGTAGCAAGTTGAAAAAACTTGTAAGTCTCAAGCACATAATACCCGCTAAAACTTGTGATTAGACATAAATTTAAAGGAACAGAATTTTTTATATTTTAAACAAAATTGTAAAAATAACCATATTTGATAATGACCCTAATTCATCAGAGAGTCTATGACAAATCTTATTTGCCGGAAGACAGTGTAAAGTAATTTTGCATGTAACTATGAAAATAAATTAGTCACGATCGTTTGGATTTAACCACCGTGCTACATTGAGACAAACGGCATCAGGAAGGCCGTGATTGCTAGCGGAGGTGGACGGGAAGTCTTCAATCAGCTCACCTAGAGAGGGCAACAATCCGGCCATTATTGCCCGAATAAGGTGGACCTAAAAGTTAATTATTTCTTTAGCCCTTTAATGATGGATTTTTTTACGACTGTTTGCCTCCCAGACGATGAAAATTGCAGGTTTGGATGGACGGATGACGGTCTTTCAAATCGTTCAATTTTATTAAGAACCAGCCGTCTCGAATGAGCGAGAATACCTTCTCATAAAACAAGTTATGTTTAGAAACAAAATATTACATTAAATTACATCATGAAAAAACGAAAGAACAACACCTAAAAATTTCATATCGATCGGTAAATTCGTTTTCGAGAGATCGTTGTCACAAACGATAGAAAAAAGGCTTTTCGGGGCAAGGGCCATGGTTTCCACAATTTTCCGAATTTTGCAATAAAAAAAATTAACAAACACATCAAAACATATCCTATTTGATATTTTGTAGGTCGTTCGAATTAAGTTGTGATTACATACCTGAAAAAAATCAATAAAAACCTTAATTTTCCAGAGCCAGTAGGTATATACTATATAACCCCTTAAAACGGATTCTAAAATCGTGATTCCGTTTTATAATGTTTTTTAAAATACAAGGCAACAAGTTATCGTTATAATTTAAAATTTTATGATTACATTAAACATTTTTATTTTACTGCACATAATAAACAGCTTAACTGGACTAAACTTCAGTTAACTAACTAACTAGTTAGCTAAGGTTTTAAGTGCAGCCTTATTTCGCATTATAAACTTGATTTTTTATTTGGTAACAATACATGTTTAGAGCTTGCAAATTTAAGATGTATATTCTGTGATAGGTGTTTGGCTTTTTAAAAATAAAAAGTATGAAAAATTTTAATACCCATCGATTGACACTGCCTTATTCGGGATGTTAATATTATTTTGTTTATGTTAAAACTAGAGGATTTTCATTCAATATCTTGAACTTTAAATCCAAAATACGTTAAATTTACATCTGTTCAAATTCACAACCAGTTTTATCTAAAGGAGCTTTAAATAATCGTTCGAGGTAATTAAAAAAGTTTTACTTAATTTAGTGCTACTAGAAACTGGTAAAAGTTGTTTGAAAAATGTATTTCAATATATACAAAAAAAAAATACCGCAGTTAATGTAATTTAAAAACAAAAAGAAAATATATATTTTAAAATAATTTAAGTATGGAAAAAATATACTTCTTTTTGCTATAAAAATTTCGTGAAAACAAGTTTAATTTTTCGCTTTCGGTTTAGTCGGAAATGATCCTTTTGATTTTTAAATGGAAATACATTTTTTCTTTCATATTTCGATTCAAAATTACAGTTTACGTAAGTATTGTAAAACTTATCAAAAATTTGACAGTCAATTTTTTTTAAATATTTTTTAGCTATGTTTTGATTGCCAATATTTAGCTCACTGATTATAAATAATTATTTTTGGTTTAACTACTGGCAAAAAATATAAATTTGAATTTTTGTTCGAAATTGATTTTTTCTACGAGCGTGCGGAAAAATGTCTCTTTCCTCACGCATATGCGTATTTAAATAATACTGTAATCAGTAAAAAAACTGTTGACGTTGATATTAAAAAAAAATCTTACTGCCCTGTTCTTGCTTGATCTTGCCAATGAATCATCGGAGATGATACATTTTCGCGCGGAATGTGTACTTACATAACACCAATGTGTGTACTATTTTGTGTACCTGTGCATAAACAATATACGTGTTATATGTGACACTCAGTGTAAAAAGAGGTACCTAGTATTTTTCCCTGTGTGATATTGATTATGAATATTTTTTTAAAGTTTGAGTGATTTTTTCGTGTAAATTTTTTTCAAGGTTATGTTATACTATATTTTAGGTTCATGTTTGTTTTATCGAGAAAAACGAATCAATAGTCAGAATACAGTTAAATTTATTGCGAAACAAAAATTTTATATTGTTACGCGTTACACAGGGGGGGGGTTGGTAAATGTGACAGTTAGTTACACAGGGGGGAGGGGGGTCAATTTTTTTTTGAAAAATTGCGTTACGTAAATATATGGACAGCCCCTTAAGTTAACGAGTACACTTTAAATAATTAGGTATATTTTATAGAGAACCGAGCTCTGATTTTTTTTGCTAAAGCTGTTTAATAAAGCAGAGTAAAAAACCATTCATATTTCATACATATTCCTTATCCAAATTTTTCTCCATTTCGCGCGGATCAAGTCGGTTTGTCCGTATTATGTTAATTCGGACGCATTGCGTGAGATTCGTACGCGTAAATGTAGATTTGACTTTCAATTTAACCGCTACTCCGGCGACGCCAGTCTGGGCGCCGCGACGTTCATGCCGCACTATAGGGTCGATCGAATTTGGCTTAAAATAATTAATTAATTTGTTAATTAACTAAATAATAAATATAATTATTCGTATACAATATCCAGAGTCAAGGTACGGGTGGGGTGATCTGAAGTTTTTAGACATGTTTACCAAAAATTAAACATTTTTAAGGGGAAATTATTTCTCGAAAATGTTTTACTTAATGACAGGAATTTTTTTTTAATCACACTGAGAAATGATAATAGTTTTCTAAAGTACTAGTGAGCTAAAAACGTGTTATGAAACGAGTGTTTTACATAATTTTTTCTATTTTGCTCTAAAATTAAAAAAAACTTTCATTTAAATTGATGACTGATTGTTTGTTGCCAACCCAAAAAAAGGTACACACTTTAAGGCCTATATTATAGGCCTTAAAGGCCTATATTATAGGCCTTAAAGGACACTCAAAATGCATGTAATTATAAGGTTATAAGAGTCGCAAAATAGAAAAAGTGTTTTATTAGCAGTTTTTATCAAAAATGGCATCAGTGCTCCTGCAAAATGTGCTGCAACACGCGCTCGTCCACAATCTTGCTTTAATTTTGAATGTTCTGATCAGTAATCAGTTCTACATATCCCAATGTGCGGATCCGAAGTTTCTTCGACTCTTTCTTGGCCGGAACGTGCCTGGATTCGGAAACATGCTTATTTCATGCCCGATTATCAAACAACATACTTACACAATGCTTTTAACGCATCAACAACAATAGCTAATCAACCGTGGCTGCGCTTAGCTCTCCATAATGCATACTCCTCGTAGTGGATAATTTTCTAAAAGGAAATTAATGGAGGGTTTACGGTCTGAATTGTCTAGAAAAATTAACTAATCATCACCTCACTGCGCATGCATATCATATTTAATCACTATACATGTGCTCTGTAAAAAAATATACATTATTCTGCATGTAAATGTAAATAAATGTAGACAAATGTTAAATTTTACATGTAATTATACAGTTTTATATGAACATTACATGTTCTTGTTAACTTTTGCTTAAACATGTATATAAGTATCCTACAGCAATGTCTTACAAGAAAAAAAATGCGGTTTTTTAATGTCCAAGAAATTTAAATCTTTAAAAAAAGGCGAAAACATACAGGGTGATCAATAACTGGCATGCCAAAATTTAAGAGATGATTCTGCATCCAAAAATATCAAACAAAGTTTCTATAAAGGTTGGTCCGCAAATGAGCCCTAAGGAAGCTATGGCCCTTTAAAATTGTAATAAAAATAAGGTTTTTAATTAATACCTCTGGTACCCTTTAAGCTAGACCGACGAACTTTTGCATGTATACTAGTATTAATAAGGGCAATAAGTTTATGTTAATTTATTTTTTTGAATTTATCCAGAGGCGTCACTAAACGAAAAAATGTATGAGGCTTAACACATTTTTGTCCCAAATTTTTGTATGTGTACTTCTTTTGGATTTTTTGTAAAAAATATTGATTGACTAAAAATACATAAAAAATGTCATATAGTGAAACACTGTAGAAGCAACCGTTTAAAAAAAAATGCAATTAAGAGGAAGTAACATTTTGTGCCACCAAAAACGTTACTTTTTAAAAGGCTATTACTCCTTTAATATAAAATTTAGGTGTTTTGGTGAAGAATACTTTTTTGTTCAGTTTTAAATAAAGAATCGCCCGGCAGCATTAAAATTTTATTGATGCTTTTTTTGTTCCCCATTCAATATATCATCTTCGAAGGGCCCTAGCTCCCTTAGGGCTCACTTCCGGACCAACCTTTATAGAAACTTTTTTCATATTTTTGGATGTAGAATCACCTCTTACTTTTTGGCATGGCAGTTACTGATCACATTACATGTTCTTGTTAACTTTTATTTAAATATAAGCAATGTCTTACAAGAAAAAAAATGA
This sequence comes from Brachypterus glaber, assembly GCA_958510825.1. Taxonomy (NCBI): domain Eukaryota; kingdom Metazoa; phylum Arthropoda; class Insecta; order Coleoptera; family Kateretidae; genus Brachypterus; species Brachypterus glaber. Next base: position 4,580,577 of record OY294048.1, on the reverse strand, counting down.
ATTTTTTAAGGTCCAAAAAATTTAAATCTTTAAAAAAAGGCAAAAACATATAAAAATCCATCTCAAGCAAAAAAAAATTAAACAAAACTATTTTTCTAACGTTTTTGATTAAACACATTAATTTACTTTAATTAATTTACATTAATTTACTTTACTGCAAAAAGCCAAAATTCCCACTGCACATTTTGTATCCAGCTGCAAGTTAAAATAACCCCTGCTTGCAGCTGCAGCTATAAGACTGCGAAGAGTCTAAATAGGTAATCAACCGTGGATGTGCCTCGCTTACTATTCGACCAAAAAGAAACTTCGCAAACAAATTCAAAAGTTTTCCGACTAACACAAATAGAAAACCACCAAGTGCATCATTGCCAATATGTTTTACGGATCGTGATCTTATGCTTTTCTTTCCAACGACGATTTGATAAATATGCTTCCAGATTGTTTCAATTTATTACTTTCGGTTTTATTATATTTCATCTACCTTTCTCCTGATATAAACTCTGTCTTTTCTTAGACAGAAATAGTATATTATGCAACTAGTGTGCGAGCTAAGTCTTTAGTACTACTTTAGTAATAATAATAATAATAATAATAATTTATTTGCATTCCATTAACATTTGTTGTAGAACATGTCAATTACTTTAGAAATATGTATATAGTTATAGTTGTGTCAATCAATCGCTATCGCTACTCCGTGTTTGGCCAGTTAAATTCATTAACGTGATAAAAGCATTTATCAAGAAGATGTTTAGTTATAGCTTTTTTAAACATATGAATATTTTTTAACTTTTTTATGTTTTGAGGAATCTCATTAAATAATTTTATACCTCTTATGAAAGGTGACTTGTCGTAAGTAATTTTTAACCTGCGGTAAGGAATGTGAAATTTATTAGAACCTTTGGTATTATAAGAATGAACTGAATTGTTATTTACAAAGGTAGATTGGTTCATATAAATATATGATAAAAGCTCTAATATTAGAATACATGGTAGTGGTAGTATTTTATACCTTTGGAACAGTTCCTTGCACGGGTGATTATACTTTGCGCCCGCCATATTTCTAACGATTCGTTTCTGAGCAAGGAAAACATCCTCTGTATTAGAGGAGAGGCCCCACAGGAGGATACCATATTTGAGTCTTGAGTAAATATGCGCATAATAAAACATGACAAGTTGATTAGTATTTAAGATGCGTTTAAGTGATCTTACCTGATAACAGGTCGTGCTTAATTGCTTAATGAGTTTTTGACAGTGGTTATTCCAGCTTAGTGTTTCATCGACTGTTATTCCTAGGAAGGAAACATTGTTTTCTCGTGTAAATTCAATACCATTTAAGGTTAAGTTAACAGGATTTGTGTTTCTTTTTTGTGCAGTGTGAAATCGTAAAAAGTGGTTTTAGTAACATTTAAAAATAAAGAATTTGCATTAAACCACAGGGATAAGTGTCGACAAACTACATCAAGATAGAAATTTAAGTCTACATCAGATCTAAAAGAAATAAGTAATGAGGTGTCATCTGCGTACATTACTAAAATTTGTTTTAAATATGCTGGTAAATCGTTAATGAAAAGAACGAATAATACGGGCCCCAATATAGATCCCTGTGGGACACCTAAATTGGTTTCCACTTGCTCAGAACGAAAAGTCTTTGTGTTTTGTCCTGTTTTTTGTTTTATTTGTACTACCTGTTTGCGGTTGTTCAAGTAAGATTCAAACCAATTGTATGCTGGACCTCTTATACCATATTTTTGCAACTTGTCCAACAGAAGTTCATGCCTTACGCAGTCGAATGCCCTGCTGAGATCACAGAAGATCCCAACAGGGCACTCGCCCGCATCAATTTTGTCTAATAGATTGCTCAAAAATGTTAAAGTGGCTGTTTGGGTGGACCTGTTTTTCCTGAAACCGTGTTGTGCTGAATCTATTAGTTGATTAATGTGTAGGAAGGTTACAAGACGGTCCAGCATACAATATTCAAAAATCTTAGAAAAGGATGGTGCCAGACTGATTGGCCTATAGTTCTCAGTCAGGCCCGCATCACCCTTTTTGTATATAGGAATAATACTCGAAAAATTACTGAGAAAATTAATTTTATGAAATCATAATATTATTAATAATCGAAAATTTTATTATCTCTTTGATATTAGATACTGTTGAAAATTTTTCTCGGAAAAAAAGCTTTACATCTGGCAGAAATGATTAAAAAAAACAAGGCCAAAAAAAGAACAGGTAAAAAAACCTAAAAATGTTTTTCAAAACCTCCAAAAAAATGCTGCGCATCTCGGAACATATTACGCTCGGTTAAAAAAAGTCTTCTCTAGCATGGTAGGTATATACCATGGACAAGGAAAGACCTGCAAAGCCGTTGCGGGATACTGTGATAAATGTGCCTAGCGCATCTGAGATAAACTTGCACATGCGCACTACTATTGTTGTTTTTGACGAGTATTGTTAACCTTAGTTTTGTGTCAAATAAAAATAGTAAAAAATTCAACAAAAAACAATAAATATTTACGAAAAAACGTCGAAATAGGTTTTTAAAATTATTTTATAAGAATTTTTCGAGATGTGTGAGTTTCGGGATTTTGTACACCTACTTTGAGTATACCAGGGATTGACCCTTTGCTCTTCATAAAGCAACAACACAGGTTAGGTTTAAAGTTATAAACAAATGCAGCAAAAAAACAATTAAAACACAGTAGAAGTCGAAAAATGAACAGAAACAAACGACGATCTGACAGTACTGACAGTATAAACAAACTACTAATAATTCGTCACCTCAGTATTGGTTTGCCATATCTCTATTTTTGGACATTTTAAGATTTTTACTAGGGGATTTTTGTAGATAAGACAAATGAATACTGGGGTGATGAATTGTTTTACGACTGACAGCATTTCACAGCTGATAGAGATGCGTACTGCGCAAGGTCAGATATATTGCGTTACGTCATTTCGCTGCCCCGTTCTGTCACAAAATAATCTTGCGCAGGCTGGACTAATGGTTCTCTTTCCTTCTCTATGGTATATACCGTATACTTAATATTTCTTTTTGATCTGAAAAATATAGCTCAAAAATATGTGTTAAACTTTGCCCTGTTAAAATACTGTCATCATTTCTTTTCTTTACGTTTTAAATATATGAATCATCCTGTTTTTTTTCCTGCGAAACATAGTAAGAAGCCACCCTAGATGTTCAATAAAATTCATTCGAGCCGGAAATTCAAGATCTCGTGTTAGAACAAGGACTGTGTCCAAATAAAACGATTAGAATAGATTTTAAATTAAATGGAGCATGTGATAATGTCAGCATAACTCATAGTTACGGGTTTTCTTTATACAGGATGATTCAGAAATAGACTTCAACATTTTACGGTAGAATAAAGTATAGGGTGTCACGAGAATCGAGAAACGGAACTTTCGTTTCGTTGCGATTGTTTAAACCTCGATATTTGAGACATCCAATAGTAATCTTCATCAAGAAAAATATATTTTTGGCAAATATGATTTACTGTTTTTAATATTCAGATTCAGATTCAGATTTATTTAATTCGTACATTACAATATATTTAAATTATTATGTTATTCCACCTAAACATAGTTTGTGTGCGGAATTTAAAGAAATATTTATAATACATTTGACTTACTGGCTTATTATCTTAAGACTATGGGTGTACATAACTGAGATAAAAAGAAATACAAGGAGTGAGAGAGAGAGAGAGAGAGAGAGAGAGAGAGAGAGAGAGAGAGAGAGAGAGAGAGAGGGGGGGGGGAGAATATACAAATTATTTGCCTTAAATATTCCAGAGTAAACCAAATAAATGGTCTATTTTTGGTAAATAAATGTTTAATTGTGATTAATAAAATTTATTAAATATATTATTGATGTTTAATAAATGTAGCCACATATTTAGATCTATTATGTATATATGTGAGGTTATTATATATTTATTAGCCTAGTTAAAATAACTTTTTATCCTAAATAGCTAACGTTGGGAAACTAACTGGGATGCCCCGAAACATTTGGATGTTGGGCCGCTCCCCGAATATTTCCCAACTTAAATTTAGAAATTTCCCAACTCATAAAAAAAGCTTTACCCCTGAACCCCTGACAGAAAATTTTAATGACTAAAAAAAAGGTCCGCCTGGAAACTAACTAATAACTATCCTTTTTCAACTTTCAACAGATATTGCAAAAATGTAAAATTTTCAAAATGAATAAAATCCTCATCAAAAAAAACTTTTTTATTGTTAACAAAAAGAAAAACATAACTTGTTTCCCTTCAACTTTTAAACAACATACCGTTTGTGATCATAAGTATCACAGGGATTTTTAATAAGCTTTTTAATTATAATAACACCCCTATTTTTCAAATATTTTTTTTATTTATTTTTTTTTTTTGAAAAAAGTTAGTATTACGACTTTTTCTTAAAGCCCTTAACCCTTTTTTTTATATCATCCTGTATTTACAGCTTTTATTTATAGGAAAACCGTGCACTCAGCTTGGCTTCTACTTTTCGCCCTTGTAGGGACTCGCCTGCTGATATAATAAAAATGCTCAACAAGGTTGAGACGTCGAATTATTTCTGGCTATAAAACTCGACAAAAAATATTCAACTGAAATATATTTGTCACTATACTGCCTCAAGAAAGCAAAATGCAGCAATATGAAAAATATTTGTTTCGAGAAAACAAGCAAAAACGATTATTCGCGCAGTGTTATGCAATTGCCGTCTAACCCACATTGTGAAATTACAGTAGGTTACAGAAAATTTTGCCCAATATCTTTTAAAGGAATTTTATTAAATGTTACATATTTTGTACATGTCTAAATACTAGCTTTTTTAAACTTATTTGTCAAACTTACAGCTATGTCAAAAAAAAATTTAACTTTATTTTTAACCGACTTCCAAAAAAAATTATCAATTCGACGTGTGAATTTGTTTTTTTATGTTTGTTCCCTCATAACTTTGGAACGTAATTTGATGAAACCTTTTGCAACTTAAAGAGGACATTCCTGAGGTGGTTCCGTTTTAATTTGATGCTCGGATAGTGCCGGTTAAGCAGGATAATTAAGATAAATCAAATTGTTTTAATGCAATTTCACTTAAAACCGACTTTGTTGGGTTCTAATACCAACCAAATTTTTAGAAAATGATCGGATAACTCGGATAAGCAGGATAACTTGATTAAGGGATAACTCAAACATTACCGTAAGCAAAAATCTTTTAAATGCCGCTAAACTTGATTCTGTGGACCTGTAATATTAAAATACCAAGAGAAAATTATAAAATTTGTGATTATACCATAAGGCGTTATTTGATTATTACTTAACGCTTAAAGTTTAACAAAGATTTTCTTTAGTATTTCGTTTAAAAAAATCTACAAGTTATGTGTCTCTAAAAAATAAAAAAAAATAAACTCCTATGTCTCTAAAAAGTAAAAAATAAAAAATACTTAACAGTTATTTTTTTATTATTTTATTATTGTTTGCTGTGAAATTGGCACCGACTTAAGTATTTTTTATTTTTTACTTTTTAGAGGCATAGAAGACGGTTAATTTTTTTGCGAAAAGTTTTTATTATCTGATGTTAAGCTAGCTTTAGGTAGTAGAAAAACTATTATATGCTGCACGTATGCGAACTGTGTTTTTGACTGATTTTTTGCCTCTGCCTCAGCAAAAACAAAATCACTAAAGTTTTATTTCTCATACGTGGTGCATGTAATATTTTTTCTACTACTATCTAACATAACATAAATTATTTTTGATAAATTTATAATATTTGCAATAAAAATGATGTAAATGGTAGTAGTGGTAGTAGTAGTAATAGTAAAGGGTGGGTAGGCTCCAACGTCTGACAAGTAGGCCAATTGGCCCTTTTAGTCTGCCACAAGAAAACCTACCCACCTGCTGCCTATCCTCCCTCTTCCTGATTCTGCCAGACCTTCTGATGAAGTTCATAACATCTGACCAGGCTAGGAGGCTCAACTCTTCCTTCGCTAGTGTTGCCATTCCGAATATGTCTTTTCTGAGTCTGCCTAGAGCCTCACACTCCCCTATGAAATGGTAGGACTTTAAGGTTTTAAGGATATTTTTCAAAAAATTACATTATATGTATTTTCTCCCTTTCGCTTACTGAAGGCAGTATAGGAGAGATTCAAGAAAGGCCGTAAATGGGGATATCCAAAGCGTAAAGGGAAAAACGATACTTGTGGGCAATAAAATTTAAACTACCTAGGGTTTATGTTATAATATAATTAAATTTTGATTTAAACCCAGTGGGCTCGTTGTCACCCTAAAAATTGACACTAGTTCTAAAAAAATACTAAATTACGATTATAGCTGTTTTCTCTTTCTTACTTTGGCCATTATTAAACTTTATTTCTAAACAAATACTTTTTAAAATTATATCTTTAGCTTATTATACTATTCACAGCGCCTGCGCTAGAATAGTATTATACGGTAGTTTCGAAATTTCCAAAATTTTCAAAAATCGTCCTTGACAAAAAATTCTTGGATACAAATTTGTTTCATAAAAATATAAGAATTTTTTTTGTCCGTCTGTCTGCCTGTCTGTCTGATGTCACGATTTTTGTAGACACTATAAGGCAAGAACGAATAATCCGATCGACTTGAAATGTTTTTGAAAGTAATTCCCTCAAAATATAAAGTTATGGGGGGTTTTTAGGAAAAAACACTTTTATTATAAGGATCAATTCTAGCAATTTTAAAAGTCATCCCCCCAAAAACAAAATAGTAATGGGGGTTGGACTTTTTTTAATTTTTTTTCTTTTCATTTATTAAAGATCTTGTAATGGGGGTTTGATTTTTTTTTTTTTTTTATTTATTAAAGATATTAAAAAAAAATTCTAATATTTATACCTAAATAATAATTAATAATAGCGTGAGTTCGATTCTCACTGTTACCGATTTGCCCTTTTCAGTTAATTAATAATTGAAATTTAGCGAAGGCCTACGTGAAGCGGACACTCCCTATAAAAACTGGTTCGAAAGTCAGTATAAGCCGGTGGTTCCCTCTACTACTAGCCCACACAAGTCCTGGACTTAGGGGATGCTTAATTAAGTAGAATAGTACGAGGTTAAACAAACATGTAATGTAAAAAAAAATCATAACTATTATCATCTTTCGTCAACAGACATGATTATTTTCTTTTGAATGTGCCCGAATTTGAATTTGTACAAAATTTGTAGGTAGAGAAAGTCTCATTAAAAACCGTGTTTTAATAAAAGAATTTGAAATTACTTATTCAATTCGGTTTAAAACACCATCTTTACCGCTCAGAAGTTCTGTCTCAATAACATGATTGCTTTTGAATGGCTCCAAAACAGATGACTTTTAAAATGAAAAGTGCCTTCAGGGTGATTTAATAACTTTGAATAGAATATCAGTTTTATTTTTTATGTAGACAGAATTTGCGACATCAGAAAGAAAACATTTCATAGATTTTTTATTTTTTTAAATTGACTTTGACCTGCGAATATCGTATACAATAGTTTTCAATATTTTTCGTCCTCGAACCGTGAAATTTCACCTTCAAATGATTTTTTCTCGAAAACGGTTAATCCTTCAGTATAACAACAAGAGTACCTTTTTTATTAAATATTTAAAAAAACAATTTTCGTTCTATTTTTTTTCCATATCTTCCTCTGTGTAATTATAAACATATCCTGTGGAACTTTTTCTTTTCAGTTTGTGAATTACTAACCCGTTTTATTGTAACTCGCAAAGAACTGTTTGTCATTTTTATAGTTTCTTCATTGCTTCGGTGTTCGGTACTTTAAAAACACTTTTAAGTATTATCATTTCGGTGAATACGGTAGTTTTAAATGATATATTTCTGTTATTAACACCAAAGTTTGCTTTATTTTTCAATTTTTGCTATTTTAAGTAGATATATCTACATTTTTTTATCTGAATAAGAAACCGTTTTCACTATTACCATTACATATTAGAGTGGACCTTTTTTCTTGGAAATATTAGCTAAACAAATTATTTATTTTTATGTACAAACGCCATCTTCAACTCAATCATATCATTTTTTTGTAAATAATAATCTGCCAAGATTTAATAGTGCGTTGGAGATTTTTGAAACTGCTACCATCGTCCTTAGAAGGTTTCTGTATTTGGGTTTCCTGAAAGACTGCAGAACAAAGATTTCTTGACCATCGCCATTTTATCCTCTGATTGGCGTTACAACTTAAAAGCTCACCCTAATTATGTAATCAATATGTATTTTTTTAATGGTATCCTATGCTTTTATGCCAACAAACAAATGTGTGAATGATTATTATATTTGAGGTGTATAGTGCAATAGTGGCCCATCTCACTTTATGGAAATATCGAGATAATGGCTATTTAAATTTCTTCGATTTTTTAATCTTTGATCTAGGACGCATTATTTTATTTAAAAATTTTCTGTTAGGGTTTTTAAACTCAACCAACATTAAGGTAATGTATGACAAACAAATTTATTTTACTTTCTTTACTTTCTTAGAGAAAAAAATTGGTGGGTCACTATTGCACTATACATTGTGTTCATTTTGGGCCACTATTGCATTACGAACGAGATCTGACCTTCAATAACACGTTTTATTTTTACATGTGAAAGAAATGTTCGTTATTTAATAACAGAATAGTCAAAATGCCAATAATTATGCTCTGGAATAATTTAATAAACGTTTTTTTACTGTTCTTGGAGTAATTACCTTTAAAAATTAAGAATAACTAATGCGTAAACATTGTTTAAGTACCTAAATGGATTTCAGTTCATATGATCTCAAAGTTTAAGGTAAGTTGTAATTATTTTTCATTAATAAAGCAAAATGTACAAAATTGGTAACATAACGCTCCTGCATTTGTGCAGAAAATGATTTATTTTGGGGCGAACAAATAACTTTCTTGATAAAACAAATTTTGGCTTTTTTAAGAATCTTTCTAAAAATATCTTTATAAATCCTTGGTAAAACTTGCCTTGTTAACTTTTTTGAGAATAAAATTGACATTTTTAATTATGCAGTTGGCTTTTTCAACATCCCCAATAATATGTTTGACTGGTAGCCTATACCTGTGGGCCACTCTTGCACTAATAAAAGCGATAATTTTAATAATGCAATAGTGCTATAAATGCTTGATCGTGCCAAAAAGAAAACCCTCTGTTATGAGGGTGGTATGTAATGAAAGATATAGATGTCCTTATTACATTTATAAAATACGCAAATCTCAAAAAGCACATATGGGCCACTATACACCTCATTTGTAATTTTGCTAAATAGCAATTGTATTAATTGCAAAAATAGCTCCCAAATGTAAGAACCGAATCAAACCCCTCACATTCTGCCTGAAATTTTACAGCTAATATAATTATTTCAGGTCATAAAGACAAGTAAAAAGATTCAAATAATAATTGTTAAAATGAATGCGTGGAGAGTAATAACAGTGATGAATATTATGAGCGAAATAACACTTGAGTTTGTATAAAACGGTTAAATGATTTTATTGGCAATAGAAGGCCGTTATGACAATAGTATTCACCCATCAGGGTGTCGTTAACCGGTAATTAAATGATGCGCCGCGGCGCGCCGGATGGACTTTTTAAAACATTCCGCAATTAAATAGTTCGCGTAATAATAGAAGCGCCCTTGTATCTGAATCTGTTCGCAACATAAAGTACAATTTTAGGGGTTCCGACCCCAACGAATAGTAAATACAAGGTCTAATGGAGTCTCAAAAACCAGACGATATATGTTAAGAAATAAGACGTAGAAATTACAGAACTTTTTGAATCTTTTGTTGTTTTTATTTCGTGATGACGGTGTAGGGAACCCCACAAAAAAAAGAAAATTAATACATCAAATTTATATCCACTTTGCCTCTTTGTTTTCTTAATACTTTATTGTGACATTATCTAAAATTAACTTGTATTCTTTTATACTAGCTAAATAATATAAGCCTAAAGACAAAATTACTTCAAAATTCATCAAATAGAAGGGAAATGTAAAAAAACACATATTGGTCTAACTTTTTGTAATGTAACAAAATTTAAAAAACTTAAAATTATTATTAAGAACATTTTAAATAGAATGAGCATATATTTAGCTTTCAGTTTATTGGAATTATTATCAACCTACATTTAAAGTGGGATAGTATTTATCTGGCCATTAAATGATGTGCTGGATGGAAATTAGTCCTATTGACGATGTATTAAATAGTCAATAATACAATTATTGACAAGTTTTGTATGTGTATTTATTTTGAATAAGCGAGAGGTAATGGAAACTTTAGTGGGGACCCTCATTGTTCATATTTTTTTAAATTGCCACTGGCTAATAGTTAAAACGACAAAACGAATGAAACATATTTTTAATATAAAGTATAAAATTATAATTAAATTAAATGAAGCGTTACAAAATAATGTTTAAAATATTTTATAACGGTAATATGTGATGATCATAACAATTTTCCATTATAGTCAAATTAGAAAATCTACTGAGCTATACGGGGAATATTAAAGTAAGTGCTTTAATAATAGTTAGTCGCCTCATTTTCAGAAAACTAGGTGTAAACTTAATAGACTTATTCAAGAAATAAACCGCTAAAGCCGTCTTATTTTATATTATATTTTTTACACGTCAAAATATCGTAAGCATTTGTTTTATTTCCAGCTAAATAATTTTATCACTTTCTTTAGTTAAGTGCCACCAAGTAAAAAATTTTCTGGGTCACCAGGTAATATGTTATATAAAGTTTAGGCAAGTAACTGTATCTTATGGGATACATGCTGCCCGATTGGAAAAAGGCGCCTGTATCTGTTTGAATACAAATGGCGCTTGACGTGTTAAATAAATATTTAACTTTAGTCATACACTGAAAATCTTTAACCTTCAAAAATTATAGCTGTTTTGTTTTATTTTATTTTTAAGCCGCAACTGCATAGTTAAAACCAGGGTTTCACGAGAATCGAAAAATCATTTACCTTATTGTTTTAATTTTGAGAGAAAATCAAGATAAGTTTGTAATTTAAAAAATCAAGGCAGGAGTCAGATTGTCGAGAATCATGACTCTCAATGGAGATTTCTTCCGTTAGATTAGACAGGGACAAAAGTTCTACCCAAAAAGGATAGAAGACATACATACACTCCCATTTCCACCCAACCAAACAAATTCTGTATTTGTTCTTTGTTGAACAAATACAATATTTACTTGGCCGGGCAAAAAGTGTAACTATGTTCGTTCATGCCGCTCAGTGCTACACTTTCCGGCCAACCAAATAAATACTGTATTTGTTGTATGAAAAACAAATACAGTATTTATTTGGTTGGCTGGAAAGTGTAGCACAAATGAGATGGAGATAGGGTAGACGTCTTTTGTTTCATAATTCGAGTTGCAGAGAGCTCCATTAAACTTTTATACTCATCATCACAGGCCGGGGACTTGCGAGCTATGAGTCATCTGTTGTCATCTTTTTTAACTTTGTTGTAGAGGGGGAACAGCTATCCGACAGCCGTCTTGCAGTCGTTTCTAATCAGTATTAAACTTACCTATGCTTATGGACGTATGAACAGCTCGAGGTCTACTCATCGTACACCTACCACTTAAAGGTTTTAAGAAAGTTCTCTACACACAAGTTTCAACGCGCGATACTAAGGCCAAAGAACTCTGCAGAAAGCCGAGAGTCTTGAAAACCAAAATTCTCGCGAGAAGAGAGGAAGAGAGAAAGAGAGGAAAAAATATACAGGGTGATTATTTAAAATCTAACTGATAACCCAATCAGAAAGAGAGAAAGAGAGAAAAAAAGAAAGAGAAAAAGAAAGAAAGAGAGAGAAAGACAAAAGAGAGAAAAAGAGAAAGAGATAAAGAGAGAAAGAGAGGCGTTTCTTTCTTCCTCGAGGAAGAGAGGAAGAGAAGAAGGTAGGAAGAGAGGAAGAGAAGAAGGTAGGAACGGAAGAAGGTAGGAAGAGAGGAAGATGGGAGGGTAGAAAGATGGGAAGCTGGGAATATTAGAAGATAAAAAGAGAGAGACAAAGAGAGATAAATTAAAAGAGAAATAAAGATAGAGATAAAATATAATAGGTCTATCTTTTTCACACTACAATTGAATATGATATTTTCCCGTGTAGCAATCGTTGCTATTTCTTCATGATTCATCAGCATTTCAAGAGTCTGGGAATGTGACGTAATGTCAGTTGTACTGTTAATGTCCTTACATCTGGCTCAAATTACAGACTTATGTATTGTATTTATGAAGATGACATGCGAGAGGTGAATTCGAAATTGATAATTTACCCCATATTTAGTTTTATGGCCTTCCATAAAAATTTAATTGCAATACCTTGGCTCGGAAATTGTAAACTAGGAATGCTATTAAAAATATTTTAAATAAGTAGTAACATAGGTTGGATATTAAAATAAAGACAGCAGTTACTAAATAGTAACCGATTTTTTTATGTCAATACTGACACACGACACAACGTCACGACACAAGGATTATCAAATTTTCTATCCAATACATACAGATAATGAGACAATTACCAGCTTTATTTTAAATAGATAAACTCAATAATAACCCCCGCGTGGCTTTTACTTTATTGAGTGGATAATTATTTATTTTACCCACTCAACTGTTACTTGTCAAATTATTTTCTTGTAAATGTCATTAAAATTTTCAATGAATTCCTAAGCCATTTATTGGATAAAACCTTGTATAGCACTCATGGGTAAACTGATATTGCCCTCTCGAAAATTAACCTACTTGGCTGACGCCTCGCAGGTTAATTTTCTCATGGGCAATATCTTACTTTACCCACTAGTACCATAAATAACTATTATTCCTATTTACGCCTTTATATTGTTAGGAAAAAAAAAGCTTATCAAGCTAACACTTTGCAAAATACATATTTGATTATAGATATTAAAAATGCAAAATATGCTAAAAAAAAGTACCAAGTTTTTCAACATTTCCATCAACTTTTTGACTCCTTCGATTTACATTATTATACAATAAATTTAATTTATTCATTTTTTTTTTCGAAAATAACTGGAAAACTAATCATTTTTTGAATATCAAACGCTCTGTAACTTTTTTTTGGATTGTTTAAACAACAACAAAAATTAAATAAATTATAGAGAATTCAATAACAAACAAATATGTTCATTTTTGTTGAGCGACGAGCCGAAGCCGAGTTACAGACCAAAAACAAAACAAATGCATTTTTGCACATAACTGTGCAAAAAAAATCGCATAGAGGTTCAAATTTGGATTTAAGCTTTACAAATGAACTCATTTTGATTACAAAAAAGTCCAAACAAACAGAAAACAGAGAGTGTGCATATCACAGCAAGGTCAAACTACCCTTCGACTGAGCTATAAGGTATTTTTACATTATTTTACATTAATTTTTTACCGTGTATATTAAACTTGTATTGTTTTAGTAATATCATTCTAAGAAAACAAATTATCATTAAAGATAGTCTCAAACAAACTTATACCAATAATTGTTAAAACTTCACACCTAGTTTCTTGAACATTCAAACATGTAATGACGGTAATTGTAGTACTTATCTAGCAAGCCAGCGTTTGGGGTTTGTTTAATTTAGCAATCATGTGCGCTAATGTGGGTGTGCAATATTTTCGAAAAGGGTGCAAGGTTATGTGCAGGCTCTTTAGACTCTAGGTACTTTTTGAGTGTATATTATAATAGATAATGTATATTAGGGCGTAGTGAAAAAGGTACTTTTTTGAAATCAAAAATGCTTGGATCCGGAAAATGTTGAGCATCTTGGTGGTACTCTATTTACAAAAAATAATCGTCCTGGCTCAACATCTTGTGCCTCAAAACTTTCTCAAAGTTGTGCAATTTGAGTCAAATATTGAGTTCCGTAATACTACATGTATTTACTCCTAGGTTTATGCGAATCCAGTTTGGTATATTCAAAACTGGTAATTATACATGTTTTAAGGCATAAATTTACTTTTTTGTCCATAAAAAGGTCGAAAAGTCAATTTTGATACTTCTAATTTTATCGATTTTCCGCGAATATTGAAATAACTAAAACGTGTACGTACGGACAGACGGACGGGCGGACAGACAGACAGACGGACAAACGGACGGACAGACAGACGCTCAGACGGACGGACAGACGGGCGGACAGACGGACGGACAGACGGACCTTTTCAAAGTTTCTTATTTTTTTCTGGTGGATTAGCCCCTTTTGGATATATGTAGTAGTGATCCAGATCTGCAGAGGTAAAGTTGCTATTATTTAAAGGGTTCACTTTGACTTTGGAGATGTCATTGCCTTAATTATCAACTAAGCGAATTATGTTTGCAATTATTACTCTACAGTAATTACTCCAAAGTAGACTGTTTTAAAGGTGTTCAAATACTGTTATGAAATTTCCGTACTTAAACCGTATATTTAAGTGTTTAAATGCGGTTTATTTACCAATTTATTTAGTTTAAGTAGTTTAACTATAATCATAACTTAACTGAAGCGTTTATGTAGAAAAGTTCTTTAGTTCTCCTAATTAGATAGTTTATTTCATAAATAAATCATATTAACCATATCGTCATTAATAAATTATTTGGAAGGTACAAGGGAATAAAGGGCTGTCCATATATTACGTAACGCAATTTTTCAAAAAAATTGACCCCCCTCCCCCCTGTGTAACAAACTGTCACATTTACCAACACCACCCCGCCCCCCCTGTGTAACGCGTAACAATATAAATTTTTTGTTTCGCAATAAATTTAACTGTATTCTCACTATTGATTCGTTTTTCTCGACAAAACAAACATGAACCTAAAATATAGTATAACATAACCTTAAAAAAAATGTACAAGAAAAAATCACTCAAACTTTAAAAAAATATTCATAATCAATATCACACAGGGAAAAAATACTAGGTACCTCTTTTTACACTGAGTGTCACATAACACGTATATTGTTTATGACCTGTGCAAAATAGTACACACATTGGTGTTCTGTGAGTACACATTCCGCGCGAAAATGTATCATCGCCGATGATTCATTGGCAGGATCACGCAAGAACAGGGCCGTAAGATTTTTTTTTAATATCAATGTCAACAGTTTTTTTACTGATTACAATATTATTTAAATATGCATAGTTTCGTCAATTTTTGTGTGAAAAAGGGAATTATGGGCCACTAAATAGTTATTTATGTTGAAATAAAAATACATCTGCCAAGCTTAGAAATAAACATTAAATTAATTAAATTCCGTTACGTAACGTTTACCTAGACCCCCCTCCCCCCTGTTACAAACTGTAACAATTTCTCTGATCCCCCCCCCTAGGCGCGTTACGTAATATATGGACAGCCCCTAAAGATCAAAGTCATATTTTTCATAACGTCGATTTTACATAATCGAACAGTCAAACCACTACAAATTTTCGGAAGTCTTTCAAAACTCTTAAAAATCTTGATAATTTTTCACAAGGTGTCGACGATTTTCTGAAATCTCAGTAATCTTACCGAAATCTCAAAAATCCTATATTTTTATGTCAAAAATCTTGGAGTCATACTAAATTCTTAAAAGTTCGTTCATAAATGAAGAGTGCAACTAACGTAAGGGCCTAACCCTCATTTTTTGCGTAATGCGGTTTTTGTTTGAAATGAGTACTACTTATAAGTGAGTTAAGCTTAACTTACTTTATAGCTCTAGTTAATAAACATTCCTAGTACGTTACTAGAAGTGGCAAAAACATGCTTTGTAAAATAAGGTTAGGGATGAAAATTTTAATAATTTGTTTTCTTGCACCACCCAAAGATTTACCGTTAACTATTCTTAAATAAAAATAGGTTATGAACCTATGCAAAAACAACCTTATAAGAAATGTGTGGGTTGAGCCCTTTTGATAATTAAGGGTATTTCAAATCAATCATTCCGTTCAAATCTTATAAGTTTACATACAGACCAACAGACAGACATACAGACAAACATTTTTTAACACCCACTTTTTCACATTTTCATGACATTCCCAAAATTGATATTGATATTCCGTATCAAGTGTTAGAATGAGTACATGTAGTGCCATCTCTTTTTTTATAAAAGTAAAGCAAAATTAGCAAAAGTATATATATTTTACCATGAAACATTGAATAATATAATGAAATTTAAAGTTTTGCGTTAAAATTACATAAAGTTTATTAGTTTTTCTTAGTATTTGACCAGTTTTTTATCAATTTAGTTCAAAAAATTAAAACTGCTCCATTTATTGTTAAATATTTAAACCTGATATCTGTCACCACAATCTGACATAACCTTCAAATTTTGTATTATAATTTGTAAATATGTGCTAAAATTAAATAAAAATCTCTTTTAAGTACTGATTTGATAAAATTATTAAATAATATTAATTGCTTTATTTAAAAATATTTGTTGTTGGGTGTTTCTACCCGTAATACAAAAAAATAATATATTAATTTAACTATTTTATTTTACCTAGTTAACCTTTTTTTAAAGACAAAAGTACCCATTTATCTTAATTAAGTAGGTACATAAACTCTTATGGAAGGGTTGAGCATTAAATTAATAAGTTTTCAAGTTTGATGTTAATAAGCGTTCTTTATAGTGAATCAAGGTGTAATTTTACAAAATTTAAGGTAGTAAAATAAACGTTAAGGATTAAGTTATTACGAAAGTTTACTTCCCTAATTTAGTGGAAAGTAAGCCTTAAATGACAGCTTTAAGATAAGGACAAATTGCTTATTGGAATTATCATACAAGATATAAATACAGGGTGTTTCCAAAATAGCATTAAAAATTCTACAAAAAATCAAGGAAATAATCCAACAAGCTGAAACGGGCACCCTTTCTAGGCGGTTGGCAACATCTTTAAATTTCTATATCACAGAAAGTAATAGTCTTATGACAAAAAATATTAAGAATGTTTTTGTAGGAAATTTAAATTTATTTTTAACAGTGCAATAGTTTCTGTATTAGGGTCAATGATAAGTTACCACCAAAAAATTAGTTTTTACCTCTTACGTAACGGTTGCTCCTACAGTTACACTATAACATTTTTATGTATTTTTATTCATATTTTTTAGAAAAAATAAAAAAAAAAATACACGTAAAAAATTTGGGGAAAAAATGTGTAAAGCCTCACACATTTTGTCTTTCAAAGCACGCCTCTAGATAGATTAAAAAAAATAAATTAACATAATCTACCGTTATTAATACTAGTATACATAAAAAAACTCGTCGCTCTAGCTCAAAGCTGGTACCCTTTTTTATTATTACTTAAAAACCTTATTTTTAGTACAATTCTAAAGGGTAAATAAAACCTAGAAATCAGTTTTTTAGCATTTCTTTTCTTCATTTTGCAGTTTTTGAATGAAAACATATTTTTAAGCAAAAAAATCCCTATTATATTAAAAAACTAGATGAAACGTTGCAAGCACCCTGTCAAAATATCGGCACTATTGTACACTAGAGCCATCTAGTTTGCAAATTTCAAACTGGGTGTTTTGTTTGATTTTAAATTCTGTATCTTTAAAACATTATATTCTAGCAAAAAACTGTATAACATTTTTATAGGGCTTAAAAAGAGCTTTTATTTAAAATATATTTTTTTGAAATCGGGTTATAAATATATGAGATATGCTAATAAAACATTTTATTGCTTTAAACGCCAATATCTCGAAAACAATGCGTTTTAGGAAAACATTGTTTATAACATTTTTTGACCAATTTAAAATTATCTTTTATATAAGTGCTAAATTAACCAAATATAATAATAAATGCCTTAATTATAAACAAAAAACGCTATTTTTACCCCCTTACCCCCAATCGTTTACCTCCAAAATCTAATCAGCTCTTCGGAATGTTTGTTTGTTTAACCTCGTACTATTCTACTTAATTAAGCATCCCCTAAGTCCAGGACTTGTGTGGGCTAGTAGTAGAGGGAACCACCGGTTTATACTGACTTTCGAACCAGTTTCTAGGGAGTGTCCGTTTCACTTATCGCCTTCGCCAAATTTCAATTATTAATTAACTGAAAAATCGGCTCCAGTGAGAATCGAACTCACGATAGTAGACTTGCTATGCATACGCGCTAGCCACTACGCTATGCCTCCCATTATACGATAAGAAACTCTTAGTAGCACTAAGTGCCGATGTAAATATTCTTCTTTATTGCAAGAACTTCAATCTAACAATAACGTACTGAAATGTCTTAGGCCCATTATGACCCTGTTGCAAAGAATTGCCATTGTTTTTCGGTTATGTTTACTAGCAGGGGAGTCGATTCTCTATCTAGCAGAGTCATTCTGTTACTTTTGCCATTAACTGTGGTCACATTCAGGTTTAATGCTGGTCATTGACTGTATATTGATTTGAGTTGAGAACGTAAAATTTTATTAAGGTTATTATGTGGCACGGCTATTCAATTGAGTGCCATTGAAATAGTAATAATCTGATAATTGATCGTTTCTCTGGTTTTTGATTACTCGTTGTTTTAGTTTGTAGTGTTCCTATGACTTTATTTCAACAGTTATTGTGGGTCTAGGGCCAGTCGTATGATTGTTTATCTTTTTATTAATTATTTGATGTGAAATTGGTACAAAAAGGAATATCGAATTGCTTGCTGCTATGTCATAATAGTAAAAACTAATTACTAATAATGTTACAATTAAAGTTTTTGGGGCAGTGGGGATAAAAACATTTTCATAATCGTTTAAATAACTACACAGGTTTACAAAAAAAAAAAAAAAAAGTCAGGACTGTTTGACCGGACCATGGTATTCCTAGGTATTTTGGCGCCCTGAATCAGATCCCGGGGTCAGTTTTGCCCCATCACGTCAGGAAAACGAGATTTCAAGGTCATTTGAAATCAAAATGGTGATTTTTTTGGAGCGGCACCGGGACATCTCAAGCGACCTGTTAACTTCACGGGTAACTGTGTAGGTCTTGAATACTTTCTGAACGTTGAGATGTGGTCCCGCGGCCGCTCCCAAAAAATCACTATTTTGACCTCCAAATGACCTTGAAATCTCGTTTTCCTGACATGATGGGGCAAAGCTGACCCCGGGATCTGATTCAGGGCGCCAAAATACCTAGGAATACCATGGTCCGGTCAAATAGTCCTGACTTTTTTTTTGTAAATCTGTGTTATATACTTACCTTAAATTCTTAAAGATATTTTATCAAAAGATTGTACTTAACATGTTATATATATGTCAACCAGGCAAATACTCGGGGGAGGGGGTGAAACATCAAAAGGGGGAACCTCAAAATATATTATTAAATAAATATATATTATATTTTTATAATTATTATTGTTATTATAGAAGTCTGTCAGGGGGTATTCCGAGCCCTGACCTTTTATATATAGATTTATCGGTTGAAGGCCCTCAGGTATCATTTGCGCGGGTGTCCCAACCTCGTCAGTGTACAACTTGTATTAAAACCAAAAAAGGGTTAAGGAAGAGTAAAGTAATTTATATTTCATCTGCAGGTACTAGTAGAAGTGTGCTATGAAAGTATAAAAAAATAGTGAACTATTATAAAAAATGATTAGAATACAATTAGACATTGGAGAATTTTGAGAAACGTCCATCGTTAATCTGCACTGACAAAAGTTTTTCCTGTGCAAACAGATATTATACCAGAAGATTGTAACAGGATCTAGTTTTAATAACTCGCTGTCAGAACTAATTGATAAAAACTGTGTAAATAGAGCTGAATCGGAGTTAAATGCATCTTAGTCGTGTGTGTAACTGACGAGGTGGACAATTCCCCCATTCCAGGACATAAGCCGACCTGTGTGATGGATTACAACATCGATTAGACCTGATTGCCGTACAGAATCCTCACGGTGGTTATACTGCAGTTAGGACTAACTCTTATAGTCGTATTAAGGGGTCTTTCTACCTTCAAATCTTAAAAATAATATTAAAAAAAAAATTATATAGAAGTAGTAGTAGTAGTAGTAGTAGTAGTAAAAGGTGGGTAAGCTCCGACGCCTGACAAGTAGGCCCAATGGCCCTTTTTGTCTGCCCCAAGATTACCTACCCAACCTGCTGCCTATCCTCCCTCTTCCAGAATCTGCCAGACCTCCTGATGAAGTTCATAACATCTGTTTATATAGAAAGAAAAAAAGATATTTTTGCTACATTTTGTAGGTATGTTTATTTATATTAAAAAAAAATACAAACTTTTTAATTTTTAAAGTGCAATAAATTTTTTTTTGAAAACATAAAAAAACTATGGTCGCTATGATTCCGGCCGTTTGGATCGACTGAAAAACGGGATATCATTTACTATTGAAGTCACTATAGCGCTATAGCTAGAAGAACATTTTTTGGCCAAAAAAAAATCTAGTTCGGGCTATTTATATAGATAGATAGATTCTTTATTGTCTTTAAGCTATTATAAAAATAGATAGACTCGTCACATAGGTAGTATATATACTATATATACATATAAATAAATAATACAAAAAAAAGCAGGTAAAAAACATAAATAGAAAAAATACATAAACACTAAAAAAGAAACAAAAACATGAATTAAAAGTAACATAAATAATATAACACGAATAAAAAAATGAATATTTATAACTCAAAAAAGGGTAGCTACATGCTCCTCAAATTCACCTAATGAATAAAATGTATTCGAGGTCAGAAATTTTTTTACCTCCATTTTAAACAGGTTTAGTGATTTAGCATCTTTAACATAACTGGGCAATTTGTTATAGTAACTAAGAGCTGCGTAATGAGGTGACTTTTTGTACATACACAACTTGAATCTTTTCAGTCTAAACAGGTGTCGATCACTTGTAGGATAATCATGTAAGTCACCATTGGTTAAAAAAGCAGATTTATTTTGAAAGACAAAGACAAATAATTTATACAAATATATTGACGTTACAGTTAAAATACAATTATTTTTAAAAACTTGTCGACAAGAATCCCTAAACCCTAAATTAAAAATTATTCTAATCAGTCTTTTTTGCAGTACAAGTACTCTATCAATATCACAGGATTGTCCCCACACTATAATATTGTAGGATATTATAGAGTGAACATTGGCATAATATACACTTAACAACGTTTTACGGTCCAATGAATTTTTAAGCCTATTAATTAAAAAAACTTGTCTATTAAGTCTAGAACAAATACTGTCTATGTGATGGGACCAAGTGAAATGTTTATCAATGACTATACCAAGGAAATTTGTTTTATTTTGAGGAACAAACACAGTATATATATATATTATATAAATAAACATACCTACAAAATTTCAGAATGATATATTTTTTCTTTCTACATAAAAAAATGTTAAAAAAATATTATTAGACCTAAATTTTGGATCAAAAAACTTTTGCTTAAAATTTTGAGTCTCTATCACATAATAGTGGTGTAAAGTTGTTATGCAAGCGACCTGCACCATTAATATGACTTTAGTTTATTTTCATGGGTTCTTTCCCACACGGTAGTATATAGCGACATTAAAATTGTTATTTTTCTACGAGCGTGAGGAAAGATCACTCTTTCCACACGCATATGGGTGTGGAAACAAAGCCTTTTCCGCACGCATAAATATTGTTTAATTTCTTAATTGAGTAGTGTTATTTTTGTTATATTTATTCATAATATTATAAAATTGTTTAAACTTTTTACCTGTTAATTAATTTTCTTATTGAAAAATTATAAAAATAAGATTTATTTCGATTTATTTGATAAAATACAATAGTATATTTTATTTTAACCCTGCTCGTAGGAAAAGTATTGTCCCTAACGCATGCGTAAAGAGGCTTTTCCGCACTTATTAGGAAAATAGTTATTTCTTAACTAGAGTATTAAGTGTATAAAATCACCTAATACACGAAATGAGAATTAAATGTTATCCTACGCCCTTTAATTTTATCTATAATTTGGAAAAAAAATTGGAGGCTCCCCCCCCCCCCATAGCTACTGCCCTGAATACGTCTTTATTCCGAAAAGTCACTTACTATTCATGAATTTGTTTCGATATTCTTCCAGTAATTTATTTTTCAAAATAATAGGTAGGTTTTCCCGAACTGCAGGAAAACGGTTGTCATGTTTGTTGATCTCTGGCCCACGTCTCGTATTACCTTCCTGAGCACACAATCTGACACTGTTTAGCCGTTGTTTTTCCGATAAAAAATGTGCCCTTCAAGTTAAACAATCCCCCGGTAATGCGAAATTAATTTGACGGTAAAAAGGCGAGTAAATAAAAGGTTTAACCTAGGATTTAGTATACCAAACGTACAATTTATTAATAGCAGTAATATGTTACTGTACACAACTGTATGAAGCCGCTTTAAACATAATTTATACACAATCATGTATTAAATACACAGGCCTACATTTTTCTATTCTTAAGTGATACAAACATTAACTTTTTTTTGAATGAAGAGAGTAGATCTTCATTCAAAAACCAGTGCTTCTCATTCAAGGACATTGACTTTCGTTTAAAGAAATGTTATCCTTGAAACAAGGGATGATGGCTTTGAACATATCGAAAGACACGTATCCTTGGATCCTTTTTTTCTTTGTACATACACATTATTAAAATATTAGGAATTATTTATTTTTTTTACATTTCATGGACGACAATATTTCAATTTACTTAAAAAGTCAGTAGTTTTTTTTTTTTTCAAGTATCTGTTTATTCTGTATAAGGGCCTCAATGGGAGTTCCTGACAGTCTTGGTTTATTGCTGACTGTTTCAAATCTTGGTCAGCTAACTTGACATTAGATCATATATACATAGATGCGCCTTGAGTCCACGTCAAACCCAAATGTTTTCATTGCTATATCCAGGTAGATTTCACCTTCCCGCTTCTGGTCACCACCCACCGCTATAGTGGTTTGTTGACAAATATGTTATACTTCACCTCCTCGCAACCTCACCGGTATAGTGGTTTGTTTACAATTGGCTTTGTATATGTTCTACATAAAACAAATCAACATTAATGCCATATCTATGTATATATGATCTAATATCTTGACCCTCGCTGTAATACATTAGATACTGTAAAAATGTTAAAAATATGTACAAATAGTAATAAAAACTAATTCTTCTTTTCTTTTCTTTTTCAGGTGAGTTAAAAATAAAGAAGAACTTGTATGTATCGGTAAGACACACATATATATTACTAAAAGTAAAAATATTAATTTTAAAACAAGATGTATAATGTGGCTTGGTTCAAAAATGCCAAAAAATAGACGCGTTTAGACGGCCAAGAACCAAGGAACTTTAAATAAAAGTTATATACACTTTCCCTAAATAAATACATAGTTCTTTTTTTTTTCAAAAAACATTTTTTTAACAATTTTTTTTCAAAAAATATTTTGTTTCTAAAGTTTCTGTGGTTTCATGTGTTATAAAACGAAAAAATTTAGAAAAATGTAGTTGTATCCCATTTGACACTTTTTTATTTTATTAAAGAATATTCTAGACTTTAATAGAAATTATTTGAATGTGACATCTTTATGTCAAAGCGTTCCCGAATTATCGAGGTCACAAATTTTAAAAATTCAAAAAGGCGGATCCAATATGGCTGATTAGACTTTTTAAAGTTGCTCGATTTTGCTTAAAACTTGGTACTCGGGGGTTTTTGGAGTCGCTAATTACGAATCTGGTGCCAGTTTTCCAAAATTCAAAATAGTTGATCCAATATGACGGATTAAATTTTCCGAGAAACTTAAAAAAAAATAATCCGCCATATTGGATCCGCCATATTGGATCCGCCGTTTTGAATTTTGGAAAACTGACACCAGATTAAATTAAGATATTATTGTGTTTTATTTTAACTTTGGAAACGCTTAGTTAAGATTGTGGTAGTAGATCAGATGAATCACTCCCAATGTTTTTGATATTATACTATAAATATAACGAAAAGATAAAGGTGCATCTTTAAAAAGTCTTGGTATCCTCCGGCTGTTATATTAGAGCTTTACTCGAACATTTAAGATCGAATAATTGAGATATTTTCATCGATATTTTAATATTAATCCGTCTGGAATTTTATATACCCTTCAATAAATAACCCGTAAAGATATGTAATGCTTCACATTTCAATGTATACTCTTGGCAGTGTATGTTTTCACCTTAAATATAATTAATAGTATATTTCTAATCTAATAAGTAAAATCCCTTTTCCCATTTTCACCTCTACGTAAATGGATTTTTTATAATCAGATTCACTTTCAGCAACCTCAAAAACCCCAATATACAAATTTTCACTAAAACTACCCCCTACCCTCATAGGGTGGAGAGATTTTTTTTATTATCAGATTCACTTTTAGCTACCTCAAAAACCTCTGTATACCAATTTTCACGAAAACTACCCCCCGCTCCTCAGGGGGTGGAGTTTGTATTTTTTTATTATCAGATTTACTTTTAGCAACCTCAAAAACTTCTATTTACGAACTTTCACAAAAACTACCCCCTACCCCTTAGGGGGTGGAATTGGAAAAAATTATTATCAAATTCAGTTTCGTCATCCCCAAAAACCCCTATATACCAATTTTGACGAAAATATTGAAAATATTTCAAAATATTTACCCCCTCACCCCTCACTACCGTGTAGTTTTGTGTATATTTATTTTACCTTTTATGAGGTTTTTGAATTTTTGTTCTATTGTAAATAATAAAAAAAATACGACCAAAAGAAAAATTTAACCCTCCTTTTAGCCCCCTCCCCTCCAACTTGTCCAAGATAATATAAAAATACATCTGCATACCAAATTTCAAGTCGCTAGCTCAAAGCGTTCTTAAGTTATCGTGGATACAGACAGACAGACAAACAGATAGACAGACCGACAGACAGACAAACGGACAGACATACAGTGTTTTTTTGTATAACATTATGTAACATTTGATTTCAAAAAAATTCTATTTGGATTTTCTGTAACACCTAATTTTTTATGATGGTTAGACGTAAATATGTAATAAAACTAAGTATTTTAGGTATAAAATGTATATTACCAGTGGCCGAGCGCTTTCGATAAGAAACTTATCATCCTCAGGGCTGTGCCCTACAAGTACAAGATAAAACAATTAAAAAAAGGGAGTGTTAATATATCTTGACAAGTAAGTACAATAACTTAAAGGAAAAGTGATTTGCATAATCTCTTTATTGACACCCACTTTTTTTAATTGTTTTATCTTGTACTTGTAGGGCACAGCCCTGAGGATGATAAGTTTCTTATCGAAAGCGCTCGGCCACTCGTAATATACATTTTATACCTAAAATACGCAGTTTTATTACATATTAATTTTTTATTTTTATTAAAAGTTGACAATATGTTATTTTCGATGCCTTGTGACATAAAAAAACATAAAATATTCTTCTTTAGAAGTGAGTTCTGCGATGAGTACAATAAGATACCTTTATTCACTCATGTATGCCTTACTGAGCTTGAGCTTTATAATTAAACTTTGAATACGTTGAGCATTCCTTGTCGATTCGGTGGTCTCTTTAAGTTATTAATATGTTATTGAAAAATACTCTTGTAGTTATTAAACTTACTTTACTATCTTTTTTTTAACGAAAAATTTTCATTAAATACATAAAAGAAATATTTCCAATCCAATCCAATCCCAGTATGGATTTTCCCTTTGGGTAGTTGGCCAGCTCGATCTAGTATAATTTTCGGTCTACGCAAAACCGTCTCACTCAGTAGTGATGTTTGCGCAGACGCCAACTTATAAAAAAAAATTATCTCTTTGAAATCCATAAAAAAAATCCTCAACGAAATACATTGAATTTAAATTTAACATCACATATTAATAATCTTTTTTAAAACTTTACAATTAAACGAACACTTTTACGACATTACATAAAATAAAAAATAAAATAAATCAAGTCCTGTGCATATCATAATTATTAATAACTCTTTCAGTGATGGTATTTTTCCAAACACATTAAAATTTTCTAAAATTGTCCCCGTTTACAAAAACAAGGGCAGCAAAACTAGTAAATCCTCATATAGACCTATCTCCTTATTAAGTCAGTTTTCGAAGATATTTGAAAAGTGCTTTCAAGTTCGATTAACACAGTATTTGAAAAAGTATAATATTTTGGACACCCATCAGCACGGTACACTGAGGGCAAGTCCACAATCACCGCAATGGATGAAGTAGTACAATTTGTGCTAAAAAATTTGGAAGATAAGCAGCTCATCGATATGAGCAAAGCCTTTGAAACCATTGACCACCCCCTGTTACTAAGAAAACTATTTGTATTCGGAGTGAGGGGGCCAGCCAGTGATTGGCTTTGCTCATATCTTGAAGATAGGTTCCAGCAAGTTTTTATAAATAACATTAAGTCACAATTTAAAAAAGTTAAAAAAGGTGTTCCTCAGGGGTCCATATTAGGACCCCTATTATTTTTGATTTTTGTGAATGATATTGTAAAATATTGCAAAAATATATTTAAAATAATTATGTTCGCGGATGATTTAAATATTTTGATAAAAGCGAAGGACCTGGAAGAGCTGCTGTATTTAGCTAACCAGGTAATCACATTAATACAAAACTATTGTAGTGAGAATGGACTTGTCCTCAATGTGGCTAAGACGCAGTTTATGTGGTTTGTCCCCAAAAATTTTACCAACAATAATAGTATTCTTATCAGATTAGATGATAAGACTATTCCTCAAGTATCAAGTTGCAGATTTTTGGGTATACATTTAGATCATAAGCTGCTTTGGAATTCTCACATAGATAACCTGACTTCTCAGTTGAGTAGGTACTTATTTTTACTAAAACAAATAAAACCAACGGTTTCGATGGAGGTGTTAAAGATGTTGTATTTTGCTTTCTTCCAATCAAGGTTATCATATGGCATTGAATTTTGGGGAATGGGAGCAAATTTTAATGACATTTTTACATTGCAAAAAAAGGCAATCAGAGTGATGGCGGGTCTTAATAAAAATCATACATGTCGGGAAAAATTTGTTGAGTTGGGTATTTTGACAGTCCCTAGCCTTTACATTTTTAATATTTTAAACTATATTCATAAAAATGAGGAAAAAATATCAAGAAATAAGAGTTTCCATAACTACAACACCAGAAACAACGATAAGTTGTCAATTCAGAAGTCACGACTTACACTTACTCAAAACGGGCCACTGTACAGGGGCACAAATATGTATAATAAATTGGGCCAAGAATATAAGATACTGGCTCAAAATATTTTTAAAAATAGAATTAAAAAAATTCTCATAAAAAAGGCATACTACTCCATTGATGAATATTTTAATGAGAAGATATTTTAGATGTTTAATTGTTATTGACTTGTTCATTGTATAAAATTTTGATGTACTTTTTTTTTATGTCAAATTTCTTATAATATGAAATAAAGACTTACTTACTTACTTATCAATGATTTCGATACTGATGCTGGAGTAAATCCGCCAAAGCGGTCACACCAGTCCCTTACAAAGATCACGCTGCGACGAAAATAAATATTTATTTTACAGCATAAGTATTAGTCACGTGACAGCTTTTTAACAATAAAAAATTTAAAATTAAAAATTTACGGGCTACACTGTAAAAAAATGTGTAAATTTACATGCTAAATTAAAGTTAATTTGTTGCCAAGCAGGTGCACGTAAATTACAAGTTAAATCTCGTAAATTTTACTTGCACTTGCTTACCCCTTATTTAGCATGTAAATTTACACATTTTCTTTTTGTAGTATAGAAAGCTAATTAAGTTTTTTCTGCTTTAATAATAGTGAGAGTAAATATTCGCATTTCTAGATTTAGCCAGGGTTTTACAAAATACCCCTTGACCTCCAGTGAGACATTGTCCCATCCTATTTTAAGTCATCACTTGTGCATTGCATGTCCCATTTTACGTTGTAAAATTATTTAAAGTTTTTTTTAGTTACTTGGAGTTTATTTCTACCAACTTTTATTAACAGTGGCAAAGCTACTTTTGTATTTTTTTCCTAATAAAAATTTAATTTCAAAATAACAATTATGTTATACTATATGCACTGTGGGCTAAAAAGTGCCCTGGGTGTTATTAGGGGACCTAGTTTCTTGTTCGATGTTCTGATACAAGAAAATAGGGGTTCAGCAAAGCCTACACGCAACCAACTGGGCTCATGGAGACGAATACGAAACTTATCACCGGGGTCGTGTAATATTTCCTTGAATATAAATAATGTAAAATATAAAAAATACCAAAAGAACACTGTTTTGAATTAATTGATTATGAAAATACCTGAAAGAGAAATGTGTACTCAATAAAAAGCTGATTTTTAAATGTAACGTATATAAATATATTAAATTTAACTTAAGATTTACAAAGGTAATATAAAAACTGGCATTACAACAATAAATATAACAATTTAATCTAAATGAAAAAAATTAGGGCATATTCCCTGGTGCAAAATAGCAAGATTGTAAGTAAAATTTAGCAAAAATATAAAATTGGGCTCAGCAGAAAAATACAAAAAAATTGGGGTACATCACCTTTAAATTTGAAATGAAAAGGAAGCCAATCTCCTGTCGAACCAACAACCAGTCAGCCAGCGATTTGGGATACCTCTGGAGCTCAGAACACAGCTAATGGCCCCAAAATCATACCCAGCTTGTAGGTGTAATAAGGATTATAAAATCATTCCAAAATTTATAGATATGGCTTCTTATTTTAGCTCATCAAATGTCAGGTGAGTTTCAAACCCAGGGGTGCGGTCAACTTTTTTAAGTTGACACTCTT
The DNA here is from genome assembly GCA_958510825.1 of Brachypterus glaber. Classification (NCBI taxonomy): domain Eukaryota; kingdom Metazoa; phylum Arthropoda; class Insecta; order Coleoptera; family Kateretidae; genus Brachypterus; species Brachypterus glaber. The sequence goes on along the minus strand of OY294048.1, from coordinate 4,551,831 downwards.
CAAATTTCTGCAGTCAAATGAGAATTTTTCTGCCAAAAATCTTAACCTACTAAAGAGACACTACTGCGCAAGTCTTAATTATCGTACATTATGATCAACGTACATAATTTTTGTTTAAAAAATATAACATACTAGAAATTTAACCAAAATCACAAAATAAACCATAAACCATATTTAATAATAATCTATTATTAATATTTCATTATAATAACAAATTAAAGTAAAATATACTAAATAATAATTATAAGTTGGCAATACTTATAGCGCCAATTTTAAAATATTAAATTTAATTTTTTGTTAATATTCACACAAAACCAAATTATTTTCAATCTTAATGCCAACACAAAAGATTTTGTAAATAGTAATCTTTTATTTAATGAAGACATAATTTATTTAAGATAATTATTAATTTTAATAAATTTATTTGGAAATACTTTTTATTTGGGGTTGGCAGTACTAAGTTTTGACGTTCATTTATAGGTTAAAAGCTATACGGGGAGAAAAATAAAACCATTGGAACAAAAATTAACTATTTCTTACTTGAAATATGGATATTTAATGATATTAATTAGCAGTTATGAAGAAAAAGAGTGGAAAATGTATTATAAAGTTTCTTATGTGAATCTGAAATCTGTAATCACTAATGTCAACCAGGTGCAAAGCTAAATATGTTGGAACTGTAATTACTTTTTAATAAATATGTATGGCATTGTAAAATACTACTTCTGAATACAGAGTAGAACAATGGATATTTAAACTGCAGTTACAGGTATGCTTAAAAAGGGATGAAATTGCTAATTATATGATATTGATATGAGGTCGATACTTAAAAAAAACCAGGGGCGGTTCAGTTCACCCGTCACAGCACGGAAAAAAAATTATAGCTAGGAGCGCTATAACACACATACCAAGCAAATTATAATCGCTTATTATATAAATACAAGGCTTTCTCTTACAATTATGGCAGTCAGTGTAAAAATATATATGAAATACTTTAATTGTTTAGTGAATAATAAAATATAACAAATAGTATGGCATTTATAGCTTAAATAGATTTAATTATTGTCCGTGCTAATAATTTTTATAATATAATAAAATTTCTGTAAATTTATAATAGTGCCTGTAATAAATATAATCGTGTCTGTAATATATATAATCGTTTCCAATTTATTTTTAACATTATTAGTTATTGTGTCCCTTATAATCTATAGCTTAAATCACTATAATTTGCCACTGTTACCAAATATCTTATAATGTATAGCGCAGAGCCCACTAATTTCTTTCCGTGTGCACATCGATGCTATAATAGGGTGGCCGTAGATTGAGTGTAGAATCATTATAGTATATTAAAGTACTAGTTTTATAACATACGTTTTTAGCGCACGAGTACAAGTTTAGAAAACTAGCCGCTCGCAGCGAGTTTTCTTAACCCGGCGTCTGACATGTGGGGTGTCACAAACCCCAGAGTCCAAATATTACTCCCTAACTATTTTATTTTCGTGCCAAGCGAAGACAGAGCCTCAGTAGCTTTTAATCGTTTTTTACTTTGCACAGTGAAGCATGAACAGCAGTATAAATATTGAAGCGTTAGAGGCCACGTCCTTTTGAAGTCATAATAAGTAACATTTATTTTCCTACAACTTAGCTAATAGTTAGTGCCTGTTTTCCACCCGTTGCCTATGACAATGGTTGAAAAGTGAAAATTAGTTGACTTTACATCTGCTGTCAGAAAATGAGTAAACGTGAAACACATAACCTTAAATTGACAAATTAATATTTTAAGACAATTTTTGCGTTATTTGGATGTTTAGGTCGTAGAAAAAATAGTATACGGACCTCGACGCAAACTATTTCGGTGGACTTCGAGAGACTTTTTACTCAGCTGCGCCTCATAAAGAAATAAGCACTCTCTTGCACTGAAAACTAGGTTCGCGTACTCGGTGCGTAATATACTATTATCTTCCTGTTTCTCCTGTATTTTTCAGTCATATTACGATTACTTAAAGTAATTTATTTTGAACACTACCTATAATATTTAAAACTTTATAATTTATGTTATTCATTTAGATCTTTGTTTGGCAATTTTAAACGTTATTTTTTAGTTAATAGGAAACAAAAAGCTTTCCTATTTTTTTTTAATTTGATTTATTTTTGTTAACCGATTAAAAATAAACATATATGTATTTAAGATTTTTAAAATTATTTTTTGGTTAATATATTGTATAACTCAAATATTTTACTACATTTTTTATAAAATTTATTAAATAAAGCAAAAACGGTCCCATTTATTGTTGGGGTTTATTACACCCCACCTTTCGTTACTTGTAAAACTAAACCACCTGTCAGACGCCGGGTTAAGCACTAGTGCGCTAAAAACTTGTTGAAACAAGTGCTTTATACAATTATTTCTATTTTGCTCTAAAATTAAAAAAAAACTTACATTTAAATTGATGACTGATTTAGGGATTTTTGTTTCGGGTTGGCATTACAGTTTTCGCCATGTTAAAATTCTAAGAACGAATATTATTTTGATATATTTTATACTAATTTCTACTCTTTTTCACTGCAAGTAACCAAGCCACAATTTTAACACGGTAAAACATAACCTAAACACAAAATTTTGTAGAAAATTAAACTTTCAAGCGACGTTCACATTTGCACGGAAAACGTCAAGCGATAGGCTTTTGTCTGTTGCCAACCCAAAAAAAAAAAGTAAAGACCTCCTATGGGCCTATAAGAACACGCAAAATTCGTGTGATTATGAGCTTATAAGAGTCGCAAAATAGAAAAAATATTTAATTTAATAATAAATTCAACTAAATATACTAGCCTGATTCTAATTTTATTATGATAAGGGAAGGTAACGATTGAAATAATTAAAACACAAAGAATGAGAAACTCACACAAAACATTTTAAATGAATTTTAATCAGATTTTGTATAATCTCGTGAACCCTTTCGTTTAAAACGTAAATTGGCAATTGGCAGGTGATTGAAATGCTGCGTTGTAAAACTTTTACATCTTGTAAGATAAACAATCAAAGATTTTATAATTGGGGTTGCCATTTAGGTAAAATATTATTTTTTGGAAGAATTTCGTGTAATGTTTTTTGGTAAATTCCCGCAGGTTCTCTTCCAATGATTTACAGGAAGGGATAAAACCTCAAAAACCTTAGGATACCCATTTTCAAACATATTGTATAACCTGTCAAAATTATTTAATTTGTCTATTTTAACAAGTTTGGGATCAATTATCTCAAAAACGGTGTGTAATGGGGAACTTTTAGTTATACCCGGAAAAAAAATTATAGCTAGGAGCGCTATAACACACATACCAAGCAAATTATAATCGCTTATTATATAAATACAAGGCTTTCTCTTACAATTATGGCAGTCAGTGTAAAAATTTATATGAAATACTTTAATTGTTTAGTGAATAATAAAATATAACAAATAGTATGGCATTTATAGCTTAAATAGATTTAATTATTGTCCCTGCTAATAATTTTTATAATATAATAAAATTTCTGTAAATTTATAATAGTGCCTGTAATAAATATAATCGTGTCTGTAATATATATAATCGTTTCCAATTTATTTTTAACATTATTAGTTATTGTGTCCCTTATAATCTATAGCTTAAATCACTATAATTTGCCACTGTTACCAAATATCTTATAATGTATAGCGCACAGCCCACTAATTTCTTTCCGTGTAAGGTTAGTAACCATAGTCAAATTAAAGTCGCAAGCAATTTGCAAAAAAACTTTACACTACGATATTTCAAGAACGCCTTGACCCATGGGCCCAGAGACTTGAATTTGGAACAAAGATTTTCTGAGTAGTAGAGAAAATTTGTTTCAAATTTCAAGTTTCTATGTCGAAGCGTTCTTGAAATATCATAGTGTAGAACGAGAGTTCAAGACCATTAAGTCCCTTTACACTTTAGTTTAGTGTCCAAAAGGACATTTTGAAGAAAAAGAAGAAGAAGAAGAAGAAGAAGAAGAAGAAAAATAAGAAGAAGAAGAAGAAGAAAAAGAAGAAGAAGAAGAAGAAGGAGAAGAAGAAGAAGGAAAGACTGTCCTTTGTGAAATGCTCAACTATCTATCCATCTATCCAGAATCTAGGCTGAAAATTGTAGTTATAGTAACTACACATTATAGTGTGTTTGGTGTTTGAATCCACATTAAACATTTAAATTGTAACTCTCCGAAAAAAGTTTACCTAAAACTGATATGAAAAAGAAGGCAACCCTATCAAGAAACGAAATCAGTATTTAATTCCTACGGAACGTCGACACGAAAATCTAAATTGCAAATTCAGATTTAGAGAAGTGTACTACCTACATTACGACGGGCATTACAGAGAGTAAGTTTAAATCTGTTGGACAAACATGGACACACCTAAATCTATAACCATCTGCTCTCAGAGGATTATCGACGAACAGATCAGAACCAACTTACTGGAATCTAATGTTTAAATGTTGCTTAACACTTTCGAATAGAATTATAAATGACTGTTATGCTCCAATTCAATCTAACCCGTATTTTTTTCATTTAAAATTAGATTAGGTTTGAGCTGGAGAGCATTGTCACGACGAAACTTTCGTTATATAAATACTTAAAAGTTATTACGTAATTTATTAAACTAATGATATTTTTATGGTTCCACAGAATCAAATGCCTTTTTAAAGTCTCTAAGTATGGATTTTATTTTTCTAATTTATCTAGTACAGTCGGTTAAGTAAGAGCGCGTTAGCTATAAAGTGTAGTCGGTAAGAGAGAGCCCTACTTATTTTCTTCGAGGATACAGTTTACTTCCTGATGCACAATGCTTAGTACATAGAGACTCTTTTTGAACCTCATTTTTGGTAAACTAGCACGTTTTAAAATATGAGTGCTGCGTACCCGTCGCGGTTCTAGGCTGTTTTGGACTAGTTGTATCCAAAAGGTCCGAAAATTATGCCTAAAGCGGCTGCGAAATATATGGAAAAGTCGAGGACATTCATCAACAAGTTGGTGAAACGATACTCGAAAACGAAAAATGTTGACTACTTACCAGATCGTGGCTCAACAGGAAAAGTGTCGGCTAAGCACAAAAAAAAATATTTTAAATATGTCCTTAACCTTAACCTTACAAGAAGAGGCGAACAAAACTGATGCAGAACGTCTTAGATATATCGCATAAAACAATTCAAAACTCATCTCGAGGCTCAGGATTTGAAGTGGCGAAGTACAATAAAGAAACCTTTGTTGAGTAAAAAAAGAGAAAAACGACTCGCTTGGGAAAAGGAAAACATCGATCAAGATTTGGCCGTCCCAGTTACCCGACGCAAATCCATTGAGAATGTGTGGTTATTTATCAAGCACAAGCTTCGCGGAAAAAATACATACACATTAGAGCAGCTATCGTGAGACTTGCCCATTTTGGAGGTCCTTTCAATGAAAATATGTGGAAAATCTCATTCAAAATATACCTTGACGATGCCAGGTGATCATGACAGCAAAATTATTTGCATTGATCTATCATTCCTTGACTGCACATCGATGTAAAAAAATAAGTATAAGTAAATTCCTAAATAAACAATGCTTGACATGCTCTTACTTCGTCGACTGTAGTATACTCATGTATATTGTTTATTTATTAATTATTTGATTTTAACAATTTAATAGGTTAGACCAAACCCTAGTATGACCGTCACTAAGGATTCATGTTCGCTTTACTTACGTAGGGTTATTGTTTTAATCCTTGCTTTTAGTAAACGGTGTGTTTTTTGTCCTTTTATATTTTGCACCGTTGTTTTAAATTCTCGAATAAAATTACTCAACTGTGTGTAACGAAATTAACGATTTAAGTCGATTAAGAATTAATTCTATATAATAATAGAAGCTTTATAAAATAAAATGGTCAGGCCATTTTAGGTGCAAATTAGGGATCTGAGTTTTTGGCGTTACCAGTGATAACTACCACATAATATCTGTAGGGTTACTCCATCCAGCGGCGAATTTACACCGCTGTATAGGTCTTTGCTTACAAAGTTGGTACTATGTATTTGATTGAGATATATACAAAAGAATCTTCCATTAATCTATGGTGACATTATCAAAGTGACAACTAAGGCTAGGGATAAATATGTATTAACGGATGAGGAGGAGGAGGGATGGGATAGGGAGGAGTGAGACTAGCTCATTGATGCTGAGAATGCATCTGTCCTGAATTGGTGGGTACCATTACTGGTTGAGCACGTTTTTGATCATTTTGTGGGTGTAGTGTATTTCGTGATCGTAGTCTAGAAAGTTTGAAATGAGGGGGTTTGGGTGATCTAAACTGTCTTGTATAAAAGACGTGCTGTATCGGATGATTTCCGTTTTTAGGAGGGGCATTTCGAGATCTCTGTGTATTTGGTTGTTCCTCATGAACCAGGAGACATCGATGCATATTCTGAAGGCCTGAAGTTTTGCTGAGAGCGCTTTATTAAGGGTGATTTTGTTCCAGGCTGGGGCTCCGTAAAGAAGTACCGGCTTTAGGGTTTGGTTGTAAAGAAGAAGTTTGTTTTTAATGGATAGGGGGCTCTTTTTGACGTGCTGATCCCACGTTGGGTTTTTGGAGATTGTAATGCCGAGGTATTTGGCATGGTTTTCCCAGTTTTCCCATTTAGCTGAATGGGCCTTCTTTAACGAGAGGTTTAAAACTATATGTTTAAAGATATATTTAACGAAGAAAACTAAATAAGCGTTTGATTAAAAAGTTGTATATGTCACTGTTTGAGAAAGCCTTGTATTTCCATCATTACACGGTAGAGGGTTAAAACTGCTAAATTACCCTCGTACATTGAACAAGAAAAGGAGATAGGTAATTAGTTAATTAACGTTAATAAAACATAAATGAAATAGCATGTATGATGGTAGAAATCAAATGAAAAATATTTATAGTACATAATTAAAGAATCATGTGATGTATGACTAAAGCAACTGGAACGTAAACAGCGGTCGGTGAAATGAAATGCGGGCAAATGTAAAAGTTGTCAAATTAGTTTTTAATATTTAGAATTAAACAAAGCAGGCGCACAGTGTGGCAAAATTATATTTGAACATCCAGAGGCCGGTGATAAAAATATATTAAAAAAATCTAAACTTATTACATGGATATAGCTAATGAAAATTTAAAAGAAAATGTAATTTTTCTGATCTTAATTAGCTCAAGCAACGAAGGTTTTTTGCCTCAAAAAGTCCAAATTTCTTGAAAATTGGTGGAGATGTAGTCTAGACCTTCCTGATGTAAAGCTCTTAATAAATGTCTATAGAGCTTTATCCTGATAAACGTACCAAAAGTCAATCAATTGAAGTTGAGCTCGCCCCGCCATCTTCATTTTAAGGTACAATTTTGCAGTTTTTTGCAAATAACTTCTTAACAGTAATTAAAAAAAAAATATGATTTATTTCCATCTCTATTTTTTTTTTGTTTAGAGGATTTAGTGAACGCCGTGTGTAATAAAATTTGCAACGAATCCGTATCTTAGGCCTAGATCATTGTTAAAAACGTGATCCAATAAACATTTTATAAGTTTATAATTTTATAAGTGTTACGTAACATTTTTACTGGCACCCACCTCCCTCTGTAATGCGGCGTAACGATTTTGGCGCCCTGATCCCGGGATCTGATTCAGGGCGCCATAATACCTTGGAATACCATGGTCCCGTCAAATAGTCCTGACTTTTTTTTTTGTAAACCTGTGTTATTTACCCTTTTCTTGTCGTGATACATAAATACATGTTTTGTCGTTATCAAGACCTTTTTTGTCGTGCGGTTTATTGTAACCCTGTCAAAATTTTGTTCATACAATTGTTAACTTAATTTTTTAACACTGTGAAACGATACCGCGGTGTGTTTGTCCACTGCTTGTTTTACATGAAGTAAACACTCGCGAATTGAATAGTTACAAACGTGGGCTTTTAAAAGTTTTGCGGCGACATGAAAATTAGTCCTTTACATGTTAAAGGATAATTTAATTTTGGCCTCGTTCATCACTTTTGCGGTTAAAAACTGGGGAGTGTTCACGGTTCCGCAGACTCGCTGATTATTACAGACTATTTGTGTATCTTTGTCAGCATAAAGCCTTGGTCGTCGGTACTGACAAATGCATGAACCTCTTTTGAATTAAACTAATGCCGCTGATGCGTATAATATGTATGTAAATCATAGACAAAATAAACAAATAGATTGATTTTTGACTGTCTGCGCATACTTCTGCGTCCCGACTACATGCGTCCTCCATTTTGATTCCAATTGTCCAACATAAAGTAAAAAAATATATATTTTATGTTGGTAACACTGTGTTGCGTTAGATAGGAATATTTTCTTTGTTAGAGATGTGTCTTTTCATTTCACTTCAGTAGTCAGTAAAAGTTTCTTTTTGTCGTTGTTTTGTTGCAACAGTTTGTTATATATGTAAAAACTAAATCAATATGTTATACTACACAGATATTTATTTATTTTTACCAGTAATTTAAATATAAAAATATAATTCTTGGCACACACCTCTAACATATTCGTGCAACAGTTTAACATAACCTAATTTATGTATTTTTTGAGTTTGTTTTCGAGGTTTTTCTGTTATTTTTTCTACGCGTTTGGTGTTTTGTGCTAGAAGGGTAAACATTTTATTTTATTATAGGCTATATAATAGCGTTTTTGAAGTCTTTCTGTGTTTTTTGTATATTTTATAGTGCTTTTTCAAAGAACTAGTAAAGTCTTTGCAATGACGTGTTTTATAAAAAGTTGTAGAAACATAAAACGACTGCTACCTGCAGACAGCAGTATCATATTTTTTAGGTAAGTTTGATTTTTTTTAATATAACATAAGAAACCATTTAAAAGTAAGGTTATGTCGTTTATTTATTTACATTTTACCCCCTAATTTAAATTTCCCGGCTGATTTCTGACGTAACTTCCGATCAAAATGGAGGACTCGTAAATTTGTATATAACCTTGAGATGACAGCTCATCTATGTTCTTTGTCTATGATGTAAATCTACCAAATTTGGACTTTTTGAAATAGGGTCAATAATTTTAAGGCGTGATTCTACAGCAGAAAATATGATAAAAAATTCCCATAAACATATGTCTAAAAATGCATTGTGAGGGAGATAAAACCCTTTGAAAGTGGCTAAAAAAATCTGTTTTTATTTAATTACTCAAAAACCCTTTGAGATATAGCAACGAGGTTTTCATTTTAAACTAATCTTAATAAGGTCCCTCTTCGTATGTTATTTTCATGTACTTATTTTAACCAGGGGCGCTCGAAACTGCGAGGCCTTATCAGCTTTTTATCCCTAACTTTTTCTGTTTAACTTTTTTGTAAATTTATCATTGGAATATGATTCCTCACGTCAAAATACATAAAAAAAGGTACTTATGTACTTTAGGATTAACCGTTTTCGATAAAAATTCATTTGAAGGTGAAATTTCACGTAACGAGGATGAAAAATTAAATCTGTAACAAACAAGGTCCTTTTCTGGCATGTGTCCAAATTTTGATATTATGTACGTTGTTTGAACTAATAATTATAGTCGAAACCTATATGAAAATCATCTAGAACAGCGAAAGTTTTATTAAAAGTCGCGGGGCCGGCCCACGGCAGCCATATTTGTCCGGCGCGGACTAATCAGCACGTTTTATACTGATGCAAAACGCACCGTGCATGTCATTGCCCATTAAAATCATCACCATCGTTATGAGTTTCAAAGCGTGGAAATTTATATCAGAGTATTCATTCACTATATAGGTGCTCGTGTCATGTTAACCCATTACAGGAGATATTGCGAATATATCTACTTAATTATTGCTGAAATTAATTATATTGTGAATTGGGGTTGCCGCTTTTTTAAATCTTGAGAAAGAGAATGTTATTCATTATTAGTCTTAATAACAAAAGAGCTTTGAAATACAGGGTAATTCCTAAGTGGATACTTCTTTTTTATACAACAGGTTCGAATAGAATATGTTTGTGTATAGAATATAGTTATGTTTTATAAAATAAACTAAGCAGTATATTCGCATATCCAATATTCGAATCTGTTTTGAAAATATTCACTGTGCGATTTTTAATTTACTATCTTGCTTGAAGAAACAGACCATAGTTTTAACATTTCTTAGTTTTTTTCTTGGTTCCTACAAATTCTTCATGTTTTCCGCATTTTCTTTTCTCTCATTAGTAAGCGATATTTTTTATGACTTTTTAACCGACTTCCAAAAAGGAGGTTAAATTCGACGTGTGAGTTTGTTTAATCAACAAGCTGCTACCAACTATTGTCAATTTTAATCAATTTTTAAGGATCACTTTACCTATGGTCTGTTTTTTCAAGCAAGATAGTGAATTAAAAATCGCACAGTGAATATTTTCAATACAGATTCGTATATTGGATGTGCGAATATACTGCATACTTTATTTTATAAAGCATAACTATATTCTATACTCACATATACTATTCAAACCTGTTGTAAAAATATTTACTGTGCGATTTTTAATTTACTATTTTGCTTTAAAAAACAGATCATAGGTAAAGTGATCCTTAAAAATTGATTAAAATTGTCAATATTTTAGGAATAGTTAACATTAATGTCAATATTTTAGTAATTATTTTAGGGACATTTAATATCACTGTCATTAAAGGCCCCTGGATGCACACTGTAAACACACAAGTTTAGAAAGAAATCTGCGACATAAAATTGTTGAGAACAATGAAGAAATAAGTCTATGTTGGTTTGGACTGTGAAGAGGCGTTCGGGTAGGGCAATCTTTTAACTCTTTTTACTCCACTGATAATTTCATGGCAACGGTTATTGAACAATCTTTGATGACAATTGATATGAAGTTAGCAATGGAGTAAAAAGAGTTAAAACATCGTTCAACCCGAACGCCTCTTGAGTATATGCTGCCAAAAGTATCATAAAAGCTAAGTACTGTTCCTATAAGGAGAGTAGTATTTTCCTCCATATATTCTTCTTTATTTTAACCTATATTTTTCCACAATTGAGCAGGTCTATTAATAATTTACACATTTTTCCATCCACAGCCATTCTTTGCTTCATCATCATCTATAGATCTTTCATGCTATACTTCTTTTCGTTTGTCTATAATAGCCATTTTGCCCATCTGTTTTCAAATCATCTTACTTATCCTGTTTAATAGACAGTGTCCATCTAGATTTTATTTGCATCTTCCTCAATAAATTTTGTTTTTCTTTTGATTCTTTCGCTTGCTCCATAGCTCTTTTATTAGCCAATAGTTTGCTTAGTACTTTTTATTCCGTAGGTACTCAAATGAAATATTTTAATTCTGATCTTATCTCTTAAACTGATTCCGATTGATGCACGTTAAAGATCAGTTTTCAAAATAAAATTATATTTTACTTCCTATAACATAGATTTATAAAAACATCCTCCAAACATAAATAAGACTGGTAGCCCTATTTACAATGTATTTCAATGCATTGTAATTTGATACACATTCAACCATAAACGATTTCTATTCGTTTCAATTTTCAACTAATCACCTATCATATTATCTAATCATAGTACCATAGATTTTGCCATAGATTTTAAATGCATTATACAAAATAAGTACAATGTTGCCAATGTTTCAGAGTAAGCATATTACTACACACTATTATAATTTCGGTTCATTTAAATAGTATTTTGACCGTAGTCAATTTAATAACAGGGAATAAATATTGTATTATACTATACTACAAAACTAAATTAGTACTGCTATTAGTAAAAACAAAAACAAAAACAAAAAACAAAAAATATACATATATTAAGTAAACACCTATAATGGGATACTTTTCCGGGCGAGTCATTTATTGAAAACTTCCCCAAACTGTTCTAGGTAAAATTCAATGCTAAAAGTTCACCTTCCAGCAAACAGATGTCACTACTATTAAAAACGAATACAAAACAAAAGTTCTAGCCTTTGTGAACAGATGGCTTTTTTAATAAACAGTTTACCTGTAATCTAAGTGCAACAGTTTTAGTACTGAATACATATTATTATCTAATATGTTTAACTGCATAATATAAAATTAAATTAGGTTTAAAATAAATAATGTAAATATAAAATTGAATTGAAAATGGAAATTGAGAACAACGGATCACTTCCCTTTTTGGACGTTTTGGTTTTCAAAACGGAAAATGGCTCAATAGGACACTCGGTATACAGGAAGAAAACCCACACTGACAGATACCTAAACGCATTTTCACATCACCATCCCTCTCAAAAACGCTCGGTAGTTAATTCACTTGTTCATAGGGCTTTCATGATTTCAGACAAGAATTTCCTAGACACAGAACTCCTTAAACTAACCAAAGCCTTGACCATGAACGGTTATACCAAAAAAGACATTAATAAGACCATAAACAAATACAGAAATCCCAGACCCAAACAACAGGACAATAGTGACAATGACAGACAGACACAAGTTATACTTCCCTATGTAAGCGGTATCACGGATAAAATAGGTAAACTTTTGAAGAAGTCAAATATTAAGCCTATATTTCGGTCCAACCAAAAATTAGGTCAATGTTTGACTTCAACAAAAGACAAAATACCCCTGAGTTCAGAAGGCGTATATAAAATACCCTGCTCCTGTGGTACGGTTTACATAGGTGAAACTAAGAGAAAAATTTCTACAAGACTTCAAGAGCATGAGCGCAATATAAGAAAGAAACAAATTTCCTTATCGGCAGTAGCCGAACATGTACATGAAACAGGTCATAAAATCAATTTGTCTGAAACAAAACAAATATTAACAGAAAACAGAAAAATGCCAAGGAAGATACGGGAATCGATAGAAATCATCAAGCATCCTAACAATATCAATCGGGACACTGGTTACCACTTACCTGCAATATGGAAGTCTTTGATAGGAAAAACCTCGTCACGGGTGAATAACCACAACTCGTCATAAATAGTGACACAAGTTGATTCGAAACTTAGTTTCAGATTAATCCCTGAAGATGTCTCTAGTAGTAAGAGACGAAACGTCGGAAAGTGAAAATCCATTAACAAGGTCTAAACCCGAAAGTGAAAGTTCTTTATAAATATAAATAGTCCAAAATGATCAAAATTTGCGTTACGTAATACTTGAACGTTCCCTAGCGAGAAGTTCGTATTCATCCCACACTCAGAGAAAAAACGTTGTAAAATCAAACAAAAGTCATATGATTTAAAAGAAAACCAATATCGTCTTGTAAATTTCAGAACGTCGTATCTCAAAAAAGACAACTTTACAGGAATGAGAAATAACTCTTTCTCGCATTATTCATAGGTTGAAAATGTACTTTTTTAGTATAAACTTAATACATTTTTAATTATTAACTTACCTTAAATCATTTTATTGTGTATAAAATAAATAAATACAAATAATTACCTAATGTTTATAGATACGACATTTTGATGCTAAAAATTAATAATTTTTTTTAAGATACGAGCTTTAAAACATTTAAACTTCAAAAAGTTTTATAACATGCGCATAAGATGTCAAAAAAGCGTCGCCAAAAGTGCGTTCCAAAATAGTCAGTTTTAGATTTAAGAGATACGAGGTTTAAAAATTTATTAATTTAGTATCATCTAAGATACGACGTTACTATTTTGATAATTTTTTTGTTATTTAAAAAAAAATAGCAGGTGAAATTTATTTTTTAGATGTAAATTGATCATATAAAGCGTTTAAGTCCAAAATCTCAAAATTGAAAAAAATTGGGATACAACATCCTGAAATTTACAAGACGATATGTTTTTGCTCCGACAGTGTTTTCTGTTAATTCAAAAAGATATTTTTTAATTTTATAAGCCATTGTAAAAATAAAAATATTCATTGTAATTTGAAAAATGTTTCCTTTTAAAAAATTGTAAACTAGAAATGATTTGAATACAAAAACTGGTTATTTTAAAAAGATTTCATTTAATATATTGATATTTTTCAACAATATAAAGGGAAATATTACAATTTTATTAAGAAAACATTAAAATAAGAAAGTAAGGAACAATACTTTTACTTTAAAGTGAAAAACGTTTTGGTGTAAAAATTATTTTTTTAAATTAATATTATTCATAACTAAAACGTAAAGTTTTTACTTTTAATATTTTAAAAGGCAATTTTTTTTTTAATTAAAATAATTTCTTATTGATTTTACAAGATGAGATTTTTCTGAGTGCACTGATTTTTCTTTTTTTTCTTTTTTGAAAATCTAGTGATGAAAGTTATTGTTTTGTTTTTAGGCAAAAAATTTATTCAGAAGCTGCTGTATAAAATGCAATTTAAATTTTTATCGTTTGCATAAAATCTGATTATCTCGTAATAATATTATTAATAGAGATTTAATTTAATTCATGATATTCAGTACCTTTGTTTATCCGCATCAAAAATGTGCGAATGACTGAACAAACAAAATATCGCCGATTGCCAATAATTCTATTTATTTCATGTACACCTCTATTCAGCGATATTTGAAATCATAAAATTCGCCCGAGCTATAACATGGTCCCGCTAAAGCAATAAACAGAATTTTAATCACAACATACCCCATTAGCACATTACTAAATATACCTATACGATATTACATCATTCTGTTTGCAATATAAACATTCCTTTATGATTTACCAAATAAATTTCCAGCATAGCTTTGAATATGATCCTTAGATTGGACTGATATTTTTTAAATAGAGCTCTCTACAACTAGAATTATGAAACAAAAGACGTCTACCCTATCACTATCTCATTTGTGCTACACTTTCCAGCCAACCAAATAAATACTGTATTTGTTTTTTATACATAAAATACAGTATTTATTTGGTTGGCCGGACAGTGTAGCACTGAGCGGCACGAACGAACATAGCTAATGTGAATCTGTAGAATAAGATAATTCTACTAAAATTTAGATGGCGCCAGTAATCTTTTTAATAAAAATAAATAGTTACACTTTTCGCCCGGCCAAGTAAATATTGTATTTGTTCAACAAAGAACAAATACAGAATTTGTTTGGTTGGGTGGAAGTGGGAGTGTAGGTATGTCTTCTATCCTTTTTGGGTAGAACTTTTGTCCCTGTCTAATCTAACGGGAGAAATCGCCATTGTCACCATGTGAATAAACAGCAACTATTACTCAAAAAGTTTTTTTTCCTTTGCAACCAAAGAACTTTTACCTCAAGAATGAACATGATTAAATCTACTATTGTTTACACTTAGTACGCGTAAAGAGAGAGAAAGAATATGTAAACTCACAGTCTAATGTCGTAAACTTTGTCAAGCAATACAGTGTTGCCGGTTGCAACACCTGCTTTAGACATTTTATTGTAAATTTTAAGAAATATTATTTTTATTTGAGTTTTATATGATCTAGTACTTTAATTTTAATTATATTACATTATCAAACATAATTATAGTGTCGAAGTATAGTAGTTTTTTTAAAATTTTAATTTAGGTATAAAGATTTATCATAATGATAAAGTAAAAATTAAGCAACATCGCTCTGGTCACCAGAAGGTTAAAACTAGCGATACTTATGTTTACACCAGAAGCAGTATCGCGTACGTTTATGTAAACAAACAAACAAACAAAAAGATGACACTTTCATAAACATTGGTCTGAAATAACTTCTTGAGGTAAAAGTTCTTTCTTTGCAACCAAGTGTAACCGGACCTTTTCTTATCATTGTGAAAAAAGTTACAACCCCGTTTGCTGTATTGCTCTAGGTTGGTTTGTTAATTTTATTTCAATCTCAATATAATATCTTTGAAATAAATAAAATTTAATATAAATAAAATTCTTGAATGTTTGGCCTATGCTCCAAAGTATATTTCTTTTTCCTATTCCTAAGACTTGAGTAATGTTTATTTATAAATATTTTGATTTGAAAAGTAAGACTTCCATACCCATTCTGCTACTACATATTCCTACTAGCGGATCGGGATCTATCAAATCAAAGGCGTTGGTCATGTCAATGTGAATCAATATTTAATTAGTCGATTTGTTATACTTTTATAAAGGCTGTTGTGATCCTAGAACAAACTGTATATGATGCAAAAAAATCTATAAGGTGCTGTCCATATATTACGAAAAGCAATTTTTCGAAAGGGCTTCAAGGTCCACTACTGCTAAAATTGCATTTTATTCTGCAACGAAAAAGTTGATGACTAAAAAAAAAACGTTTTCCCTAAGTAGCAGTTGTACTGCTAAAATTATAATTTTTATATTTGTAACCCATTAAATTTACAACTTTTTCAAATTTCAAGGGAGTTGTGGGGAAAGCTCCCCATCCCCCTATGGTTACGGCCCTGGTTATGTATTTTTTCAGGTGGACAAATGTCATTACAGATCTCTCTATTTATTCAATTTCTGGTGAACATTAGCTCAAATCAGCGTCAGTTACGTAACATTTAGACCCCCTCCCTCCCCCTTGTCACAAACTGTCTTTGACAGCTTGGGATTTGATATATTACCAACAAAAACAAACAGTCCCTAGAAATTACTAATTTTAACGGTTTTACGATTTAAAAATTAAGTACAAAGACAGAGACATTATTATGAGTGTAAGTAAGAAAAAAGGTAATTGCTGACATAAGTGTGAAACCACAAATTTGGATGCGCAGAAGTTCAATGCGCAATCTTTGTTTCCTCTATATTGGGAATTCAAATGAAATAACAGTTCTATTCAAATACAACTATGAACAGACAGTTCTTAATTGTTATTAGTGGTACCTATACCAATTTTTTTCTGTGTAAACCACTCTTAAAATAACATTATTTTGCATGCGCAGAAGTACCACCAATAAAATACTAGATACGTGACATTAGGCGCACGCTTCTTGTTATTTTATTGAACTGCATTAAGTCGCGCGCATGCGAATACAAGGTTGTTTTTATAGTGGTTTACCTATAATTTTCATTAGGCGACCCATATTGTTTTCAGCTTTTTTAGCCTCCCTAATGAACATAAAGCACGAATTCAAATGGTGAAAATTAAACAAGCATTGAGCGACGAAATAAAACAATAAAACTAAAACCAAATCATTTTCAAACACAAGGTGACTACGCACACATGACGTGAATGGGTGTAATGTTTTTTTGTTTAATTTATGGCATTTTCAATACTTACTCTATTGACTTTATTCACTAAAGGGTTTTCATATTAAATTTTAAATGAACATATTGGTGCCTCAGCAGGGCCGGATTCAGGGGGGTGAGGGAGGAGAAGATTCCCAGGGGCCTCCAAGGGGGCCCGGCGAAAATTTTCTGCCAGGGGTAAAGCTTTTTTTTTTCAGACCTTTTTGAAGAATTGAGGGCCCAGGAATAAAGTTTCCCCGGGGCCCGGGCTGGCTTTGTCTGGCCCTGTACCTCAGTTCTAAAGTGTTGTACCTCGGAACTAGGTCATTTCAGATGTACAATTAAATCTATAAGCATAAATAAAATTATTTCTTATGATTGGTATTTTTTTTTAAATATTCTGTAATAATTAATCTAAAAATAAAAAAAGATATATTCTTTGTAGTAGAAGTCTCTGATTAAAGTGTAGTTTTCTATACAATAAACGTTCCTACAAAGAATTAGATGCTCAAATACACTGTACAACTACAAAAATGCCATACCATATTGCCTCCGGCATTTAATATTGTGTGCCTTATAATAATAAAGAAGAAAACAAAAGAAGTTTCTCAGATATTGTCTGAATGGTCGGTCATCCTTCAGCATCTGGTGCACATGCAGGAAAAAAGGAACGGTGGAATGCACCGTGTGATGTTTGCTTCTGAAATCTGAACAAAACTCAACTGCCTAAAAAAATAAATAAATTCAGGATTTTTTTTTGGGGGGGGGGGAACAAAACTTTCCCAAATATTGATTTTCGAACTTTTTGCCCTGGAGAAACGTTGATGACTAAAAAAAAAGATCCGCACCTCAAAACAGTTTATTTGTGTCACCAAAATATTTGGTTGGATATGGCCAATTGAATTATTTGGTTGTGACAAATAAATTTTATTTCTGTCAAATAATAAATCATTTTAAAATAAATATATTTGTTTACATGAACTAAATATTTATTTGACTCAAATAAAATTTGTTACAACCAAATAATTTAATTTATCCAATACATACAGATAATGAGACAATTACCAGCTTTATTTTAAATAGATAAACTCAATAATAACCCACGCGTGGCTTTTACTTTATTGAGTGGATAATTATTTATTTTACCCACTCAACTGTCAATTGTCAAATTAATTTATTGTAAATGTCATTAAAATTTTTAATAAAAATATGAATTCCTAAGCTATTTATGGGATAAAATCTTGTATGGCACTCATGGGTAAACCGATATTGCCCTCTCGAAAATTAACCTGCTTGGCTGATGCAGGTTAATTTTCTCATTGGCAATATTTTACTTTACCCACTAGTACCATAAATAACTATTTCCATATCCAAATAAATTCTTTTTATTTGTGCATAGGAATACAATTGTCTCCAAAAGAGTTCTTGATCTGTTTTTTTTCTGTGGCTGTGAAATTGTCTAGATTTTTCTTGTCAACATCCCAGTGTAGGGTGGGTAGTTGTCGTAGGAGGTGGCTGATTGCTCTTCTGCTAGGTGTGTCTGCGTCAGCTTCGGTGATGAATACTCGCCCCGCAAACTCCTCGGGCGCTTTTGTCAAGGCGGAATGAGGAGCGATGACGTGGTGGAAATTGGATGTCACTTGGAGGTGTCACCGCAGTGTTTTTCCAGCCGTTGGCTACGGCTACGCGACGAAAACCAGACAAATCAGCTAGAAACAAATGAGGACCCACGCCAAAAAAAGACCGTGATTGTACATTTAGGTAATAAGATCCAAAACTGAACATTTAATTTTTTTGTTTATTTATTTGATAAAAAAAAATCATGCATAATATATCAATAATATATTATTAATAAAAAATATATTATTTTTTATTTTTTCCAATTTTCAAATTAGATGGGGTTTAACTGTTTTTAACCGAAAGTTTGCACAGTTTTATTTTTGTATTTTTTATCACGGCATTGGGATGTTATCTATTATGCTAGTTATTCGAGCCTCTGGCTAGGCCTTAATATATTATTTTTTGGCCCAACCCTGGGAAAAAATCAACGAACTAATAACTCTTCTCTCTAGAATAGACATTTGTAAAAACTGACAAAAACGTAGCCAACATATACATTTGTCTGTCTTACTCGCACAGCTTTGTTCTAACAGAGACAATAATAACAGTTACTGGTATTTGTTATTGTTCAGGCCTGAATATACCTACTATTTTTTTACAAACAAACCGAGATGTTGGCGATACTTTATATTAACGGTATGTGTATTCTAGAAAGAAAAGTTCTTAGTTCGTAACAAAATAGGCCAATAAAAATTAAAATTTAAAATAGTTAAGCTATTCTGTGCAAAAATCATCGATGAATTTTAACTTTTATTAAAAAATATTGTGTGCAAATTTTGGTCACTTTAGTTTTCCTTCAGCCAAATAAAAAGTTACCTAAAAATGGATCCAGCAGTGAACGTTTATGTTTTGTCACATTGACCGACAAGGCCGTTTCTGGCTAAACTATACAATTGAGGACTGCTGACTTTTCCAGAAAGGAGTTGATGAAAGGTGGTTTGAGCTATTGGGGGGATAACGGATAACGGATAACATGATATTAAAACAGGAAATTAATATGTCGATGATACCGCTGTTCCTCTGTCATTTGATTCTAAATACAAGGTGTATTTTTAAACGATTCACTCACCGCAGTAATGAGAGGAATCCAGAGCATGCGCACTGATTCTGTTTTGACGTATGCCTAAAATTATTTTAAGGTTATGAAACATTCTTTTGCAGAATTTTACAAAAATATCTACTTTTTTCTTATGCATATTGTTACACCAGACAAGCATTTATTTTTTAATTAGCTAAAGCTAAATTATTTAGCCTAGATATAATTCTATTTGATTCTTAAAATATATCGCCTTCTAAATTCTGAAATATCGTATCTGAAAAATGCCTCCCATTAAAAAAAAACACCAAACCAGCAAACTACCAAACCAAACCATTATTAACGTTAACAAACGCCTCCCATTAAAAAAAAAACACCAAACCAGCAAACTACCAAAACAAACCATTGTTAACGTAAACCAACGCCTCCCATTAAAAAAATCAAACATGAATTCTTGAGTATTTTAACAATATTTTGCTATATATTACAAAAAAACTAGTGTAGGGGTAGTAGTAGTTTGGTAGTTTGCTGGTTTGGTGTTTTTTTTTTAAATGGGAGGCGTTGGTTTACGTTAACAATGGTTTGGTTTGGTAGTTTGCTGGTTTTGTGTGTTTTTTTTTAATGGGAGGCGTTGGTTTACGTTAACAATGGTTTGGTTTGGTAGTTTGCTGGTTTGGTGTTTTTTTTTAATGGAAGGCGTTGGTTTACGTTAATAATGGTTTGGTTTGGTAGTTTGCTGGTTTGGTGTTTTTTTTTTTTTTAATTGGAGGCATTTTTCAGATACAGATATATTTTAGGAATCAAATAGGATTATATTTAGGCTAAATAATTTAGCTTTAGCTAATTAAAAAATAAATGCTCGCCTGGTGTAACAATATGCAAAAAAGTAGATATTTTTGTAAAATTCTGCAAAAGAATGTTACATAACCTTAAAATAATTTTTGGCATACGTTAAAACAAAAATAAGAAAATCAGTGCGCATGCGCTCGATTCTTCTCATTACTGCGGTGAGTGAGTCGTATTTTTAATGTAAACACTGCATGCCAGTGGTGTAGCGTCAAGGGAAGAGGCTGAGAACTTATTACGGGTGGAAACGCCCGTTATTAAAATCGACCGAAAAATAGCATTTTTTTTGCATTTTCGGCTAAAGAATGTCATGTATTAAAAAAATGTCTGTCTGTCTGTCGGTCTGTATGTAAACCTTATAACTTTTGAAAGGAATGTCTGGTTTGAAAAATTCTTTCACCAAACCATTCAGGACCTTTTCTATTTGCATCACATTAAATATGGTTAACATTAGCCTATGACAAGGGGGACAAAATTGACAAAAACTATAATTTTTGGTGATATCTCACTTATTATTTATAGTAGGACAACATATTTTGCATAAATGAAAATAATGTTTAATTCCCTACAAACTTATGTGATCATTTTTATCGTAGGACTGTTAGTTTCCGAGATATAGGCATTTTAATAAATTTTGATATATTTTTACATTTTTAATTAGATTTTAAATTTTGACACTATTAAAACTTCAATCAGAGGTAAAATTAGTTTCAATTATTTTATCTTTTAATAAATTTCTGATAATGGTGCGGCCAGAAAAACAATCCGATAAAGCTACAAAGAAAAAAGAAAATTATGGTCCTAAAATACAGGAAAAGTGAAGTCAATTTTATATTTTATTTCCTCATTTTTCCACCCATCTAGAAAAGACACCCGTTTCACATTTTTTTGGACTTTATTTCAGTTATTTAATCGACAGCCCCCATATACTATTAAATTGTTAAGTTTTAATTATCGATAATTATCGTAGCTGTAGCGAAGAAGATTTGGTGGGGGAGAGAAGGTCAAAAATTACAACATTTTTTTTTATTTAACTATAAAATGCAGTTAATCCTTCTGTACCGTAAAGGTAGTATAGGGGTAAATAATGTTACCTTATGTAAATTTATACTATAGTTAATCTATCCAGAATATTTTTAGATCCATTAAATATAATTTTTCCTTTAAAACATTCCAGAGTTAATAGTAGAACATTATTTTTACTTCCAGTTAATTAATTGGTAATTAAAAGGACGAAAGGCAGGAAAGCAATTCCAATTATGTCCTTAAAATCATCGGTAAGGATCTCCTTTCTTTTGCCATCCACTTAGATACCGTTGGACATTTCAGATAAATGGAAAGTTTAAGTCGGAGGCTTTCTTATAAACTTTAAAGCTCAATTTAAAGCTGAATATTTTTGGTGGGATTTTTTTTTAGTATCAAGTGATTTCTTTTTAATTTAGAATTATTTATTAAACTAAACAATTCTGTGGCTTGGGGAACGTTCAAGTATTACTATTACGTAACGCAAATTTTGATCATTTTGGAAAAATTTAAACGGATACACTATAGTAAATTTAGCTTCAAGATGAAGTATTTTCATAAATAATGTGTTAATATGAATAATTATGTTATATACAGTCTTAATTTTTTTGCCAATGGAAAAATGTTGTTGAATTTTGTCCAAATTATAAGCAATGTCATGTCTTTGCAATTCAAGGAAAATGAAGTGACGTTTGTTTATAAAATTATCTACTACTAGGAAAATACAATTTATATATATGTAGTATGCTGTACTAATAAGTGAAAATACCTTACATCTACGATGGTTTTTTTACCCATCTTTTCTCTAATCTAAAATCGTGCTTATTATTTGCTTTTTAATTTATAAAATATAATTTATTTGTGGATTAATACGTTATAATTAAGTGGTATGTGTCTTAAGTATAAATTATATTCTCTTCCTAAATATCAATTCGTGATACTAGGTTAGGTACCGGTGCTTTTTTTTCAAATTTTACTCATATTAATCCCAATTTTTGGAAAATGCAACTCCTGCTAAAGCAGTCGTTGCATTTTCGTCATTGGGATTAATATTCGTAAAATTTATGTAAAAAACCACCGATACCTAACCTAGTATCACTTATGATATTACCCCTGAAAATACAATTTATATATATGTAGTATGCTGTACTAATAAGTGAAAATACCTTACATCTACGATGGTTTTTTTACCCCTCTTTTCTCTAATCTAAAATCGTGCTTATTGTTTGCTTTTTAATTTATAAAATATAATTTATTTGTGGATTAATACGTTATAATTAAGAGGTGTGTGTATTAAATATAAATTATATTCTCTCCCTAAATATCAATTCGTGATACTAGGTTAGGTACCGGTGCTTTTTTTTTCAAATTTTACTCATATTAATCCCAATTTTTGGAAAATGCAACTCCTGCTAAAGCATATTCGTAAAATTTATGTAAAAAACCACCGATACCTAACCTAGTATCACTTATGATATTACCTCTGAGAAGAAAATATTATTGCTCTATATTTCTCTATAGATCTAGATGCAGAGAGTTTATTTCTTGGATTAAAAACATAATAATAACAGTAAAATCTATCCTGTCACAAAACACCTAATTTCCGATTGTCAACATGGTTTTATGGCAAACAGATCCACTGTTAGTAATTTATCTTGTTTTTCATAATTCTTGCACGAAGCTCTTGATGATTGTGGCCAGGTAGACGTAATTTTAACCGACTTTGAAAAAGCCTTTGATAAAATAGATCCCAAAATTATTATTAATAAATTAAATCAGTTTGGCTTTTCGCCAGCAATGAAAAAGTTTTTTTTAAGTTATTTATCTTTTCGAAAACAATATGTTAGTTATAACGGTTTTCTATCCAAATTATTTTTTGCCACATCAGGCATTCCTCAAGGTTCAAATTTAGGTCCATTACTTTTTTTGTATTTTATTAATGATATTACAGATTATATAACGTGTTTAAAATTATTGTTTGCTGACGACTTAAAACTGTTTCTCAGAATAATTGATCTCGCAGACTGTCAGTTTCTTCAAGAACAGCTAAATCAACTAGTTATTTGGTGCGTGCGAAATAAATTGTTTCTCAACATTCAAAAATGCAAAGTTATAACTTTTACTAGGAAAATACATACTTTCGATTTTAATTATGCAATTAACAATCAAAATTTAGCCAGATGTGAAAAAGTCAAAGACTTAGGCGTAGTATTTGACACAAAACTAACTTTTAATGATCACGTTGATGCTACCGTTAAGGCTTCAAATAAAATGCTAGGATTTCTAGTTAGAAGTTGTCAACAGTTTAGATCTGAGGTTTGTCTGAAATCCCTTTATTTTGCGCTTGTTGGATCAAAATTGGAGTATGCTTCCTTTATTTGGTATCCCAAAGCTGCCACTCAAAAGGAGAACGTTGAACGGGTTCAGCGTAAGTTTTTAAAATTCCTCAACTTTAAAGTTCGCGGCTCTTACCCCCCTCAGGGCATTGACGAGGAGGTTTTGCGAGTCAGATTCTCAGTCCAATCGCTTGAAAATCGAAGAATACTATCAGCTATCTCTATTTTTTACAGAATAATTCACAATCTTATTGATTGTAATTTATTGCTAGGAAAAATTGATTTTTTAGTTCCCCGACTGAATGCTAGGCAAACTGATTCTTTTTCGCTGTCAATCCCAAGAACAAATTTATTATTGAAGTCCCCAATTTATGTCATGTGTGATAATGTTAATACTTATAGTATAAATTGTGATATATTTTTTGAAAAACTCAGTTCCGTTTTAAAAAAATCAAGCGTAAATTTAGGTATTTAAGATTTAGCTTAATTTCTATTTTTAATTTTTAAAATTTAATTTTTTATATCTAAATTTATTTTTGATACTTAATATTCTTATTTATATTTGTTATTATGAAATGAAATTGTCCTGTTATTGGATTACTCTGTTGGGCAATAAAGACTATTATTATTAATAATGCATTATAATGGTACCTTCTAAAGCTGGTAGTGAAAAAAATATTATAATAAAGTGTAGACATCTGACGAAATTATAACCTTCATTTTTTCCTGACACATAACGATTGTATTAAAAACGAAATGAAAAGTAATGAATATTTTGATAATGGAATGAAAAAGCAGCGGCAGTCTATAAATCGCGGTGGTGTAAAAATTCGGAGCTAACAAAATATATCATTCAACAACAAATATAGAGGGTATATAATCCGAAATGTAACAATCATCCGAAACACTAACCTTGATGGCAATATCGTAACTCATTCGCCGCACGTTGGGCATATTTAATCAATCTTTGGCCAGTGAAGAAATACAAACACTTTTTCTATACTTAATAAATCTGCACGAAAATTTGATTTTTGAACTAGTGCGAAAAGTAAATTAGTCCACTTTGATTGGTTAATTAATAATGAACCTGATGATATTTGAACTCAAACGCCAATTTTTATGTCAAAAATACATTTTTAATTCGATTGATTCTCAAACCATAACTTTTTTTATGTTTCGCGAGCGAAAAGAAGGACTTTTTTTTTGTGGCCCTAGAGCCTAAAAGTTCTTTTGGCCCCCTAACTAAAACTTTTTATTCTTAAGCTTTTTTTAAATAAGATGCTTTACCTTTATAAAGAAATATGACCTTTTGATCACTTTGGTCTTGAATTATATGCTCTTTTTTGACCAGATACAAGTAATATAATCATTTCATATAAATAAAAATTTCTTTCCATATAAATAAAAATTTCTTTTGTAACCTAAAAACATATGGTTAACCGGTTAATCCGGATTCATCCACTAAAATAAATCACAATCACAAAACTTCAGTTGTAAAATCAATTTTAATATTTATAATATTTATAAAATGGTTTCAGAAATAATAATGTTTTCATAACAAATACAATTTAACAGAAATAAATCAAAACACTAAGCTAATTTGAAAATGAAACCGCACTCAAAAGAAAGGATTCAATTTTATAAGCGATTTGACTGGATAGTAATTTGTTATGGGTAACTATAGCTATAACCTATCTATATATAGAATATAAGAAAGTAAAAGGAAATATTTTTTGCAATTTAATATTTAATATATTTTAATAATTTATTATATTTAGTAACAATCCAATAAATAATATTATATAATACACAAGCTAAAAGTTAAATTTTGATTTGGTAGGTTTATTACCCTCGTGCCGGAGGCCCTCGCCTTCTAAAAACCTACTCAACCGAAAAATTTAACTTTTCGCCCTTTTATAATAAATACCTATTCAACATTTTTACACATTTCGTTTCTTTTATTACAAAAGTCCAAACGAAATTTTTCGAAAATGAATTATTTTCCATAACTATACTTATTCGTATATATACAAATAGAATTAAGTTATATTATTATATAACAGATAAATAAAATTACGCAAAAAACAATTTTCGAAAAATTTTGAGATCGACCCCTTTGTAATGAAAGGGAGTTTCTGTTATAGACGAATATAATTTTGCATAAAACTAATTTTCGAAAAAAATTGTAATGAAAAACAATTTATTAGTTTTAAAAGGTACTAAAAAAGTGACATGGATAAAAAAATGCTAGAAAGTTGTATGTCTAAAAGAATTATTTTTGTCCAAAATTTAAAATCTTATATCTTCTGTGCGCCGCCGACTACCCCCGTGGTTTATTTCACTTTACTTGAAGAGAACTGAAATGTTGAATACATATCTTTTGGAATCAAGTAATCACAAAATTGGTCTACAAGGGGGAAATGGCGAAGTATTTTTGTGTCTCACGCATAATCGTGTCATATTCAAGTATTACACTTGAAAAAAAAACAAGGGTTTATTTTACTCAATCTTCAACATTCGCGATTATTTTAAGGGATAACATTTCGAAAGTTTTAGGACTAATAATGTTCAGCCTCAAAACAATTATAGAAAACAAATAAAAGTCCAAACTGTTCACGGAAAGAAATTAGTGGGCTCTGCGCTATACATTATAAGATATTTGGTTACAGTGGCAAATTATAGTGATTTAAGCTATAGATTATAAGGGACACAATAACTAATAATGTTAAAAATAAATTGGAAACGATTATATATATATTACAGACACGATTATATTTATTACAGGCACTATTATAAATTTACAGAAATTTTATTATATTATAAAAATTATTAGCACGGACAATAATTAAATCTATTTAAGCTATAAATGCCATACTATTTGTTATATTTTATTATTCACTAAACAATTAAAGTATTTCATATAAATTTTTACACTGACTGCCATAATTGTAAGAGAAAGCCTTGTATTTATATAATAAGCGATTATAATTTGCTTGGTATGTGTGTTATAGCGCTCCTAGCTATAATTTTTTTTCCGTGTATTGCCCTGGTCAACATATCGCACCCGTTATGGAACAGTGTCATAACACAAAATTTTGAAAAAGGTGTTTAGTGTATTATTACTGCTCTTATAAAGATCTACCGATCTGTATAACTGGTATATTACATATAAGTATGCTTGTTTGGACTTTCCAAACAATCCCGAGCGAGAACTTTTGGTAACATACCTGTATGCCAAATTTCAACTCTCTACCTTAAAGCGTTCTTAAGTTATCGTGCTTACAATATTTTCCGGAGAGAACGACCGACCAATCGACCGACAATTTTTTTTGCCTGAAATTGATTTATATCGACACAAAACGTCATAAAACTCAAAAATATGCAAAAAAATTGAAATTTTTTGCATGAATACCTACAATGCTTTCCAAAATGTTGAAAATTTTCAAAATGGGAAAGCAATAACCCCTAGCACATAACAAGCGTAACTCAATTCACCAATAGTGGTTCTTGTCTGGCTTGGCACCATGCCCACTCCTGTTTTGATTATAGAAAATTTCCAGTCTTCTGTAAGACCTTTTCTTTTTCTTTTCCTTCTTCCCTTTTCGTGTTTGCTGTTGGTTGTATTAGCTGTTGACAAGGCTGTTTTTTTCTAATTTGTAATTATATTTGCGCATGCGCTAGTATATAAAAAAATTCTGTACGTATAAAAACTTCTTCACGTGTTAGTTGCTTTCAAATCAAAATTTATCAGCATTATAAATGATTAAAAAACATAAAATTCTCTTCTTACTCCAATATAATCACATGTTCGTCATTTTACTGCATCATCATCCATACTATCACTATAAAATATATAAAATCGAATCCAGGGCATATCCAAGATAGCAAATAAATAAATAAATAAATAACTATACTAAAACACTTGATGCCAAAAATTAAACGCGATTAACGGATTACAAAATTCTTGCCAAAAGTACATGTTCCTCGTTTCAAGGGTGAAAAGCAACTCTGTCACTCAAAGTCGTATGGTAAATTTTACTTTGTTTTATTTTGGTTCTAAATAGTGGCATTTTAATAAAACGCTACAATACACTGTAAAATTTGAATTTTAATGTCATTTCATTTAGGTTTCCTACAATTTAGAACAACATACGATTCTTTGCACTTTGAGTAAACGCTGAGCATTACATATCTTTACTGCTTGTTTTAGTAATTATCCCCTTAATAAAATTTATTTTTCCCCTTAAGATTACGGTGTGTAACCGCACTGTATCTTAAGAAAGTGTACGAATTACATTGAGTCTTTATGGTTTGAAATAAAAGTGATTGCCGCCTTAATAACAGACCAATCTTGTTAACAGTGCATTGTCATTTAGAATTTTTTTACTTCGTCGTTACTTCTCACCCTATCGGAAGTTTTTAAAACAAGAACATGCTTTTATAAAACTTCTAGTAAAACATGGTTTTTTGTATACTTTTTTAGTTGGAAAAGTTTTCGAAATTTTTTAATCCTTATAATAGAAATTAAGAGGTAAAAGTAGAGACCCTTTAAAATTTTGACACTTTCCACCGAAACAAGATATATTTACCTATAAGTACTCTAGGCTTGACAAGAAGTATAGAAAGAAAAATGCTCTTTATCATAAAAAAATTGCAAAATCACAAAAAAAAACTAGATAAAAAAAATAAATACAATGTTTTATCTAATTCTGAGCAACTTTTTTTTTGAAAAAAACAACAAAATAAAGAAGGAAAATACCGATAAAATCCAAAAATAACATTGATTGCTATAAATAAAATATTCATAAAAGTACCAACTTTTAAAAAATCTAAGCATAAACAAAAAAGTTTGGACTTGGAGCACCTCAATAATAATACAGTAAAAAAAATGGGGCGCGCATGAGAAAAATTATATATTTCAAAGTATATGGGTAGAAAACGCAATGTACTGTCCAATGTAAAGAGCAATATATGGTATTCAAAAAACAACATATATTTACGGGTTTCGACTTTTTGCAATATTGGGCTTTGATTAGAAAGGAAATTACTTTAAAAAATTTAAATCCATTTGCATTAAAAAGTGTCAGCATTTAAAGGGTCTCTAGGTAAGAGATGCTACGTTATTAATCCTGAAAGAATTGTTATTAAGTTTCAGTCAAAATAGTTTTAAAATATGTAAAGGGGCTTTTAAAAGCTTTCTTTTATATCCCCCTTTTTGGCGAAAACTTGTGGGTATCCAAATTTTAGTCCAAACAAATTAAGTACTTAACGATGAAGGTGTATCAAACTTTGAGAGTTTGATTTTAATCAAATTTATTAATTATTTTTAAAAAATTCAACTTTTTAATAATAATGATTAGTGTTTATTAAGTACCTTTTCTTTTGGCAACAAAAAAATCACCCTAAGAGCCCTGCAGTGCCGTGTCATGATTTTTATAGGTAAGGTAAAATCTAAAGTTTACGCCCTTGCAAGCCCTTGGTAAGTTTGAGTAGTCAGTTGATAACAAGAAAATAGGGCAAGCCCTTTACGGTATGTGGGAGATAAATTCTTTACAAAAAAATGCCTCAAAAATGCACATGCGATTTTTCATCATTTTTTTTTAATAATCGTTAGTTGTGAAATGAAATGACTCAGTCGACATATTTAGCAGATGAGTCAGCACATTTGAGAGAAGTCAAAATTTTTTTTTGGTTATCAAATTTTCATTTTTTGAGCTGAAAAAAAATTTTGAGTCTGTTTTTTTAGTCACCAACATTTTTGCTAGGGGAAAGTACAAGTATTACGTAACGCAAATTTTGATAATTTTGGAACCCCCCCACCCGTAACGCTATTTCCTACCATTAACATGGGCGTAACACTTCAAAATGACCCCCCCAGGAGAATTACGTAATACTTGAGCGTTCCCTAGGGGCCAATATTTTTAGAAGAAAAAATTCTGGTAGTCGGCAAAATTTGAAGGTGAGGACTTTTTTCTTGAGAAAAAAATTCTGGTAGTCGGCAAATTTTGAAGGTTATGTCTTTTTTTATTAGGAGTACATTTTTTTACGTAACGTAACGAATATATTGTAAAGACAAACTATTATGCATAAAATCGTACTTTGGTGTATAGTTTAGATAGCTCAAATTATGACGTACGGTTCAAGATTTATAACTATATAAAGTACGGTTAATTTAGTTTTTTATCTTCCCTTGAAAATTGACTTTGTAACATGTGAGGAGAATAAGAATATATGCTTTGTTAAGATAATGAAATTGTTTGTCTTGGTTGCCATTTCAATTTTGCCAGGCTGTATTTTTCGTCAACATACGTTTAGCTTTTTAGCAAAGAAACAATTTACATAAATAAAAAGCAAAAAACACTTGATTCGATGCATATCATAAAGTAGACTTAAAAAATACACTCTGTTCTATAAAATGTTGTAAGCAAGCTTATCGTAGAGTCCTTGATCGAGTAATAAAACGTAAACATTTATATCTGATAATATCATAGACAAGGAAAGACCTCCAAAGCCGATGCGGAATACTGTGATAAATGTGCCTAGCGCATCTGAGATAAACTTGCACATGCGCACTACTATTGTTGTTTTTGACGAGTATTTTTAACTTAGTTTTGTTAGTCAAATAAAAATAAAAAACAATAAATATCGAAGAAACATCGAAATAGTTTTTTAAAATGATTTTATAAGAATTTTTCGAGGTGTGTTTAAGTTTCGGGATTTTGTACACCTACTTTGAGTACACCAGGGATTGACCCTTTGCTCTTTATAAAGCAACAATACAGGTTAGGTTTAAAGTTTTAAACAAATGCAGCAAAAAAAACAATTAAAACACTCGAAAAATGAACAGTAACAAACGACCATCTGACAGTACTGACAGTATAAACAAACTACTAATAATTCTTCACCCCAGTATTGGTTTGCCATATCTCTATTTTTGGACATTTTAAGATTTTTACTAGAGGATAAGACAAATGAATACTGGGGTGATGAATTGTTTTACGACCGCCAGCATTTCACAGCTGATAGAGATACGTACTGCGCAAGGTCAGATATATTGCGTTACGTCATTTTGCTGCCCCGTTCTGTCACAAAATAATCTTGCGCAGGCTGGACTAATGGTTCTCTTTCCTTCTTTATGGATAATATGCAGTTTTAAAATATTAAAGAGTGACTGCAAAATTAACCTCTTTTTCAAACATCTGTAGTTTCAATTAAAATTGATAAAGTCCAACCCCTTTAAGAGGGTTACAAAAATTCAAAATATTTAAAAGACACATTTTTCTGTAATATAAAACATAAAAAACACGTAAAGGGGTATCACCCTTTGATGAAAATCCACCCCACAAAGAGGGTTAAACTATCCCCCAAGCACAAGAAAAAGTATTAAATCATAAAGTATCTCAAGAAAAATCGAGTTAAAGGGATCCAGTCAGTTTTGTTTAATAAAATCTAAGAAAATTTGGATTGGACTTTTTAAAAAAAGTTCTTATAAAGGTTGGTCCGGAAAGGAGCTATGGTCTATTCAAATAAAAAATCAAACTAAAGGCCAATAAAACAAAAAGCATCTCGACCTGTCCCTCCGAAAAATCCTTCGCTACAACAAGTCTTTTATCCAAGACAACTCAAACTCCCTCATTTCAAATTTAAGATTTAAGATTTAAAACGTTCTCAACCAGTTATGGTGCCCACAAAAAGTCCAAACTCCCCTCCTCAATGATTTTTATTAAATATCTTTGGAACTCTACGAACTAGAAACAGCAACGAAATTTTATGTAATTGTTATTTACATAATAAATGGTAACTTCGACCAGAGGCGTGTAAAATGGAGGGCAGTTTTCTCTTTTTCACTCCAAAATTTTTCGTCTGTAGTTTTTTTTTAAATTTTCTTAATAAAATATAATTTCTGAGTTAAAAAATCATAAGGTACTCTTTACGTAACACCGTATACGGTACCGTATGCTTATATGTGGTATCAAACATATAAGTCCAAACCGTTTTCTAGAAAATTGCAGTTGAGAAGATAATTTCAAGTTCTGAGCAACAAAAATAGAAACTAAAAACTGCCCAATAAAAATTTTATTACTGCAAAAACTATAAGAAAATGTTTTCTGCTACAAATTTTCTTAGTATGTCAGTATTCTAGTAGTTTATACACTTAAAGAAAAGGACTTTTTTGCACAGATCCGTATCTACTGGAAGATTTCCTTTTGTAGTGAAAGATTCATTCGGAATAGAAATATATGTGTTAGCCTACATTCGGATAGGCGCTGGGAATGCGACGGGGACGGCGCCGGACCAGCGAAGCACCTCGACGCCGCCTCCACACAGGCGACACCGAAGAATGCACCGGTATATTCAACAAATTGTCTAGCGGCAATTACACTGTTCACTTTTGAGACTGCACTGAACTTAAATTGTACGTTATTATTATACTATTCACAGCGCCAGTGCTAGAATAGTATTATACGGTAGTTTTGAATTTCCTTAAATTGCCAAAAAATGTCCCAGACAAAAAATTCTTGGATACTAATGTTTTTTAGGAAAAAATAAGAAATTTTTAAAATGTCTTTCTGTCCATCTGTCCTTTCGATATCACGTTTTTTGTGGACGTGTCCACAAAACGTAACTAACCAATAATCCGATCGACTTGAAATTTTCAGGAAAAGTCAAGATCAATAAGGGAAAATCCCTATTGTTTTTAAAAGTAGTCCAACAAAAGCAAAAAAAAATATGGAGGGTTAAACATAAAAAATAAAAAAAATTAATTTTTTTCCATTTTTTTTTTGTTATTTGAGAAAAAAAATATTTTTGAAATGAGATTTTTTGTAAAACTTTTTTTTAATTTTTTTGTAATTTTTTTTTTTTAATTTTTCTTCGAAAATTAATTTTTTTTGTGTATTGGTTTTTGGGTATATCGGGTAGAGCAAAAAACTTCAATTTAATATGATTGTGGACGTTTCGAATTCCGTTTAATTCATTATCAACATTCCTTCTAAAAAATTAACAGTGTTAAATTTGTGTAAGCTCAAATTATAACTTACCACCGCCCTAAAAATTTTTTGATATTTTTATAAAATTACTTACAATATATACCAGCAAAGTTTTCAAAGTCAGAGTAGACAGATATGTACATTTTGATAAAAATCTTCATTAGATACGACACCCATACAAATTACAATTAAAATAACTAATTCTAATATTTTCTGTTCTTTCATCAGTCTTCTTCTTCTTCTTCTTCTGCATACTGTTAATATCATGACAAAAAAATATAATTTTGTTTTTCAAATTTTTTTTGTCATAATTTTTTGTGTTTTTTTTTTTTTGAAAACGCCTTTTGTTTACAAATAACTCAACTTTGCTTTCCTTTTTGAATTTTACCTCCTAACCTCCATCAAAATAAAAAAAAGTAATGCTGTATTCCAGAATTCATAAGAAAGTGGATGCCTTCGCCCGACAAATTTTAGCAGTTAAGCATAGTTGGCTATGAATGTGTGATGGTATTAAAGGAACGTGCCTTGAATTAGAAAGTAAGAATCACCGCCATTCCCGTTTTCAGAATGGGAATATGTATACATTTCAAAACGATACGGGAATAACCGTCTAAGAACATACATAGGTATATTCAAAAACAAAACATTTAAAAATACTGATGCCAACAAATAAATACTTTCCCCTATAGATCCAGGTTCATTTAAATCAAAAATAAAAAACAATTTAAAAATATATATATTTTTTTGATTTTTTTTTTCAGGTAGGGGTGACCGGGGCTAATTGTCGCACTTTTCATTCAAATTCAGTTTTTTCCTTTATTTTTGTCTCGACAAGTGCGACAACCTGCCCCGGGGCACCTTGTCGCGGCACTTAAAGTATATTTTTTTGAAGAAATATAAAGACATTTATAAAAATTATAAATAAATCTTTTAAGACATGTGCCTTCCCAAAGTATCTTGGTATCTAACTTTTCACTCTTGTACTAAAATTGTCAACTTTATAATTAATCCTCAAACCAGTGGTCAATTTTACGTTATGTATCAAGTACTTTCTAATTAACGAACAAAAACTTCTAAATGACAATATCAACAAATAATATACACCTTAAACTATTAATATACATATTATTTTCTTATTTTAATATTTTAAATCCCTCACAATAAGAAAAAATATTTACCACAAAAAAATTACTGGACGCTTTAATTTTGATATTTTTTGGATTATCTTGCTGCTGTTTTAACTTCTTGCTTTTAAGTTTACAAATGATAAATAGCACTTTTGTAACGCAGAGGTCAATCTTGGGTTGGTGCAGAAAACTATTTTACTTTTTGAGATACAAGCACTTCGACAACTTACCCCTGTGACAACTAGCCCCGGTCATCCTACCTACATTATTGCACTTTTCTATAGTTTTCTCAGGGACTTCACGAGGGTAGCTGTTTTGGGGAGTAGGAACATCAAATTACACAACTTAATCCACGCATTTCGAATTTAGCAAAGTCGAAATTCCCAACTACACGGTAAAAAATGAATGTAAAATTAGGTAAAGATACCTTGACTTTGTTTTGTTCGTGATTTGTGTAAATGTATGTAAATTAATTTAATTTTTTGTAAAATAATATAAAAGAGTGGCAAAATTTTGTAAAGCTCTGTAAATTAATTTAATATTACACAAAATTACAACATTACTGTAAAATTATTCAAAATTACATAGATTTACATTGATTTACAGCTATTATGTAATTTTACAGAAAATTACAGGTCGGTTCATGATATCTTACAAATTGCTTCTAAGAAAAATTTTACGAATAGATTTATGGCAACCAGTTGCCATTTTTTTACAAGGCCCAATTTTTTATATATCCTGAAACAAACGACTGTGACAGACGGACAGACAGACAGATGGAGGGACTGAAGGACGGGCTGACAGACAGATGGACAACCTATATATATTCTAAGGGTTCCTACGGTACAAAGGTTCGGTAATAAAACCTTAAAACAATAAAAAAATTAATTTTTTTACTGTCCTAGTACTGTTTTAGGAAAAAGTAAAAGCATTAACATGGTTAATCCAGTGTTATCTTCATATTATACTCTAACCTATAGTCAGAGCTATGCTTTTGGGAGATTGAAAAGACCACAACGAAATAGATGGTTCCAGATAAATGTAATTTAATTATGTTTGAAACAACATAGAATTAAATTGAATTGCTGTTTGCAGATTATTGCATTTGTTTTATTATATAATCAAAATGAATACAGTAGATTACAAGTAGTTCAAAATAAGGTTATGAGAATAATTTTACAATGCAATAGATATACGCCAATTAATACAATGTTACAGGTACTTTTATTTATGAGTGTCAAACAGAGAATTACTTTTAAAGCCCTAATTTTTGTATATAAAATTAAAAATAATTTAGCCCCAAACTATTTATGTAAAAAATTAAAACGTAGCAATGAAGTCCACACATATCCAACCAGACAAGAGAATGACATTTACATAGACAAGGCTACATCTCAAAAATATAGCAAAACATTGTTTTACAACGGACTAGTCAGCTTTAATAGTTTACCTATAGAAATAAAAAATTGTGATAATTTTACTAGATATAAGAATTTATTAAAATCATTTATTGTTAATAAGTACTGATGTTTTATGTACTTAATTACATTGTTTTAGTTTTAAATAACATGTAATAGTTATACTAAATAAATATTATTATTATATTATTATATTATTATTATAGTTACAGGAATATATGGATATTCTATTTATTTTATATTGCATTTAGCTAATTTAATATTAGGATATAATATCATAATTTTTTATAGCAGAAATCCCAGGAAATCAAATCACATCTCCGAACAGGGCCGTAGCGAAGGAGATTTGGTGGGGGGGAAGGGGGTCAAAAATTACAACTTTTCTTAGTCTAAAAATACAACTTTTTTCCTTTTTTCCTCGACAAAAAAAAGTTCATGACTTAAAAAAAAAGGTCCCATAAAAAAAAGTTATCAAATTACACCTTCTGGTTAAGTTATTTATATTTGTTCAAGGTTTGGGAATCCTTACCTTTTTTTAGCCTAAAAACACAACTTTAATCCGTTTTTCCTCGACAAAAAAAAGTTCATGACTAAAAAAAAAAGGTCCCACCCTCTCCCAAAACTCAAATCTCCGACCAGGGCCGTAGCGAAGGAGATTTGGTGGGGGGGAAGGGGGTCAAAAATTACAACTTTTCTTAGTCTAAAAACACAACTTTTTTCCTTTTTTCCTCGACAAAAAAAAGTTCATGACTTAAAAAAAAAGGTCCCATAAAAAAAAGTTATCAAATTACACCTTCTGGTTAAGTTATTTATATTTGTTCAAGGTTTGGGAATCCTTACCTTTTTTTAGCCTAAAAACACAACTTTAATCCGTTTTTCCTCGACAAAAAAAAGTTCATGACTAAAAAAAAAAGGTCCCACCCTCTCCCAAAACTCAAATCTCCGACCAGGGCCGTAGCGAAGGAGATTTGGTGGGGGGGAAGGGGGTCAAAAATTACAACTTTTCTTAGTCTAAAAATACAACTTTTTTCCTTTTT
Source organism: Brachypterus glaber (assembly GCA_958510825.1). Taxonomy (NCBI): domain Eukaryota; kingdom Metazoa; phylum Arthropoda; class Insecta; order Coleoptera; family Kateretidae; genus Brachypterus; species Brachypterus glaber. The sequence goes on along the minus strand of OY294048.1, from coordinate 4,515,294 downwards.
TCCTCGACAAAAAAAAGTTCATGACTTAAAAAAAAAGGTCCCATAAAAAAAAGTTATCAAATTACACCTTCTGGTTAAGTTATTTATATTTGTTCAAGGTTTGGGAATCCTTACCTTTTTTTAGCCTAAAAACACAACTTTAATCCGTTTTTCCTCGACAAAAAAAAGTTCATGACTAAAAAAAAAAGGTCCCACCCTCTCCCAAAACTCAAATCTCCGACCAGGGCCGTAGCGAAGGAGATTTGGTGGGGGGGAAGGGGGTCAAAAATTACAACTTTTCTTAGTCTAAAAACACAACTTTTTTCCTTTTTTCCTCGACAAAAAAAAGTTCATGACTTAAAAAAAAAGGTCCCATAAAAAAAAGTTATCAAATTACACCTTCTGGTTAAGTTATTTATATTTGTTCAAGGTTTGGGAATCCTTACCTTTTTTTAGCCTAAAAACACAACTTTAATCCGTTTTTCCTCGACAAAAAAAAGTTCATGACTAAAAAAAAAAGGTCCCACCCTCTCCCAAAACTCAAATCTCCGACCAGGGCCGTAGCGAAGGAGATTTGGTGGGGGGGAAGGGGGTCAAAAATTACAACTTTTCTTAGTCTAAAAATACAACTTTTTTCCTTTTTTCCTCGACAAAAAAAAGTTCATGACTTAAAAAAAAAGGTCCCATAAAAAAAAGTTATCAAATTACACCTTCTGGTTAAGTTATTTATATTTGTTCAAGGTTTGGGAATCCTTACCTTTTTTTAGCCTAAAAACACAACTTTAATCCGTTTTTCCTCGACAAAAAAAAGTTCATGACTAAAAAAAAAAGGTCCCACCCTCTCCCAAAACTCAAATCTCCGACCAGGGCCGTAGCGAAGGAGATTTGGTGGGGGGGAAGGGGGTCAAAAATTACAACTTTTCTTAGTCTAAAAACACAACTTTTTTCCTTTTTTCCTCGACAAAAAAAAGTTCATGACTTAAAAAAAAAGGTCCCATAAAAAAAAGTTATCAAATTACACCTTCTGGTTAAGTTATTTATATTTGTTCAAGGTTTGGGAATCCTTACCTTTTTTTAGCCTAAAAACACAACTTTAATCCGTTTTTCCTCGACAAAAAAAAGTTCATGACTAAAAAAAAAAGGTCCCACCCTCTCCCAAAACTCAAATCTCCGACCAGGGCCGTAGCGAAGGAGATTTGGTGGGGGGGAAGGGGGTCAAAAATTACAACTTTTCTTAGTCTAAAAATACAACTTTTTTCCTTTTTTCCTCGACAAAAAAAAGTTCATGACTTAAAAAAAAAGGTCCCATAAAAAAAAGTTATCAAATTACACCTTCTGGTTAAGTTATTTATATTTGTTCAAGGTTTGGGAATCCTTACCTTTTTTTAGCCTAAAAACACAACTTTAATCCGTTTTTCCTCGACAAAAAAAAGTTCATGACTAAAAAAAAAAGGTCCCACCCTCTCCCAAAACTCAAATCTCCGACCAGGGCCGTAGCGAAGGAGATTTGGTGGGGGGGAAGGGGGTCAAAAATTACAACTTTTCTTAGTCTAAAAACACAACTTTTTTCCTTTTTTCCTCGACAAAAAAAAGTTCATGACTTAAAAAAAAAGGTCCCATAAAAAAAAGTTATCAAATTACACCTTCTGGTTAAGTTATTTATATTTGTTCAAGGTTTGGGAATCCTTACCTTTTTTTAGCCTAAAAACACAACTTTAATCCGTTTTTCCTCGACAAAAAAAAGTTCATGACTAAAAAAAAAAGGTCCCACCCTCTCCCAAAACTCAAATCTCCGACCAGGGCCGTAGCGAAGGAGATTTGGTGGGGGGGAAGGGGGTCAAAAATTACAACTTTTCTTAGTCTAAAAATACAACTTTTTTCCTTTTTTCCTCGACAAAAAAAAGTTCATGACTTAAAAAAAAAGGTCCCATAAAAAAAAGTTATCAAATTACACCTTCTGGTTAAGTTATTTATATTTGTTCAAGGTTTGGGAATCCTTACCTTTTTTTAGCCTAAAAACACAACTTTAATCCGTTTTTCCTCGACAAAAAAAAGTTCATGACTAAAAAAAAAAGGTCCCACCCTCTCCCAAAACTCAAATCTCCGACCAGGGCCGTAGCGAAGGAGATTTGGTGGGGGGGAAGGGGGTCAAAAATTACAACTTTTCTTAGTCTAAAAACACAACTTTTTTCCTTTTTTCCTCGACAAAAAAAAGTTCATGACTTAAAAAAAAAGGTCCCATAAAAAAAAGTTATCAAATTACACCTTCTGGTTAAGTTATTTATATTTGTTCAAGGTTTGGGAATCCTTACCTTTTTTTAGCCTAAAAACACAACTTTAATCCGTTTTTCCTCGACAAAAAAAAGTTCATGACTAAAAAAAAAAGGTCCCACCCTCTCCCAAAACTCAAATCTCCGACCAGGGCCGTAGCGAAGGAGATTTGGTGGGGGGGAAGGGGGTCAAAAATTACAACTTTTCTTAGTCTAAAAACACAACTTTTTTCCTTTTTTCCTCGACAAAAAAAAGTTCATGACTTAAAAAAAAAGGTCCCATAAAAAAAAGTTATCAAATTACACCTTCTGGTTAAGTTATTTATATTTGTTCAAGGTTTGGGAATCCTTACCTTTTTTTAGCCTAAAAACACAACTTTAATCCGTTTTTCCTCGACAAAAAAAAGTTCATGACTAAAAAAAAAAGGTCCCACCCTCTCCCAAAACTCAAATCTCCGACCAGGGCCGTAGCGAAGGAGATTTGGTGGGGGGGAAGGGGGTCAAAAATTACAACTTTTCTTAGTCTAAAAATACAACTTTTTTCCTTTTTTCCTCGACAAAAAAAAGTTCATGACTTAAAAAAAAAGGTCCCATAAAAAAAAGTTATCAAATTACACCTTCTGGTTAAGTTATTTATATTTGTTCAAGGTTTGGGAATCCTTACCTTTTTTTAGCCTAAAAACACAACTTTAATCCGTTTTTCCTCGACAAAAAAAAGTTCATGACTAAAAAAAAAAGGTCCCACCCTCTCCCAAAACTCAAATCTCCGACCAGGGCCGTAGCGAAGGAGATTTGGTGGGGGGGAAGGGGGTCAAAAATTACAACTTTTCTTAGTCTAAAAACACAACTTTTTTCCTTTTTTCCTCGACAAAAAAAAGTTCATGACTTAAAAAAAAAGGTCCCATAAAAAAAAGTTATCAAATTACACCTTCTGGTTAAGTTATTTATATTTGTTCAAGGTTTGGGAATCCTTACCTTTTTTTAGCCTAAAAACACAACTTTAATCCGTTTTTCCTCGACAAAAAAAAGTTCATGACTAAAAAAAAAAGGTCCCACCCTCTCCCAAAACTCAAATCTCCGACCAGGGCCGTAGCGAAGGAGATTTGGTGGGGGGGAAGGGGGTCAAAAATTACAACTTTTCTTAGTCTAAAAATACAACTTTTTTCCTTTTTTCCTCGACAAAAAAAAGTTCATGACTTAAAAAAAAAGGTCCCATAAAAAAAAGTTATCAAATTACACCTTCTGGTTAAGTTATTTATATTTGTTCAAGGTTTGGGAATCCTTACCTTTTTTTAGCCTAAAAACACAACTTTAATCCGTTTTTCCTCGACAAAAAAAAGTTCATGACTAAAAAAAAAAGGTCCCACCCTCTCCCAAAACTCAAATCTCCGACCAGGGCCGTAGCGAAGGAGATTTGGTGGGGGGGAAGGGGGTCAAAAATTACAACTTTTCTTAGTCTAAAAATACAACTTTTTTCCTTTTTTCCTCGACAAAAAAAAGTTCATGACTTAAAAAAAAAGGTCCCATAAAAAAAAGTTATCAAATTACACCTTCTGGTTAAGTTATTTATATTTGTTCAAGGTTTGGGAATCCTTACCTTTTTTTAGCCTAAAAACACAACTTTAATCCGTTTTTCCTCGACAAAAAAAAGTTCATGACTAAAAAAAAAAGGTCCCACCCTCTCCCAAAACTCAAATCTCCGACCAGGGCCGTAGCGAAGGAGATTTGGTGGGGGGGAAGGGGGTCAAAAATTACAACTTTTCTTAGTCTAAAAATACAACTTTTTTCCTTTTTTCCTCGACAAAAAAAAGTTCATGACTTAAAAAAAAAGGTCCCATAAAAAAAAGTTATCAAATTACACCTTCTGGTTAAGTTATTTATATTTGTTCAAGGTTTGGGAATCCTTACCTTTTTTTAGCCTAAAAACACAACTTTAATCCGTTTTTCCTCGACAAAAAAAAGTTCATGACTAAAAAAAAAAGGTCCCACCCTCTCCCAAAACTCAAATCTCCGACCAGGGCCGTAGCGAAGGAGATTTGGTGGGGGGGAAGGGGGTCAAAAATTACAACTTTTCTTAGTCTAAAAACACAACTTTTTTCCTTTTTTCCTCGACAAAAAAAAGTTCATGACTTAAAAAAAAAGGTCCCATAAAAAAAAGTTATCAAATTACACCTTCTGGTTAAGTTATTTATATTTGTTCAAGGTTTGGGAATCCTTACCTTTTTTTAGCCTAAAAACACAACTTTAATCCGTTTTTCCTCGACAAAAAAAAGTTCATGACTAAAAAAAAAAGGTCCCACCCTCTCCCAAAACTCAAATCTCCGACCAGGGCCGTAGCGAAGGAGATTTGGTGGGGGGGAAGGGGGTCAAAAATTACAACTTTTCTTAGTCTAAAAATACAACTTTTTTCCTTTTTTCCTCGACAAAAAAAAGTTCATGACTTAAAAAAAAAGGTCCCATAAAAAAAAGTTATCAAATTACACCTTCTGGTTAAGTTATTTATATTTGTTCAAGGTTTGGGAATCCTTACCTTTTTTTAGCCTAAAAACACAACTTTAATCCGTTTTTCCTCGACAAAAAAAAGTTCATGACTAAAAAAAAAAGGTCCCACCCTCTCCCAAAACTCAAATCTCCGACCAGGGCCGTAGCGAAGGAGATTTGGTGGGGGGGAAGGGGGTCAAAAATTACAACTTTTCTTAGTCTAAAAATACAACTTTTTTCCTTTTTTCCTCGACAAAAAAAAGTTCATGACTTAAAAAAAAAGGTCCCATAAAAAAAAGTTATCAAATTACACCTTCTGGTTAAGTTATTTATATTTGTTCAAGGTTTGGGAATCCTTACCTTTTTTTAGCCTAAAAACACAACTTTAATCCGTTTTTCCTCGACAAAAAAAAGTTCATGACTAAAAAAAAAAAGGTCCCACCCTTTCTCAAAACTCAAATCTCCGACCAGGGCCGTAGCGAAGGAGATTTGGTGGGGGGGGGGAAGGGGGTCAAAAATTACAACTTTTCTTAGTCTAAAAACACAACTTTTTTCCTTTTTTCCTCGACAAAAAAAAGTTCATGACTTAAAAAAAAAGATCCCATAAAAAAAAAGTTATCAAATTACACCTTCTGGTTAAGTTATTTATATTTGTTCAAGGTTTGAGAATCCTTACCTTTATATTTCTTAATCTATGAAGTTTACAACTTTTATCAGAAGATTAAAAATTTATATTTAACCCATGAAATATGCAAGTTTTATATTTTGCATCCACGAAATATGCAAGTTTTTTGAAAATCCCAACTTTTATATTTTTAATACATGAAATTTACCACTTTTTTCCCAAAATTAAAAATGTATTATTTTATTATGTTTATCCCATGAAAAAATATGCAACTTTTATATTTTTAATCCATGAAATATGCAAATTTTTTTATTCTAAGGGTTAAAGATCCCAACTTTTATATTTTTAAGCCATAAAATTTAAAACTTTTTTTTTCAAAATTAAAAATTTATTATTTTATTTTTTTAACCCTGAAATATCCAACTTTTATGTTTTTAATCCATGAAATATGCAACTTTTTTGATTTCAAGATAGGTGGGGGGGAGGCTTTCTGTCTCTGACGTACTATAGACATCAGTTTTAGGTAATATTTGTAACGTCATACATACGACGCATACCAGACGTCGACAAGACTTCAGTTTTTGGTCAAAGCTTGACCTCATCAAAACTGTACGACGCTGGGGCGTCAATTTAATGCTGAGGCTATAGGTGGCGCCACATATTGTTTTCTAGCACGAAAAAAAGTTTAAAATTTTATATATTAATTAAAGATTGATCACTATATAAAGTATTTTTTGGGGATTACGTAAACTGAATAGCACTGTTCAGTCGCCTATAGCGACTATAGTTATCCTGCTAATTTGATGTACATCATCGGATTAGTGTTGATTTTTTATGCCTTCCTTTCACTGGAAAATAGGAGATATGTGGAGGGAGTAATTCCAAAAAATTTTCTATAAAATCGTGTCATAGGATCTCATATTATAATATTGACCTCTCTAAATTTAACCCACTCCGCCTCCAGCCTTGTGGGTTAATTTTCTCATGGGTAAAATCCTAGTTTCCTCTTTCATATCATAAATAAAACTATTAATTGCAGAGATATAAATTATTAGACGTTATTATAACGTCATATTTCTGAAGTTATTATAACGTCAGTAATGTTACGTCCCTGGGCTGTGAGTTATACACGTCACTGGGAAGACACCAAGACGTCATAATATGACGTCGTGTAAGTCAGTTAGTGCCCAATAATTGACTTCAAAGGTCAAAAATTACAACTTTTTTTAGCCTAAAAATGCAACTTTCTTATCCATGAAATCATGAAATATGCAATTTTTTTCTTCGACAAAAAAGTTAACGACTAAAAAAAAAGTTCCCACCCTTTCATGATATATGCAACTGTTGTATTTGAATCCATGAAATAATATTTATAATATTATGCAACTCTTTCTCTTCTACAAAAAAGTTAAAATTACTAAAAAAAAGGTTCCACCCTTTCGTGAAATATGCAACTTTTGTATTTTGAATCCATGAAATATGCAACTCTTTTGATTTCAAGATAGGTGGGGGAGGCTCCCCCCTCTCCCCCCGCCTTAGCTAGGGCTCTGAATCGGTGCGGGTAAGAATCGAACTCACGCTAGCCGACTGTCAGGTATTTAAGCAGTTAGATTACAATTTACAGTTTTTCCTTCCCTAAATAATATTAACCTCAAAAATATAGAATTAGTGTATTGTTTTGAAGCCAATTTAAGTTAAATAAAATTGTATAATACATATTTATTTTTAAAAGCAAAAACTTTTAAATATATAAAGCATACTAAATCATGCAATTACCTTCAACTGGGGTGACTTCGGATGGTGTGGGTGACTTCGGACACTTTTTCACAAAACCCTCTGAACCAAATTACGTGTGCACAAGTTATTTGGTTGTGTGCACAGGTTATGGGGTTGTGTGCACAAGTTGTGCACATAGCCCCACAACTTGTATACACGTGCTTTGGTTCAGAGGGTTTTGCAAAAAAGTGTCCGAGGTCACCCACACCATCCGATGTCACCCCAGTTGACCTGAATAAACACTTCTTTGGTAAGTTTTTAGTGTTTTGATTCTTTGCTCAAAGAAGAGTACCTGGATATAAAAAAATTATAAAGATTGAACGCATAGGGGTAATTTTTAAAAAATTCCCTGTATAATTCGATAAAATGTTTATTATTATTTTATTATACATACAAAGCTCAATTGAGCAAAGTTCAGAGTGCTGAAACGATAGAGTAGTAAATGTTGAGCAGAGATTTCGTCGTAGTAATTTCTGTAGGTAAAGTGAATTGAGAGCAGTTTAATGAAAGTTACGGGCGTAACATTATCACAGATGCAAAATAGGCCAATCAATATATGCACACATGATATAACAAAAATTTAGGAAAATTATTTATTAAACTTATATTTTTTTCTTGTTTTATTAGAACAGAAAATAATTAAAGAATAAAGTAATTATAATAATTATAATAATTTTACAATATTTATTTAACAAGCCCTGAAGATGGCCTTACAATAAAGACCGAAACGTTGGCAAAAAAAAATAGATTTACTTTATTCTTTAATTATTTTCTGTTCTAATAAAACAAGAAAAAAATATAACGTACATTTATAGAACAAGAACAACAAGAAATTTATTAAACTTGTTCAAAGGCTTGGTGTATTGTATACTATGGTATAGTGTTAGTAGTGGTAATACAGTGAGATAAATTTTTACATCCACGTTCATGGGTAATTTACTTGCAGCTACTGCTGATGTGAATTTACACTCGAAGCGTTAATATAAATGCGGTGTGTATTATATTTTTACATCCAGTGTGTAAAGTTTACACCAACGCGTAAATATAGTTTTTACCTAAAACCCTTCCATTTATTAAAAAAAATAGAATAACCATTTTGTTATTTTTCTATTTATAAAAAGTGTTTTATGGAAAAACTACGCAACAGAAAAATAAAACGTATATTCGTTATCAGCGCTACAAAAAGTACCAGTGTTACCGCCATAAAATATTATAAAATGTATGTTTTAAGGATATTGTATTAATCACACTTTTTAAATATTTACTTTTAATCAACACTTACTAATTATTTCTTTGAAAAATCTAGCACACACAAAATTATACGTACGCTCTTACAAACGTAAAGAATTATAATGGTCGACAGCCACCAGACTTGATGAAATAGGAATTCTGGCTTCTCGAGTCACGTGACTAACGCCTGCGATTGGCTGGCTTGTACATCAGAAGTGTGACTTTTACACTTCGGGTGTATTGTTGCTAAAGGTATGTTTATAAAAATACACTTTCTTGAGCTCCGAGTGTATTGTTACAGAAGGTATGGATGTAAAAATACACACTCTAGGTCAAAATCACCTCACCTGTGTAGTGTCACATCAATGTTGATGTACATTTATATAAAGGTGTAAAATTTACACATTTATAGAGTGTATTTTTTTAAACCTTTTCAGTGTAATTTCTTTCAGTGTAGGGTGTGACACAATATGAACTTTGGAACCCCATAGGTTCTCTTTAAGGAACTAAACGATTCAGCGTGTCGCCTTTCCATTTGTTCCAAGTTCGTTGAAAATTTCGAATTAGCGGTCATTCGTGTACGCTATTAGTAAATTCACGTGATGTGTCGCTTTCATGTAAAACATCGTCGTTAATATATTTGTCATGAAACCTATTCGTGGTGTCAAACATTCTCATTCCCATTCACCATTTTTATCCTCACGCACCTCATGATCAAGAATCCAGCTCTGTGCACAGTTGAAGATCAAGTACAACAAAAAGCAATGTTAATGATATCCCTTATTCCCTAAAAATAAATGCTGTGACATCCTTTCTAGTGATAATTAAACACATAGAGTGCTTGATTTGCATTTATATGGCAAACTGATCTGGAAGACTCTTTTAATTTAACCATATTTTGATAATGACCCCATTGAGCTTAAATGTTAAAATGGCTCCCAACTTGGAACCTCAGTATAGTTATTGTGCTACATTTTTCTATTTTGTTTGAATGTTGTAATTTTTGTTCCCTATTGATTGGCCTAAACCATCACAGCTGGAAAAGGGTTAAAACCGAAGGTGGAACTTGATGAAACTGACTTGCGGTCGCCAGTATCACGGCGACTGCGAAACCCGGTTTTCGGATAATGATTTCTGCCCATTCCAGACAATTAACGAGGGTTAAAAGGGATTCAATTGTACTGACTTAACAGGTGTGGGTGGACAATTCGAACGAAATTGAATAAGCTTCCAGATTAACTTATGAGGGAAATATTTTCTACGTATGGAAATGAAAATAGTTGGAAATATTCATATTTCAGAACAGTTTAAATTATGAGAAACGACATGAATTCAGCTTATGTCCTTAATTGAAAATTTCAATTTTCGTTTTTTTTTATCTTCTAGTTACTTCTGCACAATATATTCCGAAGTAGGTATTGCATATATGATAGATTAGTGGTCATTTTATTTATATTTCCTATACTAAGTTTCTATTTCTATACTAGGTTTTTAAAAACCTAGAGATCGCAACCTGGGTGTGTTTTCTTGGCAAAACTTATTTATTTAATCCTACATTAATTTTCGGCACAGAATCTTATTTTGGCACTTTCTGCGACATAACGGTAAAGAAAAAACTTAAAAATATCGTGTTTTTTTAAATATCTATCTCAAAAAATTTATTTTCGGTACTTGTTCGCGTCGTCAAAAAAACTTCATTTTCGTGCACTATAGTGCACGAGTAAGCGACTTTAGTCCTTATAAGGACTAAAGTCGCTAACTCGTTACGAAAACTACTATTTCAAAATTTACAGGGCGATATGCTAGTTTAGGTTAGTATGTATTATGTTTGTTTGTTTATTTATTTATTTATGTATTTATAACCTTATATTTGTCTATTTTGTTATTGGAATTCACAGTTTGTAAATAAAGAGATGTATAACCCAAAAATTACAAACAAATTGATAAAACAAAAGGCAAATAACTTAAATATGTTTTTCAAAGTAGTAAAAAGATAAAACCGTTTAATCGGTTGAATGCATTTAGAGTTCAAGTCAAAATGGTGAAAGAAGTGCAATCGTTGGCCACTCCAGGCCGTTATTTTGGCCATTACAACGTACTTCATACTATCGGGACATTCAAATTCACACTTTGCCAATCTGCAACGACATTACATAAACGGAATGGTTAGAACTTAATAAAATATTCTATCACTATTCTATCTGAAATCTGACTAGTCGAAAGAAAAAGTCACTTGCAAAATCGGTAAAAAGTAAATGGAGCTCTCTACAACTAGAATTATGAAACAAAAGACGTCTACCCTATCTCTATCTCATTTGTGCTACACTTTCCAGCCAACCAAATAAATACTGTATTTGTTTTTCATACAACAAATACAGTATTTATTTGATTGGCCGGAAGTGTAGCACTGAGCGGCACGAACGAACATTGCTAATGTGAATCTGCATAATAAGATAATTCTACTAAAATTTAGATGGCGCCAGTAATTTCTTTAATAAAAATAATATAGTAACACTTTTCGCCCGGACAAGTAAATATTGTATTTGTTCAACAAAGAACAAATACAGAATTTGTTTGATTGGGTGAAAGTGGGAGTGGATGTATGTCTTCTATCCTTTTTGGGTAGAACTTTTGTCCCTGTCTAATCTAACGGGAGAAATCGTCATTGTTGTTATACTATTTATTTGCTCTATACACACAAAAAACAGATTGTTTGAACCAAATAAATATGGCATTTACTCGAACGAATTATGTTTTTGATATATGTAAATGAATTGTAAATTCAAAGTTAGGGGAAAGACGGATAACCGTGCGCAGTAGGTAACCGTGCGCTCAACCGAAAATTTAAATTACGCTGTATTCTGAGACATATCTGCTTGTGGGGCGAGTTTGACAATTCGCTAGCGCCAGAAACGGTGACTGAGATTAAATTTGTTGACAATATTTGAATATGTGTGAAATGATGTTTGTTGTTATTACTTTGCTTGTGTGCCATATAAGACGGTAAGTTCATAATTCTTAAACGATTATTCTAAAATAAATATTTTCTTATTTCAAGAACTGTAGGTATACTTAAAATAAGAATTTTATTCCTAAAATGAGAATAGTGTACTATACACATATATGAATACTATATATAGTATATAACAGTAACATTTATGTAGATAAAAATACGTACAACTGCATAAGCCTATATACAGAGCGGTCCAAAACTCACCCCCCCCCCCCCCTCTTAACTTTTGAACGAGTTTAGATATCGACTTTAAATTTAGAACTCTTAAATAAGACAACTTAAACTATCTTTAAGCATATATTTGATACTTTTAACTCTTAAAATGTGGGCAGGGGAATGGAAAGGTGGGTCGTGTGATACATCATTTTAAAGCTTATAAAATTCTCCATTTAACTGTATATTTTTATTTTTTTAAAACATTTTTTTTTTTTTGGTTTAAAATAGGGTTGAAAATGGGTATTTTATTTATCTAAAAAATCCAAACAATTTTTTAAAAATGCCTAATTTCATAATGAAAAAAAGTAAATTATACTTTTAAACTAATTTTAGTTGACACAAATAAAAATTTATAAAAAAAAAACTTAAAATTCGAATGTTTTAGCACAAAAAATTAAAAAATCAAAACCTTAAAAAACTTTTTTAAAAAATTAAAAAATATTAGTTTAAATAGATAATTTAATATATATATAGCTTTAAAATGATGTATCACACGACCCCCCTTTCCATTTAAAAAAATGTCCCCCCATGCCCCCCTGCCCACATTTTAAGAGATAAAAGTATCAAATATATGCTTAAAGATAGTTTAAATTGTCTTATTTAGTAGTTCTAAATTTGAAATCGATATCTCAACTCGTTCAAAAGTTAAGAAGGGGGGGGGGGTGACTTTTGGACCGCACTGTATATTTTAAATGACACAAAATATGCAGTGATAATTTAAATGCTATCAACAAAGATTATTCTTGTGTGTTGATTGCATAATGAATTCAATTTAAATATAATTTATTTATTATAAATTAATAATATACATATATACACGGTGTATTTGAAATAGGGTCGGAAATTTTAACAGATGATTCTACATCATAAAATATGACAAAAAGTTCCTATAAACATATGTCTAAAAATGCGTCATAAGGGAGCTACGCCCCTTTGAAAGTGGCTAAAAAAATCGGTTTTTATTCAATGACTCAGGAACCCTTTGAGATATATCAACAAGGTTTTGCACGTCAACTAATTCTACCAAGGCCCGTTTTTGTGTGTTATTTTCATGTACTTATTTCAACCAGGGGTGTGCGAAACGGGGGGGGCTTATCAGTTTTTCGTCCCAAACTTTTTTCTGTGTAACTTTTTTGCAATTTTATTTTTGAACTATGATTCCTCAGGTCAAAATACATAAAAAAGGTACTCTTGTTGTAATACTGTAGGATTAACCGTTTTCGAGAAAAATTCATTTGAAGGTAAAATTTCACGATTCGAGGACGAAAAATTAAATACTAAAATGTTGAAAACCACCGTGTATTATGTGTGAGTACATTCAATCAAAGCATTCTTTTTTATGTGTACGTATACTGTTAATAGGATTGTTTCTATTTAAATACTAAAAATAGAGATAGTTTTCTTTAAATAAGATAATAAAATGACCCTTACCGACAATTGAATTCATTTAAAACTATAAATGTTTTTCTAAAGTTACTTTGAATTGTTATTTTACTACTTAAAGCTACTATGGATTTATATAAAACGTATATTCGCAATGTGTATTACACATACGTATTAAAGCTGTAAAGTTTTATATTTTGACTTATTTTAATACATACTGTATGCAGTAAATTGTATTCCTTTAGGTATACGCCTTAAAAGTCATATTGAGATCAAGTGAATCAAGTTTATTATCACAAATATTTGGATTTTTTACATATGTAACTTTTTATTTTATATTTAAATTGAATTTTGGTTAAAATATTGAAATAAATATTATATTTTATTATTGAAAATAAAATCCTGTTATAAAATTTTTATTTGTTCGACGCAAAGAATTTGTCCACTTAATTTTATTTCAAAGTCGAGGTCAAATTTAACGTTCGTATTATACAATTACATATTTGGATTAAATCCAGAGACATTGAGGTTTTCAGTGTATAAACATAATGTTCAAAAATGTTTTGAAAATGGTTTTTGTAAAAATATTTGTTCAATTACTTACTATAATTAATTAAAACACCGGAAAAATACTGCTGCCAACAAAATAATGCTTTCCCCTCTAGGGGACGTTCAAGTATTAGGTAACCCCCCCCCTGCAACGCTATTTTCCTATATCATTAACATGGGCGTAACACTCCAAAATGTTTTTGAAAAAAAAACGTTATCTTTTGTTGGCAGGAATATTTTGTTTTAAGTTTTAAATAAGTAATTTTAACTTGCTTTATTTGCTTGTTTCAAGCATCAATCTGAGGACTGGTAACTCAAATAACTTAACCTTTCTTTGGCTATAAACAACTATTTTATCAATTTTAAGAAACAAAAAATAAATTAATCTGTAACTGGACAAAACGTCCGAATGTTTTATTGTTTTCCTTGAACAATGACTTATCTATGAAACATACACATATCGTATAAACTCCGCTCTTATTTATTTATACCTGTTTTGTTCGTTTTCTGGGCAGGATATAAATCTTAGCACTAGGATAAGCCGAATAACTAGCATAGTCCTTGAGATATATGTGTACTTACGCCAAAAATAAATTTGGTACGATTCCGTAGATTTATTTTTCTACTACGGGGGGATGGAGAGAACCCCTCCCCGCCTATCTTGAAATTCGACAAAGTTGTAAATTTCATAGATAAAAAATATAAAAGTTTTAAATTTACTACTTCGTAAGAACGTTTTTTTAGTCATCAACTTTTTTGTCTAGGGTATAAAGGTATAATTTTAGACTAAAAAAAGCTGTAATTTTACTAAATCTTCTTCGCTACTGCCCTGATTTCTACATAGATATTCATACATAGATGAAAATAATTTCTTCTTTAAAATGGAAAGCGGAGTTGTATGATCATTTTAAAGCTTATCAAATTCCATCCACAGCATCAAAAATAGCAAAGAAAGGAAAAAGAACAAAAGAAACCAAAGAATTAGGTTATGCCTCCTCATTATCATCAAGAACCAAACAAACAAAAAAACCGAAAACAAACCAAAGAATTATGTTGTCACACGTGAAAATAGCTTCGTTAAAAATATGAGTTTTCTTGTTCCCTTAAGCCTTTGAATTAATTAGAATTCGAAAAACCTAAGAAATTCGTTTAAATTGCCCATTTTGAACCTGATTTCACCGACATATAAGGGCCTTATATTATAAGGGCCTTCTAAGGCCCTTTTTGGCATTAGTTCACACATGTGACGACGATAGCTGGACATCTTGTATTGATTCAAGTTAAAAGCTTCGTTTACAGACTTTTATTCCTGAAAACTAACACTATGCAGCGCTCTTGCAAGAATTAAGGTTTACGCTTGACAACACTAATCTCATGCATTTCACATAAATAATAAAAATTCATAGTCCTTATCTCGCTGAAATATTATCGTTGTCTTTTTAGAAGCAATGCAATAAATATTTTGTTTTATAATTTTATTATTTTTATTGTAGCCGGATATCCGTTTTCTTTTTATATACAGGTCCGGCAAGTCCGGAGTTTTCAACGGCCATGTGTGTGTAAAACAAGTATAGTCTATACTGCCCTGCTAAGACAAGCTCTCCTATCTACAAAAATTCACTTTTTGAGATAAGCACATCATTGTATTGCTTTACACTAGCCCCATGTGCCTACTAAAAAGAATATTCCTATCTAAAAGCCAAATCCTAAAAATTAGCCTAAGGTGTTTGTCCTAAGTGGAAATTTTTCAATGTTTTCTAAATAAAATTGTCCTAACTAGTCTTTACTAGGCGAATAAGTCAGGACTAGGAATAACTTTACAGATCTTAGTAATTTGATTGGACTTTTTATATAATTTTGTCCTAACTTTTTCAGACAGAACAAATGCATTTAGTATGACAATTTATTTTTCTGACTAAAAAAAAATATTTTTTTTAAAGATATCACGTATTTTTTGTTTAAAATAAAGCAGAACCCATCGCCATATTTATTTAACCCGTTGCGTGTGTGGTGGGGTTAAAAGCACCCATGACATATTTCAAATGTAGACTGCTTCGCGGTATTTTTTGTTTTTAGATTCTCCTCTTTATTCTCTTATTCATAGAGAACATTTTTACAATTTTTCTTTGACCCATATCCTACACGTTTATTTTTTTAGATATTTCAAATTTCCCTATGGGTGTATTTAACCCCACCACTCACTTAACGTTATAAAAATATTATGTGACGATCCCAGCTAGAACTTTAAATTTATGTGACGCTTACGATATTAAGAAATATACAAGTAAAGTAAAACGGTGGAGGCTTAAAACATATTAATGTTATCACGGTTTTTCTTTACTTGTACAGTAGAACGTATTTAGTATTTTTTTAATATATACTTTCCCTCCCGGAAAAACCGGGAAAATAAAATCATTTTGACGCCAAAGTGCCTATCGATCGAACTATATAATTTAATATTATTTGTCCAGTCTTATTGTGTTGTTGTCTAGGTATGTTATAAAATTTACAAATGAATGCTACAATAAATTATTCATCAATAACAATTTTATTGCTTTTGGCAATAATTGTAGTTAAATAATAAATAAATTTTATATATTTCATAAAATAATATCCATAAAGCAGATGTAAAAAGTTTATTTAGTTGATTTATTTTACTTTTGTAGCGTATAGGTAATTTGAAATTTTATTTTAAATAAACGTGTACAAATACAGACATAAAAATATTTTAATAATTTAAATTTAAATATTTAAATTCTATAAAAGAGTTTTTCATCTACTATTTATGACTTATTGGCAACCCCAGTGAAGTAGAAATTAATGAGTAGCAAAAAAAAATATAACTGAAATTTTGCAAATTTTGTCAGTTACGTCGTTATGTGAGATAGGGAAATATATGTGCCAACTATTCGCACAAACTACACTGAGATAAATTTTTACATCCACGTGCATGGTTAATTTACTTGCAGCTGCTGCTGATTTACACTCGAAGCTTTAATATAAATGCGGTGTGTATTATATTTTTACATCCAGTGTGTAAAGTTTACACCAATTTTATGAATGGTTTTTTATGAATAGTGTTTTATGGAAAATCTACGCAACAGAAAAATAAAACGTATATTCGTAATCAGCGCTACAAAATGTACCAATATAAAATAGAAACAAAAAACATACACAAGTCTTAACAACTCAAAATTTGCAGGTCAGTGTTACCGCCTAAATAAGTGAAATATTATAAAATGTATGTTTTAAGGATATTGTATTAATCACACTTTTTAAATATTTACTTTTAATCAACACTTACCAACTATTTCTATGAAAAATCTAGCACACACAAAATTATACGTACGCTCTTACAAACGTAAACAATTATAATGGTCGACAGCCACCAGACTCGATGAAGCAGGGATTCTGGCTTCTCGAGTCACGTGACTAGCTTAACGCCCGCGATTGGCTGGCTTGTACATCAGAAGTGTGATTTTTATACTTCGGGTGTATTGTTGCTAAAGGTATGTGTATAAAAATACACTTTCTTGAGCTCCGAGTGTATTGTTGCAGAAGGTATGGATGTAAAAATACACACTCTAGGTCAAAATCACCTGACGTGTGTAGTGTCACATTAATGTTGATGTACATTTATATAAAGGTGTAAAATTTACACATTTATAGAGTGTATTTTTTTGCACCTTTTCAATGTAATTTCTTTCAGTGTACAGCTATAGCAAAAATCTCTGCTATTAAACCGATGAATAATATAGTATTTGAAAATATATGGTGTAGTGTCACAGATATGTGACTGGTTTAAATTAGTTTTTAGTATGTCAGACATATCGCCTTGTAAATTCCGAAACATCGTATCTGAAAAATTACCACTTGACAGGCATAACAAATTATCCTTTTTTAAACAATTAATAAGGTATTTATTTAGAACTTTATTAATTAGGGAACGTTCAAGTATAAAGTAACGCTCCTAAAGGGGGTGGGGGTCATTTTGGAGTGTTACGCCCATGTTAATGGTATAGGGAAATAGCGTTACAGGGGGGGTGGGGTACAAAATGATAAAAATTTGCGTTACGTAATACTTGAACGTTCCCTTACATATAACCAAGAATAAGTTCTTATTCACATAAATTAGTCAATTATTAAATTACTACCCTACTAATTCCATAAAAAAGAATAATTTCTAGTCTCTGGCAAGTTCCCATTTTTCAGATACAATGTTTCGGAATTTACAAGGCGATATGTGACAGGTCCCTTAGAGTAAGGTTTCACGAGAGTCGAGAAATGGAACTCTTGTCTCAATTGTCGAGATTCTCGATTTTCAAGAGCGTCTGCAGCGTTGGTTGACCTCAGTATCACGCATTGAATTATGTGCACAGTAGGGCCTACTGAGTAGGCCAAATAAGTTTTAATTAATGGCAATGATCCTTTATTTCCATAACTTTTTATTGGGAAGTTACGTAACCCGTAACTACTGACATGTCACACCCACAGACGTAGCGGTGTGACACGAAGAACGAATATAGAGAAAAATCGACTCCCAGCTTACGTCTTAGAAACCGTAGGTCTGTGATTACGAGTTAAGACTTTTAATTAAAATGTATGAAAAGTACAAAAATTTAATCAAGAGTTGATAAGTTAAGATTCTTGATCTCGATGACGTGACTCTCGTTTTCTCTTGATTTTTAACATTATTGAGACATGATAACACATCTCGATTTCTTGATTCTCGTGAAGTTAAGTGAAGTGCGGTGCCACCGCACGAGTTTCATTTTATTTTTTCTATTTTTCTCGATTTTTATCGAAATGGAGAGAAGATAATTTTCATTTTTATTTTTTATCCGTAAACAACAAAGAAAACTAGGAGTTTTGTAAGAGCTATGTTTATGATAAAGTCCAAAAGCATTAAAATACCTATAGGTAAGTGAAAACCTAAAATTTTTCCTCTCTAGTGAAAGCAAAAATTTTCTTTTGTCAAGTAATCCGGGCCATATTGTTGGAAAAATCTTAGGAAAAGCCACTTCGTCGTTAAACATTATCATGCAAATTCTTATTCTTACAGTTGTTCCGTGTTTTCGTAGACAAGTACAGTGTTGCTTAGAAGGCAGCCACATAATGATGCTTTTACTTACCCCCAGTTGCCTTGACTATATCCTTGTACTCAGACCAGAAAATAACCTTTACTCAGAATAATAGAAAAAAATGTAATTTTTGTGAATTATAAAAAGTTGCAAAGTGTCATTCTAATTTACTTTTTAACAAGTTAGAAAACTTTTACCTCATAGATGGCACGCTATGCTTGCCGTTTGGACTTTTAAAAAGTCCAAACATTTTCTTAAATGTAATTATTTTCGTAATATGTTATGTTTTATATGATTGTGAATAAAAATTGTTCTAAACTCATAAGAAAATTACATTTCCAACTCTTGAGACGCTAATTTGATCATTTTCTAATTAGAAATATACTCGAAATACATTTTATGTGAGCCTGCAAAAAGAAACCCACCTAGTGTGTCAAATTTACGTATTTCATTTTTTTACATTTTTTGTTGCACTAGTGCACTGTGATAAAATCCAAGAATAATATTTTAGGGAATTTTATTTTTCGATTGGTATTGAAGACACAAATTTATGTTATCTAACCGTTAGACTCTAACCTATTGTAGCGGTGACCGTTGGGTTATATCTTTATATAACGTTGTTTTTTAAGGTATAACTGTATTTCTTAAAAAGACTTTTTTGAAGAACGTCTTAATAAAGTTTAAAATCTGACTTACAATATAAATTATTTAATGGTAAAGTATAAGGAAATGCTAAAATGACAATAAAATGTTAAAATGCCACTACTACCTGGGTTGCGGGTTGTAATGCTTCGAAATAAGGCCTTTTTTGGTATTAATACATATATTTATTTTACAGTACTGATTATTACAAAAATTATCATAAACAAATACTTTAAACAAATTGTATACTCCTGCATTACAAGATTATATTATCATATAAATTATGGCTGCCGTCATAAGCTTAAATCCCCTAACTCCATTGGATTTAGAATGGGTTCTTCTCTTTGTTAAAGAACAAGTGATTTTCAACCTGATTTTTTGCAGTTTGATTCACGGTGGGTTTTTTTCAACATATTTTTTACTCACTGTCGAACGTCCGACCGTCCGTCTGTCTGTCTATTTACAAAAATCTTATTCTAGCTGCTAAACTATAAAATGAGTTTTCAACCTAGTAGGTACAAAAAAATTTTAAACAAATTTTAAAAAATACGCGAAAAAAAAACGAAAAAAAAAAGTTTATCCCGCCCTGTATCACTCAAAGTATTTGACCAGACACTCTTAAAAATATAACTAATTATAGCCCTACTTTAGTTTAACAGTAAAAAATACCATAGCCTTACAAAAAAAATAATTACACAAATAATAGGGGGCTAATCTTGCAACATTTATTTTATACATTTTGCAATATATACGCAACCAAAAATTAAAAAAAAAAACTGGTTTTAGCCCTACTTGATTCGTTTTATAGATGTGTGACAAATCGTTCAAAAGAGTACCTACGTAACCAAATATAAAAAAATTGTTATAGAGTTATAAATAGTTTTAAAATATTTTCTTTATTTTTTTAAATGCGGCTATGCACGGGCCAAGGCCCTCGGCCTGTTCATATTTACAGCAACTGTTGTTTTTTAGGTAAAAACCGAAAAACTAAATTTTCTTCCATCTAATAGTACCCAATTAAAAATTTCGAAAAAAAATCTAGTTGTAGCTCTACTTGTTTATAATAACAACTTTGATTTAAAAAAATAATAATCAGGGGGTGCACAATACTTAAGAGATGATTTGGAAATAACTAGTCCATGGCTGTATGGCACACCGATTAAAAGTGATTTTTGAGTATAGTTTTAAAATGTAATTATAAATATAATTTTTTAATTTTAATTTATTATTCATTGTTCTTTAAAGGAGATTATATTATACAGTATAGCTCGCTTATAACGTACTGGGGATATAACGAACGCTTGGTTATAAAGGAAAAATCTAAAAGTCCCATCCAAAGTACTATACATACTATATGTATATTGAATATAAATTTTGCTTATAACGAACTCGGTTTTAACCAACGCTCGGTTAAATCGTTCAATATTTTGTGGAAAGGTGGTCTAAGCCTCGTTTATAAGGAACAAAATTCGGGGATTCACATAAAAAAATTTGAGATTCACATCATAAAGAAGGAAAGAGAACCATTAGTCCAGCCTGCGCAAGATTATTTTGTGACAGAACGGGGCAGCGAAATGACGTAACGCAATATATCTGACCTTGCGCAGTACACATCTCTATCAGCTGTGAAATGCTGGCGGTCGTAAAACAATTCATCACCCCAGTATTCATTTGTCTTATCTCCAAAAATCCCCTAGTAAAAATCTTAAAAAGTCCAAAAATAGAGATATGGCAAACCAATACTGGGGTGAAGAATTATTAGTAGTTTGTTTATACTGTCAGTACTGTCAGATGGTCGTTTGTTACTGTTCATTTTTCGACTGTTTTAATTGTTTTTTTTTGCTGCATTTGTTTATAACTTTAAACCTAACCTGTATTGTTGCTTTATGAAGAGCAAAGGGTCAATCCCTGGTGTACTCAAAGTAGGTGTACAAAATCCCGAAACTTAAACACACCTCGAAAAATTCTTATAAAATCATTTTAAAAAACTATTTCGATGTTTCTTCGTAGATATTTGTTGTTTTTTGTTGAATTTTTTACAATTTTTATTTGACTAACAAAACTAAGTTAAAAATACTCCTCAAAAACAACAATAGTAGTGCGCATGTGCAAGTTTATCTCAGATGCGCTAGGCACATTTATCACAGTATTCCGCAACGGCTTTAGAGGTCTTTCCTTGTCTATGATTTACATACATAATTACATAAAAAATATATTGTATTTAAATTAAATAACTTGTCATCTATCGTGCATGATGTTTAAAACAAAAAACTGTTTTTTTTTATTATAAAAAATAAATTTCTGACTCTGAGTGGTGTTAGGTTTTTGAAGTTTATGACGGTAACATGGGTAAATAGAACCTTTGCAACGTAAATGAATAATTAACTTTTACTTTATAAAACAAATTAATTAAGATACGTATCGTTTACAAAAGAATAGTAATCTATAGTAGATAAATTAATGTTATATTTACTTTAGTTATTACTAAGCTCTCTACAGTTCTGCAATTGTTCTACACTGTTAAATATAATTTTAATATTTAACAAGCCGTGAAGATATTGGATGCTACGCATTACATTGTATACTATTCACAGTGGATGGTATATTGCAATTTTCGTTTGGACTTTTTTTTTCAAAAAAAAAATATTTTTTCATGACGAAGAAACTTTAAAAAAAAATTTTTTCAAAGAAATTTCTTTTTTCAGAAAACGAAAAAAATTTTAAAAAATACAAAAAAAAATTATTTTTTTTTTAATATTTTTTTTTTGTTTTACGAACAATTGAGAAAACTATATTTTTTCCCCATACCTCATAAAACTTGAATTTTCCTGAAAATTCCGAGTCGATCGGATTATTCGTTCTTGAGTTATCGTGTCCACAAAAACGTGACATCGGACGGACGGATGGACAGACAGACAAGGGACAGACGGACAGACAGACGGACGGAAGACGAACGGCAGACGGACGGACATTTTCAAAGTTTCTTATTTTCTCATGAAACACATTTGTATCGAAAAAGCTTTTTCTATGACGTTTTTTGGCGATTTTGGGAATTTATTTATCGTGTCCACAAAAACGTGATATCGGACGGACTGATGGACAGACAGACAAGGGACAGACGGACAGAGGGACGGCAGACGGAGGGACCTTTTCAAAGTTTCTTATTTTCTCATGAAACACATTTGTATCGAAAAAGCTTTTTCTAGGACGTTTTTTGGCGATTTTGGGAATTTTGAAACTACCGTATATAATATAATAACCAGTACTCCGCGAATTTCCAGTGCTCGCATAGGCGCCGCGTCGACTCTAGCGTTGACGCGAGGTTTTAAATATTTAAATTTTTATTTCTTTTTATCTTGATTTTTTTTAATGATTCCATTTAAACAAGTAAGGTGGGAAAAAAGTTATCGACAATTCGTATTCTTAAAAGATAAAAATCGAATGTCGGTTTTTTCTTTGAAAATCACCGATATATACATATGTATAGTTAATACGTATACTCAATATTGTTGTGGGTAACAAATTTGTCGTCAAATGTTTCGATTTAGTGACCTTTATAAAAATTTCCCTCATAATTCGGCAAAATTATTCCGTAAGCCTATGTTTATTTTCAATGTTGATGAGTCATAACTGAGTTTAGGCCGACTACTGTTAATATAAACAGAAACGGATAGGTACTTCCCATTACATTTTTTTTTTCATATCATAATTCATATCATTATTCCGAAAATAGAACTAATCTTACCTATTAAAATTATAATTATAAAAACACCGGCAAATACACCCACATTTACGCGATAAATATCCTCTTTTATAATATTCATGTACAAAAAAAAACAAAAACTAAAAAAATAAAATTTCAATATATTTTTCTAAATGTATTTTTTTTGTGTTCCAAGTGACTCACTATGCATATATGCATAAACATCGTCGACATAACAGTCCATCCAATAAAATATAGTATAAAGTGTCTAGGTATTTACTTTAAAACTTATTTTTTAATTTTCTAATTTTTTCGAGGTCCCTCGATCCAAGCTTCACTAATGTATGACTAATGCATAAGCGCCATATCACCAGTCATCGGCGAATTTCCAGTGCTCGCATAGGCGCCGCGTCGATTCAATCGTTGACGCGAGGTTTTAAATATTTACATTTTTATTTTCTTCGAAAAACACCGATATATTTACATATTTATAGTTAATATGTATATTCAATATTGTTGTGTGTAACAAATTAGTCGTCAAATGTTTCGATTTAGTGACCTTTATAAAAATTTCCCTTATAATTCGGCAAAATTATTCCGTAAGCCTATGTTTCTGTGTTTATTTTCAACGCTGATGAGTCATAACTGAATTTATTCCGATTAATGCATATCACTTATAGTCCGTCCAATTATTCAAGATAGTAGTTTAAAATTTCCGCTATTTTTAAGCTACATCATTGGTTAAAAAGTCCTACCTTTTAACATATAAAATATTGTGACATTTTTTGTCTATGACAATGATTTACGGTCGTTAAAGCTAATAAAAGAAGAGAACTTTACATAAAAAAATGGTAATATTTAATGTTATTTTGTATGGTATTGAAAAAGGTACTTTTTTGGTTTATTCTTCATACACTCACACTAAATTAGCATATTCTACATATTGTACAAACGTAAATTATATTGAACAGAAGAAAAACGTCAAAGTTTTAGGTTACAATTACAACTTAAGGCCTATCCAGAGGCTCGCATAACAACCATTATAAGATACATGATGACACATCAAACCAATCCTGGCATCGCACTCTTACGTACTATGCTTGTTATGCTAGTCTTTGGATAGGCCCTTTCCAGAAAAACAGTACAGACACCTGTTAAATTTTTGATACACTACGATTTATTCATAATTATGCTATATATGCGCTCTGTGGTGTAAAACAGGCCGCGTCCCTTACTATCTTGCATAACTGGACGGAGTATAGTGAAAATCAAACACGGTCCTGCATAAAATGAAGTCATTCGAATTTCTCAACAGAAGATAATCCGGGACATTTGCATCAGAAATACCTCATACTGAGTAAATATTAAACCCCATTTCTTAAGCGAAGACCGCGAAAATAAGCAAAAGGTTAAATAAAGTTTACTCATTTGTAAACGTGTACAACTACTTTGCATTGTAAGATGTCTTGTATAATCCTTATTTGTTTCATTATCCACAATGAGGATTCCCCATGTCGGGGGGGATTCATTGTTTTGTCCTAGACTTATTTTTTGTTCAATCGCACGGTGGTGGAATTTCCTAGATTGATAGCCAAAATGGGGCGAAACAAAATTAACGCAATTGAAAAACCGAATCATAGATCGTTTATATAACACTTTAGTGCATGTAAAAATCATATTCCTAGTCTCTCTAAAGGCATAATTAGTTTTTGCTAGTACCTTAAACTTTGACTTTTTTTAAGGAAAACTTGATTTTATACGCTACTGTTAAGCTGACAATTTAACCTCTTCCTAAAAATAATTACTAAATGTTATACTTCATGTTCATTCTAAATGTATTAAGCTTTGTTTACATCGGCACTTAGTGCTACTAAGAGTGCCGATGTATTGAAATCTTCGCCGAAAAGTCAAAAACTTTGATCACGTTTTTGTTAAGATTTCTCGAAGTTTTAGACCATTCTGAGTCGAAATTAGTAAAAAAAATGTTTGCCTCCGTCTATCTGTTTGTCTGTCTGTCTGTCTGTCTGGGTGTAAACTCTCTAACTTCATTTCTACATGAGATATCGACTTGCGGTTTTTTGCATATTATTTCTTATCGTATTCCGAAGAGCTGATTAGATTTTGGGGGTAAACGATTGGGGATAAGGGGGTAAAAATAGGGTAAAACTCCTATTTTCAACGTTTTTTGTTTATAATTAAGGCAATTATTATTGTATTTGGTTAATTTAGCACTTATATAAAAGATAATTTTAAATTGGTCAAAAAATGTTATGAACAACGTTTTCCTAAAACGCATTGTTTTCGAGATATTGGCGTTTAAAGTTTTTTTTAGCATATCTCACATATTTATAACCCGATTTCAAAATATTATATTTTAAATAAAAGCTCTTTTTAAGCCCTATAAAAAATGTTATATACAGTGTTTTGCTAGAATATAATGTTTTAAAGATACAGAATTTAAAATCAAACAAAACACCTAGTTTGAAATTTGCAAACTAGATGGCTCTAGTGAACAATAGTGCCGATGTTTTGACAGGGTGCTTGCAACGTTTCATCTATTTTCGTGAAAAACAGGTTAATATTTGTTATTTTTACCGGTTTTTAAGCTAGGGCAATTTAAATTCAGCTATGCAAATACGATTTTTTTTAAGTTTTTTAGGTGTTTTTTAACTTTTTAGGAAGTTGCAGTTAATAACAAGTCATTTTCCAACTCTTATGTATATATGTAATTAGCCAAATATTAAATGGTTGTGAATAAAATAAATTAATATTATTAGCTTAACTTAATAAAGTACTTATTTGTCAGTTTTTATGTACTTACCTGAAAGAAACGAAAAGTAAATTTCGTTAAGCTAAACGTCCAATTATCTAAAAGAGCTTCTAAGTAATTTAAACCGCATTTTTCAGTGGGAGTTTAACAAATTACACAAGAGATAATGAAGGAAAGAGAAATAACGAGAAAAATGCAAATGCTTTTACTTAAACTTTAATTTCGTCAGGTACTTTTTCGTTTTATTACACGATTCAGTGCACCGCAAGTAGGTTAAAGTAATTATGAATTTTATTTAAACGCTTCAATTTATTATAAAGCGTGTTTTATGCTAATGCTGGGATCGACTGAAAGGACATAATTCAACGGATAAAAACAGGGATTATTTTTTCATAGTGCTATACACTTATAGAAAAATCTAAAAATAGTACAACCAAACGTTGTTGTAAAAACTTTGAGGTGTCCCTGCTGAAAGTGACGGGTCTGGGCGGGTATAAATGGTGCATAAACCGGACTTGAGCGGATGAAATTCACCCGCTCAAGTCCAGTCTATGCTACATTTATACCTGCGCAGACCCGTCATTTTCAATAGGGATATAATACCATTTTTACTATTAATAAAAAACCAACTTGACTAAGTAATCAGTGTATTAATTAAAATCATCGCCTAGTGCTTTCGTTATTTAAAACATCATCAGGTTTATGAAAACGTACTCGTCAGGGCTTCCTACATCAATACAACACTTAAACATTTATGTATATAACTAACAATTTACATTACACATTAAATATTAAAACTAAAAGAAGAAGAAGAAGAAGAAGAAGAAGAAGAAGAAGAAGAAGAAGAAGAAGAAGAAGAAGAAGAAGAAGTATAAATGAGGAATAGTTAAATTAAATTTTTAAAATTTAACTAACCTAGCGCTTGGCGAAGATTTAAATTAATACACTGATTACTTAGTCAAGTTGGTTTTTTATTATTTCAACACAGTGTACTGTCACAAACCCAATTTTTTACTATTATTCTAAAACATTATAAGGGAACGTTCACGTATTACGTAACGCTCCTAGTGGGGGTGGGGGTCATTTTGGAGTGTTACGCCCCTGTTAATGGTATAGGAAAATAGCGTTCCGGGGGGGAGGGTGGATGTCCAAAATGATCAAAATTTGCTTTACGTAATACTTGATATATTAATTACACTATTAAAACTAGATGAAACGTTGCAAGCACCCTGTTAAAACATCGGCACTATTGTACACTTGAGCCATCTAGTTTTCAAATTTCAAACTAGGTGTTTTGTTTGATTTTAAATTCTGTATCTTTAAAACATTATATTCTAGCAAAAAACTGTATATAACATTTTTTATAGGGCTTAAAAAGAGCTTTTATTTAAAAAAAAATTTTTTGAAATCGTGTTATAAATATGTGAGATATGCTAAAAAACCTTTTACTGCTTTAAACGCCAATATCTCGAAAACAATGCGTTTTAGGAAAACGTTGTTTATAACATTTTTTGACTAATTTAAAATTATCTTTTATATAAATGATAAATTAACCAAATACAATAATAATTGCCTAAATTATAAACAAAAAACGCTAAAAATAGGAGTTTTACCCTATTTTTACCCCCTTACCCCCAATCGTTTACCCCCATAATCTAATGAGCTCTTCGGAATACGATAAGAAACAATATGCAAAAAACCGCAAGTCGATATCTCATGTAGAAATGGAATTAGAGAGTTTACACCCAGACAGACAGACAGACAGACAGACAGAAGGACGCAAAATTTTTTTTACTGATTTCGACTCAGAATGTCTAAAAAGTCTGAAACCTCGAAAAATGTGATAAAAACGTGATCAAAGATTTTGATTTTTTGGCGAAGATTTCAATACATCGGCACTCTTAGTAGCACTATATACCCAACGAGAAGCATGTACATGTACACGTAATTACAAGTGATATGTAGTTTCTATGTGCACATAAATGAATTTAAAATACATTACACCAAATTTTGAAACGAAGTCCTGAGTACTTACAGAGCCGACGCACAGC
Organism: Brachypterus glaber; assembly: GCA_958510825.1. Lineage (NCBI taxonomy): Eukaryota > Metazoa > Arthropoda > Insecta > Coleoptera > Kateretidae > Brachypterus > Brachypterus glaber. The sequence continues at coordinate 4,487,525 of OY294048.1, read as the reverse complement.
TAGCCAGCCGGGCTGACGGTTTTTTTTGTTACAGATTTATATTTACATTATAACTAGGTGAACTAATTTTACAAAATCGAACTAAAAGTGAGTAACGGCGAACCGTGATTATGGACCTCAATTAGGTAAAAACCATAAAATAAACCATTTAACTACTATCTACAAATTCCAAACTCCAGATGTTGTAATGTTATTTTTAAATGTGTTTATTTATCTACGATACAATGCACCAGTTGTGCATCGGGATCTTAAAACAACCTGTATGTTTAAAACATTTAATACACTGAAAAAATATTGATGCAACAAAACTTTTGCTCAGTTCACAAAACAAAAAACCGGTAAAGTTTAGGGTATTAGAAGATTTTAAGGGTGCTCTTTTATTTAAAAAAAAAATAAAAGTTTCAGACCCTCGGTAAATATCCGCCATATTGAAAAATGGGGCCATTTTTGCAGAGGTTGTTTTCAAATAACTCCTTTAATATAAAATTTATCGTAATATGATTAAAATACCTACATTGGTTTTTCTAATTTGGATCTGCTGAATACAAATATGAAATTAGCTTCGCTCTTGCTGTAATAACTTCCGGTTAGTTTGCTCTATCTCCAAAATATATATATTTTTAAAAGTTAAATGCGATTCCTAAGAAGTTATTAGAGCTGCACGGAAAGAAATTAGTCGGCTCTGCACTATATATTATAAAATATTTGGTAACAGTGGAAAATTATAGTGATTTAAGCTATATATTATAAGGGACACGAAAACTAATAATGTTACAAATAAATTGGAAACGATTATATTTACTACAGACACGATTATATTTATTACAGACACTATTATAAATTTACAGAACTTTTATTATATTATAAAAATTATTAGCACGGAACAATAATTAAATCTATTTAAGCTATAAATATTATGTTATTTATTATACTTTATTATTCACTAAACAATTAAAGTATTTCATATAATTGTGTACATTAAAAGCCATATATGTAACAGGAAGCCTTACAGTTTGCTTGGTATATACCTTATAGCACTCTTAGCTATAGGTAATTTTTTTTCCGTGTGGAGCAAAACTGATTTTAGTTCTATCTCTTACTTGATGTTTCTCGATTGTGCTAATATTAAATTGTAATTTTGCTAAATATACTACACAGTTAACAAAGATTGTTAATCATAATAAAATAGCATCATCGAAATTAATGTTATTCCATATATTCCATATATGTTATTCCATATATATGATGTTATTCCATATATTCCATATATGTAAAAAGTTCGAAGAACTATAGTCTGTTATTATAACAAACTGTAAATAAGTGTTTTTTATGTGTTTTTTTTACAGTGTAAGAACAAAAATGCACAAATTTATTTATCTTGTACGTAACTGGTACTTAGAAAATACGTTTACAGGTTTTTGTTTATAATAAAATTCAAATTCTAAACAAAAATGTTAATTTATAAAAGGGGACGTTTGTTGGAAAAAGGACGGAAATATTTAAAATACTTAAATAAAAGATAAATAGGATAAAGCGGGTTAAACAAAAATACTGTTTTGAATAATGCTCAAACCTACCCGAAAAAATGAAGTTATGAGCATTATTATAATAACTCATGGATTAAATTACATCCCTAATTGTAACTAAGAACTTAACCAATGAAATGAAGTGTGACAAACAAATCTGACATTTCATTGGTCCATAGACAAAGAACATAGATGAGCTGTCATCTCAAGGTTATATACAAATTTACGAGTGCTTCATTTTAATCCGAAGTTACGTCAGAAATCAGTCGGGAAATTTAAATTAGTGAGTAAAATGTAAATAAATAAACGACATAACCTTACTTTTTAATGTTTTCTTATGTTATATTAAAAAAAATCAAACTTACCTAAAAAATATGATACTGCTGTCTGCAGGTAGCAGTCGTTTTATGTTTCTACAACTTTTTATAAAACACGTCATTGCAAAGACTTTACTAGTTCTTTGAAAAAGCACAATAAAATATACAAAAAACACAGAAAGACTTTAAAAGTTCAAAAACGCTATTATATAGTCTATAATAAAATAAAATGTTCACCCTTCTAGCATAAAACACCAAACGCGTAGAAAAAATAACAGAAAAACCTCGAAAACAAACTCAAAACATACATAAATTAGGTTATGTTAACCTGTTGCACGAATATGTTAGAGGTGTGTGCGAAGAATTATATTTTTATATTTAAATTACTGGTAAAAATAAATAAATATCTGTGTAGTATAACATATTGATTTAGTTTTTACATATATAACAAACTGTTGCAACAAAACAACGACAAAAAGAAACTTTTACTGACTACTGAAGTGAAATGAAAAGACACATCTCTAACAAAGAAAATATTCCTATCTAACGCAACACAGTGTTACCAACATAAAATATATATTTTTTTACTTTATGTTGGACAATTGGAATCAAAATGAAGGACGCATTTAGTCGGGACGCAGAAGTATGCGCAGACGGTCAAAAATCAATCTATTTGTTTATTTTGTCTATGCCCATGGATTAAATTACATCCCTAATTGTATTTGCGTCATTGATTTTTAAATTAAATAGCCTATGAAAAGGTTAGTTAACCAGTAATTAAAACTAAACTAAGAACTTAACCAATGAAATGAAACGTGACAAACAAATTTGACATTTCACTGGTCAAATGTATCTTACTGTCTTAGTTTATGTTCATTATAATTATCAGGTAAATCAACCTTAAATTCTTATGATTAGTGAGCTTAAAAGTCTAGGGTGAATCAGATTGTATACTTTATGATTTTTATTGCCCAAAAGTTTCTCGTTTCACTCAAATTTACTATTACAATTTTAAATTTATTGATACTAGAAAACTCGAATCAAAATGACAGACCCTTGCCTTGTTGTATTTTATTATTTTCGAGAAGTTTTAAACTTTTAAATGTGAACAGTTGTTTGTTTAATCAGGTACGTTTACAAAACGTTAAACTTGAGACAAACAGGTCCGGCTTAATGAAAAATTTGGAAGAAATCTGAGGGGCAAAATATTCCAAGGTAAAAAATTTTTCTACGACTACTTTAGAATGTAAGCAAATACACACACTTTTCAAACACAGAATGAATCCATTCTAGCTCTAGATACGGTATGAATATTCTCTAACAAGTGTTAGAATGAGCACATGTAGTGCCATCTCTTGTTTATAAAAGTAAAGAAAACTGTAGCAAAATTAGAAAATATATATATATTTTACCATGAAATATTGAATAATTTAATGCAATTTTAAGTTTTGCGTTAAAATTACATAAAGTTTATTAGCTTTTCTTAATATTTGACCAGTTTTTTATCAGTTTAGTTCAAAAAATTAAAACTGCCCCATCTATTGTTAAATATTTAAACCTGATATCTGTCACAACAATCTGACATAACCTTCAATTTTTGCATTATAATTTGTAAATATGTGCTAAAATTAAATAAAAATCTTTTTTAAGTACTGATTTGATAAAATTATTAAATAACATTAATTGCTTTATTTAAAAATATGTGTTTTGTTGTCGAGTCACAAAAAACATTGTTTTTGACCTTGTCCGCAGTTTAAAGCCATACAGTGTTTCATATTTGCAGTCGAAGAAAAAGTATAATCTACAACACTTATGGAATACTCATTCCGCCCTCGCGGGACCGTCATACTCGCCTGCCGGCTTGCGCGGAATATTGTCTATTCCATACTAGTTATAGAATAGTTTCTTCTATTAAAACGAAGTATTTGTCTTCCTTTTACGCATATATGTCGATTTAATTTAATTTCAAAATTGTTGCGTATTGCTGCAGAACAAACATGTGATACAAAAGCAACCATCATCATATCACTTAATCATACCACTACTCATATCTAGTATGAATAATTTTGAAGAGATGCCACTTTCGCGAATGATAATATAGTGTGCTGTTCCTAAATGTTACGGAATCGTAAGTGACATAAGCTACTAAATATATTTTTCTATTTTACGACTCTTATAAGCCCATAATCACACGCATTTTGCGTGTTCTTATAGGCCCATAAGAGGTCTGTACTCTTTGTTCTTTTAGGTTGGCAACAGACCTGGCCTATCGCTTGACGTTTTCCGTGCAAATGTCAATGTCGCTTTAAAGTTGAATTTTCTACAAAATTTTGTGTTTAGGTTATTTTTACCATGTTAAAATTGTGGCTTGGTTAGTTGCAGTAAAAAAGAGAAGAGATGACTATAAAATATATCAAAATATCATTTGTTCTTAGAATTTTAAACATGGTGTAAACTGTAATGCCAATCCAAAACAAAAATCCCTAAATCAGTCGTCAATTTAAATGTAAGTTTTTTTTAATTTTAGAGCAAAATAGAAAAAATTGTATAAAGCACTCGTTTCATAACACGTTTTTAGCGCACTAGTACTTTAGAAAACTTGTACTCGTGCGCTAAAAACGTATGTTATGAAACTAGTACTTTAATATACTATTTTGTGCCACGTTAATATTCACGGCTTGTTTCTTACAGGTTTCAATCGCATCTGGAATTTGGAACAAATTTAGGGGTTGCATTTCTAAAATATGTTTTTCTATTTTGCGACTCTTATAAGCCCATAATCACACGCATTTTGCGTGTTCTTATAGGCCCATAAGAGGTCTGTACTCTTGTTCTTTTAGGTTGGCAACAGACCTGGCCTATCGCTTGACGTTTTCCGTGCAAATGTCAATGTCGCTTTAAAGTTGAATTTTCTACAAAATTTTGTGTTTAGGTTATTTTTACCATGTTAAAATTGTGACTTGGTTAATTGCAGTAAAAAAGAGATGACTATCAAATATATCAAAATATCATTTGTTCTTATAATTTTAAACATGATGTAAACTGTAATGCCAATCCAAAACAAAATTCCCTAAATTAGACATCAATTAAAATGTAAGTTTTTTTAGAGCAAAATAGAAAAAATTGTATAAAGCACTCGTTTCATAACACGTTTTTAGCGCACTAGTACTTTAGAAAACTTGTACTCGTGCGCTAAAAACGTATGTTATGAAACTAGTACTTTAATATACTATTTTGTGCCACGTTAATATTCACGGCTTGTTTCTTACAGGTTTCAATCGCATCTGGAATTTGGAACAAATTTAGGGGTTGCATTTCTAAAATATGTTTTTCTATTTTGCGACTCTTATAAGCCCATAATCACACGCATTTTGCGTGTTCTTATAGGCCCATAAGAGGTCTGTACTCTTTGTTCTTTTAGGTTCGCAACAGACCTGGCCTATCGCTTGACGTTTTCCGTGCAAATGTCAATGTCGCTTTAAAGTTGAATTTTCTACAAAATTTTGTGTTTAGGTTATTTTTACCATGTTAAAATTGTGGCTTGGTTAATTGCAGTAAAAAAGAGATGACTATCAAATATATCAAAATATCATTTGTTCTTATAATTTTAAACATGATGTAAACTGTAATGCCAATCCAAAACAAAATTCCCTAAATTAGACATCAATTAAAATGTAAGTTTTTTTTTAAGTTTAGAGCAAAATAGAAAAAATTGTATAAAGCACTCGTTTCATAACACGTTTTTAGCGCACTAGTACTTTAGAAAACTCGCCGCAAGCGGCTCGTTTTCTAAACTTGTACTCGTTTGGACTTTTAAAAACGTATGTTATGAAACTAGTACCTTAATATACTAATATAGATTTCTAAAACATCTTGCAGAAAGCATTGGAATATCTTATAAATACACTATAGTGTACCTACTAGTTATAACACTGTCTATACACTAGTTATAACTATACAGGGTTATTCACGGAAGTGGCCTATTAAACGTTTATGGAGAACCAACAACTTTGAAAGTCTGCTAATTTGCACTTTGGGGTTTTTGAATATGGGCAATCGATTAAAAATGTTTTCATGCTTGTGCCACTTCCGGTTGTACCGGAAGTGGCACTCAACTTTAATTTTTTAAATGGAACACCCCATATATTTTTTAATTTTTAAAATTTGCATAAAATTTGCTTTATTTTAATGTATAACACGTTATGTCTATCTCCAGTAGTTTTTGAGTTATTCAAGTTTTTAGCGAAAAATAAGCAAATTCAAGCACCCCTAAAAACAATAATTTCTCCTTGATTTTTTAAATTGAAGAAAAGTTGTTTTGTATTTTGCTCAATGATGGTTAAGCGAATCATTCTAAGCTAAAATGGAATCCAAAATTTATACAGGGTGTCTGAAAAAGCAGGTCAAACTTAACAAAATTAAAATAGCCATAACTCTTTTTTTTTAAATGACACCCTACATTTTTTTTTATTTGTTTAAATAGAGAATTCAATTTTCTTTAAAATAAGTATAGGATACCCTATACCTAACTTTAACCGTTTTCGAGCTATTTGCAAATTAATGTGAAAAAGAAGTATTTTGCAGTATTTCTGCAATTACGTAAATTTTTAAAATTGTATTGTGTTTTTATTTCTTTTAACCTAAATGTTATCGTTCTTATCGTGATAAATTAGTGTAAAATAATGGCAGAGGCTTATTCTTACCCTGTTATTTTGGATTTATTTTCTATTTTTGGTGAAAATGATAAAATAATTAGTAGAACCTGCAGAAACTTTAATACAAAATATCCTGATTTACCAAGAATGTCATGTAAAAAATTTAGAAGAATACACAAAAATTTTTCGCAATTCGGAAAAGAAAATGCAGTGAAATCTCTTACGAAACCAATTACAAACAACGAAGATAACGAAGTCAATGTTTTGGGTTACTTTTATGCATATCCACATGCCTCAATTCCTGCAGCTAGTTACGACTTGGGAATTTCCTATTCAAGCATCCAAAGAATTTTAAAAAACCACAAGATGCACGATTACAAAAAGCAAAAAATACAGGCCTTAAAACCTAATGATTTTCAAAATAGAGTGGACTTTTGTGAAAATCTTTTGATAAATATTCAAGAAAAACAAAACTTTTTAAAAAGAATAATTTGGACGGACGAGGCTAAATTTTCTCAACAGGGTATTTTTAACAGAAGAAATGTACACTACTGGGCGCATGAAAATCCAGTTTTAAGGTAAATATAATGATCTTTGAGGTAAATAAATAAAAATCGATTAATTTTTCTGGCCTATTTTATAAAATATAACAAATTTTAACAGAAATACGGCTTTTTCACAATAATTTGCAAATAGCTCAAAAACGGTTAAAGTTAGGTATAGGGTATCCTATACTTATTTTAAAGCAAATTTAATTCTCTATTTAACCAAATAAAAAAAAATGTAGGGTGCCATTTAAAAAAAATGAGTTATGGCTATATTAAATTTGTTAGATTTGACCTGCTTTTTCAGACACCCTGTATAATTTTTGGGTTCCATTTTAGCATAGGATAATTCGTTTAAGCATCATTGAGCAAAACACAAAACATCTTTTCTCCAATTGAAAAAATCAAGGAGAAATTATTGTTTTTAGGGGTGCTTGAATTTACTTATTTTTCGCTAAAAACTTGAATAACTCAAAAACTACTGAAGATAGACATGAAGTATTATACATCAAAATAAAGCAAATTTAATGCAAATTTAAAAAATTAAAAAATATATGAGGTGTTCCATTTAAAAACTCAAAGTTAAGTGCCACTTCCGGTAAAACCGGAAGTGGCACAAGCATGAAAATATTTTTAATCGATAGGCCATATTCAAAAACCCCAAAGTGCAAATTAGCAGACTTTTAAAGTTATTGGTTCTCCATAAACGTTTAATAGGCCACTTCCGTGAATAACCCTGTAGCTCCGCACTAGTTATACACTAGTTATGACCGTTATTTTTTGCGTCCACCGAAGCCTTTCAAATTTTCTCTGCAGCCGATAGCCCTTTGGCTTTGATCAATACATTTCTATCTAACCCTTTCCAACGTGGCTACAGCGCTCTAAAAAATAAAGACAAAATTTTCACAAAATTAGAAACAAAAAACGCTACCGTAATTTCACACAACTATAGTCCGGCCACACAACTATAGTCCAAGGCCCCCAGGGGGCAGGGGATAATTATTTTTAAATGTTTACAATTTCTTATGAAAGTTGGTGTATATGGGATATACAGCAACACGTTTTCAGTTTTTTTAAATACGCTTTTAAATATGGAATATAGGTGTGAAGCTGGACCATAGTTATGTGAATCTGGACTATTGTTGTGTGAAATTACGGTATCTAACTATGTCACACTATGCGACTGGCAAAAGCCAGTGAAAATGACCCAGTATACGTTTAAAAGTGTATGAAAACAAATCAAATATATACCTACATGTGGTATAACCTTGTTAATTTATCATAATAAAAACTAAATAAGTTTCATAGCTTTTGTTTCGAAATGATTTTCATTTTTGTTTTTCTTGTATTTTTGTAACAAGTACACTTTTATAGAATTTCTTTCGCTTACGAAACTTTAGCTTATACAAGCCCATATCGACAACGAGAATATTGTTTAAAATTCACAAACGCTTCTGGAATTAAGTGAAAGTGGAATTAACCCTTACGAATTTATTCTGTATGGCGGTTAATCAAGGGAGGCTGTATAAACACAGTCTTTTCGGCGTCAGTGAAGAAACTGCTACTTCCTTTTATAGCAAACATATCCTTATAGACGTTAAACATAATTAAACAATCAATGGAGATTTCTCCCGTTAGATTAGACAGGGACAAAAGTTCTACCCAAAAAGGATAGAAGACATACATACACTCCCACTTCCACCCAACCAAACAAATTCTGTATTTGTTCTTTGTTGAACAAATACAATATTTACTTGGCCGGGCGAAAAGTGTAACTATTATTTTTATTAAAGAAATTTCTGGCGCCATCTAAATTTTAGTAGAATCTTATTCTACAGATTCACATTAGCTATGTTCGTTCATGCCGCTCAGTGCTACACTTTCCGGCCAACCAAATAAATACTGTATTTGTTGTATGAAAAACAAATACAGTATTAATTTGGTTGGCTGAAAAGTGCAGCACAAATGAGATAGAGATAGGGTAGACGTCTTTTGTTTCATAATTCTAGTTGTAGAGAGCTCCATTGCGCTACGATTCCTGTATCAAAACAAACTATACACGGTGTTTGCAGTCTTTTGGCGGGAAAATAAAGGGAATGATTCTACATCACAAAACATGAAAAAACTTTCAATTTTAAAATACGTTTTTGAAAATTATAGTTTTTTTAATTTTTTATTTAAGTTTAAGCCCCAATAACTTTTTTGTCTTTAAGGGGATTATTTTCAAAAACAATAAGAATCTTTCTCTTATAGAACTTCTGGAGTTATCGTGTCCACAAAAATCGTCAGACGGACGGACCGACGGACGGACGGACGGACAGACGGACGGACGGACGGACGGACGGACGGACGGACGGACGGACGGAAGAAAGGACGGAAGGACGGCCGGACATTTTCAAAGTTTTTAATTTTTTCATGAAACACATTTTTATCCAAGAATTTTTTGTCTAGGAAGTTTTTTGGCTATTTTGGGTAATTCTAAACTACCTTATAATACTATTCTAGCGCTACACGATGTGAATAGATTAATAAATAGTGGATATCTATTGTAATTTTTCCTGCTAAAGAGCATAATAAGCAAAGCTGAGGTTTAAATAATAAAGATAAAATCATAAAAAATATACTTTTCATTTTGAAACATTGTTATTTTTGACGATATTAAATTAAATTTTAATTAAAAATGTTTTCACATTAAATATGAATGAGATAAAAGAAGTAAAAAAATCTACCTCTAATTATTTAAAGCTCAAACAAATGGTAAATATTAAAGCTGGCGAATGATTTGATTAAGTCGTTTTTTGCGAGGGAATAATTATATTATAATTGAAAAGAAAACCCAGTAGAATTAGTTTGTTAAAAGTAAAGAGTAAAAGTGAGAAGAACTGAAATAAACGACATTTCGACACTCCCATGCAACAAGGATGTAACTCAAGTTAGACTTTTTGAGTTATACTCATAGGTAAACGCCTTGAAAAAGACACACATGGTCGCACTACTCAGATTTCTCCACAGGCCATTTTAACCAAAAGTTTACCTAAAAACACTAAAGTAAGAAATTCTAATTTTGAATATTATCAGAAACAAACAATAAATAAACAATGTTTACTTATAAAGTTAAATAGAGAATGTTATAAGCTTTCAAATGATATATCACATGGCTTCCTTTTCCACTTCAATCATTTCCCCACCCTTAAATAATAAAAAAAAAATATTTTAGAAATTTAGCTGTCGTGAAAAATGACAATATATGAGTTACGGCTTTGTTGCTTGGGGGTATCGATTTAATGGAACTATATATACAGCCTGTTCCAGAACTCGCGTACAGAAATTTGAGGGTATATTAAAAACCCTCTGGAAAATATGAAACAATTTCAAAAAAAATCCATCTTCAATACTAATTGAAATGGAAGCTATTTAATCTGACCAATCCTGTTGCTTATGTTAAATTACCTACAAATTAGTTTTCCCTACTTATTAGTAACTATGGTTGCATTTTAATTGTTGACGCGCATTGTTTGAGACTTTCAACTTTAGAATCTTTTTAGGTTATTATATTTTGTCAAAACCGACAGTGGCTATCAAATATTCCATTTTTATAGGGTCACTCCATCCGGCGGTGGTTTTTTGACATTAATAAATATTTATCTCACATTAATCACCATGTCAACCCAAATAATATGTACCTGCAATAATAAAATTTGCTTCCATAGCTACAAATTTAACGTTTAAAGGTAATTTAACATCAGCATTGGTCCACTTAAAGCGTTTCATATTTTCCAGAGGGTTTTTAATATAGGAATAATTTTTACTATAGACTATTTCGTCGGCTTACAAGTAAAAATGGGATTTTAATAGCACTGTAGTTAATTTTTGATGATCTATGTATAGGTAAACCGAACTAACTTCTAGGTGGACTGCCAAGGACGTTACCCCCTATACAAAACGCACTAATTTGATTTTAATTAAAATTTTATCTGGCAATAGGCACTAAGTCACTTAGTGCACTTAGTGCGTTTTACTTGTAGATTATTTCAAATGTTTTTGCACTAAGTGACTTTCTAAAAAGAGTTAATTTATAAAAATATGATTGCTTGAATCATTTATATGATACAATAACTCGTTATTTATTGTACTGACAGACGCATTCAAATTTTAACTGATAGATTATTTTAATTTTGCTCTTAAATCCTTGGTTACTACATAAATAACAAGAATATAAGAAAAAAACTAAAGTTCGTGGCAAGTTCGGAAAACAGCCCTTAGAATTGCACCGTGAAGTTTTTATCATTAATAATGATTCATTATATTTATTGACTTTAGGAGATGCTTCTTTGCCGGCACAGCCGATGGCCTCTGAAAACTGTCTTAGTTCTGGCATAGTAAGCAGTTTCATATAATTAATACTAATTAATTTTATTAATTATGGAAACGTTCTTTAAACAATCAAAAAGTCCAAACCCTTCTTTTAAAAATCTAGTTTTTGAAAATGTATGTAAACATCTTGTTTTCTACTTTATAGTTATACATTACGTTTAATTAATAGAAGGGTTTTAATTTTAAATAGTTGTTTTTTATATCATTTTATTGACTTAGTGCTCTTTACTTGTCAGCCGACGTCGTGGGCCTACAAGTAAAAGGCACTAAGTCCATGTCTTTTTTCAAATTTAGTTGAATTAAACTACTTCAATTTTTCTTTATTTAACTGCAAATGGGACATAATTATGTCCAAACATGTCATTGCAATTTGCGGTAGTTTTTTTCCAAAAACAATTATTACAAAAATTAAAAAACAACAATGAAAGTTAAATTTGTCAATATCTCAAAGCCATGTTTTTGGACTTAGTGCTCTTTACTTATAAGCCGACGATTTATTCTATAGTATTTCAAGTTATCAGTTATACCAACATACATCATTCATAATAGTAAGCGCAGGGCTACCAAATTTATATAGTTGGATAATGAATGAAACAGCCCTGAAAACAGATGACAGTTACTAAAGAATGCTTCATTTCAAGTTTAAGACACTTCGTTAAAAAGTAAATACTAAAACGTTAAAAAGTAAAGACTAAAAAGTCTAAAACGATAAGAAATAAGGTAAAGCAAATTGGTAGAAAAGTGGATTACTTCGTTTCCTACGTGGACAGGAGTTCATTAATTTTCGTGGTGGCCCCTCTCTGAGGCGGTTATATCTCTAGGTCCCTGCCGCGGCATTTCTCGCCCAGTCTGCGAGTAACACCTTTTTCGTGTTTCGTTGTGGAGACGTCGCCAACGGTATGCAAATAGAGCATAAAGGATGAGAGGTTTTTATCACTTCGGGACAAAAGGTGTCAAAGTATTTCATTCGTGCTCGATGGGTCAATATTTTTTGTTTGTTTTTTTTGTTGCTTTTTTTGGTGTGGAACTCAATGTTCATCTAGTTCTCTGTAGCATTATATGAAGACTACACGATAAAAACTCTGAGGGCCACAGTGAGAATTAGGTCGACTTTCGCACGGTATACCGTGGAAGTCGACCTTATTCGCATTGTGACCCTCAGCGTTTTTATCGTGTAGTCTTCATATGAAGGTAAACCAAACCTTCAAGTCCTTTCGTGGACTCTAGATTTGAATTTAATGGACAAGCACTGTTGCCACATTGTGCAAAAGTCTGGCCAAGAAAGTTCTTTTAAGAAACATAACTTTAAATTCAGTAAAGAAAAATATAGGTAAATTAAACAATTTTATACGTGGTAAGTCAGTTTACAGTATACTTGGAAAGCAACAAAAGGTCTACGTAATAAGTAGTTTCCTTTTTCGGTATGTGCAGAGCCAGAGCCATTTGTTCGAAGCTGAGCAAACCCCGTGTTTCAGGGCGCCAGCTTGGAGAGGCTTTTTTAAGTCATTAAAATATTTTGCTAGAGGTAAATTAAAAAGCACTCTGTAGTGTAACTGAAACTTATTTATTAAGACTTAATACATAATTAATATATAGAAAATGTATATAAACAAAAATCATTTATTAAATCTTAAGAAATAAGTTTCAATTACCCTACAGAGAGGCATTTAGTTTACGAGTTGTGACGTCAGTCGCATTCTTAGATTGACACGAGTATAGCTAAAGTCTCTGAATGCTACACGTAATCTAGATTTTGCAGACTGCTGGACAGTGTCCAGTGGACACCCTGTATTAAAACTTCTTAATGAGTTCTGTACAAAATTAAGTATATACAGTCTCTACTAGTCTGCGTTAAACCCAGAGTAAGTATACTACATAGAAAAAACGGATTCTTTGAACCAAGGATACGTGTCTTTGGATATGTTTAAAGCCATATTCTCTTGTTTCAAGGCTGGTATTTTCTTGAACCAAAGTCAATGTCCTTGATTAAAGAGCGCGGATTTTTATTCCAAAACCCGTGCTTCATTCAAGGACATTGACTTTGGTTCAAGAAAATGCCAGCCTTGAAACAAGAAAATATGGCTTTCAACATATACAAAGACACGTGTCCTTGGTTCAAGGAATCCGTTTTTTCTATGTAGTTCTGGGGTCCACAGAGCATGCCTGCAACTCTTCTTGTAATTTTATGGGGTCGGAAAAGGAGAATGTCGCGCGGTCGTGGGCTATGTTGCGGTCAGGTCGCGGTAGTTTCGGGACTTGACTACCTCAGCCACCCATTTCTGCGAAATAACTTTGCTTAGCGAAGACTATAACTTTATCATCCAAACGGCGAGAATTGTATTGGATGACAGGACCGTAACGCACCCTTTTTATAATGGGCTGAAAATACTTATTAGAAGAGGCGTCCGACATTTTCATCCTTAATTTTTCTTAATTCTCTTGGACTTTTTTAAGAAAGTGTACTTAGAGTGCCAAAAACAAAATTTAATAATATATTAATAGGTGGACAGTTAAAATATTAAATGATTTGATTTGAAAAAAACTAGCTTTTATATTGAAAAGTCTGAAGCTGACTCAGTGCCTATTCACAGATTCGCATAAGAACATAATACATAAAAATGCGATGCCGTGATTGGCTTGATGTGCCGCCATGTTTCTTGTAAGCCAATCACGGCATCACATTCTTATGTTTTATGTTCTTATACAAGCTTCTGGATAGGCCTTAAGATGACCACCTTATGGATCGATACCCTCGATGATTTATAAATAGATATCGTAGGGCTGCAACCACCCTAGATAAGGTATGAAGATCTGGTTCACTTCGGAGGAGGATCGTAGCCCTGAAATATTTGTATTCGTTTTTCTTAGGTTAAAATAAATTAAAAAATAACCCCTGTCCCGAGATAAAAAAATAAAATTTAAATTAAATGATTATTTAATAAACAAAAATAATGAATTAACGAGATAATATCAATAAAATTTAAATCAAGAAATCAGTACTTAATATAATTATGTAATTATTTATGTAATAATTATAACTATAAATATTCAGCGTATTCTTGCATTAATGTTAGTTCACATCAATAACTTATCTTTCTCGAAAATAGGTATTAATCCAATTTATATAAGTCATTTTTTATTCACATATTTATTTTAATATGCGGCGGTTTCGATTTAGAATTACTATTTTAGAGAACACAATTTTGAAGGTACTTGTCTAGCCTACTAATACACACACACACTGGCAAGTTTTTCTAAGCTTTAAAATACTCTTTTACAATTTTCCCCAGGCAAGCCCTAATCTCACGAACGCGTCTCGGAAAATATCTACATGGTTCTCCCTCAATGTCTTAGAATAGACTAAATTGGTACTTCACAAAAGATATTATTGCTTCTAAATAAATAAACAATACTGTTCCTTATTTTCTATTTTGCGACTCTTATAAGCCCATAAGAGGTTAGTACTTTTTTTATTTTGAGTTGGCAAGACAGGATAAAAGGATATCGCTTGGAGTTTTTAGTGCAAATGTCCACACCGCTTTCAAGTTTAGTTTTCTACGAAATTATGTTTTAAGTTAATTTTTACCGTGTTAAAATTATGGCTTGGTTACTTCCAGTGAAAAAGAGAAGAGCTGACTATAAAATATTTCAAAATATCGTTTTTTCTATGAATTTTAATTGTAATGACAACCCAAAACAAAAATCCCTAAATAGGTCATCAATTTAAATGTAAGTTTTTTAATTTTAGAGAAAAATAGAAAAAATATTATAAAGCACTCGTTTCATAACACGTTTTTAGCGCACTAGTATTTTAGAAAACGCCTCGTTTTCTAAACTTGTACCAGTAGGCTAAAAATGGCTGTTATGAAACTAGTACTTTAATATACTATATTATTATATTCCAATATAGACCGTAGGATTATATTGTTAAAAAGTTAAATACACAACAGCACAGTGATTTGTTCTTTGTTTGTTAAATTTTCTGCAGCGTCCCTGTACAACCAATATAAACCAATACGAGTAATGTCATTTCAACCTCACTCTTGAAATAATAAAGTTTGTCAGCAAATAAAACCATATAGATATATCAATCTACACCGGCGTACATTTTGAATGCGAGTGGAAAAGATAAACATACTTTTAAACCGAAGCTGTAATGACAGAGGTAAACGTTTACAATTATACCCCGATATATCGGTATGATCCAATTTAATTTTTTAATGGGGATATGTGGGGGAATGCTACACTTTAATGTGAACATTCGGGTATTTAAAAAAAGTCCAATTATAATTTTTAAAATTTTAAGGCTCTTCATCAATCAGTGAAAAATATAAAAATAAAATGTTATGCATTTCATCTCAAAAATATAAATAAAAATTATATATTTTTTTTTAGATTTTAAGCTTTCACGGCCATTAAGATATAAAGAACTTTCACTTTCGGGTTTAGACCGTGTTAATGGATTTTCACTTTCACAAAGTGAAAATCCATTAACACGGTCCAAACCCGAAAGTGAAAGTTCTTTATATATATTTTTTATTAGGCACGACTTTTTTATGTACCTATAGTCCGTCCAATTATGCAAGATAGTAGTTTAAAATACCCGGCGATTTTTAAACTACATCATTGGTTAAAAACTCGTAAAATATTGTGACATTTTTTGTCTATGACAATGATTGACGGTCGTTAAAGCTAATAAAAGAAGAGAAAGTTACATAAAAAAATGGTTGTACTTAATGTTATTTTGTATGGTGCTGCACTATTGGTGCACTAACCGAACAAAAGCAAAAAGTTTGTCGTTTCAAGTCCAGTTAGTTTACAATTTCATTTTTTATAAAATGATGCCGATTGAATTTTTGGGGGACAGAAAAAAGGTCATCCACTTCATATTTTTCCCAACTGGAGAGTTAATTTATCCACCTCGACAATTGTTGGGGAGCCCCCCATCTCATATTCAAAATTTTTAGTAGGATATGTAACGTACCCTAAGCTTTCTTTTGTTTTGAATTTTAACTTAGTCACAATGTCTTAGTGCTCTACCTAATCATTCCTTGCATCATATTATTGGTTTTTATCCGATTCGTGTCTAAAATTCTTAAAGACGTCCACCTGTTTTAGAATTCGTTCCATGCCGGTTCCCTGAAATCAAAAGACCTCAATCTTCGCTTTGCCACTAATCATGCAAACCGTGTAATAGTAGTCGGGCGGTAACCGAGATCGAAAATAGGGTAGTACACGGGTAAAAACATACTTTTTCTTCAAGCGTTATTTTTTTCCAAAGTATGCATCATTTTATTTTAAAACATAATAATAAATATACTTTTATCTCTCTCTGTAGAGAACTTTTCTCTTTGTCTAATCTAAATGTAGAGCTGAACTTTGTGGCACTTGTTTGGGTCAGATTTGGGAATGATAAGGTTTATCTTATGGCTCATTTGTGGCAGGTAGGGGCACCAAACTGACTGATGGTCGTTGGTTTTAGAGGTGATCTTTTTTTTACTTGGTGGTTCTCGGGACTTGATTATTTAGAGGTAATGAGCTTTCAGAGAGGCGCCCCTAAGTCCTCTTGACTTGATTTTTAGAAGTGATGAGCTTTTTTTTTAATCGTCAACTTTTTGGAAAGGGGAGCCCAAATTCTCGGTACTTGATTTTCTAGAAGTGATAAGCTTCTTTTTTTGTTTTTTTTTCCTAACTGTAAGGAGCTCCAAATCAGCGTTTCGCTTCAACCCGGAGATATGTATTAAAAAACGCCCAACTACCCATTTTGTACCGGTAACTGGGACTAGAAATTAGCAATTTCCTTTTGCCGGTACAAGTCGCGCTGGCCGCCGGTGGCAATTTCTCTAGACTCACTTTATTTGCATAAATAATCAGAAAGCATGCAAATAACGGAGGTCGCAGCATTAATTACCTAACTATGTATAATACGAGTATCTGAGGGAAGATGCAGTTGGCGCCAAAACCACGCCTAGCTTACCAGTGGCGCTTCTACTATTTTTAAAAAAATATATACCTACACTGCTATTCTTTTAAATGGTATACGCCCCGTAATTTTTGAACGGGATTAGTTACAAACTTCAAACTTGTCACTGTTTTAAATGGCATCCTGAGTCTTGTGATACATCATTTTAAAGAGCATAAAATTCCTTATTATACTATTCACAGTGCCGATTTTTTTTTTCTTTAAAAATTATTCCGAATGGTAAACTATGAAACAGTCACGCTTCAAGCAAAGTGTTACTTGCCTTTTTATGCTACTTCGTTTAGCCCTTAGATAACATTGGACACATCTTAGGTGTTTATTTAGTTTTTGTGGAAAGTGGCCTCCTTTGTTTTCATCAACAACAAGTCTTTAGTACTTCATAACCGATGTAATTCGCAATAAAAAAAAAAACAAAAACAAATAATTTGATCAAAGATGGTACTGGCATATGATTTTGTATTATTTTTATAGCTAGCTATGGATACAGTTACACTGAAAGAAATTACATTGAAAAGGTGTAAAAAAATACACTCTATAAATGTGTAAATTTTACACCTTTATATAAATGTACATCAACATTGATGTGACACTACACAGGTGAGGTGATTTTGACCTAGAGTGTGTATTTTTACATCCATACCTTCTGCAACAATACACTCGGAGCTCAAGAAAGTGTATTTTTATAAACATACCTTTAGCAACAATACACCCGAAGTGTTAAAATCACACTTCTGATGTACAAGCCAGCCAATCGCGGGCGTTAAGCTAGTCACGTGACTCGAGAAGCCAGAATTCCTGCTTCATCGAGTCTGGTGGCTGTCGACCATTATAATTGTTTACATTTGTAAGAGCGTACGTATAATTTTTTGTGTGCTAGATTTTTCAGAGAAATAATTGGTAAGTGTTGATTAAAAGTAAATATTTAAAAAGTGTGATTAATACATACATACATGTTATAATATTTTACTTATTTAGGCGGTAACACTGGCCTGCAAATTTTGAGTTGTTAAGACTTGTGTATGTTTTCTGTTTCTATTTTATATTGGTATTTTTTGTAGCGCTGATTACGAATATACGTTTTATTTTTCTGTTAATATAAAAAAAATAATACACACCGCATTTATATTAACGCTTCGAGTGTAAATTCACATCAGCAGCAGCTGCAAGTAAATTACCCATGCACGTGGATGTAAAAATTTATCTCAGGGTAGCTGTACCCATATGAGTACAATGGGACATAATGGGTTAAGAACATCAAGGGCCTCTAAGTCCCCTGGATGCGCCTATGCATATAACAAGCTCCACCGTGCCGCGAAACGAAAAATAAACTAAAACTCAATTCCAACAGAAGCTCCGTCTTTAATTAGTTCTAATTAAATTTTAGCTATTATGTTCTATATTTTTCTATATAGCATTTGGCACCCGCGTGTTTTCCACTGGCGCCTCTATAACTTTTAAAGGGAAACAATAAAATCTTATTAGTCTTTTTGGGTTTTAATTACAGTTTTTAGCATAATCTACAAAAAGATCGTTTACACCCATAAAATTATCATTCATTTCTTATTAATATCAATGTACAACAAGTTCTTTGCCAACAATGTCTGCAATGCATTGCCAAAAATTGTAAAAGTTTTGGTTAATTAAATTCATATAACTAAAAACTAATTTGAATATTTTTATTTTCAGATCCTGTCGAAATATGTAAGTATCCACAAGAAATATTCTATGTCAAGTTTTATATAAGTATATTTTTGAATAAAAAAAATACGACACCAAATATGTAATGCAAGTTACATAGTATGTTCGAGGGCTGAGGGCTGACCTGTGAAGTGTAAGCAAGCTCTTCCAAAATAGATACGAAAAATTTTTCGATTACTTATTTAGGTATAATATACTATTATATACTATTATATACTATTATATATATTAAAGTACTTGTTTCATAACATACGTTTTTAGCGCACGAGTGCAAGTTTAAAAAACAAGCTGCTTGCGGGGATGGCTATTTTTTTTCCATGTAACCAAATACAAGAACTTTCTTTCTCCTGTGTGTGAAAGGAACTCATCCGGAGGAAAGCAATGTATAAATTTTAAGAAAGGAAAAAGCTAAGAAAACTTAGTATTCCCAAAAAATTTAAATCCATAGAACATTTCTTTCTTAACTTTTTGTGCAAACAATTATAATTAATTAAATGTGACCTGAAGATGGTAAACTAACAGACGGACTTTTTGATATTTGTTTGGACTTTTAAATAGTCTAAGGGGCTGTCCATATATTACGTAACACTCCTAGGGGGGTCAGAGAAATTGTTACAGTTTGTTAAAAGGGGGAGGGGGGGTCTAGGTAAACGTTACGTAACGGAATTTAATAAATTTAATATTTATTTCCCAAGCTTGGCCGATGTATTTTTATTTCAACATAATTTACTATTTAGTTGCCCATAATTCGCTTTTTCACACAAAAATTGACGAAACTATGCATATTTAAATAATATTGTAATCAGTAAAAAAACTGTTGAAATTGATATTAAAAAAAATCTTCCGGCCCTGTTCTTGCGTGATCTTGCCGATGAATCATCGGCGATGATACATTTTCGTATACATTAAGTGCTATATGTATTATTATAATAAATATGTATCATTTTTACACCGTCTTTTTACCGTCTTGCATTATGCAGAATTCGGTATCAAGATATGTTAGAAAAAAAATACACGGGGGGGGGGGGGGGTGTTGGTAAATGTGACAGTTTGTTACACAGGGGGGGGTTAATTTTTTTGAAAAATTGCGTTACGTAATATATGGACAGCCCCTAAGTAATTTTATTTCAAGCTACTCATAAGTATTTGAAATGCAAAGTTAGAAAATAAAACCAAAACCCTTTAGAGCTAAAGCGTGCTTTTTATTTCGTGGGTAATCCCGATTAGAGTTTAATAGATATATTTAATCTTAATTGTTAAATTGAATTCCTTCAAACGGATTCCCCGGTAACCCGCCACGAAATGTACGTTTTATATCCTCCATTTACCCTTTGCTTTTTGGAGTGGAGAACCTCCCTAAGTAATAAGACATGCCGCGAAAATATAAATGCTTCACCTTTCAAAGCATATTCTTCAAAGTTCTAAAACAGAAAATAAAATTAAAATGTTCTTATCAGGCGCACCTATTTCTAGATGCGCTGGTAAGGTATTGCGTTCAATAAAAAAGTTTTTTCGTTTCTCTACACGTTTTCAACAAAAACGCCTTTTCCAAATTAATTTCTCTACACCTTTTTATTGTTACAGGTATCTTCAATTACCTCGAGATGACATTTATCATACTGCACAAATTCTTTCAAAAACTAATAATTTTCTTTGAAAACGGGGTCAGATTAGATCCCGAAACGTTAGAAGTCAACTTTTATTCAGTTTTTCGTTCTTTTTTAATTATTTTAACGATTTATGAAGAATTTTATTAAAAATTCTTTATTTAGGCAAAATTTTTAAACTTTGGTAAGGTATTGACTAATAATATTTTTTAGGTAAAGAAGATATAGCAGATAAGTATTATTTTAAACGCAATACCTTACCAGCGCATCTAGAAATAGGTGCGCCTGATAAGAACATTTTAACTTTATTTTCTGTTTTAGATTTTTTATCGATATAAATAGTCATTGAGGCGAAATGGCTCAAATTAATAATACTGTAAATATATATACGCCTCATATAAATTATAGATTCTATCTTCAAAGTTCTATCTTGCTATCTATTGCTACTTTCCATACAACTGAGAACTAACTATAGTATATTGAAATTCTAACGTAACCTAACTTCCACACAACTAAGCAGCACATCACTACACATTTTTTTAAAAATTTGAACCACCCCAATGAGGCAAAAAATGTTTTTTCAGATTTTTCACTTTTTTTTTCGTAATTATCGGTGCAAAACTGGCACTGTGCAAAAAACAGAATTTTGTCACTTTTTTTCTGGGACCACTGTGCAACGGAGTTTCTCCTAAGTTCGTAGAGGAAATGCGCCTAATTTCGGATGGTTTCCAAATTTCGGATAGTAGTGTATTTAAGATACTGTCTGCAAAGGTAAACAGAAACCTACTTTTATGTGAAGCCAAAAGTCAAACTAAATCCGTCCTGTAATATGATAACGGTAGAGCTTCTCCCCTTTAAATGGCAGCACAAATCGTTTATATTGCAAATGGCAGTTTTGTGCTCAGTTGCATTATTATGCTTGTTTATTTTATAAATAATCGTTATAAAAGTTCAAGATTCTGTCTTGGGTAAGTTATGATGTTAGTTAAGTTGATCCACTATTCATAATTAAGCAATTTGAAAACGTAAACATTCTACAAATTTCTAATCTAAAAAGCAGAAAGTTGCCTAATTTCGGATAGACCATTTTTGTGCATTTGATTTCCAATTTCGGATATCCGCAAGGTAATTATTATTCA
Source organism: Brachypterus glaber (assembly GCA_958510825.1). NCBI lineage: Eukaryota > Metazoa > Arthropoda > Insecta > Coleoptera > Kateretidae > Brachypterus > Brachypterus glaber. The sequence goes on along the minus strand of OY294048.1, from coordinate 4,465,681 downwards.
GGAAAACCAACCATTAATTATTTTTTTTATAATGATACAACAAACTAAGATAAACAATTTTGAAAAAACGAAAATTACCTAAGATACTAAGATATTCGAAATTGGGAATCTAAAATTATAGTTCCTATAGTATTTCGTAGAAAATCGCTTAATGATTAAATTACGTCTTAAATGTGAAGGAATAACAAGAAACATAACCAATGGGATCCAGATCTACTCTTGAAAAAATTTTTTCGGGTATGTCCGAAATTAGGAGCCCTTTTTCAAATGCACAAAAACGCGCTGATTTTTTTTAACCGTGTTTTTTGGAAAAAATAAACTGTAATAAAATTGCTTTTATAATAAATCATGGTTCGCTATAATAAGTTGTATCTGGTTATATAAAAAAAATATCAAAAAGTAATACCGAGTATTAAATATTGAATACATTGTAAATGGTATCCGAAATTAGGCAACTTTCCTCTACTAACTTGATTTATTTTGAACTATTACTTACTCCACTTTAATCTAAAAATGTGACAATTCGTTGTTTACATGCAAACTCCATTCATCCATTTTGTTTTCATTGTAAAGAAATTTTTGGAGTTAGGTATTGTAGCCATAGTTTCTTTCAACACTAAATCTTAGGTTAGATAATCTTCTCAGAAAACCTAACTTCAATCTAACCTAACTTTCTATAGTAAGATAAGACCCTTATCTATCTATCCTTCTAAACTACTTAGCAGAAACGCAATAAGTCGAGACAGTGCTATAGTATATATATATATATATATATACTCAGATAGCGGTTAAGGTGAGCTCCGTTATACATAGAGTGAAAGGTGGAGTCCTTGTGTATATTTCGTGTATACCACTATACACATAAAGTACAAGACGGGATCCCATACATGTAGCGGTTAGGTTGAGCTCCTTTGACGTGTATTACCATACCTATCGGCAAAGCAGGCTCTGTGTATTGGGTATTTTAAGCAACCTGGGCTCCTTGCGGTGTTGTCATGTTTTTTTAAATAAAATATTGATTAGGGCGATGGTGAGCATCAATATGTTTAGTCTGAAATGATCGAGATTAGCGTTTCTCATTTTTGACAAATGGGTTTCAAATCCCAGATAGTCAAATTTACGACTGAAGACTTTTGGGTTACTGTGAGCCGTGATTTCTGGCCGATTTTAACCAAAATCGGTATCAGGGGGTTTTCGAAGTCGTGAATTACGAATTTTTTGTTAAAATTAAAAAAATCAAAATGGCGGCGCCAATATGGCGGACGACTTTAGTGATTTCTGGCCGATTTGAACCAAAATCGGTATCAGGGGGTTTTCGGGGTCGTAGATTACGAATTTTTTGTCAAAATTTAAAAAAATCAAAATGGCGGCGCCAATATGGCGGACGATTTTTGTGATTTCTGGCCGATTTGAACCAAAATCGGTATCAGGGGGTTTTCGGGGTCGTAGGTTACGAATTTTTTGTTAAAATTAATAAAATCAAAATGGCGGCGCCAATATGGTGGACGACTTTTGTAATTTCTGGCCGATTCGAACCAAAATCGGTATCAGGGGGTTTTAGGGGTCGTAGATTACGAATTTTTGGTCAAAATAAAAAATCAAAATGGCGGCGCCAATATGGCGGACGACTTTTGTAATTTCTGGCCGATTCGAATCAAAATCGGTATCAGGGGGTTTTCGGGGTCATAGATTACCAATTTTTTGTTAAGATTAAAAAAATCAAAATGGCGGCGCCAATATGGCGGACGACTTTTGTGATTTCTGGCCGATTCGAACCAAAATCGGTATCAGGGGTTTTTCGGGGTAGTAGATTACGAATTTTTTGTCATAATTACAAAAAAATCAAAATGGCGGCATCAACATGGCGGATGATTTGTGTCATTAATTGCCAATTCGAACCAAAATCGGTATCTGGGGGTTTTCTGTGCCATATATTAAAAAATTTTGGTCAAAATGGCGGACGACTTTTGTGATTTCTGGCTGATTCGAACAATGGCGTTTATTCTATTTATTTGAAAGGTTTTTAAAAACAAAACAAAAATACTTTTTTTTAATCATTCTTACTACAAACAAAATTATCAAATGTTTAAGCGTTAAAACAAAAAAAGAATCAGTCAAAAGCATTAAGTAGTTTTCGAACATTTGAATTTAAAAAATGGCAATTTTTTAGGTGTCCCGAATTTATTATCCGGCAGTGTATCTTAAAATACAGATGTTTATGAAAACAGGGTATTAAATGTAGTTTTAAGTTTGATCATATCTTTATAAGTATAAAATTTTGAAATTGCAAATTTGAAGTTTTTAGCCCAAGGAGTTCTCACTTGATCGTGGTTACAAAGTTCCCGGACACACAGACAGACCAACAGACAGACCGACACGCGATTCGTCATATTGACTACGCCATTTTGAATTTTTAAGTTATGGACATTGCTACATCAACGTAATCAAAGGAAGCATTTGATACATTTTTAGAAAGATCAAAACGAAATAAATTTTTTGACCATCCTACGGGCGCGACTTTTTTTTTAATTTTTTTGTTTTTTTATTTAAAATCAGCGGTATTGAAAATAGTCGTATGCAAAAATTAAGAATTGTGTCCCTGTTTTATTATGTGCTGGCCCATTGTGCTATGGGCCAAAGAAGTCTATAGCTCAAAATGTCCGCGAGTGATCGTGGTAACAAAGTCCCCAGACAAATAGACAGACCAACATACAGACCGACACGCGATTTTTTTATTTGACATAATCATCTTTTTTGGATATAAAACTTCCAGAAACGTAAAAAAACAATGAAAAGGTTTTCCTAGGGGAAAGTAATTGCATTATTTTACTTTTTTAATAAAAAACAATCAGAAATCAAGTATCAATATCCGATTTTTAGCCGAACCGTGACCTTGAACCTCCTTCTCCCGCTTTTTTCTACTCTATGTTGTAATAATATTATGTAGATAATTATAATTTTGCTCAATATTTATTTATTTACTTCGTATTTGATTTAAAATATATAGTAACTTTTTAATACTTACATCTGGAAGCTTGACTTGTGGCTTGTGGCTTGACTTCTTTTCGACATATTTAAAAAATTTCTTTACGTGTCACGTGACTAAAAAGAGAATGTCGATGCATCGCTAGATCAAGCTCCATGGAGCTCAACTTAAACGCTAGAGCAATAGATTTTCCAAAGATATACATTAACCACGTGACTACGGAGCCCAACTTATCTGCTAAAGGTATTTAGATAGGTATTCAATATATTTTCGAAAGATATACATCAACCACGTGACTAAGGAGCCCAACTTATTTGCTATAGGTATTCAAAGTTACTGGGATCTCAATTCTTGGTTTATAAAAGCTTATTTGGGGCTCTCCATGCTTATGTAATACTTTTTGCAAGTAATAAACAATAATTTCAGTCAGCCTATTATATAAAATAGTTTTTTTCCTCCGAGCCGAGCCGAGAACTCAATGATCCCATCCGAGAACTCAATTATCCCATCCGAGAACTCAATGATCCCACCCGAGAACACAATGATGCACTAAATAGCAAAATAAATGATCCGTATTTTCATATTACTAGTTTAGGCAAATAAAATAGAGTGTTGTTTTCTTGTTGCATTATTATAAGCCGTCAAAGATTCACTTTTATTTATATGAGTTTACCATAACCGCTAGGTGTATAAAATATACATATGCTGCATTGCCAAGCGTAGTGGATTCCAGGTTGACCGCTGAAGGTATCCAAAGCTGTATATTAAGGTTTACAATTGCCGCCATCTAATAATATACACGCAAACTAAAAAAGTATACATATTCATGATAGCGACCAAAATGGAGTCCAGCTGAAACTTTAGAGAATGAATCTACACCTTAAAATAAGATGTTTGGCGATATTTTTAGCGTTTGGCAAAGTGGGCTCCGTGTATCGGAGCTCACCTTGCCGCGGAGCCCACTTTAGCCGCAACTTTAGCATGGGAGGAGCTCACCTTGTACGCCATAAGAATATATATATATATATATATATATATATATATATATATATATATATATATATATATATATATACTGGACCAGTGTATATTAAGTAAAATTTCCCCTTTATTTGGTTGCCCCTGGAGGGGCATCTAAGGGGTCTTTGCCCCTTCCAAGGGTCTTTGGTTTTTGGGTGGGGGAGTTTCTCAACTTTGGGCCCTCGAGATAAAAATACGGTCAAGACTTCTGTGACCGCTTAAGTAAAAATGGACTGTATCTTGATCTGCTGCATATCTGCTAAGCAGGTATATCTTTCGAACTTTTATCTATCTGTTAGACACTTCTCAGTTTTATTTTTTTTTAATCATTATATACAAGATTTTCGTGAAAATTGATATAAATGAGTTTTAAGGTCGCTGAAACGGAATGTAAAAATAAACATTTTCTAACTATAACCTCGGCCGATCTGGAAGGAAGGGCATGAATTTTTAAATATGTACAATATTTTCTTGAAAATTATTATATAGAAATCCTAGATCGCTGAAAATGATAATAAAAAATTCTCAATCCCTAGGGAGCAGAGTCAAATATAGAATCTAGTTAAAGAATCGTGTTAATAAATTACCGTGAAATTTATATGTGGAAAATGGGGAAGCCTTTTTATCTCACACCATTATAAAGTCTTATAAAAATAGTAACCCTATAATAGGTACTCTTCTAAGACAACAGCAGCGGAGAGAAAAATAAGATCATCATAGATCAGACGTGCCCCTTTCTCCTGCTACCCCAAGAGCGTCTTGTCGGACTTTGGTAACGTTAATTAAACTTAATTAAAAGAAGTTGAGCACCGCGTCTTCAGAGAGGTACCAGGATGCATGGCTAATCTTTGGACAAATTAATTGCCTTTGGCATAAGTAATGCACTTCTCGCCATTCCAGGCATACCATCCCCTTCCTGCTATTTGAAGGGTTTAGTACAAAAAAGGTAATTTAAAAGAAATCAGTTTATTTTTTCTTTGGTCGTTTTTGCCGAAGACTTATTTAACTATTTAACTGGGGGTGGTAATGGAAGTAATTGGCATTACCATGAGTCATAGTATGGTCCATGACCATAATTTTAATTCTTTTAATTGTAATTCTGTAAAAATGGCCCACAGCGCCTCTCTTGATTAGTGTTAGTTTTTTGCAAATGAGCATTTATAGCAGTTAAAAAGATCAGGACAAAAACAAAATAATATGACTTAAGCATCTTTTTATTCAACATAAAAAACTGGACCACCCACTGAGGATTCATGAGTGTTAATCGACTACCTATTATACAGGATTATTCATAAATAAGTTCGACATATTTAAGAGGTGATTCTACGTTAAAAAATATGAAAAAAAGTTCCAATAAAGGTAGGTCTGGAAATGAGCTCTAAGGGAGCTACGAACCTCCTAAGGGTACATCTAAAAAGTAGTTTTTATTTAATGTTTCTGGAACCCTATAAACCACAGTAACGAATTTTTGCACATGCCTTAGCATTAATAAAGGCTATCATTTCATGTAATTATTATTTAGTAATTTTAACCAGAGACGTGCAAAATGGGGGGGGGGTCGATGTCACCTTTTTGCCCCAAACTTTTTTATCCGTAGATATTTTGACATTTTCTTAATAAAATATTAATATGTAATTAAAAATACATAAAAAGGTACTCTTTATGTAGAGCCAAAACAAAAAATTGCAATTTACTCGAAAATGGTTGTTTTGGCCCTACGGTGCTACATAAAAAGTACCTTTTTTATGTATTTTTAATTAAAAATGATATTTTATTGAGAAAATGTCAAAAAATCTACGGATAAAAAGTTTGAGACAGAAAAGAGACATCGCCCCTCATTTTGTACGTCCCTGGTTAAAATTACTAAATAAAAATTACATGAAATAATAGCCTTTATCAATGCATGTACAAAAATTAGTTACTGTGGTTTATAGGGTTCCAGAGATATTTAATAAAAACTACTTTTCAGATGTACCCTGAGGAGGGTCGTAGCTCCCTTATGGCTCATTTTTGGACCAACTTTTATATGAACTTTTTTCATATTTTTTAATGTAGAATCACCTCTGTATAAAATATTAAAGAACATGGCATACAAATGGTTTTTTTTTTTGAGATTAAAATACTAAAAATAATGAAAAAAATATATACTAATTAATTTCTTGGAAACAAGTATCAATTAAACTAAACAAATTACAGATTTTTAAAATTAGTTAAAAAATGGCCAAATTTTGCGTTACGTAATTCTTGAACGTTCCCTTATATGTTTATATCTAGTATTTTTATACTCGCAAAACGAATCAAAGGAAATTATTTTGAAGAATTTATAAGTAAATCTTAAATACCGATTCCTTTTTGCTATCAGCTCTTCATTGACTATTCCCATCAGCAGAAAAAAAGGGTTTCAATTTGAAACTTTCAAATAACCTTATTCTTTTCTCATTAACTCTGGCACCCCACAAAATCACCTAATATAACGATAACAAACCAACATTTTCTTTAATTAATTTCTTTAACTTTTACTTAAGTAATCGTTTGGATTCATTTTTCGAGATTAGTGCGTTTTGATTGGACAACAGCTTTTTAAAATCTACAATTAAAATTTTAATTAATATTTAGAATATTAATAGGTATTAGGTTGTCAGGAGGTAAAAAGTAATAAGCCGTGAAATATGTAAGTAAATGGTATATTTCCTTTTCCCAAATACCCTAATTTTTTCAAAAAAAAAACAAATTTTTCAAAATAAAATCCGCAAGATTTCGTTTTTTTATTATATAAATATTGCAAAATGAAAGGTATTAGGTTGTCAGGAAGTAAAAAGTAATAAGCCGTGAAATATGTAAGTAAATGGTATATTGCATTTTCCCAAATACCCTAATTTTTTCAAAAAAAAAACAAATTTTTCAAAATAAAATCCGCAAGATTTCGTTTTTTTATTATATAAATATTGCAAAATGAAAGGTATTAGGTTGTCAGGAAGTAAAAAGTAATAAGCCGTGAAATATGTAAGTAAATGGTATATTGCATTTTCCCAAATACCCTAATTTTTTCAAAAAAAAAACAAATTTTTCAAAATAAAATCCGCAAGATTTCGTTTTTTTATTATATAAATATTGCAAAATGAAAGGTATTAGGTTGTCAGGAAGTAAAAAGTAATAAGCCGTGAAATATGTAAGTAAATGGTATATTGCATTTTCCCAAATACCCTAATTAAAAAAAAAAAAAAAATTTTCAAAAAAAAATCCGAAAGATTTCGTTTTTTTTTTATATAAATATTGCAAAATGAAAGGTATTAGGTTGTCAGGAAGTAAAAAGTAATAAGCCGTGAAATATGTAAGTAAATGGTATATTTCCTTTTCCCAAATACCCTAATTTTTTCAAAAAAAAAACAAATTTTTCAAAATAAAATCCGCAAGATTTCGTTTTTTTATTATATAAATATTGCAAAATGAAAGGTATTAGGTTGTCAGGAAGTAAAAAGTAATAAGCCGTGAAATATGTAAGTAAATGGTATATTGCATTTTCCCAAATACCCTAATTAAAAAAAAAAAAAAAAATTTCAAAAAAAAATCCGAAAGATTTCGTTTTTTTTTTTATATAAATATTGCAAAATGAAAGGTATTAGGTTGTCAGGAGGTAAAAAGTAATAAGCCGTGAAATATGTAAGTAAATGGTATATTTCCTTTTCCCAAATACCCTAATTTTTTCAAATAAAAAACAAATTTTTCAAAATAAAATCCGCAAGATTTCGTTTTTTTATTATATAAATATTGCAAAATGAAAGGTATTAGGTTGTCAGGAAGTAAAAAGTAATAAGCCGTGAAATATGTAAGTAAATGGTATATTTCCTTTTCCCAAATACCCTAATTTTTTCAAATAAAAAACAAATTTTTCAAAATAAAATCCGCAAGATTTCGTTTTTTTATTATATAAATATTGCAAAATGAAAGGTATTAGGTTGTCAGGAAGTAAAAAGTAATAAGCCGTGAAATATGTAAGTAAATGGTATATTGCATTTTCCCAAATACCCTAATTAAAAAAAAAAAAAAAAAATTTCAAAAAAAAATCCGCAAGATTTCGTTTTTTTTTATATAAATATTGCAAAATGAAAGGTATTAGGTTGTCAGGAAGTAAAAAGTAATAAGCCGTGAAATATGTAAGTAAATGGTATATTTTCCCAAATACCCTAATTTTTTCAAAAAAAAAAAAATCCGCAAGATTTCGTTTTTTTTATAAAAATATTGCAAAATGAAAATGCTTCATGCCATTACTTGCAGATTTTGAATATCTACCCTGTAGTAATTTCGTCGAAGCTTCGCAAAGGCGGACCCCTTATACGAAAGCAGTAGAGGGATGAGTCACTGTAGGTTTTATTGAATTTCCAGTATAGTATGCTACGCAATCTAGAATTATAGCATGTTCTAACTGGAACAAAATAAATTTTGCTAGACTTTAAAAGTAGTGAAAATTACTAAACTTTTAATAATTTGGATAAATTGTTTTCCATCAATAACGGTAATATTAAAAAAAAAATACATATAAAATTTTTTATATCATATTTTTGTAGTTTTACTTTTTTAATTAAAGATAAAGGAACATTAACAAAAACTGATAATAGAAAGTCTGCCATTTTCCAAAAATTAGGTAATGCTTATTTTATTCTATTCTAAAATTTAATGGCTTTGACATCTTAGGTCATTTTAGACTAAATTAAAATTTATTTTATAACAGTAACATCAAAATATTAGATTTCAATTATAAAAATTATTTTTTCTTCAAGCGTACTAAAATGTTAATATTTTATAACTGAACATACTAGTTAGAAGTGATCTATTTTTTTACAGTAAAAAAATGTGTAGGGTTGTTGTACGTCGTAAAAAAAGTTAGTTAGAAAAACCACCACTGGCGGCAGCACTCTTTGACTTTGATGACAGCCATACTTCAAACTTGTTTGTTTATTATGTAAATAGGTGGTTGACTCGAGATTCTGTGCAAAAACCTTGTAAAATTGATTAAAAATGATTGAAGAAGAATATATACAAATCTCTTCGAAATTGCAAATGCTACATTAGACAAGTTACCGTCGAAATCGCGAAAATTGTACGATTTAACCTACGAAAAAAAATTAAAATGAGCTAAGGAAGGTTTAAGTTTATTTCGAAAGGGTTTTATTAGCCTATTTTAATTAAAAAAAAAAAACATACTTTATTACTGAATAAATTAAATTCAAAAATTAATATTTAAAATATATATATATATAGGATGCTTGAAGAAAAAATACTATGTTACACTCAGAGGGAAAGTGCTTTTTTTTACTCGTCTGTAGTTTCCGGACTCCGCTTCTCATCGTCCGTAAATTCTACAGACTAGTAAAAAAAAGCTTCACTTTTCCTCTTAGTAAAACAATGTACTATTATTATTATTGCCCTGGGTGATGAAATTAAATTTATCGAATTAAAAACTACTAAATAATATTGACTTTTACAGCTAGTAGTGAAAAAAGTATATGATATTTGCTTCCTTTTAAGTTCTGTCCTATACATACAGTTTCTAAATAAATCAGGATTAGGTAAGATGCTTTTTCCTGGACGATCATTATATTTGACAGACCCAGGGGATTTTAGCATTATCAGTTACTATAAAAAGTTTTATACCATATAGGTACTATCATATTTCATATAGAAATCCTGATGTGATACGTATCTTAAAAGACACTCCATGTGCATGGCGTCAATATGACATTAATAAAACTGATGATTACCAACCTTCAAGAAAAAATACAATTTAAGGCAAATCCACAATCTCGCATAGCAACAGTACATAAGGATGCGGTACCGTGATTGGCTTACAAGATACATGGCGGCACATCAAGCCAATCACGGCATCGCATTCTTATGTACTATGTTGTTAGGCGAGCCTGTGGATATGCCCTTAATACTAAACCAACCTTACCTAATTTCTAACCGAGAAAGCCAAAATCTAAACCAGAACCAGAGCCATAAACCTTCGTATACATTAGGGTGACCCACCAAAATTTCAAATTGAAAAATTTGGAGGTCTCGCCCCTTAAATTTGTTCATTGGGGTAAGAGTATCATCCCTGATTTTTTTCAGAATTTTTTAAAAAAATCTAAAGGTCGCTCACAGCCATTTTTTAAAAGTTACGCGCGAATACAAACATATAGTCCTGTATTTTTAAGAATGCGAATGGTAAGAATTATTACGGACAAACTTAATATTATCTATCTCTTTTATTACTACTGTGTATCACAAAGCGAGCGGTAAAACGTTGGTTGAAGTAAGATACACCGTACGTCCATAGGAAATTGCGCTCACTCTAAAGGAATTCAACAAGAATATCAGCGAACGGTGCGTCGTAACTAAAAATGTGTCCAGTCAACATCTCATAGGCCCCGTGTATTGTCATTTTATTTATATTTTCCTGTGATATACAAGTGATTTTATAAATATTAGTATGCCACTGGTCGAATCCACATTCCAGCCGGTATAGGGAACTACGCATTCGCATTCTTAAAATGTCACGACTTTAATCAGACACTAGATGAAACGTTGCAAGCACCCTGTCAAAACATCAGCACTATGGTACACTAGAGCCATCTAGTTTGCAAATTTCAAACTAGGTGTTTTGTTTGATTTTAATTCTGTATCTTTAAAACATTATATTCTAGCAAAAAACTGTGTATAACATTTTTTATAGGGCTTAAAAAGAGCTTTTATTTAAAATATAATTTTTTGAAATCGGGTTATAAATATGTGAGATATGCTAAAAAAAACCTTTTACTGCTTTAAACGCCAATATCTCGAAAACAATGCGTTTTAGGAAAACGTTGTTTATTACATTTTTTGACCAATTTAAAATTATCTTTTATATAAGTGCTAAATTAACCAAATACAATAATAATTGCCTTAATTATAAACAAAAAACGCTAAAAATAGGAGTTTTACCCTATTTTTACCCCCTTACCCCCAATCGTTTACCCCAAAAACGTGGTCAAAGATTTTGACTTTTCGGCGAAGATTTCAATACATCGGCACTCTTGTAGGACTAAGTGCCGATGTAATACGTGTCGAATTGATAACGAGCTCGTCAAAGATGTTTTTGGTGACTTGGTTAAAAAAGAAAAAAACGTTTTTAATTTTATGTCCAACTATTACCACAAATAGGATCACTGTAACTGATAAGATTTTCATACATGTGAGTCATCCATTGCCGTACGATCGAACGGATAAGAAACTGATATAACAAACTCTCATGGGACCGTCTTATCAGTCGAGACGGGGTCACTAAAATTCCCAGCCTCAAGTGATTCGCTCACATGACACATGTCTTCGGGATCCGTAAGAATAAATTGAAGGCAAGTTTATGGAGTACCTTCTTCGAGGAAAACTATAACGTATACGATAACCGTAACCGCTATTAGCTCCTGGGGGAACCGGGAGACCTGCAGCGGTGGTCGTTTGGGAAAGCGAAAATAAGATAACTAAGGTACTGCAAAAACGGACGGGATATCTAACAATTGTGGAAATAACAGTCGAAGGAAGCTGAGGTTATAAAGCCGAGCCCCGGAGAAGACGTTGCGATACCATCGATGAGACCACGAGAATTGCACAGTGGACAAGTATTTTATAAACGACATGTACACGGTGCACCGTTGTGTTTGCAGTGTTTTGGTGGGAAATAAAGGGAATGATTCTACATCAAAAAAAACCTGAAAACCAGCATAGAAATATAGGTCTGGAAACGGAAACGAACCCACCCTTTAAAATTTCAATAAAAATATAGTTAATTAATAACTCTGGTACTCTTTGAGCAAGAGCTACGAGTTTTGCATATACTAGTATTAATAAGGGCAATTAATTTATGTTAACTAAGTTTTTTGAATCTATCCAGAGGCGTGACTAAACGGACAAAATATGTGCAGTTTATCACATTTTTACCCCAAACTTTTTTATGTGTATTTTTTTTGGATATTTTGTAAAAAATATATTCCCTGAGTAAAAATACATAAAAAATTTAATGTAGTGTAACACTGTAGGAGCAACCGTTTTCAAAAAAAAAGTAATTAATAGGAAGTAATATTTTGTGTCTACAAAAATGTTACTAGGTACCCCTTTAATATTACATTTAGGTGTTTTGGTAAAGATACTTTATCCAATACATACAGATAATAAGACAATTACTTTACCAATTACTTACCAGCTTTATTTTAAATAGATAAACTCAATAATAACCCCGCGTGGCTTTTACTTTATTGAGTGGATAATTATTTATTTTACCCACTCAACTGTCACTTATCAAATTATTTTCTTGTAAATGTCATTAAAATTTTTAATAAAAATATGAATTCCTAAGCTATTTATTGGATAAAACCTTGTATGGTACGGTACTGGTATGGGTAAACCGATATTGCCCTCTCGAAAATTAACCTGCGAGGCGTCATGGGCCATATCTTACTTTACCCACTAGTACCATAAAAATTACTCTTTGTTTAACACCTAAAGGTAATTTCAAGAAAATTGCAGGTAAAGTGATAATTTCACGTTTTAAGCACCAAAAATAGTTACTAAAATTTTAGCATCCACTGTGATTTGCTTGTCTTGTGGCAATCACAGCGTTGACTTTTCGCCATTGTCCGGATTCAAACATAAGAGAAAACAATGTCGATTTGCCTACAATCACCTTGAAAGGTCCCTCTGGGTCCTTGATTGGCTTCCGGCCGGAAGTTAAGGAAGTCACCCATGTGTCCTTTCCGTAAACAAACAAAAATAATATATTAATCCAAATAAATATAATTAAAACAAGTGAATGTTAACTTTATAAACTTCATTCGGTCAGTCTAAAGTCAAAGTAAACTAAGCTCCACTTTTTCAAAAATTTTGGTTTTTATTGCAGATAGGATATCAAAATCTGCACCATGGACTACCAATAATAAAAAAAATGGCGCTTAGTTCACTTTGGCTTTAGACCGACCATTCAATAAGTTGATTTTATGTATACAGAGTGGTCCAAAAGTCACCTCCCCTCTTAACTTTTGAACGAGTGGATATATTGACTTTTGACAAATTTGAAACACGTAAATAAGACACGTTAAACTATCCCATAAGGGACCACCAAATCATATCGAGGGCATCATAACATAGGGGCGTATCGTAAATATGGTCAACACTGAAGCCCTCAATATGCTCCGAATGTAATGCAGTTTTGTGTCTTTTATGCTTTCAACCCTTTCCTAAGTAAATAACATAACATAGTGCTCTCTATAGAGATCACCCATTACAAAAAAAAAATTATTTTTCTAATCGAAAAGTGTCGAAATTCATTCGTTTAATGTGTTTTGAGCTAAAGGTAACAAAAAAACTACATTAAAAAAAAATAGTTTTGCTCCTTAAAGGGTTAAAAAAGGAAAAACGCAATACACTAAAGATTATAGAGCGGTAAAACAGCATTCCATTTTTCCGTTTTGGTGTAATATTTTACTTGTACTCTGCGTCAAAGTTCTTGCTAAGCAAGTTCTTTCTAAGCAAGACTTGCTTTGTCTAATTTATGCATAAATACATTACACTAAAGCAGTATAGTATATTCTATAACTAGTATGGAATAGACAATATTCCGCGCGAGCGCGGAATGACTATTCCATACGTGTTGTAGACTATACTTTTTCTTCGACTGCAAATATAAAACACTGTATGGCTTTAAACTGCGGACAAGGTTAAAAACAATATTTTTTGTCACTCGACATTGTAAATGCAACAAAACACATTTTTAAATAAAGCAATTAATGTTATTTAATAATTTTATCAAATCAGTACTTAAAAAAAGATTTTTATTTAATTTTAGCACATATTTACAAATTATAATGCAAAAATTGAAGGTTATGTCAGATTTTTGTCACAAATACAGGTTTAAATATTTAACAATAGATCTTTTAAACTAAATTGATAAAAAACTGGTCATATATTAAGAAAAACTAATAAACTTTATGTAATTTTAACTCAAAACTTTAAATTGCATTAAATTATTCAATATTTCATGGTAAAATATATATATTTTTGCTAATTTTGCTATATTCTTTACTTTTATAAACAAGAGATGGCACTACATGTGCTCATTCTACAACACTTGATACGGAATATTCATACCGTATCTAGAGCTAGAATGGATTCATTCTGTGTTTGAAAAGTGTGTGTATTTGCTTACATTCTAAAGCAGTAGAAAAAAATATTTAAGAGTATACTATAGAATGCGAAGCGTCATTTATCTTCATGGTTTGTTATATTAGTTAATTTATCTTTAATTTTTGTGATAAAACGACTATTTTGTCATTTATCATGTGGGTATCATGCAACCTATATTCTAACAAGTCAATTTATAATACCGTATCATATTTTACCTCCCATAAAAAATAATAGGTATTAAATAATATTTATTACCAAAAGATAAATGTTAGAAACCAATGGTATGTTTACGGGATGTGCTTTTTATCTACCCCACGTACTAAAAAATATATATTTTTTCACCTCTGCAGTTTGAGGTCAAAGCTGCCACGATCCGTAGTCCTTATCTTGCATGGTGGTTGGTCCACTAAGACCACTAAATCATCCGGTCAGATAGTCCGGTGTGCTCGGGTCCGGGGTCCCCCAGCCGCCCGGAGCGACTAACACGTGGATGATAATTTGGTCCAGGTACACGATATAATCCACCTAAAGTGGCTTTATGCTTCAAAGTGACTGACTACTGAATCAAAAATGAATGTAGTAATTAAGATTCACAAAAAAAAATACCAAAAATGTTTGACACCCCTTACCTCACCCCGTTTTTTACTAAAAACAATCCCAGACGAAAATGTTGAATAAGGACCCAATACACACAAGTAAATAATTCCATATTAAGGGAAAAAGTAGATTTTGCATATACAATATCTTACACCTAATTTTCTTTATAAAGCCCTATAGGGCTGTATTTTTTAAGTTTTAAAACATAGTACAAATCAGGGGGTATCAAATCATAGAAAGGTATTATCTCCATGGTTCACCCTATCACCACCCTATCACCACTATTTTACGAGCTTATAATAGACCAATCAAATCCCTTTATTTTTTGACTTTCAACCAATCAGATTCGAATTACACTGATAATTTCACGTGTGAAAATATCAAAATCACGGACTTCTTGATCAAATTTTTAAAAATATAAAGGCCAAGTTAATTTAGGAAAAAATATCTTCCTCTAAATATTTGACAAGTGTAAATCCATACTTTTCCATTTTTCTTAGTTAATGCAAACAATTAATAAGCTTATTTTGTCACTTTTCACATTAAATATTAAATTTTAACAGTAATTTTTTTTTTAACCACAAGATGGCTGCATTTCATAGTATGATTCATCGTTTACTATCGTTACCTCTTTCCTCTATAGATTTTAAAACAGAGCTAAATACAATAAAATACATTGCTTACATGAATGGCTACAACCCAGAACTGATAAACAAACTATTAAGAAGAAAACAAATTAAATTGGCTAACAGCAACCTCACTTCTTTGTTAAATATCAAAAATGAAATTAAATATATATCAATTCCTTACATAGGTCCAATTAGTCAAAGTATTGCAAATTTATTTAGGGGTTCATTTAAAGTCTCATTTAAACCACTTTCTAATATTAAAACCCACTTGATTAAAAACAAAGACCCTATTGAAAAGTTGTCAAAATCGGGAGTTTATAAGATCAACTGTAACTCTTGTGAGTGTTTTTATATTGGACAAACGGGAAGATCTTTTGATGTTAGATTGGGCGAACATTTAGAAGGAAAGAAGTTCTCACATTTTTTAAATCACCTAAGAGACGAAACACATACATTCGAGCGGAATTCTAATTTTGAAATTCTACATATACAAGATGGTGGAGTTAAATTGGATCTTTATGAAGAATTAGAGATTAGTAGTTTTGCTCATAAGTATCCTGAAAATATTTTAAATAAACAGCTTACGTTCCCCCGTTCTAACACTACACTTTTTAGCTTATTCTTGTAATACTTGCGGTTGTTTTATATATGTGCATACATTTATGTATCTATTTGTGTATTATTATTGCAATAAGTAGATTGAAATTTTAAGAAATAACATTTCTTAATATTTTAATTTCAATTTTTCAGGATTCGTGTTGAATAGTGTTTAAAAATATTTTACCCATCCCTTAAAATGCTTATACCTATTCTTCTTCCTCTTCCTTTTCGTTTTCTTTCCTTCTTCTGCTTTTCTTTTCCTTTTCTTCTTCTACTTCTTTTTCTTACACACCTTAGCTTAGAACATCCCTAATATTGATTATAGATTTAAAAAAAAAAAAAACTCTTGATTTTTGACATTTATTATTTATATACTGTATGTTTAAACACGTGTTTTGTGATTTTATTGTTAATATTATGTTTATATTGTCTTGTAAATTGAAGTGGACGTTACGTTACTGTGTTTTACATTTATAAATTTTGGTTGTTTTTGACCTTTTTTGACCTTTTATGGATATAGTATTTTTATATATTTTTGGCTAGGTAAGATAAACTTTGTTTTTCTTAAAATAATCTCTAACTTGTGTAATTTCTTGTAGTCTGACGATGATAATCGAAACCGGTAACTAACCTAAATTATTAATAAAGTGAATGATGACTAAAAGTTTGATTTTTTAAAATAAAAAATTAAAGTAATTTATCTTGAAAACCACAAATCAACTTTTGACAAAAGCTCTTTCGTTTGCGTCAGAGAATCGAGAAAACTCGCCTCGATTTTGAGAAAAAACCAAGACAAGAGTGTATTTTAAAAAATCGAGACTGGACTCCTAATTATTTCTTTTGTTATTTTCATCCACCGTGGCTGATGCACCTACCACTTAAAAATTTAATTAAGCAACCTATCAATATCCTCAAGTGATACTAAGGTCAACCAACCATGCAGAATATCGAGAGTCTTGAAAATCAAGACTCTTTTGAACTGCCACTGGACTAGACAAAATGTTAATCGTCTAGAAATGATTAAGGCAATATCAACCTATTTCTTGTCTCTTAAATCGAGACAAGAAAATTTCCGTTCCCCGACTCCCGTAAAACCCTAGTTATAACACCACTTTAAAAATTAAAGTTAGTTGTAATACACCTAGGCTCCAATATCATAAATTTCCCTACAGATATAATCATTCTTGTTTGTACTGGAGGGCACAAAGCTGAATTATGAATAACAATTTTATATTAAAGATACGAGAAGGGTTCTGTGGGTCAAACAAAGTTTTAAGGTGTAATTCTGACATAATAAAAGCAACCAGAAATGTATCTTTCTTGAGTATTTATAAAAAAACGTTCGAGTCTAAGGTTTCAATGGCGATTTCTCCCGTTAGATTAGACAGTGACAAAAGTTCTACCCAAAAAGGATAGAAGACATACACTCCCACTTCCACCCAACCAAACAAATTCTGTATTTGTTCTTTGTTGAACAAATACTTGGCCGGGCGAAAAGTGTAACTATAGTATTTTTATTAAAGAAATTACTGGCGCCATCTAAATTTTAGTAGAATTATCTTATTCTACAGATTCACATTACCTATGCTCGTTCGTGCCGCTCAGTGCTACACTTTCCGGCCAACCAAATAAATACTGTATTTGTTGTATGAAAAACAAATACAGTATTTATTTGGTTGGCTGGAAAGTGTAGCACAAATGAGATAGAGATAGGGTAGAGGTCTTTTGTTTCATAATTCTAGTTGTAGGGAGCTCCATTGTTGCTAGATATATTTCAATGTTTATATTACGTTTCTTATGTACCCCTTTTCCTTTCCCATTTATATATTTTTTTAATTATAAATGTCAATGTTAAAAACTTGGCCAGTAGGCCTTAATATAAATATTAAATAAGAAAATAAAAGGCCCAGAAATCAAACATGGGTTACCTATATTTTGAGTTGCTTGACTTTCTGAAATTTTCTTTCTCGCATAATTCTAGAATCTTTTTTATTAGTTTATATCAAAATAGCAGTGCTTTTGAGGAGTTTACTGCATTCGAAAAGGCTTTTTTAACAGGTTTAACAACTTTTGAGGCGAATGTTGAATACAAAATGCAGAGAATGACAGTATTTCCATTAAGAGTGAGGTGATAAAGCGCAGTCGAAATGGTCAGAACTATTATGTTCTTAGTTAGGCCAGTTATCTATCCGAAACCAAGTGACATAAAAAAATTAAATCTGATATGCCGCCTCAGGTGTGTTTATGGAAATAAGCGGCATTTCAAATCATTAACAATGTACAGTAACAGTACTAGTTTAATTTCGGTATGTTGCACTAAAAAAACCTGGTTTTTAACCTAATTATTTTTTGTCAGAAAATATGATCTAGAAAATTAAATCTGCAAGTTAGAATTCCAGCTCAATAACTATTTAAAGTTGGAACTCGCCTAGACTATAAAAAATGATACTGGGTTATTTTTTATAGTCTAGGCGAGTCCCAGCTTCAAATAGTTATTGAGCTGGAACTCTAACTTGCAGATTTACTGGTTACTGAAACAACTCACAGAGTTTTTGTGGTGTGACGTCAGAATTTAGTTGTTGTCAACTCTGGACAATACAATCACAGTTAATAGATTAATATTAAATACACAGTATTGGCTTAGTTTGGTTCTACTACCAACCAAATTTTCAGAGAAATATCGGATAAGTCGATTACTTGATTAAGGGGTCACTAAAATATTACGGCATATTGAAAATCTTTTAAATGCCGCTAAACTTGATTCTCTGGACCTGTAATATTAAAATACCAAGAGAAAATGATAAATTTTGTGATTTTACCATAAGGCGTTATTTGATTATTAACGCTTAAAGTTTAACAAGATTTTCTTTGGTATTTCGTTTAAAATAAGGTTGGTTGGACTCTTGGGCGCTGAAATAAAAATATTACTTTTATTTTTTAGAAATTTATCAGATAATGACGTCACAACTAACAGTGCGTTGTGATTTCAGCAGATTGTCGAGATGGAAGGACAACTATAATTTAGCTTAGATGACGTTACAATTCTACGAGTTCTGTGTCTCTAAAAAGTTAAAATTAAAAACTTATATGTCTCTAAAAACTAAAAAATAAAAAATACTTAAGTCCATGCCAATTTCACAGCAAACAATAATAAAATAATAAAAAAATAATTGTTAGTAATTTATTTAGGGAATGGTGAAATTGGCATCGATTTAAGTATTTTTATTTTTTTCCTTTTTGGAGACATAGAAGTTGGTTCATTTTTTTTGCGAAAAGTTTTTTTTCGTTGCAAAATAAAATTATGTGCAATATAAGGTTGAGTTAACTGGCCTATGTGGAAAGTGCAGCCTGGCGAGACATTTGCTAACTTAATTTAGAGACGATGTGCAGCATACCTTGCCCGATGTCCACGACTAAATAGAATTCCTTCCTACGGAATCGTACATATCACAGACAACTTATAAATTACATTACCGGAATTACTTTTCATCTGTTACCTCTACATGCCAGCTCCTTTGTCCGAAACAATGTTGGGAATATACCTAGTTTTACTTTAATTGCTGTGACATTCTTGGAAGTTTCACACTAAAATCACATGTTTAAATAAGTAAGATATTATAGCAAAAAGGTTTTTCAGTGCCTTTTTCATATTGTTGCAATAAGCAGCACGGCAAAAAGGCCTTGATAACGATAGAAACTTATTTGAGCTCCTAGTAGAGATAAGTGAACTTTTCTGTGAGGTCGTATTTTTTGGACCGAAGCGGAGTTGAGGTCCATAAATACGACCGAAAAATAGCTCTGGACAATCGGTTTCATTATGTAGGAGTTTATAAAGAAAGCTTAAAGAAAAAATGACTCTTCTTGTATAAAGAGAAAGTATACTAAATCTATCGAGTAATCAACGAACTAATAACTTTCTAGAATAGGTATTTCATTTGTAAAAACTGACAAAAACGTAGCCAACATATACATTTGTCTGTCTGTATTAACGGTATGTGTATTCTAGAGAGAAAAGTTATTAGTTCGTTTCGAGTAACATAGAATGATTAAAACCTTGTTCAGGATAAACACCATTTAGTTTGAAATATAAAAATTTAAGAAATAGTCGGTTGATTGCTTCTAAAGCATATACAGGGTGATCCATAACTGGCATGCCAAAATTTAAGAGGTGATTCTAGATCCAAAAATATAAAAAAAGTTCCTATAAAGGTTGGTCCGGAAATGAGCCCTAAGGGATCTAGGGCCCTTTAAAATTGTAATAAAAATAAGGTTTTTAATTAATAACTCGGGTACCGTTTAAGCTAGAGCGGCGAGCTTTTGCATGTATACTAGTATTAATAAGGGCAATAAGTTTATGTTAATTTATTTTTTTAATTTATCCAGAGGCGTGCCCAGACGGACAAAATATATGAGGCTTAAAACATTTTTGCCCCAAACTTTTCTATGTGTATGTTTTTTGGATTTGTTGTAAAAAATATAGATTTCTAGAGTAAAAATACATATAAAATATCATATAGTGTAACACTGTAGGAGCAACCGTTATCAAAAAAAAAATGCAATTAAGAGGAAGTAACATTTTGTGCCACCAAAAACGTTACTTTTTAAAAGGCTATTACTCCTTTAATATTAAATTTAGGTGTTTTGGTGTATAATACTTTTTTGCTCAGTTTTAAATGAAGAATCACCCTGCAGCATTAAAATTTTATTGGTGCTTTTTTTTGTTCCCCATTCAATACGTCATCTTCGAAGGGCCGTAGCTCCCTTAGGGCTCATTTCCGGACCAACCTTTATAGAAACTTTTTTTCATATTTTTGGATGTAGAATCACCTCTTAAATTTCGGTACGCGAGTTCAGGAACAGGCTGTATTTGCAAAATATAAACTAATGATTCATACTCCAGCCTATATCTTACATAAGCAAAAACAAAAAGATTTTAAGCTAAATGTATTCGCCTCGTTTAAATACATAAAAAGCACCAAACTTGCAGAAACAAAAATAAACAACCAATGCTTTTAATTTAAAGTATTTAAAACAAACTCCAAAGCTTTAAAGCATAGCGAATCCCGGGATTAATTTTAACAATATTAGACATATTTATAAAGTATTTTTTAGTAATAAACAAAATTTATCTTTATTTAAAATTGTGGTTTTAGTACAGCAGTAGAAAAAAAATGTGCAAAACTAACGTTAACTAACTATAGTTAACGTTAGTTCATACTAGTATGAAATAATTTTAGGTTATTTAGAGGAAAACCAGATTAAATTTTTTGTAAATCGAAATCTTTACATTTGCGTTAGAAGTGAAAAGCTTTATACTGTTGTTCAACAATTTATTCTGTAACTTCCCTATTTTTTAGCGCTGTGAAAATTCTGTATCAAATGAATCTTTTGTTAGTTAAATTGCTGAATCAGAAAAAAAAAGTTATCATTGGAACAATCATAAAATAAAGCCTGAAGGAAATTGATTTCTCTACGCTGAACACGTAGCCTGCAGCAGTGTCCAAGGAGGTATAATCTTACTAAAACTTGAGAATAGAAGCTATAATGAAAGGAAGGATTCATTAGTAGCCCAGTCAAGGAACATAAAGTCGTCAGTATCAGAACTTGACCCTCAACATGGTCATATTTGAATATTTATAACTTGATTGTTATTAATTTAATGAAAAATCATTCAAACAAAACTTGTTGGAAATTAACTCCTTAAAAAAAATGGTAATATGCATTTTTATTGTCAGATGCATATTTACCGACATAACCGCACTCACCCCTGAAATTCAAGATGGCGGACACCCCTTAGGCAAATCATCTGGTGAAAAACTTCAAATTATCAACCCGTGTGCAGTTTCAACACAAGAAATCCTCGTAATTTTTTAAGACGGTTGACGGCTCTCCAGGATTTCAAACTTTTATTTTATTTTTTAATAATCAAAACAAATTAAAATCCCAAAAAAAACAAACATTGCTTAACCCTTTGAGATCAATTTTTTATTTCTTTTTGTATCAACTGTTTTGAGTAGTACACTAGTTCTTGGCGATCACAAAGTGTTTTTTTTTGTTGTATAAAACAAACATTTTACATAGAAAAAAAAAAGAAAAAGTAGAACATATATGCCCAGTAGGCATCTGGGTAATACCCAGAAATTACATTTTTAATAGGACAAAAAATACAAAAAATAGCTTTGCCACGGTTAAAATTTGGTAAAAATACGCTTTAAGTAACTAAAAAACCCTTAAAAAATTTTATTCGCAACTGTATATGTAATACATATATTACATGTATTAATAAAGTTTGGGAAGTACGTGATTTCTTGTCCCACTGTTTTGCACGCCTTGACCTGACCTGTAATGAAAAATAGAGACCAGTAAACTAATTATTTCTGGTCTGCTTAAAGCAAGATGGCCGAACTCCTGTTCTCATGATAAACACGAATATAATCTAATATATTACGTTTAAAAAACTTAAATGTACAGTTTTAGTTAAAAATTTTTACTTTTGAGACTGAGAAGGATATAAACGGTGCCTTGTAAGCTATCAAAAAATGTTTTTTGTGGTATGTGGAACTTCAGTTTTATATCATTGTGCTTTTCTTTGAAATGCAGGAAAAAATATTTGTGGTAAATATGAAAAGAACTAAAAAACTAGTATTTTAGGTTTCAAACATTTTTTTAAATAAAAACAGTTTCGAATAAAATAGTATACATGTCTCCCGGAAAATGGTACTTTTCCTCGACCTATAAATGGTTTCGGAAAAGTAGTATTTTCCGAGTCGACCTGTAATCTACTATTACAACGTAAAATGGGACAAGCAGTGCACAAGAAGTAACTTGAAACAGGGTGGGACATATATGTCCCACTGGGTCCCAAAGGATTGTTCTATCGTCTAACTTGACTTCATATTCGTCGACTGGGCTCTAACCAATAAAACGATATCATGGCCACCTCATCACTAATCCGCCTCTGGCGTATCCACGTGCTTTTTCGACTCATCATCCAAAACAACTTCCCACACAATAGGTATTTTTATAGGTAACAATGGCCTACTATAAAAATTCCCCTTTTCCAGAGCTGTAAACCGTTGATTTATTGCCCACTTCTCAGACTCATTCAATATCAAATTATTATTACCAATTCATTATTCTGGATAGAAATAACTCTGGAGGGGTTTTTTTATTCCTACAAGTGACCCCAAGAGAGAAGTTATTCAATATAAAACCATTATTCTTGGGTCATTACTTTTTGATAAACATTCGGATTTTAAAAAGTTGCTTTTTAGAGGCATAATTTTTTGAACTACATCAAATAAAATCATTTGAGCATATTTTGAGACAACTACAAGTTATTAAAAAGTGTTTAATTGTTCGACTGGATATTTAGTTAAAAATGAATAGGAAGTTATGATCCTATGCAAATGTACTTTATTTTTTGTTAAAAACACTATAGTTCTAAAGTCACGTACTTTAATATTTAAGGACGGACATGAAATGTTGCGTGTTTTTAACAAAAATTAAAGTACAGTTGAATAGGATGATAACTTCCGATTTCCTATCCATTTGTAATTGAATATTTAGTTTACTTTTTACAGTGTATTTTTTAATATAGAAAAACGAAATTTGATATAAACAGTCGGTCGAGTAAGAGCGTGTCTCGCATTTTTTATTTAAGAATATATTTATACTATTTTTTTTACATTTAATTACAGTTAATTAATGATGCAATGAATGCAAATAACTTAGTAACTTGTTCAGTCTCCATCTGCGTCAATGATCACCTGGCATCGTCAGGACATACTTTGAACGAGATTTTTTGCATATTCCTTCGGCAAAGACCTCCATATTGTCCGAATTTCTCGCGATAGGTGCTTTAATGTGTATACTTTTTTCCCGCGAAGCTTGTGCTTAATGCATGACCACACATTCTCAATGGGGTTTGCGTCGGGCGATACACAACTTGCTCCGATGTTTGGGGTAGTTGTCCTCTTGGAGTATCCACTGCTTATTTTTATCGCCATACTAACGTTTGGCAGTCGGTATAAGAGCTTTTTTGTAAATCTCGACCATTTTTTCAGCGTTCAAGTTGTACGTAAAGAGAAATAAAAATCCAAACCTTTTTCCGAGAGACACCTCCAAACACCTCCTGGCTCGGGGGCTGATAACTTAACCCCAAAAGTAAGCTTTATCGCTAAAAATAACCTTGCTCCAGTCTTGATCGATGTTCTCCTTGGCCCACGAGTCGTTTTTCTCTGTGTTTTACTCAACAAAGGATTCTTTATTGTACTTCGCCACTTTAGGTCGTGAGCCTGGATATGAGTACGAAATATTTCATGTGATATATCCAAACCTTTCTGCATCAGTTTTTTGCCCCTTGGCTCAGGGTTAATTGAGGATTCTGCGAAAATATGTTTAAAATCATTTTTTCGTGCTTAGCCGACACCTTTCCTGTTGAGCCACGATCTGGTAAGTCGTCAACATTTTTCGTTTTCGAGTATCGTTTCACCCACTTGTTGGCGAATGTTTTAAAACGTTTAAAAAGTCACTAAAAATAAAGTTTAGAAAAAGTCTCTATGTACAAAGCATTGTCGGTCAGGAAGTAAAGTATATCCCCGAAAAAAAAAGTAGGGCTCTCTCTTACTGACTACACGTTATAGGCGACACGCTCTTACTTGACAGACTGTATTTTAATTTTGCATTCAATTTTTTTATTTTGATTAGTTATAAATAATAAAAAAATCGAAATATAAAATAACAAGCAAAATAAATGCACACAATGAAATCATTTATAACTGTGTAACCAACGGGCAGTTTTTAATTTCAGTTTTAATCATGGTCGTTGATGATTTTCATTTCCATATCAGCATTTATTCAAATTTGCAAAGGTAGAACATCTGTATAACGAACCACATAAAGGCAAACATTGACGTAATTGGTAATGGGACGAATATATGGCAGTGAAAATTCCACAAAGCGGATAGCAGAAATACAAAAATTATAGGAATAGGCAGCATCACCACATTTAGTAGATTTTTATTTCTACGGGAGTTTAAAAATCATTATTTTTATTAACCCTTTGAGAACAAACGATACTTTAAAGTACCGCTCAATCCAGAACCAAACTGTTATAATAGAACAAGTTAGAGTGACTTACTTACTTGTAATGTATTTAACCCGTAACTACCAACGAACTAATAACTAATAAAAGAGTTATTAGTTCGTTGGTAACTACAGACATGAAATTTAAGTTACACTGCCACAGACGTGACGTCTTTCAGACGGTTACTTGCCTAGGTAATAAAAATACTAAAAAGTGTTTTTTTTTTAATGTTTTTAAATTATTTACGCTTTTATTGGTCATTTGACTTTAATATGTAATGAGTTTTACATAGTATAAATCAAAAGAATAGCTTTTTAAATGTTTTTATTTAAATACGGAGAGAAATATACCGAAAAATCGACTTCCAGAGAACGTCTAACAGACATCAGGTCTGTGATTATGGGTTAAAACTGTATATTAAATATCCAATAGTCAAACTAACTCTAAAAGTTTAGACTAGATGTCGCTAGATACGAGGATTTATAGCAACAAGTTAACTACAACTAGTTACAACTAGTTATAACTAGCTACAACTAGTTGTAACCTACAATGTAGGTTACAACTACAATGTAGGTTACATAAGGTCCTACATGTAGGTACAACGTGCAGAGTCAAGTAAAATTTCTTGTGTCTGTAAGTGATTATTAAAATTTACATAAATTTATGTATTACTAATAGAGGACAGTCTCCTAATTTCGGATACCATTTACAATTTATTTAATACTACTTATTATAACAAATCAAGATTTATTATGAAAACATTTTTATTACAGTTTATTTTTCCAAAAATCACGGTTAAAAAAACTTGGCGCATTTTTGTGCATTTTAAAAAGGGTTCCTAATTTCGGACATAAGCGAATTTTTTTTTAAGAGTAGAACTGGATCCCATTGCTTATGTTTCTTGTTATTTTTTGACATTTAAGAAATGATTTAATTATTAGGTAGTTTTTTACGAAATACTATAGGACTTTTTCTAGATCGCTTATAGTAACTTATTTTCTCACCTTGGTATATCTTGGTAAGTTCCATAATAGTATACTATTTTTTTGTAAAAATAACTAAATAAATGTTAAATTTTTTTAACAATTAGGTTACCCATTGCTTTTTTTTAATTAAAATAGTAAGACCATTTTTGACAGTTTTAATTGTTGCCTATATCATTACATTTTAATTATTTTCTTTACGAAAAACTTGAAATATTCAACTTTTTTGTTTTCAAATTTTTTTGTTTTTAAGGTTGATGTCTTAAATAGTTGAAAGAGTTTTAAAATAGTTATTTATGGTACTAGTGGGTAAAGTAAGATATTGCCCATGAGAAAATTAAGGCGTCAGCCAAGCAGGTTAATTTTCGAGAGGGCAATATCGGTTTACCCATGAGTGCCATACAAGGTTTTATCCAATAAATAGCTTAGGAATTCATATTTTTATTAAAAATTTTAATGACATTTACAAGAAATAAATTTGACAAGTGACAGTTGAGTGCGTAAAATAAATAATTATCCACTTAATAAAGTAAAAGCCACGCGGGGGTTATTATTGAGTTTATCTATTTAAAATAAAGCTGGTAATTGTCTTATTATCTGTATGTATTGGATAAAAATATTTCTCTTCAAGGTGCATCTAAGTATTCTATTTTCAGATTTATTTGTTTATTTTTATATTCCACAGCCAACTCAACAAGTTTATTATTGTATATATTGTCGTCAACTTCTTGAAACTTTGCACACATTGTTATTTTAAACGTACATTAAAGTTTTTGAATTTTTATAGACTAGAACACAACTGCTGTATTTAGTTTTTTTTTAGTAAAGTCCAAGTGTACTTTATAGCCACTTTGTTTTAGATAATAAACTGATGGAATTTGCATCAGAGTGGTTATCCTACTACTATTATAGACCACGGACTATCAGGGTGGTAAAAATAGAGGTACTAAATTTAATAGGTGATTCTACATCATCCTCGAGCTGGGAAAATGTGGGTGTAAGACTGTATAACTTAAGCCTGCGGCGCTAGAGCTTTCTTGGGTTTTTCTGAAATTTTCAGTAATAATACTGTTTAATAATTTAAAAAAAACGCCTATGGCACTAGGGTTTTTTACGTTTTTGTAGAACTTGAGAGTGAAATTCATCAAAATTTTCACCTGCACTAGAGTTTCTTGTATTTTTTTGAAATTTAAAATTTAATTAATTGTCATTTTAAAGACTGGTTTAAAATTAAAATAGACCATCGAATTTGTAAAAATCTTCGCCTGCGGAGCTAGGGCTTTCTTACGTTATTTGTTAATTTAAAATTTTAAAAGTTAAGGTTTTGTATTTTACCCCCCGCCCCACGACCACTTCCTGGATCCGCCCCTGCTAGAATGTTGGAATGTTAAGGGGATAGGAAGGGGGGTTTATAAATTAAACTTTTTAACGACCAGTCTAACGTGCGTTTTACTTTGAAAAACACACACGCCTCGTATATTTGTGTAATTTAATAACTCGAAAGTGATTGCTTTATTTTAGACCGAAAACCATAAATTTAATTAACAACTAGTTTAAATACAAATCGTAATATTTATTTGAAAATGCCATACAATGTTTTACGAATATCTTCTAGTTTTAGGTACTATAAACACGTACTTAATTTATTTAAGTATTTTCAACACAATTTTTTTTAATGACATATGAGCAACAGCATAATTTTCATGGCATACATACCCTGAAAATATATTACTGTATAAAAGACCGAACCGAAGAGTATACTATGGAATGCTAAGCATTACTTGTATTTACGGCTTGTTTTTTTTTAATTAGTGGAAAGCTCCTTGCAGAACCTTTAGTATTATTTTTGGCTCTCCATAAATGTATAATCCTCTACCAAAAAAAAATCACAAATACATAAAAAACACAAATCCAAACCAGGTATAGTAGAAAGTCGCTTGCAAAACAACTTTACACTACGATATTTGAAGAAATTTTTGACATAGAGACTTGAAATTTGGAACAAATTTTGTTTACTACTTAGAAAATCTTTGCTCCAAATTTCAAGTCACTGGGTCAAAGCGTTTTTGAAATAACGTAGTGTAAACTTGTTTTACAAGCGAATTGCATCTTTTTCTCTTCATTAAGCAAATAACACTGCCCCCCTATACAGTGCGGTCCAAAAGTCGCCCTCCCCCCTTTTAACTTTTAAACGAGTTGAGATATCGACTTCAAATTTAGAACTCTTAAATAAGACAACTTAACCTATCTTTTAGCATATATTTGATATTTTCAGCTCTTAAAATGTGGGCAGGGGGGCATGGGGGGACATTTTTTTAAATGGAAAGGGGGGTCGTGTGATACATCATTTTAAAGCTTATACAATTCTCTATTTAAACTAACACTTTTAAATTTTTTAAAAATGTTTTTTAAGGTTTTGATTTTTCAATTTTTTGTGCTAAAACATTCGATTTTTTAAGTATTTTTTTTTTAAATTTTTATTTATGTCAACTAAAATTAGTTTAAAAGTATAATTAACATTTTTTTATGATTTTTAAAAAATTATTTGTTTTTTTTAGAGGAATTTTGACATTAATACCCATTTTCAACCCCATTTTAAACCCAAAAAAAATTATTTTTTTAAATTTAAAAATATGGAGTTAAATGGAGAATTTTATAAGCTTTAAAATGATGTATTACACGACCCCCCTCCATTTAAAAAAATGTGCCCCCATGCCTCCCTGCCCACATTTTAAGAGCTGAAAGTATTAAATATATGCTAAAGGATAGTTTAAGTTGTCTTATTTAAAAGTTCCAAATTTGAAGTCGATATCTCAACTGGTTCAAAAGTTAAGAGGGGGGTGACTTTTGGACCGCTCTGTATTATCGCTACCTACAGTTTGCTCCCTAATAATGATATTAAATATTATTTGTTTTAAATATTTAATCTGTTTTGACAAAATTACAGTAATTGTAAACAAATTATTTATCTACTTAGATATTAAATTTTGTGAATGAAATAAATTTAATTAAATGCGAATCGAACTATTAACTAACCTTTAATTGATATACGAGCTTCATTTCATACTATAAACAAATTAGCAGAAAGAAACATATTAAAAAAAGCACAAAGGCCAAAATTGATAGTGTGAGGAAATTTATACATCCACAGAAAAAAAGGATACCTTGAACCAAGGCCGCCATGGCTTTCGATATGTTCAACGCCATGACTGTCTTGGATCAAGTCCGCCGTGATCTTGACATTTGAGGTCCTAGATTTAAAGACATTTCCTTAAATCATAGCCACTTAAATCATTTATTTAAGATCATTATCTTAAACCAAGTATGTAATTATCTTGATTTAAGATCATATTATCTTTATCCAAGATCATATTATCTTACATCAAGTCTTGGTTTAAGGTAATATAATCTTGAATGAAGAGAATTATAATCTTGATTTAAGATTATGATTCTCTTGATTTAAGATCATATTAACCCCAGTCAGGTTCCAGGGTTAATAGAATGGTAAATATTTTTTTAAAAATTTCCCACACATGTATAATATTATTTTGCACGCCTATGAAATATGATACTTTCTTACTCTGTTAATCGTGTGAAATTTGGTTTCATAGGTGGTCGTAGGAAAAAGCACTTGTTTTTGAAGAAAAACTTGTTGCAACGCCATTGCAAAGTGGCGCTTATAGGTATAAATTATTTAAAGCTACTTACCCGTGAATTTTTTAAGTAAATTTGAAATCCCCATCGTTTGAGGGTAACAGATACAAATTCGTCCATTTTAAAGCAGATAAAAACAATGATACACCTTTAAAAACAACTGACGGCAAAAAAAACAAACCTAACTTCTCTCCTGCGCATATCTTGAACTACTGCGCAAATTGTCTGCCAGCCAACAATAACAACGGGCGAGTCTACTGTATATCTACGTGGGGTGAGGCCGGCAATGCAATGCTATGCATTCCATTATACTATTCACAGTGGATGGTATATTGCATTTTCTCAAATAACGCAACTTCAAAAAAAAAACATTACAATTTTTTTTTCAACTAAAATTGTTTTTTTGGAAAACTTTTTTTTAATGTTTTCGTATTTTGAATTTTTTTTTATAAAATTTAATTTTAGCCCTAGGGCCAATTATCGTCACTAGCTGAGCAGAAATTCCAAATTAACTGCTATTTACTTAGACCAACTGGCCCATTGTGTTCCCGCGTAAGCCATAATTTGATGCAAGAGATCCAATAATTTTTATTGTATTTAACTCTAAATTGCAAAAATTTCTTTTTACTGTCTCATTGCCTATCTAGATATCCTAGACAAATTGCCACCCAATCAAACCACTAAAAAAACAATTAAATAAAAATATTAGTCCAACATTTTTATCCAAAAAGAGTTTTTAAACTAAAAGCAATGCCTTAAAAGTGAGTGTCCTAGACGAGGGGTATTTTTCTATATAAATATTGCAGTTTATTTAAAAAAAAAAAAAAACTAAAAAACAACAAGTTTTAGTTAGCAGGCCAAAAAGTTTTTTTGGCTCTATGGCCATAAAGTCTAACTTTTTGCCCGAACAACATGAACAAAAATTGTCGCTTTTAGAATCAATCGAATAAAAACGTTATTCTTACATTGTAAGAAACTAATAAAGTAGGTAGTACTTATTTTATTATTTGTAAATTATGTTTCCACACTAAATGTTTCTCACAAAGATATTTAAAGAGTACAAAGACTTAGTTCACGGAATTTTATCCTTTTGTCGCTAAATATGACACCCGATGTTTCTTTGTAATTAGCGCCTCCTCTTGAGTAGGTATCCATTTTTTAATTCTTCATTTCAGCCATTATAAACACAACATTAATTATCAATTTTGTTGGCAGTTGAAGTCGACCCGGCGCCGAATACCATTGTTTCGGCCCGGCATTTTTAATTGAGATTATTGCGCCATCTTTATTCAAATGAGCATTGCTCTTACGACGCGCGTTGCACAATGGGGATTAGCATTAAAAAGTGTGGCAGTAAAAATAAATGGTAGACTTCCTCCTTCACAATCCACTGAACCAAAAATTGACGTGATATCAATAAAAATGAACTTCATATCAATAAAATTACATTGATTACTGATGTACTTTTTTAATTGTCATATCATTTGTTTTTGCAGGGGCGCCAAGTTTGGTATAAACCGTCAGGGACAAAGCTTTTTCTTGATTGAATTTTTTTGGGCGTTAATTTTTTTTTTGTGTAGGGGGGTGGTGCCAAATTTGGTAGAAACAGTCAGAGATAAAGCTTTTTTTCTTGAGGGTATTTTTGGGTGCCATTTCTTTTGTATTAGGGTCGCCAAGTCTTGGTTGAAACCGTCAGGGACAAAGCTTTTTTTAGGGTGTTTTTTCCTTTGCCAGAGGGGCCAAATTTAAGGCTTGCTTCAGGGCTCCGAAAGGCCGGCCCTGGGTATTACCCCCAACCAAAAGAACCAAAAACCAAAGCAAAAAAAAACACCAAAATAACCAAAAACCAAAGGTAAATTAAATTGCACAATTTAGAAACAGCGCGAAAGACCAAGTTGAATGTGAGACGTTGACGTTAGTAGTAGAGAAGACTAATATAGTCCACTACTCTACTTCGGTATATAATTACTATTCAGACAGAACTGATCCCTTAACTATTAATAAAATGTGTGGTAAAAATATATGTGTTTTGTCAACTTTTTCTTTTATCTGCCACTATGTGCGCTGCACCATTAAAGTAAGCATAATTATTACTAGCACTACTATTGTGTCTGGAATTAGTCATTTATGCGTTACTAATTATATTCTTAATCTTCTTCATAACCCCATCATTAATGCACGGATTAAAGTTAAAAAAAAAATATATTTGCATCGTGACATGACATGGTAAAAGTTGTAGTGTAGGGAACTGTAATTTTGACAGTTGCACAGTGTTTCGTCTAGTATATAGCTAGCTGGACAAAATTTTATTTGTTTTAATTGCATAGAATTGTATATAATGCAATAACAAGACAATAAGGTAAAAAGTGCAATATCGAATGAAAATTAACAAAATTAACAAAAATAAATGTTCACATACTATATAAATTATTAGTTCTAAAACATAACAATTAAAACTAAAAATCATCCGATGACTTTCACTAAAAATTTTGGGAGATGTTATCGAAACTGTGGCAAAATTGCAACTGTTACGAAATTGACCGCAACACTTTGCCTATCACTTACCAGGCTATCTAATTAGGGAATAATCCTGTGACCTTTATTTCTTGGATTTGGTACCTGGGAGGGGATGTTTACTACCTGGTACCGTTAGTTTCATGTAATTAGGTCATGCATTTTGTCTTCTAGATGAAACACATGCCAAACTTTATGTTTCTGGGTTGATCAATTGAGACGTCTATTTTTTATAATTTTTTGAAAATTTATGCGCCTATAACTTCTTTGTTGTTTAACAAATGTTTTTCAAAATCAATAGTATGCTTCTTCTTCCAGAACTTGATTTTTGCTGAACATTTCGTATTAATCTGCCATGTGTTAATTAAACATAAATTGTGAAAAAAAATAATAATTTGAATACTGAAAAAAAATATTAGGAGCATGTTTAAGAAAAAAAGCTTAAACTTTTAAATAACGTTCATTGCCGACCTTAGGAGGGAGGATTAATGTTGTCTCTGTTATTCCTCTCGAAAATTACTCTTTTTCAAACAATACCATCAATTAATTATCATTCGTCAGACACTAAGACCTAATTAGAATAGAACTTAATCCAATTTACTTTTTCAGTAATGTTTGATAAATGAATTGATTCCGGAGTTCCTTCCGCGTTGAGAAGATTTTGGTTGTTCACAATGTATCTAATTTAATTAAAAAAATTATCGTTGTACATTGTGCACATTTTTTGTTGCACTGTAATAAAATCTAAATATAATATTTATAGGGATTTTTGTTTTGGGTTGGTATTAAACATACAAATTTATGTTGTCTAGTGTGGAGTTTCATTCCATCCGTGGAAGAGGGAACATGTCTGCTGCGTGATTTATAATTCGTTCTAACGTTCTAACAGCGTTGGTCCCAGCCTGACGATTTTGTGTTAAATTGTGTTCGTAATGAAGAAAAACCTAATTTGGATGTTTGATAAAGATTTGATGTTAGTGATGTACTTTCGTGGACAAACCTGAAATACGGTTATCCACGTTGTTTTTTGAGGTTATGTGCAGAGGAAATAACTAGATTTGAGAAGAGAAATAGATATAAAACCTACGTAGGTTAGACGTTTCAAACAAAAGCCGGGATATGGGAATTCCCAAACTTTCTTAAATGCAGTCCCGGAAATTTAATAAAATGGAATGTGAGTCAGAGTTGGCAGGATATTCTTAGTTAATAAGGCCAGAACATAATTGGCAACATTGTCAGTTCTACCTAATGGAAGAAGAAGAAGAACGTTTTGTATTGTGGCGGTGGCCACTGGGTGATTATTTGTATATGATGGAACACACTTAACTAATAAATTAGAATAATATGTTAATAAACCAATTGAAGACTACACCACAAAAACGCTAAAGGTAACAATGCGAATAAGGTCGACTTACACTTAATTAAAAACCTTATTTTTATTATAATTTTAAAGGGCCGTAGCTCCTTAGGCCTTATTTCCGGACCAACCTTTATAGGAACTTTTGTTATATATTTGGATGTATAATAACCTCTTAAATTTCGGCATGCCAGTTATTGATGACCCTGTATAAAATGAGTTTTGTTCTTTTAGGTGTTTTTTTTTTTAAATTTATATAATGAAATTTCGTTAAAATAAGGATTTTTTTCATAAATAAATGCGAAAATTGGCTCAAAATTTATGACGGTGTACGCGATACACAATCAAAAAAGAACTTATCGAGTTTTCACAGGTCGATTAAATTAACAGGTCCTGTCCCTTGGGACAGATGAATCCTTTCGTCATTGTATAAAGGCATGAAATGGTAACCCTTCGGGCAGTTTTGCGTCCAGTTCATTACCCAGGTAAATTAAGCCAGGGCCTCGAGAATCACCTGGGGAGGATTGAGCTGCGGCCGATTACGGTCATTACAATTACATGCGGTTGTTTCGATTGATGTTGGTGCCCGTTTCCTAGCTGCTCATTTGTTTTGTTTGGCGTATTGTCAATTTTATTGTCTAGTTTCCACCTCCAGTTTGATTCCATTTTGGTCTCCACGGAGGTATATTTTATAACACTTTCCGAAATAAGCAACTTTTTTTTCAAATGTCCGTTCGTCTGTCTGATAAAAGATAACTCACGAACGAATAACCCGATCGACTTTATTTTTGAAAATATTCCCCCCAAAAACAAAAGAGTTACGGTAGGTTAAACTTTTTAAAAAATTAAAAAAAGCTGAAAGAAAATTCTGATTAATGTAACTTTTTTAGAAAAAATTACTTTTATTATAAGACCGACGGACGGATAGACAGACGGACGGACAGACGGACGGACAGACGGACGGACAGACGGACGGACAGACGGACGGACGGCAAACGGACGGACATATGGACGGAAGGACAGACGCACGGACAGACGGACGAACATTTAGAAAACGAG
This sequence comes from Brachypterus glaber, assembly GCA_958510825.1. NCBI lineage: Eukaryota > Metazoa > Arthropoda > Insecta > Coleoptera > Kateretidae > Brachypterus > Brachypterus glaber. Next base: position 4,431,000 of record OY294048.1, on the reverse strand, counting down.
TTGCTTATTTTTTCATGAAACAAATTTATATCCAAGAATTTTTTGTCTAGGACGATTTTTAAAATTTTTTGAAAATTCCAAACTACCGTATAATACTATTCTAGCGCAGGCGTTGTGAATAGTATAATAAAAATATTAACGTGAGAACAAAGTTGTATCAATTTAGTTTCAACTTATGAGCTTTGTTCTGCATCTTGGGAAACAATTACACAAGTAAGAAAGGTGTTTTCGTTATTCGTATATCTCTCTGCCACGTTGTATTATATTCTTGTTGTATTCTAACAAGCTCATTCCGTACTATTGTAACCCATTGTACATCTTAAATTAACTTTAAAACATCCTGGGGTTCATCACCATCACGGTGTGCCGTCGCATCAGATGCCGCGGGTGATTTATTCCAGCCGATAAGAACGAAAGAACGAAAGCAAAGATTTGAGATCTCTAATCTTTAACGAAAGGGCAACCCTATTTAAAAATTGTCATTGTCGTATTTTTCAATTTTTTTTTTCAGAAATTTCTGATATGGTCAAAAACCTGAGCTGAAAGATATTGTTATAAGCAAAAAAAAACAAATATTATTTACTGAGACAAATCCAAATTTTTACAATTCCAAACTAACCCAAAGACGAAGACTCTTTTTAAAGCAGTTTACAATACTTCTAATAGGAAAAGATTCTATTTGTGCCCCTTAAAATTGGACAGAAAAAGTAAAATGACTTGTCAAAAATGTAAAAATAATATTTGCAATGAACATTGTACCAAAATTTGTAATAATTACTTTTCTAAGGACTAAATTCTTTTTATGTATTTTTTACTGATCATTTTAATATATTTATTAAGATATTTTTAAGGGTTTTGTTTCATTTTCTTTAGAGTTTTTATTAAATAAAGAAATCAAAATATATTAAAATATAAATATAATAGTTTAATTTTATATGATACCTATTAAACCGTCAGTTTTTGTAGTCGGGTATCCAAAAACAAAATTACGATTCTTTAAATTATGAGGAATAATTTAACTGTTTTTTATACAAGTTTTTAGTCAGAGAAAATTATTACTCCAGGGGCGATGCCCCTGTCGTAATTATTTCAAAACAACTTTCATGAAAACAGTTGAATTATTTCCGCATAATTCTCAGAGTCTTTTGTTATTATATTTGACAATTTTCGTGTAAAAGTTCGGGTTTTAGAAAAGACTGGAATGTAATACTTTCGTTCTTAGTTACTGATTTATTCACACCGGAGTTATATCAGTAGACGGTAAGTTGATAAACTCACATAAATATGTTATCCCTCAAAAACTTTTCTCAAGAATGAATTCACGCGGTTTGATAACTTCTTTAATCCGTTAAAATGGGATTCCTTCTACCGTTGCGGATATACGTCTTCTTCCTACAGGTGGATTTCGAAAGTTTTGAAATTTTAATGTGGACTAGTTGCTAGTTTAATCTAATCTGTTTTATTTATTAGACACATAACTAATGACCCATTAAGAAAAAGAATTCATTAAGATATTTCCAGCACGAGCAATATTTGTTAAGAACATTGCAATGAAAAAAATTTTCTGTGATCTAAATTAATTTACCAATACTAAAAGTAACTCAACATTAAATCAGTCAATTACCTTACAGAATTTTTAAAATAAGTAAGTTTTAAGATTAAATCAATAAATATATATTATTAAATCGGGTTCAAACGTTGCGACGACGTTGTCCGATGTCTAGAACCCACTGTCTTCTGTTTTCCCATTGTCCCTTTTAAAGGTTTCTTTCACTCATGGCTTTTTTATTCTTTCGTTCTCATTTATCTTTGGTCTTCTATGTTGTTGTGACATCCACATTAGTGTTTGTTTGGGTAGTCGATTTCTGCTATTCTTTGCACATAGCAGTACCAAATCAGTTGTTTCTTTTCTATGCTGTCTGTAACCGTTTCTTCTTCGTTTATTTCCTGCCTTACGTATTCATTTCATTTTAAACAACTTTTGGGATTTTAATTTAAAAATCAGTAACTTTTAAATTAATTCGTTTACTTTTAGTTAAAACAGTTACTTTTAAGGTTAGCAAATTTTTACACCAATAACTTTTAAGATTAAATCAAAATATTTAAGTTTAAATCAGTAATTTTAAAATTAAATCAGTAAGTTTTAATATTAAATCAATAAGTATTAAGATAAAATCAGTAAATTTTAAGATTTAAGTATCTTTTAAGATTAAATCAATAAATTTTAAAATTAAATCAGTAACTTTTAAAATTTAATCAGTATTTTTTAAGATTAAATCAGTATACTTAAGATTAAATCAGTAAAATATAAGATTAAATCAGTAAAATTTAAGACTAAATCAGTAACTTTTAAGATAAAATCAGTAACTTTTAAGATTAATAGTTTACTTTTAAGACTAAATCAGTAACTTTTAAAATTTAATCAGTATTTTTTAAGATTAAATCAGTATACTTAAGATTAAATCAGTAAAATATAAAATTAAATCAGTAAAATTTAAGACTAAATCAGTAACTTTTAAGATTAAATCAGTAACCTTTGTGATAACATCAAAAATGTGATTCCGTGTATTCTTTTTTTTTCAAGTTTAATTAGCTTTTATCAGATATATGAAAAGTGTTTTTCTTTTGCTGGCAGCAGTATTTTCTTTTGTTCAAAAGAAAATAATAAAATGTAAATTGGTTTAACCATATTTAACATTTTTTATGCAAACTTGGCTTAAATAATGAAGAATTTTATGGTTAAAAAATTTCAATAGGTAACAAAAAGGTAAAAACGTTTAAAACTTTGGAATATTAATTAAACAGACACCAGGGAAAACTGAATAATCGGTTTAACGTGGTTTTATGACTTTTTAATTTAACAGTGGAACATAAACAGATAAAAAACAAACATGTGAATAGGTGACGTCCTTTGATAAAAGGTTCCTCTTGTTCTGAGCATTTTTAGAAAAAGTCCATTTTTATGAAAGCTTATATTATGTAAAATAAAAAAAATTATGTAAAATAAGCCCTAAATGCTATTGATAAAAAAATCACTTTCACGAGAAAATCTTTTTTTAGATTACTTAACATATAAATAAATATATTTATATAACAAATATAAAAATTAGTAACGTGACGTCACGTCTAAAAAAAAAGTCTTCAGATTAAGTGATGTCTACACAACTATCGGCTATATTTCATTTTTAATTAGCATAAGAAGATAACTTGCAACTAACGAGCGCCAGAAGCACCAAACTTGAGTCTCAGTACGATAATTGGACATAATAGATAGCTAGAATATTTAAAATGGCGTTTTTGGTACTCTGCGTACTTTTAACATCCTGTAGGTATACAGGGTACATGTAATAGACTTAATTACCCCCCGTAAAGTGGGGCCTTTTTACAAAACTTTACACATACATATAAGCTTTATAAGCGAGGCAGATATGCCGTTGGTTGCAATCTGTTACACGCCGCACACTTTCGCCGACATTTTTCAAAAGCTCTTTAATCGGCCGCGATCGAACTATTGGAACCTGTTGCCTCAAATATGTCCGGAAAAATAATCACTCATAAATATTTTGAAAATTAAAAGTATTGTATTTGATTTTTTAGTTCCAACAATTTGCCACTAAATTTAAATATACAGGGCGAAACATTTATTTCGCATGCTTTTACTTCACTTAGGTTCTGTCCGTTGGTCCGTCTGTCTATCTGTCTCTGTGTCCTTCCCACACTTTTTGACCCACTTGAAGTAAAGGTAAAACGCTTAAATTTGGTAGACGATGACGATGTAATACACATCGCCAAAATTCTTGGCCCCCAATTAATTTGGAACGTAAACAAAAATTATTCTAACAAGTATGTGGTTTCAATTCTAGATTTTATTGGAATGCTTATCACATGTAAGGTTTTTTTATGCATTGAGTACATCTCTAGGAATTAAATTTAAAAAATTGTATCAATAAATTTTTATTGAAAAAAATCAGTCGTCACAAAAGGCGAGAAACAAAGATATGTATAACCAGTATATCCTCCTCTGTTCTCAAGCAAATATTAAAAAATTAAAAAAATTCAAAACTCTAAAAACGTATAGTGAATGGTTTATATTAAAAAAAACTCTTATTCTATTGTATCTAAAAGAGCCATTTTTTTTATAACCAACCTGTGTGAAAAGTGCAAGTGTGAATGCAATATTTGCCCAAATAAATACTTTGAACTGACGTTTAAAAATTTAGTTTTTTTTTTAAATTTTTTTCATAATATTTAGCTAATTATTAATTGTATTAATTGGTAATAATTATAATTATTTATATTTAATAAATAAAAAGTTATTTTCTTGAGTTTAATTAGTAAAAATTGCACAAAGAACTGAAACATCTAAAGTGACAGCAATCAGTTGTTTATAAAATTTACTCCTACTAGGAGAGAAATAGTAGTTTTCTTAACTAGTAAGCGACTTTAGTGCCTAATGCACGAGAATTAAGTTTTTTTGACGACGCGAAGGGAAGTCAAAGAACCATTCAAGTGCACTAAGGGCTTGTCGCAAACGAGTTGCGAATAACATTTTTCGTTCGATCTACAGTCTAGACTCTTTAAAATGTGTATTTTAAAGAATTACCTGTGTTTAATTTTGACATTTCAAATTTTTATAAACGTCAAATGACTTTTGCCAAAATGAAAGCTATGTGTAATCGTTTGGATAAATGCATAGTTGTCATTTCATTCAAATATACACTATGTACTCGTGCGATTGAAAAATATCGTAACGAGAATATATAGTGAACATGCATTTTTCTTTATTTCGTGTACACTAGGTCGTACGAAATAGTATATTCTATAACTAGTATGGAATAGACAATATTCCGCGAGAGCGGAAAGTTTGTCATACGAGCCGGTAGGCGAGTATGACGGTCCCGCGAGCGCGGAATGACTATTCCATACGTGTTGTAGACTATACTTTTTCTTCGACTGCAAATATGAAACACTGTATGGCTTTAAACTGCCGACAAGGTTAAAAACAATGTTTTTTGTGACTAGACATTGTAAATGCAACAAAACACATATTTTTAAATAAAGCAATTAATGTTATTAAATAATTTTATCAAAACAGTACTTAAAAATTATTTTTATTTAATTTTAGCACATATTTACAAATTGTAATGCAAAAACTGAAGGTTATGTCAGATTGTTGTGACAGTTATCAGGTTTAAATATTTAACAATTGATGGAGAAGTTTTAATTTTTTGAACTAAATTGATAAAAAACTGGTCAAATATTAAGAAAAACTAATAAACTTTATGTAATTTTAACGCAAAACTTTAAATTGCCTTAAATTATTCAATATTTCATGGTAAAATATATATATTTTTGCTAATTTTGCTACAGTTTTCTTTACTTTTATAAACAAGAGATTGCACTACATGTGCTCATTCTAACACTTGATACGGAATATTCATACCGTATCTAGAGCTAGAATGGATTCATTCTGTGTTGAAAAGTGTGTGTATTTGCTTACATTCTAAAGCAGTCGTAGAAAAAATTATTATTGCTATAGGCGAAGAAAATTGATTTCACAGTCTAAAAACATGATAAATAATGGTATGTTCTAAAGCTAGTAGTGAAAAAAAATATATTTACTATACTTACAGAAAAAAGTAGAGCACCCTTTAAAAAATATATATTCTTAAAAAATATATAACTTTTAAATGTTATTTTAGTGTTATTTTTAATAACGCAATAACATGTCGTTATATGCATTTATATCTGTTTTGCATAACACGAGGGCAATCATCAAGTTAGCAATTTCACTGTATAATATAACGGCAACTAAAATGTATGAAGGGAATGAATATTCGAAAATAATATGGTACATTAATTTATTAGTGTGATATATCGTCGTAAATAAAAGTTGTAATTCATATAATAAAGTTGTTTTAAATGACAATGTGTTCTCTTGTTGCAGTTCTAATTTAATTTTTAATTTTACATACACGGTGTTTTCAGTCTTTTCTCATAAAATAAATGGAATAATTCTACATCACAAAACATGAAGAGCCAACAAGGAACACAATAAAATTTAATGCTGCAGGGCGATTATTTATTTAAAACTAAACAAACTTTTTAAAAAGTATTCTGGGAACGTTCAAGTATTACGTAAAGCAAAATTTGGTCATTTTTGACCCCCACCCCCACCATGTAACGCGGCGTAACATTTTAGAGATCAAAGAAAAATACACATCAAAAAGTTTAGGGCAAAAATGTGTCAGGCCTCACACTTTTTGCCTCTAGGCACGACTCTGTATATATTCAATAAAATAATTTAACATAAACTAATTGCTCTTATTAGGCCTAGTATACATGCAAAACCTCATCGCTCTAGCTCAAATGGTACCAGAGTTATTAATTAAAAACCTTATTTTTTGTACAATTTTAAAGGGTCAACTCTCTTTACGTTTCCTGACCGATGTTCCTATGCTGGTTTTTCATATTTTGTGGTGTAGAATCAAATGCTTTATGAAAAAATACCGCAAAGGCCGTATTTACTAAGGCAACAACAATTTTTTTGGTAACTACAACCAAAAATCTGGTAAGACAGCACCACTTATTATGCTTACCAGAAAAAAAAAACTTAGATTTTAAGCATCTGGTAAGCATATTAATTTGTGTTGTTGCCCTTACCAGATTTCTGGTTAAATCCGTATTTAATTATTGATCTGGTTGTGCCATACAGAATATGGAAGGGAAAAAATATGAAAAGTCCAAACCAGATTCCTGTATTACATTACATTACATTACATTTTTGTTTAACCTCGTACTATTCTACTTAATTAAACATCCCCTAAGTCCAGGACTTGTGTGGGCTAGTAGTACAGGGAACCACCGGCTTTAATTGACTTTCGAACCAATTTATAGGGAGTGTTCACTTCACTTACGCCTTCGCCAAATTTCAATTATTAATTAACTGAAAAAGGCAAATCGGCGCCGCTGAGAATCGAACTCACGCTATTTGGGTAGTAAACTCATCAAGTACGACTCGGTAGTCCACTACACCAATCCTCCCAACTAATTTTCTGGTTATGCCTATTAGGGAACGTTATAGTATTACGTAACGCTCCTAGGGGGGGGGGGTCATTTTGGAGTGTTACGCCCATGATAATGGTATAGGAAAATAGCGTAGCGTTAGTTGGGGTCCTAAATGATCAAAATTTGCGTTACGTAATACTTGAACGTTCCCTTAACTCAAAATTAATAGTTGTATATGGTTGAGGAAACTAGGTGATATATCCGAAGATGATATTTTCAAAAACCTGAATTTAATTAAAACAAATGCTTATGGTTTAGATAATATTAATGCTAAAATGCTAAAATTAGTTATGCCATTTTGTATTCCGGTAGTCAAAAATTTATTTAATAAGTCTATAAGTAATGGAATTATACCAGAAGTTTGGAAAATTTCTGCTGTAAAACCTTTACCCAAGATAAATAAACCAAAAGAATTTAAAGACCTGCGTCCTATTAGCATTACATCAATATTTTTAAAAGTTATAGAAAAAATTATAGCAATTCGACTAAAACAATATTTGGAATCTCATAAAATTTTGCCAAAAATGCAATCGGGGTTTAGATCTGGATATAGTACTAGTACTGCCCTACAAAAGGTTTTGAATGATATTGCATTAAATATGGATCAGACTATGATAACATTTCTAGTTCTACTAGACCAATCCAAAGCATTTGATTTGGTTGATTTTGATTTGCTTCTAGCCAAACTTTTCTATATAAATGTTCGAGATAATGAACTAAAATGGTTCGAAGATTACTTAAAACTAAGGTCGCAAGTAGTTAAAATTAACGACAAAGAGTCATTAATTCTGTTTACTAAGAGTGGCGTGCCGCAAGGCGGCATTCTCTCTCCGATACTTTTTTGTATTTATCTTATAGATTTGCCTAATGTTTTTATTGTCTGCGTAATACATATGTATGCGGACGATATACAAATATACATCTCCTGTAAGATAAATAAAATTAAAGAAACAATTGATACGCTAAACAGTGAACTCGATAAATTTTATGTTTGGTGTACAAAAAATGGTTTACGGATTAATCCAAGTAAGTCTGTGGCGATGTGTATCGGAACAAGACCTCTGCTTAAAAAAATCAATTTGAATGAAATTAATATTGTTATAAATGGTTCCATTATCCAATTTGTTAATAATGCTAAAAATCTAGGTCTTTTTGTCGACTCTTACTTAAGTTTTGATTATCATGTTATGCATATATATAGAAAATGTTTTTGTGTATTAAAGTCTTTATATCAATTTAAATTTCTGTTGCCCGAGGAACTTAAACTAAAACTTATTAAATCTCTTGTTTATCCACATATAGAATATTGTTGTTCAGTATTCTATAACTTCTTAACTGTAGAGAAAAAAAATAAACTACAAAAAATTCAAAATGCTTGTTTTCGGTTTGTCTGTAATGTCCCCTTTGGGGAGCACGTTTCGCCCTTTATCAATAATCACAATGAACTAAGAATAGAAAATCGTATAAAAATGTTATTTGCTCAAAATGTTTTTAATATTTCAAAATCTAAAACCCCTGACTACCTGTTTAATCTGCTTAATTTACGTTCCGAATTACACGACAGAAATTTAAGAACTGATAGCTATAATTTACCAAGATATAGACTGAGTAAATTTAAAGGTTGTTTTGAGTATAGGGCTCCTTCTTCTTTAAATGAGTTTTTTGAGTATTTAAATAGTTCTTCCTATATATTTAGAAGAACAATTAAAGACATAACTTTAAATTTACAAAAGTCTGATTATAATTCATAGTTTTATATACTTTTCTTATATTTGTTTAAATTTGTTAGATTTAAACTTCTTTGTTTTGTTACATGTATTTGAAATTTTTAGGGGGAGCTGAAAATCAACATTGTTGAGCTCCTTCCATTTGTATATACGTATGCAATAAAGATACTTACTTACTTACTTACTTACTTACTTACTTACTTACTTACTACGCTAGAAAGCAGTAACTCCATTTGTCGCCTAGCGACGTTTTGACGTCAACTCCGATGTAATATTTTGAAAACGTAGCAAATGGAGTTACTGCTTTCTAGCGTAGTAGGGTAGTATACTAGTTTTTCGGTTTAAATTTTTATTTTACGGTTTTAATATGATACGGGCTTCTTTCGTATAACACATTTTTCGTCTACCTTGTAATCAATTAGTAATAATTACTTCCCGTATATCCAATTTAACTTAAATTATTAATACTGTGCATTTTAAGAGAACTATATCACTAAAATCTACCCCAGGTGAACTACAAAGGATGCATTAATGAACAAGAGAGCAATGCGGGTCCAGCTCACATCCCGGTGTACATATATTACGGTGGGGACCGTCACAAAAGTCACCCCGCTAAAATATATGGGGTAAATCCATTTTAGTTTGGCACGTAAGCCTTTTTATAAAACGTAGAAGAAAAGAGGAAAAATCATCTAGTTGCCACAACCAGAAAAAGAGTAAGATATGGCACAACTGTTTTTCTGCTTAGTGAACTAGAATTCTGTATGTCACATAGGTACAGTCCAACGAACTAATAACTCTTCTTTCTAGAATACGCATACAGTTAAAATAAAGTATCGCCAACATCTCGGTTTGGTTGTAAACAAATAGTAGGTATATTCAGGCCTGAACAATAACAATTACCAGTAACTGGTATTGTTGTCTCTGTTAGAACAAAGATGTGCGAGTAAGACAGACGAATGTTTATGTTGCCGACGTTTTTATCAGTTTTAACGAATGAAATGCCTATTCTAGAGAGAAGAGTTATTAGTTCGTTGGTACAGTCACATACAGTATGTGGCAACTAAATAGTTGTTACCTTAACTACTAAACACGTTGAAGGACAGTGACGTCGCACAGAAACTTGAACACAACGCTTTTGAAAAAAATTTTTTTTTTAATAATGTTTCGTTTTTCAAAAGAGATCTTTTTAAAAAAATGTATTTTTTTGTTATTTTTTTTGAAAATTATTTTTTTTAAGTATTTGGAAAATGCAATATACTAATTACTGTGAATAATATGTAATGGCTTGTTTAATATCATTTTATCGCATTCCCAAAGATAGTTAATTGATTGAAGTACTTTTTAGAGTTTCAGTCGGTAACGTCGCGATGCGTCGTATTTCCGAGTGTAATTTTTTGCCGCATTCTTTCGACTGTCTTAGATCCGTAAGCCAAACTTTACTCTGGAATACCCCCATTTGCCTTTTATCTAAAAAGTCACCCCGCAAAATCCCAACAATACACACCATATATGCAGGATAAAAATGACCTTGTTTTTCGTGCGTATACGTGGGATGACTCAGTATTCTTTTGTCATTGACTTTTAAAGAACCATTCATTGATTTTGCACGAAACATTTGGTTGCATACAAGGGACTGCTTAGTACACCATTAAATAGATATAAAGAAGGATATCGTTTGGACTTTAAAGGTTAGGTTTGGGCTTAATGAGAATAATATGGTTTTTCTTTTAAGTGAAAAATGATGAAAAACTATTTAATAAGTTTATTTGTTATTTTTAACAATTTTTGTGTTATCGTAAACGTGACAACAATGCTAAATGACTCTATCTTATCTTAAAAAAAGTTAGGTTTTTTTATTTATCTGAACATCAACATATCATTTGGTATGTATAATAAAAACACTATACAAGATTAATTAAATGTATGTATTTAACACTACAGCTTAAAATTCTCTTGAAATTTTTCATGGAAATAAATTTAACACGTTGAAAGCCGTAAATTACTAGTCTGGGGTCACACTGTCCCATGGGACTGCAGGCTTTAGGTTACTATACTATAACGTTGGAGCTGCTCGATTGCTTTACAATATTATTGGTATAAATATATACCTCAAAAACAACTCGATAATCTTACTGAAAAACTAGTTTGATATATCCAATAGACATTGTGTAATACACAATGTGTCTTTTACATCATGTTAAATCCGTAAAAATTAACAACAAAACAAGAAAATATTTTAATTTTAGAGTCAAACTCAGTCAACAGTGTTCACTCAACACAGAAGAAGTTATTTTTATTTTGACATGACATCACACTGACACGATTCATCGTTAGGTGCAATGTTGCCAAATCGTGCATTGACATATGTCAAAATTCGTAATTAAAATAATTAATTAAAGTATGTTCCGGGATGTAAAAAGGGCTGATATTTATTTATTTATGTATCTATAACCATGTAGTCTTATTATAGCGGGTGATTTAGCCCAAAATACAATACTCTCCTTTGTTTGACAAATTTGCAAAGGTTTGCGTTACGTATTCAAAGTATGGCCCCTATGCACGGAAAGAAATTAGTGGGCTCTGCGCTATACATTATAAGATATTTGGTAACAGTGGCAAATTATAGTGATTTAAGCTATAGATTATAAGGGACACAATAACTAATAATGTTAAAAATAAATTGGAAACGATTATATATATTACAGACACGATTATATTTATTACAGGCACTATTATAAATTTACAGAAATTTTATTATATTATAAAAATTATTAGCACGGACAATAATTAAATCTATTTAAGCTATAAATGCCATACTATTTGTTATATTTTATTATTCACTAAACAATTAAAGTATTTCATATAAATTTTTACACTGACTGCCATAATTGTAAGAGAAAGCCTTGTATTTATATAATAAGCGATTATAATTTGCTTGGTATGTGTGTTATAGCGTTCCTAGCTATAATTTTTTTTTCCGTGTGTATACAAATTTTAATGTAGGTATCATAATATTATTCACTCAGAATAAATAGGCTTTAATTTATTTAATAAAAATTAAATTAACCTTTAAGTTCACCTAAAGGTAGGATGTAGGTAATTTACTCAATTAGTACACTTAGTGCCCGCATATAGTAGGTAGGTAGATAGTGCTTAATTTAACGGTTCAATTTTTAAATATGTAGTTATACCTATCCAAAGAATGTTTAGGTAACATTTTTCTTTAGAAAAAAAAATGGCAAAAAGTATAACTCAAAAAGTTGGTTTTTGCAAAAAAAAAACACCAAAACAACCAAAAACCAAAGATTTAATATATCTGCACAATTTGGCAACAGCGCGAAAGACCGAGTTGCATTTGTGACGTAGACGCTAGTCAGATTTTTTATCTAGTAGTAGTAGAAGTAGTAGTTGGTTTTTGTCCACAGATCTCTGTGAAACTCAGCAGAGCTGGGTAATTTTTTTAGAAGTGTATTAGATATTAATTGGTAAAATTAGCCATTAACTGGTAAGAAAATCAGTAGCCGATCTGTCTGTTGGGAAAATTTATGACTACGGTAACTCGAAAAGGCTTTGAGCTAAAGGCAAATTATTATGCAAAGTTCTAAGATGGGATCTAAGGGTAGAAAAACATTTTTTTGATTGTTTTTTGTTTAAAAAAAATAAATTCAGAAAAAAACTTAAGGGAACGTTCAAGTATTACGTAACGCAAATTTTGATCATTTTGTCTAGGATATTTTTTGACGATTTTGGAAAATTCGAAACTCACGTATATTATTCTAGCGCAGGCGCTGTAAATAGTATAACAAAATAACATTTTTTTTCTGTTTTACTGTTTTGAAAAATAAATATTTTTTGAAAAAAAAATTAGAAGCTTTAAATTTTTAAATATAGGGCAAAGTATTATTTTGTTATCAGCAGTATTTTCATTCGAATAGTTGTCAACATTTACCTACACCCCCCCCCCCCCCCCCACACACATAAAAAGCCTTTACTACGGCTCTGCGATAAGTTATTAATTCAATTAATATTTTATGGCAGTGATTTAAACTAAACACTAGACAAAACCGTTACCTAAAGGTATAGGGGAGGACAACTTTTTTACAATAGTAATACTTTGTAGTGGGTGCCTATAATGTCATTGCCCTCCTAAATTTTTAACAATGGCTGTAATAAATTATGAATTATTATCATTTTTTATGGGAGAAAATAAACGACACACGTTTCGATCCTAGTGACTTGATAAATTCAGACTAAGGGCATATCCACAGGCTCACGTAAGAACGTAATACATAAGAATGCGATGCCCTCATTGGCTTGATGTGCCGCCATGTATCTTATAAGTCAATCACGGCATCGCATTCTTATGTTGTATGTTCTATGTAAGCTTCTGGATAGGCCTTAGGTTATTTTTCTAATTATGTCAGCAAAAAAAAAATACTACTGCCTACAACAGATTTTTTCCCTATAGGGAATATAAAGATAAATAAATAACATACAAAACATACTATTCAGCTAAGTACAGGGGTGACGCGAGAGATTTGTGGGGGGCAGGTAAAAAGTTTCCCAACTATACGGGAAATTCAATAAAACCTGCAGTGAATCAGCTGCGAATGTGTGGTTGAAGCTTCGCAAATGTGGACCCTTATACGAAAGTAGCAGAGGTATAAGTCACTGCAGGTTTTATTGTTTTGTTTTAGTGTTAAAAAGTCTATTTTACATTTTATTGGTTTATCTGTATCTGCGGTTGACTTGCTAACTGATTATTTAACTAATAGATTTCAAGCAGTGTTTTATGATAATTTAATATCAGGTTTTTTACGTATGCTCACAGGAGTTCCACAGGGTTCCATTTTGGGCCCTATTCTTTTTATTATATATATTGTATGTTTTGCTTTAGTTTGTTTATCTTGCGTGGACCACTTTTATGCTGATGATACCCAGTTATCCTTGTCCTTTAAACTTGATGAGGCGCCACAGGCAGTTGCAGCTCTTAATTTTGATCTAAAAAATATTCATGAACTCTCTGTTAAACATTGCTTGAATTTAAATGCTAGTAAGTCAACCGTTGTTTTATTTGGTCGAAAAAATGATAGACAACGATTTTTAAATATGGACCTTGCTGTTGAACTAAATAACTCAGTAATAACCTATACAGATAATGCTAAGAACCTTGGATTGACCGTGGATACGGACTTTAGATTCACTCAACATGTCTCTAGATGTTTACAAAAAGCTTACTCAAATTTAAGAATTATTTACCAAAATAGATACTATTTGAATAAAAGCACTAAAACTATGTTGTGTGAATCTCTTGTCCTGTCTCAGATGAATTACTGCGATGTTGTTTATGGTCCCTGTCTCACCAGAACGGATACGGTTCGTATACAGAAACTACAAAACTCCTGTTTGAGGTTAATATATGGTATTAGAAAATATGATCATATAAGTCACACATTTGTCCAAGCAAATTGGCTAAATATGGAAAACCGTAGGTATCTACATTCTGCGTGCCTGTTTTTTAAGATAATATCTAACCAATCACCACCATATCTTTACCAAAAAATCCGTTATAGATCTGATGTTCACAATATAAATATACGTTTTCAGAGCACCCTTACTGTCTCTAAACGGTCATTCTCATACAACATTGCCACGTTCTTTAATGACTTATCTGCTAATTTAAGACATACTAAATCTTTACTTGCTTTTAAAAAACAATTATTTCAGCTAACATTTCAAAAACAATTGCAGTCTCTATCTACCTGATATACGTTTTTATCCTTATTTTTTGATAAACTTATTCTGAACCCAATTTATTTTTTATGTATTTATTTCTATTTATTTATATTTTATAAATGTTCATATATTTTTTTTTTATATTTAATATTGTTTTCTATGTCATTATTCTCTCCCTGGGTTAGGTGGAAGAATAGGCGGCTGGTAGCTCTTTTTGTTGTGCCTGAGAAGCTCAGCAAGAAATCTATCGGCCGAACTAAACCTCGCCCAATAGTTAAAATAATCTTGTAACTTTTGTACTTATTTTAATAAAGACCTTTATTATTATTATTATTATTATTGAATTTCCGCTTTTTTTTATAAATATTAAGGAATTTTCCAACTTTTTACCCTGCAGGTAAAAAGTTTTACCCCTGACTAAAAAAAAAGTGCTCGCCTCTGCGAAGTTCCCAACTGTACCGCTCCAATTTTCCCAGCTAAGAAATTTACTGACCAAAATATAAAAAAAAGGTCTTTGCTTCTACCAATTTCCCAACTCTGCCAATCAATTTCCCCAACTATTCTATCTGTTTCCCAACCCTACTACTCAACTTTCCCAGCTGGACAGTAGATTTTCTCAAATCGAGCTTGGAGGGGGGGGGGCGCATCGCGTCATCCCTGATTAAATAATTTTCATTTATAATATTGTATAAAGTCCCAGAACGAATTTAAAATTACAGAAAAAAATATTTTTTTTTAATTTGTTTCTTTTTTGAAAAAATAATTTTTCGAGAAAAAAGTAAATTATTTTTCAACTTTTTCTATGAACTATAGGGAAAAGTATTATTTACTTGGTAGCGGTTATTTGCAACTCCACAATAGTGTAATATTCAAAGCTTGAAGCGAATGAAAGCGCCACGAATGTGCCTGCTCGTAGCATACAGTACACCTAGCGCCATCCTTTGATAGAAACTGTGAATTACGTTTTCCTTCTATACTCTGTTATGGGCATATTATAAAGAAAAAAGTTGAGATATTTTACATCATATATATACATGTATACATTTTATGTATATGTATATTTTATATTTTTTAGTATGATATTTTACATCGGTTATATTTTATATTATGAACCCTAGGCTTAATTAAGCTTTGTTAACTTTGACATAAAAATTACACTAAACCACAAAAAATAATCATTTAAACAAGGTACATTTTTTCAAATAAACTTAGATGTGATGAAGCCTAAAATGATTTCACTATCCTCGTATATTACGAGTAAAAATTAACAACGTGTACCGGCTCAAAATTAATTTTATTTTAATAAATACACAGACCTACAGAAAAAAAACGTCAATTACTTTAAGTAAGAGTCTTACCCATTTTTTTGGGCGCTGAAAAGTAAACGGTTTATGTCAGATTTGGCTGAAATTTAGAAATATTATAGTTATTGACTTTTTGATTAATAGTGTCCCCCGGCCAGTGGCGGACTGGCCATAAGGCAAGGTCGGCTAAATCCGACAGGGCCCTGTCCCTAAACGGGCCCTCACACGGCCATTTATTCTGTTTTGGCTATTCCGGGCACTAGATTTTTCTATTTTTCTTGGTTTTGCTTTCCCATTTTGAAATTTTCAAAAATCTTGTAAGCACGATACCGTAAGAAAGATTTAAGCTAGAGACTTAAATTTTGCATACAGGTATGTTACCAAAAGTTCTCGTTCGGGATTGTTTTTGGTGAACATTAGGGTGCGAGAAGGGGGGGGAAATGGGGAAAATACATTTTTTTACAAAAATTTTAATTGCTATATAGTGGTTTTTAAGGTTGCTGAACTTGTATCTAATAATAAAAAATTTCTAACCCCACCCCCGCAGGGGTGAGGGGTAAATATTTTTAAATATTTTCAATATTTTCGTCAAAATTGGTATATAGGGGTTTTTGGGGTCGACGAATATGAATCTGATAATAATTTTTTTCTGATTTCACCCCCTGAGGGAGGGGGGGTAGTTTTCGTAAAAACTGGTATTATGTACTTTTTGAGGTTGCTGAAAATGAATCTGATAATAAAAAAAATTCTAAATCCACCCCCTGGTGGGTGGGGGTAGTTTTCGTGAAAATTGGTATATTGGGGTTTTTGAGGTTGTTGAAAGTGAATCTGAAAATAAAAAAAATCTAACTCCACCCCTAAAGGGGCGGGGGTAGTTTTTGTGAAAATTGGTATATTTTTAAGGTTGCTAAAAGTGAATCTAATAATAAAACATCCATTTTATGCTCGGAGGTGAAAAATGGGAAATTTCTTTTACTGGGTCATCGAGCTTTTTATGTCAAATTCTTTTTCAGCGACCAAAAAATATAGTCTGGTTAATAGTAATGGACATTTTTTTAATTTTTGTGGGCCTGTGCACTTTTAGTTCAGTGTATTGCATGAATTTTTCTCAATGAATATAATCAGGTATAGTTGAACCAAGAAATTGGTCCGAATGGACGACAGATGGTGTGAATAGTGAAATGAGTGAAACACCTCCTGGCCGTGCCAGAATGGGGCCACAGGTCTTCGTAACGACCTAAGGGGGTGCGTAGGTACATCCACCCTACACAATGGCCAGTTTTTGTATTGTGTTTTCAGCTATACAACATTTGGCGAACATTTGCTGTAATTGTAAGATATTTTCTGATATTAAATCGTACACGGTAGAATTTCGTAAGATATACCCGGTGTTTGCAGTCTTATGGTATATATTAAAAGGCATGATCCTACATCACAAAACCAAACCAAACGAACCCTACATCTTGCAGGAAAGGGTAAGTTGACGAAGAATTAAAAAAATAGCTTAAAACTTGTTAGGATAATGAAGGGTATTTTAATTTTCACAAAAATCACAAATCTTTATTTTGGCTTCTTTTGAACTCAGTTTATTGCAGTAAGCATGAGCCCATAATTTGCAGCTAAGGGCTTGATGTATCTTGTAAGCCAATCATCGCATCGCATTCTTATGTTGTTTTCTTCTTATGCAAGCTTCGGGATAGGCCTTAAAGCATTAAAACCATACCTCATTATCTTTACCAATATCCCCGCATATTCATTCAAAACGTCTATATCGATATTTTGTATGTATATTTTAGTATCGTCATCTTACCCGCATTTGGTATTCGTCATCTTATCCGAATAAACTGATATTTATTAAATAATAATAATTATTGTTCAAAAATCCTAATTTGAAAGTTAATTTTAATTTAAGTTATTTAAAATATAATAATTTTAACAATGTACTACCGGAAAATATAAAAAACGTTAAACATAAAATACAGTTTAAAAATTTATGCAAAAATTATATCTTACAGTTACCAAGAGACACCGTTATTAAACAAATTGATCTAAAAAATACATAAAAAATATTATTTATTCAAAAAAATACTATTTTAACCCAGTTATTTATTTATTTATTTATTTTTACTCGTTATAGTAGTTTCAATCATAAACTTAATGTAATTGTGTCAATGTTATTTATTTAATTATTTATGTATTTATATAGTTATTTACTTAGTTGTTTGTATATTTGTGTTGTAACGTGTTTTTGGTTTAGCATTGTATCGAAAATTATCAATACTTACCTTTATACCTTTTTATCAATTATATATTTATTAATTACATATTTATTTAATTATATATTATAACTTACCTCGTATTCTTATAAATTTTGAAAATATTGATTTTTAGTTTTAGAAAATATTTTAAAGGCACGCTCAAATGTTTTATTACATTTCTGTGTTTTTAGCATATTTATTTGCAAATGATTACCATGTATATATTATGTAAGTCCTTTCTATGCAATAAATATTATTATTATTATTATTATTATTATTATATATAGATTTCTGACCAATACTCACCCATAAAATTTTATTCACTAAAGTTGGTACACTTAAAATGACATCATTTAAACGAAAATGGCTTCTACGTCGACCAACTTCGTTTGGGAAGGAATAACACTAGCGCTCTTATTTGGCGTTCTAGTCAGACTGCAAATGTTGTTCCATCTGCTGACGTTGGCTTGTTACAGACGATTCGTCAACTTACCCAGTTCGTCATATTAGAACCCCTTTCCCTATACTAAAAAAAATATAGTTTTTTACCATTATTTAGAATAGTATATTAAAGTACTAGTTTCATAACATACGTTTTTAGTGCACGAGTACAAGTTTAGAAAACGAGCCGCTTGCGGCGAGTTTTCTAAAGTACTAGTGTGTGTTATGAAACGAGTGCTTTATACAATTTTTTCTATTTTGCTCTAAAATTTAAAAAAACTTACATTTAAATTGATGATTGATTTAGGGATTTTTGTTTTAGATTGGCATTACAGTTTACACCATGTTAAAAATTCTAAGAACAAATGATATTTATATATATTTTATAGTCATCTCTTCTCTTTTTTACTGCAATTAACCAAGCCACAATTTTAACATGGTAAAAATAACCTAAACACAAAATTTTGTAGAAAATTCAACTTTAAAGCGACATTGACATTTGCACGGAAAACGTCAAGCGATAGGCCAGGTCTGTTGCCAACCCAAAAGAACAAAAAGTACAGACCTCTTATGGGCCTATAAGAACACGCAAAATGCGTGTGATTATGAGCGTATAAGAGTCGCAAAATAGAAAAAATACCTTACAATTCTCTGTTGTGTAAAGATGCAAGATGTTACTATTTTAATAAAAATGCGATGTTAAGGTACTTCTCTTTTACAATATTAGTTCAGGTTAATTGTCTTCTCTTTGTCAAAATTTCATCGCACGAATATCTGCTTGAAACATATTGGACGCAGATTTTATTTTTCCAAAGTTTGTAAATACACAGATAAAAATTATATCCTAATCTAAATATAATTTCGTCGGCTTACACGTAAAGAGCAGTAAGTCCAAAAACATGGTTTTGAGATATTGACAAATTTAACTTTCATTGTTGTTTTTTAATTTTTGTAATAATTGTTTTTGGAAAAAAACTACCGCAAATTGCAATGACATGTTTCGACATAATAATGTCTCATTTGCAGTTAAATAAAGAAAAATTGAAGTAGTTTAATTCAACTAAATTTGAAAAAAGACATGGACTTAGTGCCTTTTACTTGTAGGTCCACGACGTCGGCTTACAAGTAAAGAGCACTAAGTCAATAAAATAATATAAAAAACAACTATTTAAAATTAAACCCTTCTATTAATTAAACGTAATGTATAACTATAAAGTAGAAAACAAGATATATAAATTTTCAAAAACTAGATTTTTAAAAGAAGGGTTTGGACTTTTTGATTGTTTAAAGAACGTTTTCAAAATTAATAATAATAATTAATTAGTATTATTTATATGAAACTGCTTACTATGCCAGAACTAAAACAGTTTTCAGAGGCCATCGGCTATGCCGGCAAAGAAGCATCTCCTAAAGTCAATAATTATAATAAATCATTAATGATAAAACACTTCACGGCGGAACACCCTTCAAAAATGCACCGAGACTTTGAACTTAGTGTGAAGGCTTCAAATTTAGTTTTGAAATATTATCTGATAATAAAAAAACCAATGCATATGAAAATTAAATTATTACCTACACATCGAAAGTACACGTAAAAAGCATTGTCGTTTTACAGGTAAAGATCTGTTTCTCTGTTCTGTCTCTATTCCATCAACTTTAACATAGCAAAATTTGAATGCGTTTGTAAGTACAATAAATAACGCGATATTGTATCATATAAATGATTCAAGCAATCATATTTTTATAAATTAACTCTTTTTAGAAAGTCGCTTAGTGCAGAAATATTTGAAATAATTTACAAGTAAAACGCTCTAAGTGCACTAAGGGACTTTTGCCAGATAAAATTTTAATCAAAATCAAATTGGTGCGTTTTGTAGAGTGGGCAACTCCCTTGGCAGTCCACCTAAAGGTAGTTCGGTTTACCCATACATATATCATCAAAAATTAACTTCAGTGCCATTAAAATCCCATTTTTGCAAAAAAGTGACTTAGTGCCTTTTACTTGTAAGCCGACGATTTAATCCAAGCGAATGTTAACTTTATATACAGGATTTCCAGTAAATGATGATTTTAAGGGGTGATTCTACATAGGAAAATATGAAAAAAGTTCCCATAAATATGTCTAAAAATGATTCGTAAGGGAGCTAAGCCCTTTTGAAAGTGGCTAAAAAATTCTGTTTTTATTTAATAACTCAGGAACGCTTTGAGGTACAGCAACGAGGTTTTAAATGTAAACTAAGCTTAATAAGGCCCATCTTCGTATGTTATCTTCATGTACTTATTTTAAACAATAAGTACTAATATGTTTAAAACTAAAATTTCAATGATGCAGGGTTTTTCTATATCAAAAAGTAAAAAAAAAGTTTCTATACATGTAAGTAATAGTGAATAATAATAAGTAATTATATTATATTACTAGAAATGTGTACCTATAACTTATAGGTATAGGCTATGAGAAACATTAATTGGACAGATTAGAAACTAATTATTAGGTAGGTTTTTACAAATATTGATAAAATTAAATAATAAACATACAGGGTGATCAATAACTAACATGCCAAAATTAAAGAGGTGATTCTGCATCCAAAAATATAAAAAAAGCTCCTATAAAGGTTGGTCCGCAAATGAGCCGTAAGGGAGTTACGGCCCTTTAAAATTGTAATAAAAATAAGGTTTTTAATTAATAACTCTGATACCCCTTAAGCTAGAGCGACGAGCTTTTTTATGTATACTAGTATTAATAAGGGCAATAAGTTTATGTTAATTTATTTTTTTGAGTTAATCCAGAAGCGTCCCTGGACGGAAAAATATATTAGGCTTAACACATTTTTGCCCCAAACTTTTATATGTGACTTTTTTTGGACTTTTTGTAAAAAATACATAAAAAATGTCATATAGTGTTTCAAAAAAAAATGTAATTAAGAGGAAGTAACATTTTGTGACACCAAAAACTTTTTAAAAGGCTATTTTTCCTTTAATATTAAATTTAGGTGTTTTGATTAATGCTTTTTTGCTTAGTTTTAAATGAAGAATCACCCTGCAGCATTAAAGTTTTATTGATGCTTTTTTTTTGTTCCCGATTCAATATGTCATCTTCGAAGGACCGTAGCTCCGTAGCCCATTTCCGGACCAACCTTTATAGAAACTTTTTTTCATATTTTTGTCTGTAGAATCACCTCTTAAATTTTGGCATGGCAGTTACTGATCACCATGTATATCTGTAGAATTTCCATTATGGAAAATATTTAAGATATAATTATTTATTAATTTAACTTGTACTCAAGTTAAATACAATTATTGTATTTACAATTTTATGTAAGTAAATATTAAATGGATTACATGATGAATATTGGTACCTACTTACACCGAGGTCGCGGGTTCGAATCCCGCCTAGGGCATGGATGTGTAGTGGTGTCTTTAAAATTGCTAATATTTACTGCTTTAAAAACTACATATAAATAGGCTATAACCGATACGGTTGAACTTTTTTTGATTTCAAGATAAAAAGTCCCACCCTTTCTCAAAACTCAAAAAAAAAGTTCAAGACTAAAAAAAAAGGTCCCACCCTAGAAAAAATATGCAACTTTTATATTTTTAATCCATGAAATATGCAACTTTTATGTTTTTAATCTATGAAATAAATAATTTTACACCGATGAACACTTTATTGTATCAATGCTTAAAATTCCTTGCCTTAATGCATAAATTCATTATAACAAAGATTTTTTTTATTAAAAGAGACAGAGGGTGTTTTGAGGGCGCTCCTGCTAAAAGGTTAAGAATCTTAAGATAATATTTTCATCTGGATACGGTACAAATCTTTTAATTTTCCTTCAGAATTTCTGAGAATGGACGTAACTTCGGCTAGTTATCAATTAATGAAATTCCTCGGTGGAAATTTAATAAAGAAAACGAAAATTAAATTCAATTATGATAAGAAAATAATTTCACGAAAATAAATAAAGCGCATATTTCTATCGAAAAGTAAATCTAATCTAAATAGCATAACAGGCAAAAATCTCAAAGGATCTTAAGCTTATTAAACAATCCTTAAGGATTACACTGTTGAACGGCCAAAATGGAGAATGAATATAATTTGTCGATTTTGATTCATTCAAGAATGCTTAATCCAAGCACGGCTCTTAAATTTTAAATTGTACAGTTCCAAAGAACTTTTACCTCAAGAAGTAATTTCAGACCAATGTTTATGAAGGTGTCATCTTTTTGTCTGTTTATTTACTAACAGAAACGCGATACAACTTTGTGGTGAAAATTTAGATGTCGCTAGTCGACTTTCAGGCTACCTAGTAGCGATGTTGCGTAGTTTCCACTTTATCATAAATTCAAATCATTATACTTAAATTAAAAATGTAAAAAACTTTATTGTGTATACTATAATTATGTTTAATAATATAGTATATTTAAAATTATTAAAATTAAGCTACTAGTTCATATAAAACTCATACAGAACTAATGTTTCTCAAAATTTACAATAAAATATCAGTCATTTTACGACATTAGACTGTAAGTTTACACATTCTTTCTCTCTCTTTACGCGTACTAAGTGTAAACAATAGTCACTCCCCACCAGCCCCTCACCGTAGTTGGTTCACGCTTCAAACAAAGCATACGGTCGATTTCATCATGTTCCTTCTTGAGGTAAAAGTTCTTTGTACAGTTCAAATTGAATACAATACCTACAAAGTATACTTAACAAAAAAATTGCTGCTAACTAAAGAGGGGAACGGGCAGGAGTTTCCCTGGGTCTGGAGTGTTCAAGGTAGCCCGAATATAATGACAAACTATTACTAGAAGGGTTAGAAGGCTCGGGGGTAGAAAATCCAGGACCAGACCGGAATTTTTCTTAACGGCCCTGATAAAATGTAAAATAATTGTAAAGAAAAAAAAATATTTTGCCTAATATCTTATCGAGTATCTTATTCATTTCTTCTTCCTTCCTTGTGGCCTTTTCTATCACTATTATCAGTTATTATGTAAGTTTTTTTTGTTACAAAAGTTTTTTTTATAACAGCGTTCAAATCACGTTATCATAAAATTGACTTTTTCTACGACTGCTTTAGAATGTAAGCAAATACACACACTTTTCAAACACAGAATGAATCCATTCTAGCTCTAGATACGGTATGAATATTCCGTATCAAGTTTATTAGTTTTTCTTAATATTTGACCAGTTTTTTATCAATTTAGTTCAAAAAATTAAAAAACGCTCCATCTATTGTTAAATATTTAAACCTGATATATGTCACAACAATCTGACATAACCTTCAATTTTTGCATTATAATTTGTAAATATGTGCTAAAATTAAATATTTTTTTTTTAAGTACTGATTTGATAAAATTATTAAATAACATTAATTTCTTTATTTAAAAATATGTGTTTTGTTGCATTTACAATGTCGAGTCACAAAAAACATTGTTTTTAACCTTGTCCACAGTTTAAAGCCATACAGTGTTTCATATTTGCATTCGAAGAAAAAGTATAGTCTACAACATGTATGGAATAGTCATTCCGCACTCGTGGGACCGTCATACTCGCCTGCCGGCTCGTATGACAAACTTTCCGCTCGCTCGGGATATTGTCTATTCCATACTAGTTATAGAATATACTATTCTGCATATTCATAAATCTCAAAAAAACTGCTTTTTTGAACAGACTTTAGGTGTACTGTAACAGGCATCTAAGGTCTGTCGACCAGAACAAAATGTAAAGGAGGTACGCGGCCGGCAAACGCAATCTCCTCTCATCTCGCAAAACCTGATTCAAATCTCAATCGCACCGCACGCGTCAATTTGATATCGGCATCAGAGATTTGGGGGCGGTGTATGAACGACGCTGGCCACCAAAGAGGTAGAGAAGTGGCCGCGCGCGCAGTGGAGGGGGAAGCGATGTCTCCGCGAGGGAGGGATGCCCGAAAACAACACAGTACAGCGTAGCGTCGCTAACGCGTTGCTCGTCAGTCGGCCATGGTGGCAAACGGAGCGATGTTTGGGTGTTACGATAGTTATTATTCCTATAAACTTTGGAGTCTGGCCAACGTATTTAACACCTGTCAACGTGAGTAAAACGTTCCACTATATTTTCATTGTGTTAGTGTTGTTTTTGTTCACCGGAAGATTTACCACACGTGCTTGAGTTATTTACCTCAAAATTTGTTGATTGTGTCTTTTGATTTCTCGCGGAGGTTAATACAAGAGGTCGACAATAACCATTAGGGTATATTATATTGTCTTGTGTTTTTATTTTTAAATAAATTGGATGGCAGCCTATACGCTAAAAAACCTACCAGGTATTATTTATCATTTTAAAACTATTAACTTTAAATTTCCTTCCAAGTTTTCCTAGTTTTTAGCTTTTAATAATTTAACTTCTACTAATTATCTTAATTTTATATAAAAGAACTTTTATCCAGTCAAAACTAACTACAAAAAACCCTTGTAGGAAATTTAAAAATCAAGTAATTAATTTAAGTTATATTTTGGTCATTAAATTATTGAATTTTTTGATAAGGTTAAAAGTGCAAGAGTCCGTCATTACTTAATTAATTATAAACAATTTTGTTCAAATTACCTACAAATATAATAATAATTTTAGAATAATCTACCAGTGTAGGTTCAACACCTGTCAACGCGAGTAAAAGGTTCCACTATATTCTCATTGTGTTAGTGTTTTTATTTCACCGGAAGATTTACCACACGTGCTTGAGTTATTTACCTCGAAATTTGTTGATTGTGTCTTTTTGATTTCTCGTGGATGTTAATGCAAGAGGTCGACAATAACCAATAGGGTTATATTCTATCGTGTTTTTATTTTAAAATAATTTGGATGCCAGCCTATAAGCTAAAAAACCTACCAGATATTATTTATCATTTTTTAACTATTAGATTTAAAAAAAAAATACAAGAAAAGCCCTAGTTTTTAGCTTTTAATGATTTAACTTTTTGGTTAAACGTGCGGGATAACTTATTTATAGGTAAATACTAATTAAATTTTCTCATAATAATAAATAATTTTGTTTAAATTACCCACAAAAAGAAATAATAACTTTAGAATAGTATTTGACCAAAGTAGATTTAACACCCTTCAACGTGAGTAAAACGTCCCACTTTATTCTGATTGTGTTGTTTTTGTTCTCCGGAAGATTTGCCATACGTGCTTGAGTTATTTATCTTAAATTTGAGGTTAATACAAGAGGTCGACAATAACCAAAAGGAACATATTTATACCCTGGTGTTTTTATTTTAAAATGAATCGGATGGCTGCCCATAAACTAGAAAGCCTACCGCCTATTTTAAAACTAATAGCTTTAAAATTTATTTCAAGAAATCCCTTAATTTTTTAGCTTTTAATAATTAACTTTTTATCCAGTCCAAACTATTTATAAAAAATCCTCGTATGAATTCCTGCTAGAAACTAACAGCTTCAAAATTGATTTTTGTATTAGGTGATTTGTCAGGTTAGCTGGCCACGACCCCTTCTCGACCAATTTGATATTATTTACAAATATTTAATTTAATTTTCTTTTTAAACCTATCATCTTCTCCGAGATTTTCGTCCTCCAAATTTTAAATTTTTATAGCCGTTTGTAACTCATAATGCCTTAAGAATGTAATATAATTTTGTTAAAACAACAAAATATTTACTTATAATAATAATAATAATTACAGCCCGTGGTATACTGTAAATTACATTACCCAAAAAATCTTAATTTACCTAAATTACCTAAGTAATTTCTTCAGAGTGTAATTTACTTCAAAATTGTATTAATACCTCGTAATCCTATGTTTACAATTATTCAAAATTAAAATAAACCCTTCTTATTGGTGGATTACGAGGGATAAAGAAGTTAACTACCTGTTAATTCATGAATGGAGACGCGTGCGAGAAATTTACCTGTAAAGTGGGATTGAAGCAGGTGAACGAACGAAGTAGGCGGTCCTTACGACTAGAATTTTCTGTCTATTGGACAGGTGAAATTATTTACCTACTTGATCAAAAGTCGTAAAACTGGTTTTAGTTGGGTTTCTTGAATGGAGTTTTTAAAACATGAATGCCTACAAAGTTGCGTAAAATAGTGTTTTATTGGCAGTGAATGTTAATGCACGGAAATAAATTAGTGGGCTCTGCGCTATACATTATAAGATATTTGGTAACAGTGGCAAATTATAGTGATTTAAGCTATAGATTATAAGGGACACAATAACTAATAATGTTAAAAATAAATTGGAAACGATTATATATATTACAGACACGATTATATTTATTACAGGCACTATTATAAATTTACAGAAATTTTATTATATTATAAAAATTATTAGCACGGACAATAATTAAATCTATTTAAGCTATAAATGCCATACTATTTGTTATATTTTATTATTCACTAAACAATTAAAGTATTTCATATAAATTTTTACACTGACTGCCATAATTGTAAGAGAAAGCCTTGTATTTATATAATAAGCGATTATAATTTGCTTGGTATGTGTGTTATAGCGCTCCTAGCTATAATTTTTTTTTTCCGTGTGAAGCTGAAGTTTGCAACGTTTCTTTGCATCGAAAATTCAAATAGTATATTAAAGCACTTATTCCATAACACGTTTTTAGCGCACTAGTACTTTAGAAAACTCGCCGCAAGCGGCTTGTTTTCTAAACTTGTGCGCTAAAAACGTCTGTTATGAAACTAGTACTTTAATAAACTATTTGAATTTTCGTTAAAAAAAACATTGCAAACTTCAGCTTCATGAATGTTATTGCTTTGATTTTTACTGATTTTTAAATGAAACTTGTAAGTTTTATTGACAACTGAGCCTCATATTGTGTCCCATTACGTATAACCGATATATAACCACTTAAAATGTTTAGGATGGTATACCTATGGTATCATGCCTAATTAGGGCAGGAAGGGACATTGTCGCATAGTGACGTTTTCACGTCAACCCTGATGTAATATTTTGAAAACGCTGCTATTGACCAATTTCACCTACTGCCCTTTACTTTATCAGGGCTCAAGCTAAAAGTAGCTACGATGGTTTTTAAATTTCCAAAATCTTTCAAAAATTGGCTACCTGCCATATAATTCTGAACAACTTTCAAAAAAATCCTGTCTGTCTGTCCGTCCGTACCACTGTCTCGTTTTTGAGCACACGATAACTTAAGAATAGAAAGTTCGATCAGTACGAAATTTTTTAGGACAAATTAAGTTATAGAAGCGCAACTTTTTAAATTAAGTCGGGTAGACATAGAAGGAAAACTCCGATATACTTAAACTTCAAATGTTCTGAAAACCTTACATTAATAAATAAATAGGAATATACCTTAATACCTACCAATTTTTAAAAAATCGATCCAGTAACAAAAAAATTATAGAAGCGCCACTGTTTATTAAAATATAAAAAATTAAACTGCTGGCACAAACTTAAAGAAATCATATTTTGGGAAGTGTATACTATGGAATGCAAAGCATTACATGTCTTCATGGCTTGTTTTGTTTTTTTTTTGCATTTACCTGAACGACATACTTTTAATTCTAGTTTTTGTACCTACACAATTTTTTTACTGATGTAGGTATTAATGAAATTAAGGTAAACATATACCTGTTTAAATTCTTTAAAATATATTATATATATAAATTATATTTTAAAGATAATATTTTTTACTTTTGTAAAAAAAAAAATAAATGTTTGTATGCGACGCGGTATACAGTATACTGCTTTTCTACACATTTTATTTTAGAAATTCATGGGAATGATCTGCGCCTGAAAGTATGCAACCGTCTAGACCTCTAGCGTTGCGACGTTATATACGGGGGACTTTTATTATACAGATTTATTCAGAAATAGGTTTGGGAAATTTAAGAGGTTAAAAAATATGAAAAAAGTTCCTATAAAGATTGGTCCGAAAATGAGTCCTAAGGGAGCTACGGCTCTTTAAAATTGTAATAAAAATATAGTTTTTAATTAATAACTCTTGTACCCTTTAAGCTAGAGCGACGAGCTTTGATTTTTATTTAATAAAATGATAATTTTATCTGTTATACTAGGTATTTTATATGTTTTAAATATTGTTTAATAAGCGTTCTAATCGGTTCTAATTTATCATACAATATTCAAACCGTTTTAATAGTTTTGTGTGACATTGAAATATTATACCTATCTCAAAATAGTGTGTCGATTTCAGATAAAGAATTGACCTTTGGGTCATTATTTTATGATATTAAATACAGCACAAGCATTTCTGATTGACATTTTTCAAAAACACTAAAACCAACTAAAAATTAAATATTTATTATAAAAAGTAATAAAATGTCAAAAAATAATACAAAAAATTTATAATATTAACTTCATATGGACATGGGTCAAATATATTTTCCCAATATAGCTGAGGTTCCTTTTAATAAAAAGATATCAATTTAAAAGATAAATATGTCGAATAGCACCGAAACTGTTGATACAATTTATAAAAATAAAACTGTTGTAACCAGAATCAAAAAAGATTGTTAAAATTTAAATTTAAAATTGACACCCCTTGACGGCAAGTTATGGCGTAATTTATGTAAGTAAAATCAAAAGATGTTCCTCTCAAAATAAAAATCGAAATGTTCGAGTTTTTTTAAATATTTTTTTGTTATTTTAAAATTTTCACTGTATTCTATAGTGGCGCCTTCGCCAAAATTTAAAATAATATATTATTAGGTATTATAATTATTATTAATATTATTATTATTATTATTATGGAAATAAAGTATTATTATTATTATTATTATTATTATTATAATTAATATAAATATTAATATTATATGCCCTTAAATGATTAAAAATTTTTTTCGTATTAACAGCATCAAATAATGTACAACTATGTTTTTTATCCCATCTTTTAGGACTTGCATGGTACGCCACTGCAACGGTTTATCAAATTATTAAAGTCTTTCTTATTGCCGCAGTTTTAATGAATATTTTCTTTTTTATTTTTTTACATTTTTACTTCTGGTTTAGGAGATATCAGGATTTTCCTGAAAGTTGTCATTTTTTTAGTTAACTTAAAAAGTACTACATGAATTTGATTAATGCTGTGCTTTAAATTTGAAGCTTAACCGAGTTTTTCTTCTAATCAAGTTTATTAAAAATATAAATTGGGTTTAAAAAACTTGAGTAGAAGAAAAAATAGGGTCACTCCGTCCGACGGCAATAAAAAGTTGCCCCGGGATGAAGAAACTCTAGAAGAAGAAGTAAAAGACATGAGAGTAGAAGAAGAAGTAAAGACATGAGAGTAGAAGAAGAAGTAAAAGACATGAGCTTCAAATAAAAACTCTGCTGATTTAGTACTTTTTGAGTTGACTGAAAAAATGACAACTTTCAGGAAAATCCTGATATCTCCTAAACCAGAAGTAAAAAAAGTAAAAAAATAAAAAAGAAAATATTCATTAAAACTGCGGCAATAAGAAAGACTTTAATAATTTGATAAACAGTTGCAGTGGCGTACCATGCAAGTCCTAGAAGATGGGGTAAAAAACATAGTTGTACATTATTTGTTGCTGTTAATACGAAAAAAAAAAATTAATCATTCTTAAAACAAACAAAGCAAGAGAATGTTTAAGCTTTAAAACAAAAAAAGAATCAGTCAAATCCATTAATTACCACTCACATTTTGTTTTTAAAAATGTTATTTAAGTCATCAAAATATTATTCTCATGCTTTTACCTTTGTTGAATTTTGCGCACTTTTAAAACGATTATTCATGCTCAGATAAAGTAAAATAATATCTTTGTATTAGTAACATTTTACCTCCATAAATTTTTCTTTGAATTATAATCATCATGATTTGTTTGTGTGGTGATTTTGATGTATCCGGTGTACACAGGTCGGCACTTAATTTTTTTCTTTGTGGTTTTGATAAGACCTTTTATTTATTTATATATTTCTTACCTAATGTAGCGTTTTATAATTCACGTTATTTAACACACAGGGTGATAGTCATTTAAGTTAACAGAAGGTTTTCACACAAAAGGAGGGTATCGAATTTTGACTTTACATGCTTATAAATACATAAAAAATAAATACTTAGCCAAAATTTCAGCCCTTTTTACATCCCGGAACATACTTTAACTAATTATTTTAATTACGAATTTTGGCATATGTCAATGTACGATTTAGCAACATTGCACGAAACTTCAAGTGTCAAATGTCATCTCGTCAAAATAAAATAACTTGGCACATTACCTACTACAGTGGGGCCAAAGGAAAGGGTCTGTGTTGTGTTAACTGCTCTTGACTATAAAATTAAAATATTTTGTTGTGTTTTATTAGTTTTTACGGATTTAATATGCTGTAATTCAATGTGTAATTAGGCTGGACTTTTGTGACTAGTTTCTTAAGTTTCAGTACGATTATGGAGTTATTTTTGAGGTATTTATACTATAATAACATTGTAAGCAAACCATTAGCTTCAAGGATAACCCAAAGCATGTAGTTCCATGGGACAGTGTTTCCCAAGACAAGTAATTTAATCTGGCTTTCAACATGTTAAATTAGTTTATTTCCATGACATGATTTAAAACTAGATTATGAAAAAGTTACACATAGACTTTTAACTTTTAATATTAATTAAATATATTTATTTAAAAATATATTTAATTAATATTGTACAGTGTATTTATGTTGGTTTTGTAAATAAACAAAAAATATTGCTTTTTTTCAGTATGATAGTCACATTTAGCGCAAGAATAATGCGATGTTGTCGGGTTTACTATAACAAATAATTCCTGAGTTTTTATTTTTTTTTTTCATTTTGTTCTTTATCAACAAATAACACAGTTTTTATCATTTCTTTTCATCATTTTGCACTTTTTTAAACAAAAACATATTTTTTTATTTAGTCCAAAACTCCTATGTAAAACGTTACCCTTCTTTGACTAAAAAATGTATAACAGTGTAAATGTTTTCTGTTTAGTTGCTTAAAAAGTGACCTGTTATGCATCGAGTTTAGCTGTCTAGGGGATAAATAAGGCACAGCATGACCACATGTGGTCTTATCCGATTGGCACAAAAATATATGTCGTCGGACAAACGGCAGTGCTGCCATCCGAGGGCTATAGGCGGGCCACTTTCAAAAATAGTATTTTTTAAAAATAAGAAAAGCTTGAAAAAATCCGGCGTGAAAAATTAAACTTTTTGCACAGATTTTAATTTGATTTTAAGATTAGAAACTGCGACTAAATTCAGTTTTTGGACAAGGGCATAGTTACTGTACAGTACAGTAGGGGTGGCCGGGTCTAATTATCGCACTTTTCATTCAAAGTCAGTTTTTTCCTTTATTTTTGTTTTTTTTTTAACTGACCAAATGGTAATTTTAGCTGAATGTTTCAGTATTATTATTAAAAGATAAAAAAATTATAGGGTATTAGAGTTATGATTTTTTTGTCTCGACAAATGCGACAACATGCCCCGTCACGGGGCACGTTGTAGCGGCACTTAAAGTATTTTTTTTTTCTTTGAAGAAATATAAAGGCCTTTATAAAAATCATAAGAATTAATAAGGCATGTTCCTTCCCAAAAGCCGATTGTTATCTAACTTTTCACTATTTTACTAAAATTGTCAACTTTATAATTAAATAATATTTTTGCGATCTGTTTTGAATTTAATTTAATAATAGTATATTATTCAACGAGTTTATAATAATTTCTATTAATCAATGAGGTTGAATTTTGGGACACGAGCCGACAGGTGAGTGGCCTAATCAACCGAATGATTAATAGCTATTATACGCGAGTAGAATACTATACTTTATCCACGGCCGTTTGAAAGATAAAACGGTTTATTTTTATAGACCCGTGATTAATAGGCCTATTAATCACGGCCGTGGATAAAATATGTTGCCTCATATAGTTTTCTGGCGGCAACAATCACTCTCAAGGTTGAGTGCAGTATTTCCATTAAATTAAAATTATTCTTCTTAAATTCTTTTATCTTAGTTGAAGAATAAAAAAAAGATTAATCGGAAATAAAAATCATGTTAATTTTCAGCAGATATTTTGTGAATACAGAGAAAACAACGAAATTTTTAGGAAACTCTAGTGGTATACTCGCGTTATCTGTGTTTTTATGTCATTTCTACGCATAGCTTGGGGATTTTTGTTTCGGGTTAGCTTGACTTTACTGCGATACCACTAGATTATAACTATCATATTATAACTATAATAGTTTATATACTCTTGTAGTGAAGTGGTTTTTTACTATTAAATATTTTTCTACTAATGTTGTGAAGTCGAAATCTATCACTAATTTAGTGAAGTGGTATATAATTCGGTTATAGCCGAGCAGTTAATTATAACTTTTATTATAACTTACTCAGTTAGGTTGGCCATACAATCTTCTGTCATATTTAAAGTATACTCGAGCGGAGAATATACTTAACCACTTATCACTTTATTCGGGAGCGGGTATTCTAGGAGACGGCGCTTTGGAAACAGATAAAACGATTTCTTCTTAACTTAAGAATAATATATTAAATAAATGTGAATAAATTCTTCAAGATCATGAAAGATCAATTCTTACTTCTAAGTCCTATTTTTATGCAAAGCCCTTAAATTCTAAATTCCATTAAATATTAGTTTTCCATTAAATACTTCTAAATTAAAACATTCTATGTTTGAAATCCTAACTATTCGCAATCATTTTCAATTCCTAACTTATTGTCCACATTTTTCTTAGTGTATATTAAAACTGGTTCGTATAAGTCATTTAAATTATTTTACAAAATATTTTTCAAAGTTAATTAATATTCGTCAAAATTTCTATCAGTGTTCATACTAACAGTATTTATAAGTTTCCAATTATTTTCATGTCGGATAATACAAGTCTCAAAATTTTTCTAAGTTTAAAAACTATTTTTAATTCAAGAATAATTCTCAATAATTATTTCTCACAGAAACTACATTTTCACTTTTGAAACTGGCGTGGAGGCAGTCTAACTAAAACTGGATAAAAATGAATCTTTTCATGAGTTTATATAGCTAATAAGAAGGTCACTAGTTAAATTTATTTGACAATGCTATTAGCGCAAAATATCTACAAAGATACCGCGCATATTTAATTACCCCGACAAAAGAGTTTCAGTCTCATCAATTTGCAAACTAATTGCTATTTTTGACATCTGAAACGATCATTTTAACCATAAATTCAATTTGTATAAACAATTTGGACTACTAGACAACTTTTAAGTTATACCGACAAGAATTACCGAGGAGGGGTCCGATCAAATGTAGGACACACCGAACTCTTCCGAAGCCGAATCTCGTGAAGCCAGATTGTATCATAGCGCAATATTAAAGAAACATTATTTTAAAATTTTAACAACATATAAAATATTCAGATCATAACACTCTTCGGGTTGCCGGAAAAATAACACAAAGGTTAAAAATTCAGGACAGATGGCTAAAATAAAGGATTTGTGGGAAAATATTCATCCAATGCCCTATAAAGGGTTAAATAAAATACATTAAACATATAAATGTAGGACATCGTTCCTAATTATGGACGGTTAGGGTATAGGAAAGACGCTTAATTTCGGATAGGTTCGTAATTTCAGATAGTAGTGTATCTAAGATACTACCTGCAGAGGTAAACAGAAACCTATTTTTCTGTAAAGCCAAAAGTCAAACTAAATCCGTCCTGTAGTATGGTAACGGTAGAGCTTCTCCCTGTTAGATGGCAGCACAAATCGTTTAAATTGCGAATGTCAAAATTATGGCTCAAATAATATTCGTCAGAAATTGCTCAATGATTAAATTCGAGATTAAATTACTTCTTATTTGCAGAACAAAATGTCAAGAAACATAAGCATTGGCATTCAGATCTACTCTTGAAAATTTTTTTGGATGTGTCTGAAATTAGGAACCTTTTTTCAAATGCATAAAAATGCTTTTTTTTAACCCTGTTTATTGGAAAAAATAAACTGTAGTAAATTTTTTTCCATAATAAATCATGGTTCGTTATAAGTTGTATGTTAAATAAAACTAGATGAAACGTTGCAAGCACCCTGTTAACACATCGGCACTATTGTTCACTAGAGACATCTAGTTTGCAAATTTCAAACTAGGTGTTTTGTTTGATTTTAAATTCTGTATCTTTAAAACATTATATTCTAGCAAAAAACTGTATATAACATTTTTTATAGGGCTTAAAAAGAGCTTTTATTTAAAATATAATTTTTTGAAATCGGGTTATAAATATGTGAGATATGCTAAAAAAACCTTTTACTGCTTTAAACGCCAATATCTCGAAAACAATGCGTTTTAGGAAAACGTTGTTTATAACATTTTTTGACCAATTTAAAATTATCTTTTATATAAGTGCTAAATTAACCAAATACAATAATAATTGCCTTAATTATAAACAAAAATAGGAGTTTTACCCTATTTTTACCCCCTTACCCCCAATCGTTTAGCCCCAAAATCTAATCAGCTCTTCGGAATACGATAAGAAACAATATGCAAAAAACCGCAAGTCGATATCTCATGTAGAAATGGAGTTAGAGAGTTTACACCCAGACAGACAGACGGACGCAAATTTTTTTTTTACTGATTTTGACTTTTCGGCGAAGATTTCAATACATCGGCACTCTTAGTAGCACTAAGTGCCGATGTAAAAAATCCAAAATTCAAAAAGTAATATCGCATATTAAATATTGAATAAATTGTAAATGGTATCCGAAGTTAGGCGACTTTCCTATATACTATTCTAGGTATAATACCGCAAAGAGTTTAACTCGGAGTTTAATAAAAATATAATTATTTATTATCTAATCAAAGGGAAGTAAAAAATGAGTCAATAAAACACAGAATTTGTAATAGTGTCCACCTTTACACCGCAACGATAATAAAGTGAGATAGTTCCTTTTGTGACTTGTTTTCAACACTGTGTTTTGTTTTCAATGTTATAGTTGGAAATATTCCAAATATTATGCGCTTTGTCCAGAAAGTTATAAAAAATATCGAGGCTATCATAACAAGAGTACAATAACGGAACATAAGAAACCAGGCAAGTTTTTACACGTTCACACAGACTTTTTGTGTTGTGGTTTTAAATATTGTGCTAAAACCCAAGTTCACACTATAGGTCTGTTCGTTTGTGTTGCACTTTCTTGCACTTTACACATTCTTTGTCAAACAAATACAGTACTTATTTGGTTGAACGAAAAGTGTACGTCAGTGCAAGAAAGTGCAACACCAACGAACAGACCTAATATGAATTAAAATTGCATTTATTTTTAATCGATGAATATTGTTATGAACAGTAGTCGGCGAATTTCCAGTAGTCATAGGCGCCGCGTCGACTCTAGCGTTGAAGCGAGGTTTTAAATATTTACATTTTTATTTCTTTTTATCTTATTTTTTTTTTAATGATTCCATTTAAACGAGTAAGGTGAGAAAAAAGTTATAGACAAATAAAAATTAAAAACTTTCGTATTCTTAAAAGATAAAAATCGAATGTCGTTTTTTTTCTTTGGAAAACACCGATATATATATATATATATATATATATATACGTATTTATAGTTAATATGTATAGTTAATATTGTTGTGGGTAACAAATTAGTCGTCAAATGTTTCGATTTATAAAAAATTCGCTCATAATTCAGCAAAATTATTCCGTAAGCCTATGTTTCTGTGTTTAATTTCAACGTTGATGAGTCATAACTGAGTTTACGCCGAATACTGGTTATGGACACACACGGTATGTGTGACACGAGGAATTTATTTTTTTGGTTAAGAATTTGCATGCTGAATTTTTATTAAGAAATAGTGTGTGTGTGTGTGTGTGTGTGTGTGGGCCATACTGTAGGCGCACCCGACCAGTTTATTGGTCCTCAATAATACTATACGTATAAACAAAATCTCGTATATTTATTTGGAATATTTATTGAATCATGCCTATTTTAGTGAGTTGTCTGTTTATTTTTATTTTTAATACGAAAGTTAATAGGTATTTTCTGTTATGAATAGGCACCTTTTATGAAACAGGAAATAATTGTATGGTAAAATTAACATCCTGTATATTTTAAATGAAGTTAATTTAGTAGTCGGTGAAATGCTTTCAGTAAAATACACTTAATTAATAGAAGTGTTCTGAAAACTTAAACAAGAGAAAAGTGCTGAAATTTTACCTATTTATTTTGTTTTCAGCGGAATTGCATTACAGGTTCACTCGCAGAATTTTATTATAGTTCAGTAAGATGTGTTTACTAACCACAGAATATCAATGTTAAAGTTTAATTTGGTAAAAATTGGACTTCTGGTTTTGGTCCCCGCAAAAATTTCGTCACATTTCATGGTAATTTCCATAATAAACGCTGCATTACAGCTTTCTGTTTTTAAACAAAGAATAAGAGGTGAAATTACCTCCATGGCAACCAGATGTTTTCAACAAAGATATTTACTTCGTTTGTTATTAATTTATTTACGTAAAATGTCAGGTGTGGAAATTGGTATACCTTTAAAATACGTATTTTTCACCTTAAACTAAAATATTTTCTTATCTTTTCAGTGCCCCCATTACCCAATGGGATTAAACAAGAAGAAGATTTCAGCCAGACAGAGTATTTCATGAAATGCCCTCAGTGCCAAAAAGGGTGTCAAACGTTCCAAGCTTTAAAGGAGCACATCGAGTCTGCCCACGCGGAGTTAACTGCATCGTCGGAAAGTGGAAATTTGTCGATACCTAGTGCAATATCTCCAACGCCGTCTTTGTCGGCACCAGGACCTGGTGGAGCCTTTGGTTGTTCGCAGTGTACCACTTCTTTTCCCACAAAAGACCAACTTGAGAAACATGAAATGCTACACTCCACCAATGCACAAGTTGTAAGTATTAAATCCATTTAGTTTATAGGCGTTTTTTTATACCTAACTAGTTAATATTTTCTTACAAGGCCAAACATATGTTTTGCTGTTAAAGTGCAGCATTATCTGACTGTTAACGTCAAACTTGCAGGTTGTAACTGGTTCATTCAAATTTAAGAGACTTTATCTCAAGATGGCTGATCTTCTTCGACCAATTTGCTCCTGTTAAGTTTTTGAGAATATAAATATAAAAAAGGGTTAGAATTTTGCATTGGAGTTATCATTATATGAACATACTACGACCATGACTGTTTGTTTATTCTCCTTACATGGACCTTAAATTCTATACAGAGAGTTATTTCACACTTAAAATTAATTAAAAATATTTTTTCATACATAAATAAATAAATTTTAGGCAGTTCATAACCTTACAAGGTCGCAGAACTTACCATTTTCTGCAAATAAAGAGTGTAGCAGTAATTTTATATTAAGAAACATCGTAGGTAATTTTGCTATTTTATTAAAAACAAAAAATGAAGTCGAATTTCAAGTCAATTTTCTTTTATTTTGGATCCAATTCTATAGATCTATTTTCTCAACTTGCTTAAAATTATAATCTTTCAAGTTTACTTTATTTCTCTCTTAACATAAAGTGGAACTAAACTGCCATTTCAATGAAGTAGGTACTTGATTTGCTGAACATGCTGTACAAAAATTAAAAACTAAGAGTATTCTCTTTTAGTTTTTAATGTTTGTTGTTCCCGCGCTAGAATTTAATCATTATTGAAGTCAAATGTCATTGGTAGTTTTAATTAAGATTATGGTAGCATTTTAACTGTTTTCTTGATTAATGTTTAACTCATATTAATGAAAAGGTTATGGGCCAAAAAGTCAATTGCTATGTTTACGTAACACGGTAATAATAATATGAGTAATTGGTTTGTCCTCACAGCTGTGTCGAAAAAAATTGCCCCTTATTAATCCAAATGGGTTAAATATGACAGTCCACCAAGAAAGGGAACTAAGCTTATATGCTATCTACAAATATTGTCCAGTATTTAATTATAAATGAACATTCCTTCTTCATTCTCCATCATAGAGTTGAAAATCTAGATTTATCCGACGAAAATATGCGATTCCAATTTTTCAAGTTCTGGTATCTATTATATTTGGATAATGTATCCAATTCAATGGAGAGTCCCTTGCACAAGCCAAAAACTTATTTGGGGCTCTCCATGACTCTTTAATATACTACTAAATAAATAATAATAATAATCTAGTTCTCCAAATGTCAAAGAAAATTTATTCCATTTGAAATGTTATTAAAGTGATTTTTAAGTAATGTATGGAGGTTTTAATATCTAAGTACTATGCTTTTTTAAAATACACTAATAAATGGCAATATCTCTACATTTTGCTTATAACATTTTCTGCGCCCCCAAATATATTAGACACTGTTGATTTTACCCTTAGTAATTTTTATTTGATAAACGTTTTCTAAATTATTAAGGTTCCTTTGTTGGATGGCGGTCACCCATTCTAAAAACAAATTGATTGATATTTAACAGACTGTAGACCAACAGTTATATGTATTCAAAAGATTTATATTGATTGTTTTAAATTTGTATATGTATAACAAGGCATAGGTCTTCACTTTGGCCTTAATTATATGATTTATTGATCTCGTGGCATATTTTTATTGGATTGGTCATTCTCAGATGTACCAGACCTCCATGGAGGAGGCTCCACCCAAGTAATAGAAGATTATTATACACTATGTGTAACACATTATTATTATCTCTTTATTGTCATAAATATATACATTGTATTTTACATATATAACCAGAATTAAGCCATGAAACGGTTATATAAATAACAAGTTTCCAACTTCGTCACTATTTAAGAAAGACCGCAGTGCGGTCACCGCACTATACTAGTTGTATACATAGTTTTTTGCATTACATTGCATTTAAAGTTTTATGTTTTTCTTTAATTATTATTATTATTATTATTATTATTTATATTGAAACATATTGGTTCATTGGTACATTACACCCT
The DNA here is from genome assembly GCA_958510825.1 of Brachypterus glaber. Classification (NCBI taxonomy): domain Eukaryota; kingdom Metazoa; phylum Arthropoda; class Insecta; order Coleoptera; family Kateretidae; genus Brachypterus; species Brachypterus glaber. The sequence goes on along the minus strand of OY294048.1, from coordinate 4,391,550 downwards.
TACATAATATTATGACTGATTATAGGTTGACTTATTTCATTTAGCATTATGCGTAGGACTTTTTAAAAAATGACTCAATATAGATCTATGTTTGGTACAGATATCTCATACCGTGTATAAGGTTACATCGAATATTCGTGCGTCATGCCTTTCAAAGAGGGACTATTACTCTGGTCTTATCCAAATACCTAAAGTGCCTGATTCCACGCAAAATTTCGAGCAAAATTTTAAGTATTCATTGTTATAATTCAAATTCTCTAGCTTGAGCTAATACCAGTTGGTATTTTTATTCTTTTCCCTTCAAAAATCCCCCGTTTGGAGGGTTAATCAAAACTACTTCTCCTTATTTTGGGCTCTCCACGTCTTGTAGTAAGTTCAACTAAATGAGAAAAAGATGCAAGTCGCTTGTAAAACAAGTTTACACTACGATATTTCAAAAACGCTTTGACCTAGTGACTTGAAATTTGGAAAAAAGATTTTCTAAGTAGTAAACAAAATTTGTTCCAAATTTCAAGTCTCTAAGTCAAAGCATTCTTGAAATATCGTAGTGTAAAGTTGTTTTGCAAGCGACTTGCATCTTTTTGTGTACTATAATGCATTTTTTATATTTCCCTTAGACACGTGCGGTAAAAGCTTGTCTTATGAAACTTATTCTTTAATATAGCATTATTGTTTTATAATTGTTACAATAAATAGCATGTAGCAGTGACCTATTTACAAAACTTGTACAGATACATTCTCTCTCGTCTAATTCGTCCACGGCTCCAACTAATAGCTTTAATGCATTAAACAGAATTGAATAACCTAAAGTCATCTAGTTCGCTGACAGCAGATAAAAAAAGAAGCCACATGTGTATGTAGCGTGTGAAAGAGTTATCTTACGTGACGTTCAAACGAGCCATCTCAGAAATGTTTCTGTTCTTTATTTTTGTACCTTCGGTAGAAAGTGCCTTGTTTGTATACAACATAACATACATACATACATATCATCTGCTAAACTAATCTTTAGGTTAGTTTGGGAGGTGATCACGTGATATACGAATTTTTATGTGTTTATTATGTCAATGTTCTCTTTGGCTCTTTAATTTTTTCATTATTAACCCCTTCCGCTCCAACTGGTTTTTCAAGGTCCCCACACCAGATTAAAATGTATATAGAAAATCCCGTAAACAAATATCCAACTGAGGATATTGTGGTATATTTTGCTCTACCTACAAATATCCATACGTGGATACCCTGGACCGGAAGGGGTTAAAGATAGTATAAATGAATGCTTTTTATTAAAATTAATTAATAAGTCCTGTCGCAATCCTCTAGGAACAAAAGCTATTGAAATGTTCATGCTTTAAGCATGCATTGGAAGAGTGGGATGGTAGACACAATCAAATGTATTTGTAATGTCCAGAAGCAAGGACAAGGAGAACCAACCCCTACCAAAGTCTGGTTTTTCAGTTCTCTGATAGGAATGGTTGTATTTTTATTTATTTGGAACAAAGAACAGTGTCCTGAAAAAGATTAGGAAAAATGTATGAAATTTTGAATGTACATACAGGATTTCCAGTAAATGATGTCATTAATTTTAAGGGGTGATTCTACATAGAAAAATATGAAAAAAAGTTCCTATAAACATATGTCTAAAAAAGAGTCGTAAGGGAGCTAAGTCCCTTTGAAAGTGGCTAAAAAAATCGGTTTTTATTTAATAACTCAGGAACGCTTTGAGGTACATCAACGAGGTTTTGAATGTAAACTAATAAGTCCCATCTTTGTATGCTATCTTCATGTACTTATTTTATTTAAACAGGGGTATGCGGAACTGGGAGGCCTTATTAGTTTTTTGTCCCAAATCTCACAAGGCTCTTTTCTGGCGGGCATCTATATTTTTGTTTTAATTAATAGTATGGGTAGGTTTATATATCCAGAGTGTTATTAATGGATTTAGCAATAGTCTTACTCATACCATAACGACTTACGATAAATAACACTTTTTATAAAACACATTAAACTATATGGACACTTGTTTATATACCATAATTAATTACCATGGTTGGCCGTGGATGGCGCGGCGTATTTAAGGACCTATTATTTTTCGTCTTTATAGAACCCTACACGTCAGAATATAGTACACGGTCAATAAAAAAAGTCGAAAAAATATATTTGAACTGTGATGATGATACTACTCGATGCGTCATTATTTTCCGAACAATATAAGCTCCAATATGACATTTTCAATCTATGAATGTTTTTGATAAAAATCCAAAATACTTATTTAAATCGATTTTGGTATATTTATTGTAACATAGGGGTCTGAAATTTTTTCACAAGATCAAATCATGAAAATTTCCCACCTCTACCATGAGGTGGTCTTCTGTCAAACAGTTAATTTGTAGCTCACTTTTTTGCAGACTAAACCGTCGATCTCCTACAAAATCGTTTTGTAGTTAAAAACGTTAACATTAAATAAAGTAAATCGAACCTAATGTTTACGACTGGCTTCTTTCATATACAGAAAACTTTTAACCCTAGTTATGTCACGTAGGATGCTCTGCCAGATACGGAAAAATATGTATTTAGTTTTTGTTTACTTAGTTTTCCTTTCTAATTTGATATGCGGACTTGCAAAAAACGTTTGTTAGAACCTGTCATGTGTCTACCTGCTTCAAGTAAAAAGGATTATACAAAACAAGCTTGGTTGTTTTTGTCGGCTTAGAAAAGACACAATATGTCACTTATTGGATACCTATAAAATTATTAAAAAATCAAAACAACTTAAAGGAAAAAACTTTTTTTTTGCTAGTTTGTTTCAAAAGTTTTCTTAAAACGGATAATTGATTGCTAAATTATAACCGGTGCTTCCAAGCGTTTGGTGATTAAAACATGGTAGCTACGACAGTACCTTCTACAAGTAAAAATTAAACTAAATCAAAAAAATCTTATTAATTTATTTTCAATTATTCGATAAATTATTAATTTATAATATACTATTAACAGAAATATCTTCAGGGAACTTAATTTAATATTTTTTTTTGTTTCAGTCATGCAAAATCTGCAACAAGACTTTTGCCAACGTGTATCGTCTTCAGCGACATAGTCTCAGTCATGACGAGAGTGCTGTGCTTAGAAAATTCAAGTGCACTGAGTGTGATAAGGCGTTTAAATTTAAGCATCATTTAAAGGTAAGCAAAAAGATTTTTTCTATTATGTAATACTGTGCAGTTGGCAAAAGGGGGGAACTAAAATTATTTTTTCCGATAGCTCGTATGACAAAAAATAAAAAGCATATTCTGTCCCCTAAAAAAACCGCATTTGAAACACCTTTTTTAGACTAGTTTCCGATATAAAACCAATAAAAAAAATTGTAAAAAAGCCAAAGGAAACTTATTATCAACCCACGAAATTTTTAACCACTACCTTTACCTAGTCATTTATTGGTTAGTCATAATGTATGACTCACAAGTTAATAATTAAGTATTTAAATATTATGAATTTCGATACATTAAGAACTCTAGTAAAAAATATATATTTATTTTAATAATTTAAAATAAATAGAGACCGTCTATCGCTTTTTTGATTTGGTCCTAATTATATTTAAATGTACAATTTAAAATAAAAAAAGACACTATTTTGTTGTTGTTGGCAGCATGCTTATTAATTCTTTTTGAAACATATTTTTCTGAATTCTAATTTTTCTTTGCAGGAACATATAAGAATACATAGTGGAGAAAAGCCATTCGAGTGTAACAACTGCGGAAAACGTTTCTCACATTCTGGATCATATTCTAGTCATATGACATCCAAAAAGTGTCAAGTAATAAACATAAAGTTAGGTAGAAACAGAGCCCCAACTGGAAATATACTGTTAGACAAGAGCGCTCAACAAAGATCGCAAAAAAGATCTAACATGAGCCCCATTAATAACAATATTTCCAATAGTCCCAATCACAACTCATTTATCCTCCCTAAATATTCCGAAGCAGCCGCTGCCGCTTTTCTACAATCTTCCTTAGCTGGTAACTCAACCATTCCTCCCTTTTATTTAAACCCTGGCCTCCTGAATGCTGGTCATCCAATGAGTCCTTACCAATTACCTAATTTGGGACATTTATTGGAACAGTTGCAACAGCATCACCAACAACAAAATGCTCTATCACAAAGTCCTCCCACTGCTGAAATCACAGAATCTGAAACCGTTCCTGAAAATACATCCTATGATCTTTCCAAATCTGAGACTTTTGAGCGGCCTAGATCCTCATCTGATTGTGGGGAATTAGTAATGGATGAAGATGTGGAAGAAACTGAAAGGAGAACACCTCTTCAACAGGAAGTTTGTGAAATGGAAACCAATCAAAATAGCGGAGATTTAGAAGCTGTAAAGCGGATTCTTGAAACTGTCAACGCTACGGTTACCAAGGAACTTTTGCAAGCTAACATGCAGAAAACGTCTTCAGAAAATTCCAGTGATTCGCAAAGCAATGGATCCCTTCATTCCCCAAAAGCTGAACCGTTTAGCTGTGGTTCCTGTAAAAGAGTGTTCGATAATAACCACGATTTGGATGAACACGAGTGTGAAGACTTGAAGAGTGAAGGTTTAGCCGCAAAGCTTGAAGATGCTTTGACATCAAAATCCGACGACCTTCAAAATGGAAGCGTTAGTGGTGCTGAAGACCAAGAATATGACAGAATGAATTTTGGAGTCGATATGGAAGGCGATGAATCATTCACCACTCACGAGCAGGTTGACGGAAGAAAGGTTCGTGTAAGATCTTTAATATCCGATGAACAGCTGAAGGTTTTGAAGGATAACTATAAAGTAAATCCAAGACCAAAGCGCGAAGATTTAGAAAAGATTGCAAACACGATTGGTTTTCCTGTACGAGTTGTGCAAGTTTGGTTCCAAAATACCAGAGCTAGAGATCGACGTGAAGGACGTTTGATTCAAGTACCGTACACCTCTACTCCAATCATGCAAAATCGCTATCAAACTATGATGCCTTCTCAATCGATTAACCCAAAAGTGATGCATTTAAGTGTATCTCCCAGCGAGTATGCGTGTGAACAACCCTTAGATTTATCGACGAAAAAAGAGTCTGCTTCGAGAGAATCGTCTCCAGCGAGTTCTCCCAGGAGGCCTACTTCCCAGCCTGCTGAGTCGATCTATGAAGCTGTCAATCTAGTCCGAAAAACGTCTAGGAGTCCGACACCATACATGACATTTCCCCATCATTACCAAAACACTTCTTCAGAACCCAGATTATCTCCGTCTCCTCTAGAGCTAAATAGCAGTCGCTTGGCTCACTTGCTAGCTCAGCCGCCTCACAAGTTGTCGTTACCTGGTATGGGGCTGGTACCTGTTGACCAGCTGATGCAATTTGGGGCGGAAAGTCTATCCCAACTATTGAACAACCGTTTTTCTAGTCTTAGTCCCAATTCTGATAGGAGGTCTTGGAGCGAACGAGGAGAACACACTAGTGAGTCAATGCATGAAGATGATATGTCAAATGCTAGTAGAAGAAACAAGTTACCTCAGTTTGTACTAAAAAGTTTAGGAAGTCCTGCCCTTGGTACTCCAGAGGTTGAAATTGAGGGACAGTTTAGCTGTGATCAATGTGATAAAGCATTCTCCAAGCAAAGTTCATTAGCCAGGCACAAATACGAACACTCAGGTAAGAATAACTTTTAAATGTGTAAAAATATTTTATTATGTACCTAAAGACAGACCAAAAATTTTAAATGTTTTAATCTAAATCAAAAATTAAGAGTTTTGTTCAGAACTTTCATATTTGTTTTTAAAGCTAATTTATTTTATCTTAGCCAGATCAATTTTGACATGCGTTTTCTACTTATTATAGCTTTAATTTATTAATATTGTCAGTAGATCTACTCATTAACATCCTCAGGCTGCTAATAAATATATATAAAACGTTTCATTCATCGAAACTGAGCGCTAACTTGCATCTTAATATGTATTATATTTTTTCTTGTATGTAAGGAGAAAATATATATCGCGGGGATCATATACTATAATATTGTTCTTCGAAGAAGCTTCTATAATATTATTTTTTTTTCTTTTCAGGACAACGTCCGCACAAATGTGACGAGTGTCCCAAGGCGTTCAAGCACAAGCATCACTTAACCGAGCATAAGAGACTTCATAGTGGAGAAAAGCCATTTCAATGCAGTAAGTGTTTGAAAAGATTTTCTCATTCTGGTTCCTATAGTCAACACATGAATCATCGGTATTCCTACTGCAAACCGTACAGAGAGTAAAATTTAAGATAGTATACTATATAGAATTACGCTATATATATAGTTAGTCCATCTTTTAAGTGTCAAGAAAAACAAATAGCAAACATGCCCTAACTCACGAACGTTTTAAAATAAATTTTGTGTATGGATGTCCGTTGAATCGTTTGAAATTTATAGCGCATTGTTTTATTATGAGAAACGTACGTTTAAAACGGTTTAAAAAAAAATTTACATTACGGTTTAAAATTATTTTTACATTACATAACATTACTCAGCATATAATCTAATTGTTTCAAAATTACGTGTTTAATAGCTTAAGAGTTATAGCAATTTTGGTATTTCCGGTTTTGTAACCCTAAAAGATGAACTGCTCATTTGTTTTTGGCTTTCAAAAAGCCCACCCAAAGTTCTTGCCAAATATTTAACGTTTTGTAAATAGTTTAAAATATATATAAAAATATTTTACGAGACATTACATGACTTTTTTTATATTCATATTTTATTTTTGCAATTTTTTTTGTATATTTTGTGATTACTTTCCACATCACAATATTATTAAGGAAGAAATTTATTAGATTTTTTGTGCAATTTTTTAGTTTTATATTAGCAAAAATTTAGTTTTTTTTTATTTAGTTACAACTCCTTATAAATTTAGTTAGTAAAAATCCGGATAATGTATTTTTGTTATGCCATATTTGTATAAATAATATAATTGTAAATAAATTGTCTGGTACCTGTATCCAATACTCGAAAGTATACAGTAAATAGTGCCAGAAAAATCCACTGTCTTCCACCACTAAAGAAGGGTCACTTCATCTACCGGCCGTTTTGGGGAACCATATTGCCGCTAAATGGATGACCATACACTAGGGTGCACCGAAAGAAAAAATTCCAAACGACTATGCGGTAAGTGTAGGAAATTAAATTTGAAATAGACTGGTGAAATTCTTTTTTTTTATAAAAAAACCTCTAGACCATTCATCAACGGCCCCGAAGTTTTCTAGTTTTTTAAGACAATAGTGTATAAAGTTGTCACCTTATGACTTACTTTTTTTGACTACTCTGTAACTTTAAATAATATAAAATTATAAAATTGACAGTTGTCATTTCAGCTTTAAGAAATTAACCTATAATCACTGATGATAAAAATAAAACAACTAAAATAATAGTAGTAGTAGTAGTAAAAAATTACATACAACATATAACAAGAAACATAAACTAAGGAAAACACAAAGAAATAGACGGATCTGGAAAGTGATAAGATCGTAATGTTAATGTGGATAAAATAACCAATATCTTCAATCAGAAATATCTTTACGGCTTGTTGATAGTTTAAATAATGTATATTGTTCCATCATAAATGTATAATGTATACTATACACGTACTTGGTATGTTTTTTTTTTTAAATTAAATGCATTAATGATTTTGGAAAGGACATAATTGTCAATTTTATAATTTTTGGTTAGGTTAAGCCTACAGACTAGTCAAAAAAAGTAAGTCATAAGGTGACAACTTTATACACTATTGTCTAAAAAAACTAGGAAACTTCGAGGCCGTCGAGGAGGGGTCTAGAGGTTTTTAATCGAAAAAAGAATTTTACCAGTCGATTTCAAATTTAATTCCCCACACTTACCGCATAGTCGGTTTTTTCGGTGCACCTTACCCTACACTGAAGAAAATAGTGGTGACGTAGCAGGCGAAGGGGCACCATTGGCAATGTTGAATAATGAAACAAAGATTTAGTCGTTATGTGCAATTTTAATGCGGGACGCGTACATTTTGCAAAAAAAATTCTATTTTTGAAACGTTTAGCGAATTATTTATTAGAACAAAATATTTTTTATGTCGTAAAGGGAATTTTTTAATTAGAATTACCGTTAATAGGGTCAAAAGGAAAAAAGCATTAATTTTACCCAAAAAAACTATAAATTAACGTTTTTTATTTCGATGTTTTTAAAAAATTGATGTGATTTTCTGAAAACTTGATTGGTGAATGTCTTATAAATGAAATATAACGCTGTGGCCTTAATTTTTAAATATTTCTTCAAACTAAATTATTTCTTATCCAAAAATATATGTATCTAACATAATGTTAGTTAATTCTACCAAGTATAAGATAAAACCAAAGAACTTTTACCTCAAGTAGTAATTTCAGACCAATGTTTATGAAGGTGTCATCTTTTTGTTTGTTTATTTACTAACAGAAACGCGATACAGCTTTGTGATGTAAAATGTAGATGTCGCTAGTCGACTTTCAGGCTACCTAGTAGGGATGTTGCGTAGTTTCCACCTTATCATGAATTCAAATCATTATACTTAAATTAAAAATGTAAAAAACTTTATTGTGTATACTATAATTATGTTTAATAATATAGTATATTGAAATCTATTAAAATTAAACTACTAGTTCATATAAAACTCATACAGAACTAATGTTTCTTAAAATTTACATTAAAATATCCAAAGTATATGTTTTCAATCGGCAACACTGTACCTCTGTCAGTCATTTTACGACATTAGACTGTGAGTTTACACATTCTTTTTCTCTCTTTACGCGTAATAAGTGTAAACAGTAGTCACTCCCCACCAGCCCCTCGCCGTAGTTGGTTCACGCTTCAAACAAAGCATACAGTAGATTTCATCATGTTCCTTCTTGAGGTAAAAGTTCTTTGGATAAAATATATTTTGGTCCACCTAATAAATAATTAACTTTAAAGATTTAAAAGAAAGAAGGTAGTTTTTTTTTGCAAAATAATTATGTTCCTTTTAATACTTATAATAAATATTATAAATGCCATTAGTTACCATTAATTAGTCAGAACGAATAATAATTATTTTATTAATAATTATAATTATTTAAAAAAATAACGAAACGGTTATTGTGATTGGAAAAATTAAGATATTATTTTTTTATTATTGAAGAACATGTAGATATGTACAATATATGCTTTTAAGTGCCATACACCAATAAATGTATAACCTTTGTGTGATGTAGGTCTTTGATTTTTAAAAAATAGATATAGAATGGATCTTATTTATACAGAAATTTTTTGATACTTCTTGATTTATTTGCTCAATAATTTTAATAATGCTATTTATCCAATACATACAGATAATAAGACAATTACCAGCTTTATTTTAAATAGATAAACTCAATAATAACCCCCGCGTGGCTTTTACTTTATTGAGTGGATAATTATTTATTTTACCCACTCAACTGTCACTTGTCAAATTATTATCTTGTAAACGTCATTAAAATTTTTAATAAAAATATGAATTCCTAAGCTATTTATTGGATAAAACCTTGTATGGCACTCATGGGTAAACCGATATTGCCATCTCGAAAATTAACCTGCTTGGCTGACGCCTCGCAGGTTAATTTTCTCATGTGCAATATCTTACTTTACCCACTAGTACCATAAATAACTATTTCTTTTAGCATATCACTCTACCTACACTAAACATTCAACTAAATTTTACTTTTGAACTAAGGCGTTTATATGGATATAGTTCTGTGTCAAAAATAATGGCCATTTGTTTTATTTTGACCATTCCGGGAACCCGATTTCCTATTTTTTTTTGGCTTTATGCCGCATTACATGCAATGATTTAGAGAAAAGCATAAGGCTTTAATTCTGCGCGTGTTACTAATATAGTTGTCATCTATTTTAAGTCTTATTTGTTGCGTGAAATTGCCAGATTGAGGTTGGTTATATTACCAACCATAACAAAAAGCCCTGGAAATTACTAATTTTAACGGTTTTACGATTTAAAAATTACGTACAAAATGGTGGAAGTGACAGAGACATCATGAGTAAGAAAAAAGATAATAGCTGACATTTGTATGCGCAGAAGGTCAATTCGCAATCCTTCACTCTAAATCATTGTACAGGCCCTTCTTAGCCAATCCACCCTGAATTGTATAAATAAAATCCAAACTATTAAAATATTTTGTAGATATATTTAAAGATACATTCGTAACTTGCCTTTAGTTTTAAACAGTACAATAAAAGGCGATACATGATGGCTTAGCCATTGCAGCCATTTGCATTTGAGGTGTTACATGACAATACGTAGTTCAAATAGTTTTTTTCAAACAATTACAATGAACAAAAGGTGCAAGTCATTACTCACTAGTTTTTGATAAGCATTTAATTATTAAGATATAGATATTTGTAAGATAACGGTGATTTAGTTAACCAATATGTTTTAAAGTTTGTTGATTAAGTACTTTGAGGAATAAAAAGTGACCAAAAATTGCATTTTGAATAATTTTAACAGTATCAAGAATAAAATATACACAAGTATTATTAATTATTAAAAAAAAACTCAATATTTTTGTTCCCGACCTAAATAAGATCTTTGAAAATATGGTTATTCTATACCAAAAAAAAAATATTTTTAAAAACTTCCAATAAGGAATATAATAAAATATTATTAAATAATAATAATAAACTTTATATCCAAAAAAAAGTTCGTAAGGAATTTCTCTATAGATTTAGAAATTTTTTAATTTTATTTAATATCTCAGGAACTAGTTTTTTATCACATTTATACAACGAAAAAATATCTTTAAATAAATTGAATCTCAATGGGTAAAGACTAGAAAGAGCTTAAACCATGACAAAAATATACCGAAATTCATTTTTTAGTCACTTTTGTTCTTTAGGAAGTTTAAGTATAAAAGAAATCATTCCAAATTATGTACCTAACATTGTTTCCAGTGTGTGAGCTATATATAAGATATTTTGACAATAACGTAGCCATTTGATATAAACTATTTACTTAGCATTGCTAAAGTTAAAAAAAGTAGCATTTATTATATAATTATATATAATAGGACCTTACGTCATTTTTGAGAAGTCTCTCACCTTTATTTTGGGAAGCCTATAATGAAACATGCGAGAAATATTCCTTTAAACGGTGTTTCATATTTTAAATTTAATGCCTTGTCAAGTCGGAGCCTTATCACATTATAACGCAACTTGACTTTTTCTCTCTAGAATAGGCATTTTATTCGTAAAAACTGACAAAAACGTAGCCAACATATACATTCCTCTGTCTTACTCGCACAGCTTTGTTCTAACAGAGACAAAAATAACAGTTACTGGTAATTGTTATTGTTCAGGCCTGAATATACCTACTATTTGTTTACAAACAAACCGAGATGTTGGCGATAATTTATATTATCCGTATGCGTATTCTAGAGAGAAGAGTTATGTTCGTTGTCTATCACATAACGCAACTTAAAAGATTCTGACACTATAGCCGTCGCAATTACTATAGACTATTGTGCCTCTCACTTGCACGCGTCCTGCTTTATGACGCTTAAAGCGTAAAGTTGAGAGCGCGCTGGCCTATAATGAAAATTATTACTATAGGTGTGGTACCACGAGCACACGAACTTTGAAATATGAAAAAACAAGTCTTTTTATAGCACAAACAGACACGTGTCAGCGCGTCCTAAAGAAAAAACAACACGATCTGTCTCTAATTATGACGTCATAATTCTACGAATTAATTTTTGAATTTAAATATCTTAAGATAGGGGCCAATTAGCCCCAGAACATGAAATTTAATGTGAGGCGTTTTAAAGTAATTTTCTCGTATCTTTTATTTACAAAAATGACTAAGATTCCGATTATATAAAAAATCTTAAGGTATGTGAGAACAAATTGAAATATTATATATATTATATATACAATTTATATTATTACATATAAATTTTAATTATTACTTACGATGAAAACTATATTAAAATTTCTTCTGTGTATAGTTATACTGTAAATATTAAATGATAACTTATTCCTTCCCAAGGGTCTGGATAATTATTTGAATCTCAGACATGCATGCCTGTTACTATAAAAAAAAGGTTCATTTTTTAGAACTGATAATTGTTGTCGAACAGTAAATATACATTAGGGGTGGTCAAATTTTCATTGTTGTTTTAAATTGTTTAAAGAATAATCAGAAAAAATGCCTTTTAGGATGCTAAAAGGTTCTTAAAAAATCCGAACATGGTACTTTCCCTGATAACACTCTTCATCCTAAGAAGGTTTTTTAATCGTTCCCTTGAAAAGGTTCTTAGCATAATGCTGTAAACATGCTAAGCATATCGCATATGAATCTTACCTGATGGATTCTGTATCTAAAGATTTTTACATACTTTAATTATTAGGTTTATCTAAAAGACGTAAAATTTTTCGCCACGTCCAAATTTATGATATCACTCCATAAAAAGGATCGAGTATTATAAAATATAATTGAAAGAAAGAGAAATACTACATTAATATAGAATTAAAACTTTTAAAACGGTATCCTTTGCATTTCTTTAATCGTTCTTAGAATATCCTGAGCAAAATAGACATGCTTCTAAGAAGCATGCTGTCCTTCCGGCTATTTATAAGAATATTCTTAGAAGGTTTTTGTGCTATCAGGGTTAATCTGCAAATTACCAAACAAACTTTGTCATATTCAGGGGTGTATAAGGTATATTTTCTGATTATTTGCTAAAAAATTTAAAACAAAAACAAAAGTTCGACCTCCTCTAATAGTTCAAGTAGATTCTGGTGATATATTTTTGCTGTTATAATAAAATATTAGTTCTAAAGAAATGAAATATAGATTTATATATAGATTTATTCATAAATAAGTTTATTGTATTTTTATTTTTATATTTGTAAATATTTATCATTGATTTCAATGCTCTTACATTGTGTGTTTCATAATTTATGGCATATCCACCGGCTCACATAACAAGCATAATACATAAGAATGTGATTCCGTGATTGGCTTACAAGATACATGACGGCACTTTAGGCCAATCGCATTTTTATGTACTATGCTTTTTATGCGAGGCTATGGATATGCCCTTACTTTCCGTTCAGTGCCTGTCAAGGGTTTTTCCCCTTCTTCAGATTTTAAATAGGTAAATACAATAATACAATAAGAGTTATCTTTAAGCATTCTTTTGACACGCACTGTAGGATTGTATATGCGAAACTGAAAATGCTCTGTATAATTGTTTTGTGAATTTTTGTTATATATTTTTTTACAATGGCTAGTATAACCAAAGAATCTGTAATATATTTAGCCATGTAGTTTAAACGTTTATATCTTTTTTTATTATTTGATTTTATGTCTAACATTCATATTATTTTCTTGAAAAATTTTATATTATATATAGAGTTATATAAAACATTTTACTATTCCTTAAAACGACTTTTGTTTGATTAACGCAGTCGTCCCTCCGAAGTGACTGATCGATTTCGTGCTTTTTAGCACTCTTCAGAGCCACATATCGGTAGTAGGGACAACTACGAAAATCAAATCCTTTCCATATATCTCTATATAGAGTTTAAAAATCGTTGTAAGGAAAAGCAAAAACAGCTAGCGACATCTACTGCTAAAAGCAGAGACTGGATAAACCTATCGACAGTCCAAAAAAGGAAGCAGTTATTGGTTTCAAGAACCTATTGCACGCTGTCGATAGGGGGCAGATTAATCAATGCCACGGTGGACATTGCTGCCAATTGAATCCTAAACGCTAGGAGGTCACCTTTTACAGTGGTATCTGAATTAATAAACTAAATTAAATTGTTTGATATTTACAAATTTAAAAAATCTATATAAAACATTTTGCTATTCCTTAAAACGACTTTTGTTTGATTAACGCAGTCGTCCCTCCGAAGTGACTGATCGATTTCGTGCTTTTAGCAGTAGATGTCGCTAGCTGTTTTTGCTTTTCCTTACAACGATTTTTAAACTCTATATAGAGATATATGGAAAGGATTTGATTTTCGTAGTTGTCCCTACTACCGATATGTGGCTCTGAAGAGTGCTAAAAAGCACGAAATCGATAAGTCACTTCGGAGGGACGACTGCGTTAATCAAACAAAAGTCGTTTTAAGGAATAGTAAAATGTTTTATATAGATTTTTTAAATTTGTAAATATCAAACAATTTAATTTAGTTTATATATAGAGTTGTTTGTACAAATGGTGATTATAAGGGAATGTCTGTGTAAATTCTATTATGAAAAGTTGGAAAATGTATTTTACTCGATAAAAATAAAATATTAATGATGAAACGTAACTATTCGTAAATTTTTAAATTTAAATACCTTCCATGTACTTTTTCCTATTTGCCTCTAAAAAATCAAGTTTCTCGAAATTAGGGATGCAAGTTAAATTTCCAAACCTTCCGAATTTCCATTTCTTCCGAATTTCCATCATAGAATGATAAATATTTTAAATTGTACATACCGGGTGTCCCAACTCTATTTACCCAGCGATTTTCTCGAAAACTAAAAGAGATAATCAAGTTCTGCGAAAACCATCTTAAATTAAACAACTTAAACTATCTTTTGGCATATATTTGATACTTTCAGCTCTTAAAATATGGGCAGGGGGGCATGGGGGGGAGTTTTTCTAATGGAAAGTGGGGTCGTGTGATACATCATTTTAAAGCAAATAAAATTCTCTATTGGACTGTAAATTTTTTAATTTTTTAAACAATTTTTTTTAGGTTTTGATTCTTTAATTTTTTTGTAAAAATGCGATTTTTTAAGTTTTTTTATGTAAATTTTTATTTATGTCAATTAAAATTAGTTTAAAAGCATAATTTACTTTTTTTCATCATGAAATTAGTAACTTTTAAATAATTGTTTGATTATTTTAGAGTAATTTTGACAAAAATACCCATTTTCAACCCTATTTTAAACCCAAAATAAATTTTTAAAAGATTAAAAAATATATAGTTGTTAAATGGAGAATTTAATAAGCTTTAAAATGATGTATCACACGACCCCCCTTTCCATTAAAAAAAATGTCCCCCGATGCTCCCCTGTCCACACTTTAAGAGATAAAAGTATCAAATATATGCTAAAAGATAGTTTAAGTTGTCTTATTTAAGATGGTTTTCGCAGAATTTGATTATCTCTTTAAGTTTTCGAGAAAATCGTTGGGTAAATAGAGTTGGGACACCCGGTATAAGGGAAATTTATAAATAAGACTCGTAAACCCAGGCAGCACATAATAACTATTAGATATCCAGGAGTTATACTTTCTGGATATATCCAGTATATCCAATGGATAGCCTGGATTGACATTAGATATCCCATGGATATCCAAATATCCGTCTATGTCCAGTTGACATCTATTTTTTAACCTCCCTAAAGTATATCCGCTGGATATCCAGTTCATGGACTGGGATATCTAATGTCAATCCAGGCTATTGGGAACCGAGAAGCAATTTCAAGCGCGAGGCTCTATACCGTTCAGGCCACAGGTTACACTGGCTGTACTTTCCCTCTTTTAACCAAAAATTGGCTGTATTTTGGTAATTTAATCTTTTACCGCGCAAATCATCGCCCAGATGTTACCGCGCATAAATCATATTCGGGTATGGCCTATAACCAAAACATAAAACCAAAAAATTATAACAAAAAAAAAGTCCAAAAAAAGCAAAAAATCAAAACAGGAAAACCAAAAAATCTACATCAAAACAAAAAAAAGTCCAAACCAAACGAAATAAAAAAAAATGTAAAACGAAAACATCAAAAAACAATAAAAAAATGAAAACAAAAAATAAACAACTCCAATAAAATCAAGGTGTCTGTTTGTCTGTCTGGCTATCCTTCCAGAAGCTTTTTGCAGAATGCAGCTGAAAATACGAAACGTGCATCAGAAACCTAAGGCCTAGCCTGAAACCCCAGTTTTTTTTAAGGGATGTCTGTAGGGCAAAAAAATTCAATATATTTACAAAATGCGCACCCTACTGCCCCCATACTTCAATATGAGCTTGCATGTTAAAAATCAATCTCAATGGCTAGTATATTAATAAAATCATTTAAAAGTTATTTAAAAAATAAATAGAACGGATAATCCATAGAAGTAATGGAAAAAAGAAAACGATACATTTTTTTTCCAACAATTTTATATCGTTTTTTTTTTTAATGTTATTAATAAATTATTACTAATAATATATTATTTTCCTTAGACGCGTCCACCCTACTTTTGTTTGTTGGGTTTACCGAAATACAAAGAAAAAGTATAAATTCAAACCGTAATGGTATGCAACTTTTTATACAACTATTATATTTTGGTGGCTACAAGTATATAATAGCTTTTCGGTAGCGTCGCAAGGTCGCTAGATGCTGACCAAGGAGTAATCTGTAAATTATGCCGATAAAGTAAACTAAAATATTAGCGATCTCTATATAAACATGAGTTAACAGGAGCTTCTAGACACTACCGCTAGATGAGGCGACAATCACTAAACGCAAATCCGACTGTATTATAGTTAGTAGGCATTTGATACGGTACGATCTGATTTTCTGAGATCTAAACTTAGAAGTTTTAGGGTTCCTTCAAATATTTCAGACTGGGTATACTCATACATGTTGAATAGAAAACTTTTTATTAACTTAAACGGGAGAACAAGGTCAAACATATTTTTTTCTAAACTAGGAGTGCCCCAAGGATCAATATTAGGTCCACTCTTGTTTTTGATTTATATCAATGATCTACCAGAATATATTAAACGTGCTTTTATTGTTATTTTCGCAGATGACACTACTATAATAATTTCTTGTTTATGTCCCCAAGAATTATATCATTTAATTTTGGATATTATTAGTGATTTTGAATCGTGGTGCCAGAGAAACAAACTTATACTTAACAAATCTAAAACAGTTGCTGTGAATTTCTTTAAGAGAAGAAAACTAATTTCCTTGGTACCATATTTGACCAACAGCTAACTTTTAAAAATCACATTGACATGGTCTGTAAAAAGTTGAACAGCGCGTATTTTGGTATTTTGCGTATGAAAGGTGATTTAAACGAACCAGCAATATTATCGATGTACTATGCCTTAGTTTATTCTCATCTTTCCTATAATATTATCAGTTGGGGTGGTTCCACTGATATTAATAGAATAGTTGTAGCTCAAAAAAGGATACTAAGACTAATATTTAATTTGCCTTTTAGACATACCTGTAGAGAAGTTTTTAAAAACAAACGAATTTTAACTGTATTTAGTATTTATATTTTTAAATGTGTGTTATATGTAAAAAAGAATTATCTTGATTTTATTAAAAGTATTGAAAATTACAATTTATTTAAAAAATCAGTGAAAGATTATTTGATAGATAAGGTTTTTTATTCTATTAATGAATATATTACATTTTAATCTATTTGTACTTTACCTATCTTTGCATATTATTTATGTTACTATTTTTTGTATTTCTTGTAATTTGTTTATAATTTATTTATTTTTTGTTTAGTGTAAAATTAACATATATGTGTATATATCTATATTTTTGTGACTTGCCATATATACTCAATGTATCTTTCATGGTTAAATAAATACATTACATTACATTACATTACATTACATTACCAGCTGAAAACTGTAGATGGCGCATAAAACTCCATGCCTATTATGCGCCATCTACTGTTTTCAGCTGATACTAAGTATAATACAGAGGTTGATTTGCCTGTTTAGGAGGGAAACAAAAAGGAAACTAAATTTATTATTTTAATATTTCTTTAATTTGTTTTTTTTTAACTTATCAGAGGCTGTTTAACAATTATGTCAATGATCTAAAGATCTACTCTATAGAATTGGAATTTAAAAAAAAATAAATATTTTTTTAATTTTCTTTTTGCGAAAAACAAAATAAAAATTAAAAAAAAATTGAAAAGGACTTATTTTTTTAAAAAGTTAACTTTTTTGTTTTTGGAGGGATTGCTTTCAAAAACAATAGGGATCTCTATCTACCCAGTCCGCACATATATGGATGCAACATGGTAAAGAAAGATTTTTTAGGTAACAAGTGCCATATTACATGAGACATAACATACATATGTATGCTACATAACATGCCCTATAACAGAAAGATTTTTTACGTTACATGTGCCATATTACATAAGATGTAACATACCTATGTATGATACATAACATGCAATATTGCATGTTATGTATCATATACATGGTACGAGAATATACACGATACATAAAATGTTATGAATTCAATACTAAATATGGCGTCTATATTATTTTAATTTTTATAGGTTAGAATCACTAATATTCTTAAAATTGTTGTTAATAATAAAAGTTTTACCCTTAAGTAGTAGAAACGCATGTATTTTTAGACAACTAAACTGATTTTAGATAATTTTAGACAAAAAATTAAAATATATATTTTTTTTTTAAATGATTATTTGCTATTTTTTTTCTAAAAATTGGCTTCTTATGTGGCCCATGATTTTTAAGCCTGGTAGAAAGTTTGCTTTCACAGTAAAAATGCACATCGTATAAGAATTTTGCCTGATGGATGCTACATATAAAGATATTTATATACTTTAATTATTAGGTTTATCAAAAAGACGTAAAAATGTTCACCATGTCTAAATCTATGATGCACTCTATAACAAGCAAAATTCGGAAACGCCTACTTTTATTGTTATGTACCTAGTATGTATCTGATATGTAGCATGTTATGTAGCTGATACATAACTTGAGGCGGAATTGTTAAAGTCCAAGGACTATACATGGGCTATAAAAATTACATGTCTGCAACATCACATAGAACAGTGGTTATGTACCTGCTATGTTCCTGCCATGTATTTGTGTTGACTGGGTATCCCCTCGTAGAACTTGATTTTTCCTGAAATTTTCAAGTCAATCGGATTATTCGTTCTTGAGTTATCGTGTTGACAAAAATCGTGACATCAGACGGACGGACAGACAAACGGACATTTAAAAAAAAAAGGTTTTTATTTTTTCATGAAACGAATTTATATCCAAGAATTTTTTGTCTAGGACAATTTTTGAATTTTTTTGAAAATACGAAACTTCGTTATATTATGCTAGCGCAGGCGCTGTGAATAATATAATAAAGGAAAAACCAACGAACTAATAACTCTTCTCTCTAGAATGGAGCTCTCTACAACTAGAATTATGAAACAAAAGACGTCTACCCTATCTCTTTCTCATTTGTGCTACACTTTCCAGCCAACCAAATAAATACTGTATTTGTTTTTCACACAACAAATACAGTATTTGGCTGGCCGGAAGGTGTAGCAGTGAGCGGCATGAACGAACATAGCTAATGTGAATCTGTAGAATAAGATAATTCTACTAAAACTTAGATGGCGCCAGTAATTTCTTTACACTTTTCGCCCGGCCAAGTAAATATTGTATTTGTTCAACAAAGAACAAATACAGAATTTGTTTGGTTGGGTGGAAGTGGGAGTGTATGTATGTCTTCTATCCTTTTTGGGTAGAACTTTTGTCCCTGTCTAATCTAACGGGAGAAATCTCCATAGGCATTTCATTTGTAAAAACTGAAAAAAACGTAGACAACATATACATTTGTCTGTCTTACTTGCACAGCTTTGTTCTAACAGAGACAACAATAACAGTTACTGGTAATTGTTATTGTTCAGGCCTGAATATACCTACTATTTGTTTACAAACAAACCGAGATGTTGGCGATACTTTATTTAAACGGTATGCCTATTCTAGAAAAAAGAGTTCTTAGTTCGTTGGATTATTCTTTCTTGAGTTATCGTGTTGACAAAAATCGTGACAGACGGACGGACATTCCAAAAAAAAAAAAAGTTCTTATTTTTTCATGAAACCAATTTATAACCAATAAGTTTTTGTCTAGGACAATTTTTGAATTTTTTTGAAAATTCGAAACTACCGTATAATATTATTCTAGCCCAGGCGCTATGAATAATATAATAAAGGAAAAACTGAATTTATTTATTTATTTATTTATTTATTTATCCATACGGGAAACCCCCATTACAGTAATAATTTACAAAATATGTATAAAATTAACCTAACAAATATTTTAATAATTAAATAATAATAATTCAATTTAATCTTTGAAAAGAAAAATAACAAAAAAAGAATATATTAAAAGAAAATTAACAAATAATATAATACTATAATATAATAATAGTATATCACAATAAAACAATAATAAATTTTAATTTATTAGTATTACCTTATTAAGATCACAGGTTTCAGTCAAGCAAGTCTTTTTAAATGATTCCTAACTTTATTCCTAAATCTATTAGATGAATCTGCAAACACATCCAAAAAAGTATGGTCATTAATAAAACGTAAAGCACAATTCCATGGGGAATTAAATAGATAATTCCTATGAAATATATTTATATAAAATATATTTACTGTGTTACGCGTATTAACAAAAGGAACATTGAATGGAGCTCTCTACAACTAGAATTATGAAACAAAAGACGTCTACCCTATCTCTATCTCATTTGTGCTACACTTTCTAGCCAAACAAATAAATACTGTATTTGTTTTTCATACAACAAATACAGTATTTATTTGGTTGGCCGGAAAGTGTAGCACTTAGCGACACGAACGAACATAGCTTATGTGAATCTGTAGAATAAGATAATTCTACTAAAATTTAGATGGCGCCAGTAATTTCTTTAATAAAAATACACTTTTCGCCCGGCCAAGTAAATATTGTATTTGTTCAACAAAGAACAAATACAGAATTTGTTTGGTTGGGTGGAACTGGGAGTGTATGTATGTCTTCTATCCTTTTTGGGTAGAACTTTTGTCCCTGTCTAATCTAACGGGAGAAATCGCTATTCTAAACCACCCAACAATTCAGAACAGTTAACTTTGCCAACAGCAATGTTTTGTATAAGACAGACATTTAAACGAATTAACGAAAACGAATTTAAACGAATTTAAACGAAAAGTGCGGCAATTAGCCTCCGTCTTCTCTACCTTTAAATTATGGGGTAATAATAATTAAAAATCAGTTTTTAATAAATTATACATTTATTAGGAAAATATTAACTAGGCACCTAATAGAAATTATAATCATTTTTACATTACAATAATTTTGATTATAATACGTATACATTATAATACGTATAATAAGTATACATATAGTACAGATATATATAATATATATAATACGTATACATATAGTACAGAAAACAGAATTATGTTAGCTTATAAACCTAATATAATACAGAATAATTAGACAGGACCACAATTTTTTTGTCGGTTGACGTGGACCAAAAATGGTTTTCTAGGTGTATATTTAGTTGCTGAACACGAATCCGTCGGTCGTTTTGGCCCCTCCCGTCAGGATTTGTTTTTAAATAGGAAACACCAATTATTTTTTTCCCTTCTAAAATTTTATTTTGCTCATATTTTCCAAAATATTAATCTAAAGGTATTATATGTACATATTTTTAGAATCAGCGCGTCGAGATCTATATTTTTTTTTTAAATCTGAGATAAATTATCTCAGATAATATATATCATCCCAGGTAGCAAAATAACATGACATTCACGTGAAAG
Source organism: Brachypterus glaber (assembly GCA_958510825.1). Classification (NCBI taxonomy): domain Eukaryota; kingdom Metazoa; phylum Arthropoda; class Insecta; order Coleoptera; family Kateretidae; genus Brachypterus; species Brachypterus glaber. The sequence continues at coordinate 4,369,938 of OY294048.1, read as the reverse complement.
CCACGTTAATATGTGACATGTGATGTTAAGATTGTAGTCTCATTTAACAAGAATGTAGCATGGTGGGGATGTCCTAAGTCCGCCCCTAATAACATCACACACTGACATCCCGAAAATAACGTGTTTGTGACATCATAAATCCACATTCCTGTTATATCTAATATCTTATGGATGCCGTTACTGGTACTTTAATATTTAAATAATATTTTAGGACATTAGATTTTTCTAAATTAAAACCATTAAAAACGCTATAACCCTATAAAAAAATCGGATTTAAAATCAATCAGTAATTGAAACAATCACAGATTGAAACAGATAGATTCTAAATACGAAATTGCAGATTAAGCGGAGAATATATCTTTTAATCCGTGTCCGTGGTCTTCAGAAGCCCGGCAGAGCCCCCTATCCATTGGAAATCGTATAATGTGTATACAATTTCCTTATAATAATTTACTCTATCAACATCATCTTATATCGATTTTTTTGCTTCGAACGTCGGTGAGAAGCAAAATAACATGACATTCACGTGAAAGCCACGTTAATATGTGACATGCGATATATTCACAGCGTTGCTAAATATTTGTTATTTAATAACATGGTTGTCACGTCACACGTGTTACGTTGCAAATGTGATGTTAAATACATGTTATTTTTCAATATTATGTGATGTTATGATTTAGTTTAAAAATACACCCAAAAGTGATGTTAATTTCTTGTAATATAACATCCCTTGCTACCTGGGATATTATGTATAGTCATCTTCTACATTTTTTTTTAATTGATGTCGATAGATCTCGACGCGCTGATTCCAAAAATATAGTCATATAATTCAGATTAATATTTTGAAAAAAAATGAACAAAATAAAATTTTTGAAGGGAACAAAATAATTGGTGTTTCCTATTTTAAAAAATAATCCTGACGTGACGGTCCAAAACGGACGACGGATGCGTGTTCAGCATCCAAAAATACGTCTAGAAAACCATTTGTGATCTAAGTCAACCCACAGAACAAAATTGTGGTCCTGTGTTATCTATAGATAACACAGGACCACAATTATAATTGGACTACAAGGGACGGATCTCCAAAAACGTTAAACACGTATTTTGGGCCTTATGAGAAGACGATTTTTTTTTTTTAATTTAATTGATATGTTTATTTTTAATTCAAAGTACATTAAATCAGTTTTTTGTAAATTGGACAACTGACCCTAGTGTTCCAATTTTTCGCGAAATCATATAAACTTAAAAACGAGAATAAAAAATTTCAATTTTCAATATTTAGGTAAAATGAAATAATATTTAAAAAAAAAATCTTTTAATTAAACTTGCTAATAAAGTAAATAGTTATAAACAAAAATTAAAATATTAATAACATAAATAATTAACAATAAATATAATAAAACTGAAGTTAAAGCCCCCAAGGACTTAAAGCCAGTGGCTTAATAACAATAGGTAAACCCCCCAAAATGTTTTCCAGTCATAAATAAATAAAAAAATTAACTCGCAAGACAGGTAAAATTTGAGATTAAAAATTTCAAATTGAATAAAAATTAATAATAGGTATTTAACAATTTTTAATATGTTTAAGCAGGTTTAAACATAATTATAAATTAATTAACTATTTATAATTTGACATATTGTATTTTATTGGATAAATTATAAAAATGATAGTTATATAAAAAGTAGCTTTTGGTTTTAATATACTCGTATAATACCTACAGTAGTTTTATAGTATATTAAAGTACTAGTTTCATAACATACGTTTTTAGCGCACGAGTACAAGTTTAGAAAACGAGCCGCTTGCGGCGAGTTTTCTAAAGTAATAGTGTTATGAAACGAGTACTTTATACAATTTTTTCTATTTTGCTTTAAAATTTAAAAAAACTTACATTTAAATTGATGACTGATTTAGGGATTTTTGTTTTGGGTTGGCATTACAGTTTACACTATGTTTAAAATTCTAAGAACAAATGATATTTTGATATATTTTACAGTCATCTCTTCTTTTTTCACTGCAATTAACCAGTCCATTTAACACGGTAAAATATAACCCAAACACAAAATATTGTAAAAAATTAAACTTTAAATCGACATTGACATTTGCACGCAAAACGTCAAGAGATAGGATGTTGTATGTTGCCAAACCAACAGAAAAAAAAGTAGAGACCTCTTATGGGCCTATAAGAACACGCAAAATGCGTGTGATTATGAGCTTATAAGAGTCGCAAAATAGAAAAAAATAATATTAATTGTTATTTCTACAAAATCACTTTATTAAATCATTGTTGAATTCTGTCGAACTGACACGACAGTATGTCGCAATAGTCGTTTACAGTATGCTTCCAAAAATAATTATTTAACATTCATTTAACATTCACTAGACTTAAATGATATTTATTTCGATCATCCTAATCCAAATAAATTTCTTAGATGTTGTTTTTATCTGTAAATGTACAACCAACGAACTAATAACTCTTCTGTCTAGAATAGGCATTTCATTCGTTAAAACTGACAAAAACGTCGGCAACATATACTCGGCGCATTAACTATCTGAGTAACAAATTGGATCAGGGAAGCTATGATTAGTGGTTTAAAAATGACTTTTAGTAATATTTTTGTAGCCCATTGTGCTTTTGATAATTTTTAACATTTAGGTTAAATTGACTGTCATTTTACGTCTTACAAATAATAACAAAATCTGTTTAAAAAGTAAAACTTTGTTCAAAATTATAATAAAAGTAAGTTTTTATTCATAAAGTGCTATTATAAACTTAAATTTAACATTACCTGAATAAAATTACGGACCAGTATTATTTTAACCAAAAAATTATCTGTTATAGTGTTTATTTCAAAAATTTATAGAGCACTGCATTATATTACTTCATTTAAACAAAATGTTTATAGATTGATGCTTTAGTTTTCTTTTTATGCACTTTTCTTGTTATTTCTTCTTGCTAAGGCAAATTATTTGATTTTTTTTATAAATGTCAAAATAATGTCTTGATTGACAATAAATTTTAAACAAGATGAAAACCTTACATAAGGAACTAAATATATTCTGCCAACCAAATAACAAGAAACAAATGACCATCACTCAGATAGATAATGCGCGGAGTTTAAACATTCGTCTGTCTTACTCGCACATCTTTGTTCTAACAGAGACAACAGTACCAGTTACTGGTAATTGTTATTGTTCAGGCCTGAATATACCTACTATTTGTTTACAAACAAACCGAGATGTTGGCCATACTTTATTTTAACGGTATGAGTATTCTAGAAAGAAGAGCTATTAGTTCGTTGTGTACAACTAAGTTTATCTCTTTCTAATCTATTCTAATACATGTTTTTATAATTAGAAACAGCAATGACATTTTAAAATTTAAAATTTAAAATTAACTTACACCATTTATAAGGTCTATCCGTGCATTGAAAAATTCAATTCTTGTCTTTAAAGGTAAGGTTCAGACCAATATTTAATGGCGCTAGTGCTATGCCTTTCATTTAAATTATTAGCTTTAACTTTAGATCGGAGTTTAACATCTTTAGGCTTCAACATACCTTTATGGTTACTTAAAAGTCTAGATGGAGTTAAAATCGATTTCGAACTTAGACCAGTACACTCCAGAAAATGTTCATAAGTAGGCTCGTTATTAAATCTATAACTGTTTTTATTGTTTTCATGGGGTTCTTGTTTTTGAATTTCTAATTGTTTTTTTAATAAATCTATGGTTTCTTTATTAAGATTTGGAATGTTGAAGTCTTTACTTTTACGACTCAACTCCACTTTCGATGGAGAAGTAGGCCCTCCATTATTTTCCTCTGCTTCGTTATCTTCAATTTCTTCTATTTTATAGTCTTCTAAATCAACATTATATTCCTCAATTTCACAATCGTCCAATTTAAACTCTTCAAAATTTTGACTTAAATCAAATTTTTCAAAATTTGGAGTTTCCGATTTGTCTTTAACTGGTGATATCATTTGTTTATCTAAGTTTTGTAAATTTTCAAAACTAGAGAACATAATTTTATCTAATTTTTTGTTACGTTCAGGTTTTTTCTTTATTTCTGATAATAAATGTTGATTATTAAATTCGGTTATAAGAGTAGAAACTGATGTGCCTATAACAATCGGCCTTCTTGAATCCGCGCTTTTTAATTTGAATATTTGGGAATTATTTTTGACGTAATTGTCCTGAGTGATCCTTTCTTCTTTTTGCTTTGGTTCATCTTCATCGGGAATTAAAATTTCAGAAACTTGGGGTAGTTTTGGAATTTCTTGCTCAATTCGCTTAGGGCTTTTAGGACTCTTAAGACTAATAGAGGCTGTAGATGTTTCTGATTTTATAACCGTTTGTTTAGCAACTTGTATGTTCAACTTATCTACAGATTTTCGAACAACTAAATTTGAAGCATCATTTTTAACCATAAGTGAATCTTCTGTTTGGTGTTTTTCCTTGGAACTGTCAGCTTTTTCTAGCTTATTCTTTACATCATTTGAAGTAGGGGAATTTATTTCAGCTATTACACTTATGGTTTTAAATGAAACGTTCTTCGTTTGTGGCAAGTTGAGCTCAGAGATTGAACAGTAATCGGGTTCAGAGCTAGTACTAGTATCAGTTTTACACTTTTCTTTTGGTGATAAATTTTCCTTTTGCAACTTGTATCGAGAAATTAAGTTGGCGGGTTTTGGGGGTAAAGCCGGAGGTTCTCTTAATATTTTACTTTTTCGGACTACCAACTTATTATCAATATCATCCGTGTCAGATTTTGTATCCATATCAATATAATAATGATTATCGGGAGATAAAGTTAACTTTTTTTGGGATAAATTAAGTTCACTTCCTTCTAAGTGTTCATTGTTTTTCGGTGAAGTTGGATTTGTAAAAGACTCACTACATTTACTCAAAATCTGTTCGTAGTCGTTACTGTAAATACTTTGTGGTGTCTCATAAAAATTAGGTGTTTTCTGTATAGGTGTTTCGTAGTAATCATTGGTTTCTTCTTTTTTATCTATGTTCTTTTGTGTTAGCGCTGTTTCTCCTTGTTTACTATCTTCCTCGTCGCTAAATTTAACTCTTTTATTAATTTTAGCTGGTTTACGTTCGATATTAGGGGTTTTAGGTGGGGAATTTAATGGATCGTTAATATTCTGCAAAAGAATTTGATTCATGCACTCTAGAACTGGATTATTTCGATAGATGTCGCGTTGTTCTTCATCTTCCTGGTCACTGGCACTGGCATACCAGTTATCATTAGATTCTTCATCACCCTCAAATACTGGGATAGAATCAGATATTTTTGAAATTTTTCTATTATCTTTCTCTAAACTTTCCTTAGAACTATTACATTTTGTTTCTGTATCAATATTTTGACTGTCAGAACTGGTGTTTGCATTATCTGAATTAGTATTAAACTTTTGTATCACCGTGTTGTTACATTCAGATACAGAAATATTCGAGCTTGATTCGGTTTCATTGGAATTACTGCTGGAACTTTTATTAAAAATATTTTCTATGTTTTCAGATACTAGACTTATTTTATCAACAATACTTTCAGAAGGCAAGGAATCTAGATTTTCGTAATCGTTACTTGTATTATCTTCATTCGAATACGGACTAAAATTATCATTTCTCAGTTTCAAAACTTCAAAGTATGTTCCAATGCTCTTTCTATGTTGCAGTTTCCTGGATTTCCTTCCCAACTCTTTGTTTCTATTTTTCTGGAACATACTTTTGTTTGTTTCATAATCTTCTTTATTGTTTTCATTAAAGTTATTAACGTTGTAACTTTTATCTGATAATGTCGCGTAAGTATTTTCGCTACTGCTGTCTAACGATTCCAAATTTGAACTTTGGTAATCATTATAATCAGTTACTACGTATTCTGAACTACTATCAAGGCTTTCTTGAACAGGACTACTGGTGTAGTACTGGTTACAATTTTTACAATATTGATTCAAAAGTAACTTTTTGATGTCGTTTTTCTGTTTCTTTATAACGTAATCCCTTTCGTTTAATTGATGACTGATGTATTTCTGCTCCTGTCTTAAACGGGCTTCAAATACTAAAAGGGCTTTTAAAACTTTGGCCAGTTGGTCGTCTCTTAAAGATTTTTCAGTGCGGAACTGTTGCTCCTTTTCTTGTAATCTTCTTGTGTATTCGGTTACCAGTTGACGGCATTTTTTTGTTTGGAGTTTTAATGCTTTTTGGACGATTTCCAGTTCCTTTCGAACTGATAACATGTCGGATTCAGTGTAAATCTGCAACAAAAAAAAAGTTTAGTTTAATGGACTAGATATTAAATATAATTATTTGAGTAATTTATTTGGGTCAAAAGAAGTAAATCGAAATAGTGAAATTAAAACAACATAAGTTGTGAAATAGTTCTATAGTAAGGTGGGGGTAGATTAAACAGTTACACAGTCACACAAAAAAAAATAATTTTCCAGATACTAGACCAACGCATTTTTATATTTTCGGGGTCGCTGAAACCGAATCTGACCTCAGTATTGCTCCCAGGTCACAATTTTCTTATACACTTAAAAATAGGGTGCGAAAATTCCTTAAATTCAGATGTTCTTAAGTGTAGAAAAAAATTGTAAGACGATGGAACAATTCTGAGGTCAGATTCGGTTTCAGCGACCCCGAAAATGTTAAAATGGGTTAGTCCAGTCTCTGACACATGATTTTTTTTTTGGTGGCTCTGCACAGCCAAACAAAAACAAATTTTAAAAAAATCATGTGCCAGAGACTAGACCAACGCATTTTTATATTTTCTGGGTCGCCGAATCTGGCCTCAGAATTGCTTCATCAGGTCACATTTTTTTTAGCTACTGCGAAAATTCCTTAAATTCTGATTTTTTATGGAGCAATTGATGGAGCAATTCTGAGGTCAGATACAGTAGTAAAAATGTAGCATAACACATATTCACGGCTTGTTCTTAAAAAAATATCGGATAAAATTTGTTTATTTTAATGGTGGACTCAAAAAAATAAAAATCTTTTGTAAAAAACTTTTTTTGATCGGACTTTTAGTTGCAGAGATATCATTGCAAAAAGTATGTTTTTTGAGGTTCTGTTGAAAATGGGAGCTAACTTTTAAATTCCGACCTCAGATTCGGATTCAGCGGCTCAAAATACAGACGGATTGACTAGTCAAGTTCGTCGGAGATACCACTTTTTTAATTTTGTGTGGCTGTGTTATCTCTGCAACTAAAAGTCTGATAAAAAAAGTTTTTTACAAAAGATTTTTATTTTTTTTGAGGGGAATTAAATAACAGTAAAAAAATATATGTTTGTACTAAAAAAAACAAAGTTGACCTTGAAATGACCTTGAAAACGTAAATATCCGTAAAAAATAAATACGCCATTTTGTTTCCACCATTAAAATAAACAAACTTTGTCCGACATTTTTTTTTCTAAAATGCATAGTATTCGAGTAATTTGAAAGTTTCAGGTTTAAAAAACACCCGGTATAATTGTACTGCCTGAAGATATAAAAAACTGATTTCTGGATTTTTTGAGGCATTCTAGACCTACAGATAAAAACAAACACAGCATCCCCTCCCCCTTAAGCTTCCTTTTTGTGTGACCACTCACATATTAATAAGTGAAATTAAAAAAAAGCCCTAAAGCAGAAAGAAAACTTCTTTTAGGTCAAAGATATGTTTGCACGAGTTTGGATCACATACATATGCATAGTCAATAAAAAATAAATAAACATCTGTAAGCGTTCACTTAGAAAAAAATCCATAAAATTACTTTTGTATAAGGAAAGTATATTACCTAACATCCTAAATTTTGAAAATTTTCAAAATCTGAGAGCAATAAGATTTCTGACGTTTTACATACAAAAAATATGATTTTCGCGAAAAAAAATCTGTCGGACTATCTATCGGTCGGTAATTCCTTTGGACACTGTCTGTCCTACAACTGCAACTCAAGAACGCTTTGAGCTTAAGGCTTGAAATTTGTATCTTAGGTTTCTTAACCATTCCCTAACAAGAAAGAACAATCGGGCCAGTCTCGAATGAGTATTGGCGCTTGTCTTTTAGAGGCTGGCCCAGCGTCGCGACGGTGCCAAACTTCGGCCGATCTTGGGAAAGCATCCAAATGATAAATTCGACCCGAGACTGGATTTTGGTCTTGGGCCAATGCTAATTATTGAATTTTGTCCGTTCTTTTTTGTTTTTTGATTATTATCTGACATTTTAAAAATATGTGCTCGGCGGCCGAGCATCGGCCAGACTTCAGTTTCTCAAGATAAACCAAATGTTAACCGCTAGGGTGTTTTATCGAAGGACCTTTGTGACGTGAGGCAAAAGGGACTTACTTGTATTGTTCCAGGTGTCTTCTTGTACTTGGGCCCAATATGATGTTTTCTCGGAGAAATGGCGTAAGCCCTATTTGCAACTCGTTTTACGCGAAATGTTATTTATTGGATGTATTTTCCATAGCGTGATACATTACGAATAACTATTGTTATTTTTGTTCTTTGGAAGCGAGAGTGGCGTGAGTATCGCGCCCCTGACGAATTTAACGTATTGTCCGAACCGTGCTGTTTTACGAACTCATTGAAACTTCTGGATCAAGTCTGGGAAAAGGCTGGCGTTAGATGCTCGGCTATTATGTTTGACCTGCGGCTAGGGCTTATCGTCACCATCGGCGGTTCTTGCCAGAGTTGTTACAGTTTTTGGTAAACATCTCGGTGGGGGTAAGGGGGTCTTTAAAGGAGCTTTTTTTTACACGTCAAAAGCCAAGGGTGCAAAATGTGATAATCGCCTTCCCTGTTTTAAAACTATAATCCTACATTAACGCAATACTTGGGCACCTTTTGTTCAGAAGTATTTATCGAAAGTTTTCATATATGACCGCATTCTTTTTTAGATTGGATATTTCTCATGTGATTCAAAACTTGCAACTGGTATACCTGCATACCTTTGTAGATAATTTGCTGATATCGAAGAACAAAGAAATTTTTAATATTTAAAAATGAAAGCAGGGTAGACAGGGACAATAGTAACAGGTGGACGATTTTTTAAAAAGATACGCAAATTGAGAACGATGATTATAAGTTTTAATTTTACTTTACACCTTCTTGTAATAGTTATTTTCCTAACAAGTGCGGAAATACACTTTCCGCAAGAGTTGGGAACCAAATTTTTTCTACAAGCGTGAGGAAAATTAAGCAAATATTTTAATAACGCGGTAGGTATTTATGTTAAAAAACTAAATAATACAAATTATTTTTTATGATTTACAATATTTATAGTAAATAATAATAATAAATAATATTTATGAAAACATTCTAAAAGTTTATGCGTGGCCTACGTTGATTAGAGTTAATGAATTAACATCACTGACATTTATGGTTCTATCATTATTTGACAAATTTTTTGAAAGATAAAATTTTAAAAAAATCAATTATTATTTAAAAGTAGGACTTTCATGCGTTATTATTTAAATATAAAAATGTTGTCAAATATGCGGAAAAGTGACACTTTGCACACTTAAATGCGTGCGGAAAAGTGCACACTTTCGCACGCTTGTAGAAAAAATTATTTTTATCTTTTCCTTCCCAATAACTGAAATTAAATATTTTTAACTTTTCGTCACGAAAAAGTTGTAAAACGAATTAAAAATATAAAAGTTGTAAATTTTCGATACGATGTTAAAAATTTAAAATTCAATATAACGGATCCAATATGACGTCGAAATTTTTTATATATTTTAAAAATTTTACCGAAAATTGATGATAAAGTATTTTTGAGATCGCTAAAACCATTTAAAAAGTGCCATACCGCCTTGTCTGTTTCGACGCCATATTGGATCAGTCATTACGACTTAAACATCGGATTTTGTCTCAGCGACCTTAAAAATACTTAATAACTAATTTTTGGCAAACAGCATTAACATTTTTTAAAAATTTTAATGCCATATTGTATTCTCCATTTTGAATTTATATTTTTAACATCGGATTCAGTTTAAGCAGACAGACACCTTGAAATGTGTTTTATTTTGTAGAGCTGTGTAATAAATATTGTTTGTTTGTTTGTTTGTTTGTTTAACCTCGTACTATTCTACTTAATCAAGCATCCCCTAAGTCCAGGACTTGTGTGGGCTAGTAGTAGAGGGAACCACCGGCTTATACTGACTTTCGAACCAGTTTCTAGGGAGTGTCCGTTTCACTTAGCGCCTTCGCCAAATTTCAATTATTAATTAACTGAAAAAGGCAAATCGGCGCCAGTGAGAATCGAACTCACGATAGTAGACTTGCTATACATACGCGCTAGCCACTACGCTACGCCTCCCCCACTACGCTACGCCTCCCCCCAAATTTTTAGTTCAAAACAAATATCTACTACCTTGTCATAATATGAAGGAATTCTAAAGCTTACCCCTTTACTTTTTATGAAAAAAAAGCAAAAAAAAAAGTAGAATAAATTAAAAAAAGATCGTTCAGCAATTATTATCTTGGAATTCCTCCTGTAAAATTAAATTTCTCTGACACGCGTATAAAAAGATGATATCTACCAACGAAAAAAAAAACTAATGGTTTATTAAACTGAAGTGCATTCCTAGGATTCCTGCCATGTCAAATGGTTAAAAAGAGCTTGCGCGAATTTATCGCTTAAACTTTCAGTTTTAACTAATATTTATTGGAAATATATACACTTCTCAGGGGCGGATTTATTTCATTTTAAGGGGGCATCCATAAGCAAAAAATTGCGCTGTCACCAAAAATGTAATTTTTAAGGTATTTGTATGCTAATATATCTCGCTGAGGGGGGCATCCCCGCCCCCTAAATCCGTCCTTGACACTTCTTCAGGCTATTTTATTAATTAGCCTATTAAATTATAAAGGGACAAAGACTTACGTCATGTACATGAAGAGTGGTCCGAGATGCAATCCTTGGGGTATTCCTCTAATACCTATAAATGATCCTAGGAGCAAGGCAAACTATATGTGAAAAGACCCGTAGTGAAGAAGATTTAGTGGGGAAATCACAACTTTTTTTAGTCTAAAATTAAAACTTATATCCACCTCAGCAAAAAAGTTGTTGACTAAAAACAAACGTTCCCAATACTGCTAAAATTAAAATTACAACTTGTATCATTTAATAATATTAAATTTTATAGATGCTCTGTATTTAACTATGCGATTAAAATTCTTCTCGTTGGAATTTACAAATAATTAATTGTCTAGCTACAATGTATGTATGAGTGTTCTAGTGTTCTGTGGTATGAGTCAAGACTGATGGACCAATGTACCTTCATAGTTACTTAGCTCAAGCGTCTATTTTTATATTAATAATAATTATAATTAACTAAACGTATGATCCATAAGCATAGGTTACCTATATGGTTACCTATGAGTATACTTTGCATACCGTAATTTCACACAACAATAGTCCAGATTCACATAACTATGGTCCAGCTTCACACCTATATTCCATAACCAGCGTATTTAAAAAAAAACTGAAAACGTGTTGCTGTATATCCCATATACACCAACTTTCACAAGAAATTGTAAACATTTAAAAATAATTATCCCCTGCCCCCTGGGGGCCTTGGACTATAGTTGTGTGGCCGGACTATAGTTGTGTGAAATTACGGTACCGGGTGAGTTTTATTTATGTCCACCCCTAAAATTAAGATTAATTTTTATTCGATAAAAACGAAACGTTCGTGATTTATATAATTTTACATTGGCTATAAACTTGCCGATGTAATTTTTTTGTTTCGCTTCCGATTTTGCCGAAAGTGGCATAGGTATGTTTTTTTTTAATAGAACACCCTGTATATTTTTAGATATTTCGATTCAGACATCCATTCTGAGAACAAGCATGTGTCACTTGTCAGGTCATGTCATTTTTTCGTTTGGACTTTTTTTTTAGTATAGCTGGTATAAAATTTTTTGTGGATTTCTCCAAAACTAATTGGATGAGACGCTATTTTGATCTCAAATTCAGATTCAGCTCATCAAAATGGGAATACAATGGTCTCTAAAGGAGTTCTTGACAACGAACTAACAACTCTTCTCTCTAGAATACGCATACCGTTAATATAAAGTATGGCCAACATCTCGGTTTGTTTGTAAACAAATAGCAGGTATATTCAGGCCTGAACAATAACAATTACCAGTAACTGTTATTGTTGTCTCTGTTAGAACAAAGCTGTGCGAGTAAGACAGACAAATGTATATGTTGGCTACGTTTTTGTCAGATTTCTAGAAAGAAGAGTTATTAGTTCGTTGGTTCTTGACCTTTTTTTGTGTGGCTTGTATTTTTCGATAAAGACAAATCGGGCAAAAAGTTAAATTTCAGGTAACAAATCAACTTTGATGAGAAAGTGTAAATTAAAAGGTCATCTTTTATTTCCTTTGATCGTAATTAATGTGACCTACAAAATTGATATATTCAATGAATTAAGGAAATGATGCCTTTTCAGTTAAAATTCTGCATGCAAAACGATGGCGGAACTAGGGACGGGGGCATAAGTTTTTTATCCCGTTCTCGGAAATGATTCAAGGGAGGTCATATCGCATATTTGAGGGAGACATGACATCCCGAGAAGGGGACCATGCCTTCGAAGGATTCAAAGGGGGGAGCATGACTTTTAAAGGTATATAGGCAACAATAAACTGGCGAGTGTCTTAAAAATAAGACTCTGGCGAGACAAGATAAAAAGTAAAAGCCACTTTACACGGAGCAATTTGTGCGCAAGTTTGATGCTATGCAAGTTTGTTCAAGAATGATTCAGTCACAGCGCATGCCTTCAGGCAAGTTTGAAGCCATTTTCGTGCCATCAAATTATTTAGAACATGTTCTATTTTTCGGCGATTTTCACGCAAGTTTTATGGTTATTTTCGTGGTACCAACCTGGAAAAAAGTTACCGAATCGATTTCATTTTACTAATATAGTAGCAACTGCACATGTTAATAATTATTATAATTAATAATAGGTCGGTCTGTCTAACTAAAAAACTTCCTTAAAAAAGCAAATGCTAGGTTATGTTTTTGTCAAAAAACGCAGAGACACGTCAAAATTGTCTGGTTGGCAGCACTGTTTACCTTGCAATATATAGCACCAAACTTGCGTACAACTTGCTCCGTGAAAAGGCAAATCTATGTCCAATTGTCCTCATGCTATATCTGGCAGCAAACTTGCATAGCATCAAACTTGCGTACAAATTGCTCCGTGTAAAGTGGACTTTAGTCGTCCAGAAATGGTTTTAAAAATCACACTATCACACAATAAGTTAGGTAAAATTTTACATAACTTATTGCTATGTTTTTAAAATTTACATAATATATAATGTATCTTCACATAACTTATTATGTAATTTTTAAGTTTCACATAATATATTATGTATTTTTACATAATATATTATTTTTGGCGCGCTTTATTTGTGTGGCTGTGTTATTAATGGTAAAAGTGAACTTTTTAATTTTTCCCAATATTCTGAAAGCCCATGGAGAATTCCAAGCACAGACTCTCACAGACCACAGGCCTCCCCTCTGAATCATGTAGATATTTTTCCAAACAATTAATAATTTGCTAACTCTAATATCATTTATAAATAAATGAATGATATAATAGTAATTATATACCAAGGTACACGGCAAGAAATTAGTGGGCTCTGCGCTATACATTAAAAGATATTTGGTAATAGTGGCAAATTATAGTGATTTAAGCTATAGATTATAAGGGACACAATAACTAATAATGTTAAAAATAAATTGGAAACGATTATATATATTACAGGCACTATTATAAATTTACAGAAATTTTATTATATTATAAAAATTATTAGCACGGACAATAATTAAATCTATTTAAGCTATAAATGCCATACTATTTGTTATATTTTATTATTCACTAAACAATTAAAGTATTTCATATAAATTTTTACACTGACTGCCATAATTGTAAGAGAAAGCCTTGTATTTATATAATAAGCGATTATAATTTGCTTGGTATGTGTGTTATAGCGCTCCTAGCTATAATTTTTTTTCCGTGTAGAGAAGACATTTTTTATAGGCAAGCGTGCGAGGCCATAAAAGTCTTCTCTACCGTGGTTTATATATTATTTTTTTCACTACTCATTTATTCTTATTATTTAACATTTTTATATCAATAATAATTTAAAATGTTTGCTGGATATTAATTAACCGTGCAAAAACATGTAGCCTTTGAAATCGCCATTTCTAAAAACAAATGAATATATTTATTTATTCACTGGAAGTTGACAGTTCTAGTGCACTAGTGGGTGGCATTTTGAAATTTCTAAAATGTATGAAAACATCGGTAAGTTGTTTATTTATTGAATAATATGTTATATTCTGTTATAATTAATTCATTTATAATATTTGCCATCCTCATTTTTTATCCAATGGCAAAATATTGTTGCATTTTGTCCATTAAAAATTATAAGCAATGACATGTCTTTGCAGTTCAAGAAAAATCAAGTGGCAGATTCAATTGTTCATAAAATTTACTCCTACTAGGAGAGAAAAAAGTATTATTGCTGTAGGCGAAAAAAAAATTATTTCACAGTCTGAAAACATGATAAATAATGGTATGTTCTTAAGCTGGTAGTGGAAAAAATAATTTTATTATTATTATTCCTTGTAAAACAATACAAGAAGCAAAACAAATCTATAAACAATGTGAATCATACAGTGTAATGACTATTTCTAGTAAATGATAATAAAAATAAATTAAAATTGTATCATCATAAGTATAAATAAATTTAAAAATATCAATATTTAGGACGGATTTACCTTTTTTCAAGTGTTATAATAATAAAATCTAGTTAAGTTACTGTCGAGGTTATTGTTTTCTATAAAAATGCAAAACAAAATTTTGTTAATAAAACTTGATAAAACGTAAAAGGCTCTGAAATAAAATAGGTATACTTAAGTTTTATTAACAAATTTTCGTACCTAATTTAGGTAAACCTAATTAATTTACTTTCAAAATTTTTAAGACTCCATTCGCTTTCTTTTGGGTAATTTAGGAGTGTTACGCCCATGTTAATGGTATAGGAAAATAGCGTTACAGGGGGGGGTCAAAAATGATCAACATTTGCGTTACGTAATACTTGAACGTTCCCTTACATCAAATTTAAAAAAAAATAAAATATCACATAAATTTACTTATTAATGATTTTTTTTAATACTGGGTTATAAAATAATCTATTCTAAAAAAAAAAAACTGTATGCATGCAATACATGCAGTATAAAAATAATAAAAATAGCGCATACAACTTTGTAACTCTGGCCTGACGATCTATTGCATATCAAGGATTTATTTTCTGTTAATAAATTCTTCAAGAAAAAAATATTGAACATACCTACTTGATTTGAATTTGAAACCTTTTACTTTCATTGACCTACCCTCTTGACACAAAATAGGTTAACCTTGCTGCATTTTTCATTTTAAGAGCAAAAGAGGTATTCAATACAGCATTGCTGTACCTAATATGTGCAGTATGTTATAATACAAATCTTGCAAACTTTAATTTTGGGTAGTACACTGAAAAAAACGAACATTTTGACGTGGTAACATGTAATAGTAAATAAAATTACGTTTTATATACCGAATTTTCTTATAAAATTACGTATTCCATGCCGTAAAATTGCCGTAAAAACAATAAATTTTCGGTATTCTGTTCATTAAATTGATAAACATTCAGTTTTTAATATAAAATTCCAATACTCCAATACATTTACATTTTGTTTAACCTCGTACTATTCTACTTAATTAACGATCCCCTAAGTCCAGGACTTGTGTGGGGTAGTAGTAGAGGGAACCACCGGCTTTAATTGACTTTCGAACCAATTTATAGGGAGTGTCCGCTTCACTTATGCCTTCGCCAAATTTCAATTATTAATTAACTGAAAAAGGCAAATCGGCGCCGGTGAGAATCGAACTCACGCTATTTGTGTAGTAAACTCGCCAAGTCCACTACACCAATCCTCCCATGTCTATTGGAAATTTATTATTCCCATATGAAAAATAATTTTCCGGTATGCATATGGGCTGTAGCAAAATAAGCTAAGAATTTGACGGAGAGTATCATCATGTAGGACGAAACGGAAAATATTAAATTTATTAAAGAGAAAAACTAGTTATTACTAGTTTTTTCAATTTAATTTTTTGTTATTATTATCTATTTTGCGATACAAATAACGATATGAACTACATTCATAAATATATTGTCAGATTAACATGTCTTAAGAAAAGTGGTCAATAAAACTTAAACAGGATACTAAAGTCAATAAAATTAGCCCCATAGTGCCTGGTAGTCTATAAAGTTTTAAAATACCTTCCACGATTTAGGTAACTATTTTCTTCAAAATATAATAATAAAATTTAAATTAGTCTTCTAATAAAAGCCTGCTTACAGAGAGTCCCAAAACTAAACCTTGTGGACTCCCGTTTTAAGAATCTGCCATAAAAGAAACTATGGAATTATTAATATGATATGATTCTTCACGTATGTAAATGTGATTCAATGCAAATACATATAAAATTTAATAGATTTTAGATGTAATGACGTGCACTTAGCCAAGAATTAAAATTTTCGCAATATAAGATTAAAGTTTTTATAAAAAAAATTAAGTTTATCTATTAAATCTAGATTAGTCAATCGAAAACATTGAAATGCAGGATGAAAATACCAAAAGTATTTAATAAAAATACCACGTTTCATATAATGCGCAGACTGACAATAAGCATTGTTTATTACAAATCTATGTCAACAAGGTAACAGAAAAAACATATTACAGAATTTTGTATGCGCGACAAAACAAACATTAGATAACAGAAAAAAGTGAAATAAACAAATTAAATACCAAATATAAAACGTAAAAACTACTGTATGTATCCAAAGAAAATTATTTTTTTTTTAATAACGCATTTTTTAGATGATGTTATTTAAATATACAGTTCTATCTAAAGCATTATGGACAATATTCCTTGTCTTTTTCTTTTTCATTAAACTAAGATTCTTTTTTCAGAAGGATAAAAATTTATTTAAAAAAATATTTGCAGCTTTATATCTTGCAAAATTAATAAAGGATCCTTTTTCATTTAAATACGGATATCTCAGCGAAAAGTCGACGTAGAGAGAATAAAAAAAAGTAAATTAAAGCTAAATAAACAAGCTAACTGACCAATGAATCGGTTTAACTGAGAAAATTGGAAATTTTTATTATTATTATTATTTCTTTATTTTTACAATTATATATTAAATACATATGATTATATAAATATTTAATGATCTTCGTACCAGTTCCAAGTTGTAACCAACAACCTCAGGGACTGGCGCTGGGGAGTTGTTTTTCCAAAAATTATCCTTTGTCCAATTAGTGTTATAATTTATTTTTTCATTTGAATTATTTTGGAAATACTTTTGTAGACATATTTGGGTTGCTTTGAATTTAATCTGTGCAATAACCAAGAAATGTTACTTAAGTGGAGTAGGTTGTTTGTATTCCGGTAAAACTTTGACTATCAGCACATACCAAACTCTGGGCATATTTAGGTTGCTTTTGAATCACTTCGGTGCAATGTCTAAATGATGTTTCCTTAGTTTTAATGCTTAGTCACCTCCCTTTTAATTTTCTGACATCTGGCATACATTGTGACACTTAAATTTTCTAAAATATTTTAAAACTTTTTCTATAGAAAAACCATACGGACTCCTCTGCCTCCATTTCTTAATATGCGTTGAATACCAATAACCCATTTTCCATAAGACTTTTTATTTATTTGTAATTTTTAAACAATTTATTATTATTATTATTATTATTATTATTATTATTATTATTAGATATTTAGCTCATGTACTACTATGCAATACTACAATACAAGCTCTGCTTAGAGTATTCCAAAAAATATGTAATAATAAATAAATAAAATATTAATGTATGTCTAAAGAAATAAAAAATACTTATTTACCCAGACGTATGCAATAATCATTCTAATTATTAACTAAGTTTGCATTATTCATTTGGTAATACACTTTCTTTAATTGTTAGTTTCGCACACATTAAGTCAAATTACACCATTTAAATACTCCAATTTCATAATCCGATAAAATGTTATTACTAAGATATGTATTAAACTAGTTACAGTTTCATAAAAAAAAATATGAAAAAAAGTTCCTAAACATGTCCAAAAACGTGTCGTAAGAAAGCTATTCCCCTTCAAAAGTGGCTACAAAAAGTCGGTGCTTACCTCAGGTCCTGAGGCTCATGACCACTTTGAGCTCCTGAGCTCTAGCAACAAAGTTTCGCATGTGATTTAACTTTAATGAAGCATATGGTTTTTGCATGTAGTTATTTAAAACAGGGACGTTCCAAACTGGGGCGCCTTATTACTTTTTCCTGGGTAACTTTTTTTTTACTTTGTACTTAAACTCTATTGAACGAGAGAATACGACTTTGACGTCACAGCGCGTAAAGTAGATAGCACTTTGTAGGGTAATTGAAACTTATTCCTTAAGACTTAATGAATGATTTTTGTATATACATTTTCTATATAATAATTATATATTAAGTCTTAATAAATAAGGTTCAATTACACTACAGAGTGCTTTTTAATTTACGCGCTGTGAGGTCAGAGTCGTATTCTCTCGTTGAATGGAGTTTACATGATTCCTCAGGTAAAAATACATAAAAAAGGTACTCGTTGAAATGTTATACCGTTTCAAAAAAAGATACATTTAAAAGTAAAATTTTCTTATTTCGAAAAACAAAAATTAAACAATAAAATGTTAAAAAGCCAACATTTCAATGATGTAGGGTGGCGTGTCCCCTGGAGCAAATAATTTGTATGATTTTTTTATTTGTTCTCTCCTATAAGTTCCTGCGTCCTCCCTAGACTTTTTTTCTGGCTACAAGATCTTATATAATTATAATTATACAGGCCAACAAAAAAATTACGTCAATTAGGTACTCTTAGCCAGAGTACATTTTTCTTAAATATTTTTGTTCGCTGAAAACGAATTTGATAGTGAAAAAGCTCGCTGACCTACACACATTTTCATTAAACTGCAAAAAAGGATATTGAATGAGCTAGATCGAGTCTTTGAAAGGTCTCAGCACCTAAAGTATTGCATTTTGAGAGTTGTGACCAAAGACACTTGTGATGAGAAAGTCAAGAACCATTATATATCCAAATTTCCGCCATATCTGATCCAAACCACTTTTCATAAAACCGGTGCTTGACATTTTTGAAGTGCTCTAGCACAAGTACAATCAATAATTAAAGTTTAAATTATTGATTTTTGGGAGCTGTGTTGTGCCCAAAAATATGTAAGAAAAGTTTAGCCTTGTTAAGAGTAAATGACTTTATTTTTTGTTGTGGGTCGGTGTTAGTATAGCACATTTTACGGTTATTATTATAAATTCTTATACTAACAACTGTAAAATGTTTCATAATAATTGTATAATTATAAGATTGTTCCTAAGTGTTTTGGTATAAAAATTAGATGCGCTAAATTAGGATTTAGTGTCAATAACCACAAAATAACTTAAACTATAGGTATAATCATGAGCGGATTTAGGGGGGGGGATGGGGGCCATGCAGTGCGTTTATATGAAAACCCCCATTTTGGCA
The DNA here is from genome assembly GCA_958510825.1 of Brachypterus glaber. Lineage (NCBI taxonomy): Eukaryota > Metazoa > Arthropoda > Insecta > Coleoptera > Kateretidae > Brachypterus > Brachypterus glaber. Next base: position 4,350,307 of record OY294048.1, on the reverse strand, counting down.
TAGCCATTAAAAAAAATCACTTCTGGTCCAACCGGAAGTTATACCAACTTTAGATTTTTAAACAGAACCCTATATATTTGTATACATTTGCAGATCTGCGTTTGAATTCTATTTTCAACGATATATCACAAGTCTATGTTTGCATTAAAGATAACGCCATAGGAGCCATTCTTTTAAAAAACAACATAGTGGTGCTGTGAGTCACAGTCTGTGGCGTCCATATTGGGCTATTTTAGAAACTTGACATGTTAAATCTTTTATATTTTGTTTCTATGGAATTGGCACCAGTTTCAATTTTTTTTAAGTCATTAACTTTTTATTCTAAAACACGATTTAAAAAATAAATCAAATGCAATGACCTATTTTTATTTAGTTTTTTGTAGAGCCTACCTTAGTTTTTAATTTAGAAATATCAAAAAAAAATTTCGATGTATTTATTTTTATTTGTTTTTTGTTGGTTTTCGACACCTCTGGGGTGCTTACAGTCGGTCAAGTAAGAGCCTGTCACGCATTGTTTATTATTTAAGAAATTATTTATACTATTTTTTTTACATCAATTCACAGTCAATGAATGGTAGATAAATGCAAATAATTTGGGAACTCGTCCAGTCCCCATTGGCGTCAATGATCGCCTGGCATCGTGGGGGTATACTTGACGAGATTTTCCACATATTTCTACGGCAAAGACCTCCAAATTTTCGACAGCTGCTCTAATGCCGCGAAGCTTGTGCTTGATGGGGTTTGTGTCGGGCGACTGGGACGGCCAATCTCGATCGATGTTTTCCTTGGCCCACGCAAGTCGTTTTTCTCTGTTTTTCACGCAACAAAGGTTTATTTATTGCACTTCCCCACTTCAAATTGTGAGCCCGAATTGTTTCATGCGAAATATCCAAACCTTTCGCCTCTTATCGCAGGGTTAATTGAGGACTTTTCTGAGAAAACATGTTAAAAATGATGTTTCGTGCTTAGCCGACACTTTTCCTGCTGAGCCACGATCTAGAAGGTTGTCAACATTTTTCGTTTCCAAGTACTATTTCACAGTATTTCACTCACTTGCTGACGAATGTCCCCGACTTGCCCATTTTCGGACCTTTCGGATGCGAATAGAGGAAACAGCCTCGAACTGTGACAGGTACGCAGTTCATGTTTTAAAATGTTTTAGTTTACCAAAAATAAGCTTCAGAAACTTTATCCTCGAAAAAAAAAGTAGGGCTCTCTCTTACCGACTACACATTATAGGACACGCTCTTACTTGACCGACTGTATTTTACTACCGTCTGGACCTAATACTTCAAACTCTGAGTAGGGTCTGCATTTAATGAGGATGCAATGAACTCGTTATGCGGGTACATGAACTAATGACGGGGGTCGAAGATAATAAATGTTAATTAATTGTTTTTAACTCTGTGTTAATTTAAACAAGCCGTAAATATACAGTGTGGTCCAAAAGTCACCCCCCGCCCTTTTAACTTTTGAACGAGTTAAGATATCGACTTCAAATTTAGAACTCTTAAATAAGACAACTTAAACTATCTTTTAGCATATATTTGATATTTTCAGCTCTAAAAATGTGGGCAGTGGGGCATGGGGAAACATTTTTTTAAATGGAAAGGGGGGTCGTGTGATACATCATTTTAAAGCTTATAAAATTCTCTATTTAAACTAACATTTTTAATTTTTTTGGACTTTTGGACCGCTCTGTATGTAATGTTTCGTATTCCATTATATACTATTCACACTAAATGGTATAGGCATTGCATTTTCCTAAATAAAAAAAAATAAAATTTTTTTTTTTATATCTTTTTTTGAAAAACGAAATATTTTTGAAAAAAAAAATATTAAAAATTTTATTTTTTTTTTATTTTTTTACGAAAACCGAAAATAATAGTTTTTTTTTCAGAAAATTTTATATCGACTGGATATTCCGTTCTTGGAATAGCTAACAAAAACGGACGTACAAACGAACAAAAAATTATATCTATGTAGGTATATACCGTGCGATTATAAAGTGCCGAACACTTTTTAATGCAAAACTGGCATTAGCGATGAGTAAAATGCAAGAAAGCTGTGTGCGTTTTACTGGCCACCGAGCAGTTGTACGTAGCAATCACATGGGCTTGTCGCGCACAACACTAACAGAGGCGTGGCTTCAAACGAAGAGTATTTTCACTTTATAACCGCACTGTATATATGCGTAACTTAATATAGTTGTTTATCTTGGTGTCATAATTATGCTGATATACATTTACATTGACTCAACCTTTTTTATGTCGCACTACATGGTAAAATGGTAATTTTGCATTGTAATTCATAGGATAATTTTTTCGTCTTCTATTTCGGTATATTACATCATACATGTACTACATGTATTATATATTTATTTATTTTTTAACAATTAGATCTATTAAGATTGTTTTAAAATTCACCCAGGGCCGTCAAATTAGGAGGCGGGAAAATGTTTTTTTTTAGTGACAAGATTTGTGCCACGAGTAAAAGTATAAACTGCATTCAAAAAAAGAGGTTTGAATATATACGTTACATACCTGTATGTAGATAATAATTATAATTATCAAATAAGTAGGTATTGTTTTATTTTAATATTTTAAGCTTTTATCATCCATTTGCATATTATCTGTAGTTATTTTTATTATCCCATATGCCAGACATATAACAAAAATATATACCAGCCAACGTGACAAAAAAAACAATTAATGCACCTGCTCTATACATACATATGCAATATATTGCGTATGTATGCATATGTATGTATTGCAATATATACAATATGTATGTATGTATACATACAGTGCGATAAAGTTCCGAACAGTTTGAAAAGAAAATACTCTTCGTTTGAAGCCACGCCTCTGTTAGAGTTGTGCGCGACAAGCACATGTGATTGCGACGTACAACAGCTCGGTGGTCAGTAAAACGCACACAGCTTTCTTGCATTTTACTCATCGCTAATGCCAGTTTTGCATTAAAAAGTGTTAGGCAATTTATAATCGCACGGTACATACATACATATTGTGTATCTTAGTTTGTTCTATGATAATAATAGTAATAATAATTAATAGTTGGCTATCCTAAATAACAATGGCGTCCCTAGGGACGTATATGGATGTATAATACGGTATTATACATGTATTATTATGATAATACCTGATAAAGAAAATAAAACACGAAACAAAACGAAACGTTGACGAATCTAATGCTATTTAAAATAGCAAGCAAATTAGCCTATTTTGCTTGATCACGTAATTGACATAGACTATATAAAATTCCATGTTGTGACAATATCGATGGTTATCATCAGGAAATTAACAACGACATTAAAAAATTTATAGATTTTTATTATAAATTCTTTTTCATACGGTCTATATTAAGTTTAAAACCCTTAAAACCCTTGCTTTAGGAGGGTAAGATGGCAAAGTTTTAACAAAGTAGATAATTTCTGGTTAACCATTACTTTGTTACCAACATTTAGGCGCTAGGGTATCTAAGCTTTTATTTAACTTGTAATGTTTGTTATTAGTAGGTATGTATGTATGTTTGTTTGTTTAGGGAAAATCTGCCAAAGGAACGTTCAAGTATTAAGCAAATTTTGATTATTTTGGACCCCCCCTGTAACGCTATTTTCCTATACCATTAACATGGGCCTAACACTCCAAAATCTGCTTTTTAGTGCACTTAAATAAAACCTTGTTCTTAAAAATGTTTTTTTACTATTTTCACTATTTTCACTTAAACATCATTAAAATAAGACGGGCCTCAAAGGAGGATATAAACTTTTAGTCGGGGGCAGATATTACCAATCGGTTTTTATAGAATAAATTTACATAAAAATTGCACAATATTTTTTAATTGAATTATAATAGAAAATATCATATTGTTGGAGACTTATAAAAACATCATTTGGTTTGGACTTTTTATATAGACATGGCCCTAAAAACTCTAAAATCTTGCAAATATCGATAAAATCTGTATACACGGAAAAAAAAATTATAGCTAGGAGCGCTATAACACACATACCAAGCAAATTATAATCGCTTATTATATAAATACAAGGCATTCTCTTACAATTATGGCAGTCAGTGTAAAAATTTATATGAAATACTTTAATTGTTTAGTGAATAATAAAATATAACAAATAGTATGGCATTTATAGCTTAAATAGATTTAATTATTGTCCGTGCTAATAATTTTTATAATATAATAAAATTTCTGTAAATTTATAATAGTGCCTGTAATAAATATAATCGTGTCTGTAATATATATAATCGTTTTCAATTTATTTTTAACATTATTAGTTATTGTGTCCCTTATAATCTATAGCTTAAATCACTATAATTTGCCACTGTTACCAAATATCTTATAATGTATAGCGCAGAGCCCACTAATTTCTTTCCGTGTAAAACCAGCCCTAGTATTTGTAATTTTATACAATTTAAAAGCCTTGATATCTATAGTTTTTCTTTTTGAGTATAAAAATAAGCCCGCAAAATCTTAGCCTGATCAAGTTTCCAAACCCGTGCCTTCAAGGCCCCGAAATTGCCCCTAACATTCTTAAGTGGATTGAGTCATATGTGTTTAAGAAACATTATAGTATCTCTAGGTAATTCTAAATCTCACTCCCGCAAAACCTATACCGGTGTACCACAAGGCTCAATTTTAGGGCCTCTATTGTTTTTATTGTTTATTAATGACCTTGACTTTTTTATCTCAAACGGCATACTAATACTGTTTGCTGATGACACAAACATAGTTTTATCGAGTAAAAGTATTGAAATTTTAAAAAAATTAATTTCTCGTGTAATTGACGAGCTAAGTTCTTGGTGTCAAAGAAACAAGTTAATTCTGAATTCTAAAAAAACTATGGCCATAAATTTTTTTAATAAAAAAAGGCTACACTCAGATTTTTTACTTCCTGATAATATAAAATTATCAGCAAATGTTAAATTTTTAGGTACGACTATTGACGAAAATTTAAGCTGGGAGCCTCATATAAACAATGTTTGTAAAAAACTAAATACAGCATACTTTGCAATACGCCAGCTTAAAAGTTCGTTAAACAAGCCGGCCATTTTAAATGTTTATTATGCACTAGCCTATTCTCATGTTTCCTATAACATTATAGCATATGGTTCTTCAGTGTCTTTTTTAAGAATCTTCATTTTGCAAAAGAGGCTAATTAGATTAATGTTTAATTTAAGTTATAGGGAAACATGTAGAAATGCTTTTATCCTCAATAATTTATTAACTGCTCCTTCAATATATATATATATATTAAGTTGTTTAACTCATGTAAAGAAAATTTTTTCACTATATTGTACCAACACTGATTTGCATGATTACGATACTCGTAATAAGGAATCATTAATGGTTCCCTCTCATAACACGGCAAAGTTTGAAAAGTCTCCGTACTACAGGGGTCCATCATTATACAATGCTCTACCGGATAATATTAAAAGTATTACAAAAGTTGATTTATTTAAAAATAAAGTTAGGGAATTTTTGGTTCAGGGATGTTTTTACAACTTAAACGAATATTATTCATACAATTTTAGTACATGATCTCAAGCATTTTTTTTAACTGTTATTTATTTTCTTTTAAGTAATTTTTATTGTTACTATTGTGATTATAATGTCTTAGTTTATGTTATTTATTCTTTTAAAATTGTTTCGATATAACTTATAAACTACAATTACTTTCGTGTATGAGTTTTTGGTTTGTTTTTTTAACTTTTATTTTTTTTCTTATACATGTATTTTTGTAGTTTGTAAAATATATCTTGTAATGTGTTTTGTTAACCTGCATCCAAGCAGGAAAAATGACTTGCCATATATACTTAATTTGTATCAAAGATGGTTAAATAAATATTCTTATTCTTATTCTTATTCTTAATTCCAAAAAATTGCATTTTCTATTAATTTGTTCTACTGACGAATTATAAATATTAAATAAAAAAGTTTATATGTCACTTTTTTTCTACATAAACCTATTTTAGGTATTTTAAAATAATACGATAATCTAAGCGCCATTTAACCAACATTTTGATGCGATTTTTGTTAAAATGTTGAATGGTGCTTAGACCCCATACTCGTTGCGTAAATTAACGTAATGTTTTAAAATAACTTAAAAAGGATTACACAGAAAAAAAAAATGTGACTTAAAAACTTTTTTAATATTTATAATTCGTCAGTAGCACAAATTAATAGAAAATGCACTTTTTTCGGAATTTAGCGGCAATTTCGGGGCCTTGTTGGCACGGGTTAGAAACTTTTGACAAGGCTAATATATTGCAGGCTTATTTTGATACTTAAAAATAAAAAATACAGATATCAAGGTTTTTAAATTTTATAAAATTACAAACACCACTATAGGGCTTTTCGATATTTGCGCGACTTTAGGGTTTTCAGGGCACTAAAAATACACCTTAGAGTTGTCTCTACAATTTTTTACTCTAAGGGCGATCTAAACACGACATAGAGAAAAGATTAAGTAAATAATTTTTTTTGGGCCACCCTAATGGTACAGTACAGTACCATTAAAAAATTAACTCTGTATAAGTACCTACGTTTTTAATGTATTCAACAAGTATCTTGGTCTACTGACATATTTCTTATAACTAGTTTTGCTTCAAGTTTCGAATGAAGAGAAAGAGATGAATTAAATGCTGCCAGACGGAAGAAACAAAAACAAAAATCAATCAAAACTATCGACATTTCTAATGATAGAGAAACTGAGATGATTAATTCAAATTTTACTTTCGATCTTTCTTCGTTTAAATTTTTCATTTAGTAAATAAATTCGTTTTAGACATTTTTGGATGTATTAATTATTTTTAAAACCCATATAAATTTTGTTTTCATGTCGTCGCACTACCTATGTGTTACAGAAGCTGTTTGGGTGTCCAAAAGTCCCACTTATATTTTAAGAAGTGGGACATATAATTTATCAGATAATTATAATTATCATAATTATTGGACCTATCCCCATAATAGATTACTACTTTTATCCAGGGAAATATGATAATCTCAATGTAGTGTTTTTTTTTTCAGGTCAAGTCAAGAAATTGACAAAATCTAATATTTATTTACATAATAATTTACTCAATTGCGAAAATCAAAAATATTGAGATCCATAATTTAACGTACGTATACTTATAGTGAAGAGATATTATTTTAAAAAATCAAACTTTTAGTCATCATTCACTTTATTAATAATTTAGGTTAGTTACCGGTTTCGATTATCATCGTCAGACTACAAGAAATTACACAAGTTAGAGATTATTTTAAGAAAAACAAAGTTTATCTTACCTAGCCAAAAATATATAAAAATACTATATCCATAAAAGGTGTTTTACATTTATAAATGTTGGTTGTTTTTGACCTTTTTTGACCTTTTATGGATATAGTATTTTTATATATTTTTGGCTAGGTAAGATAAACTTTGTTTTTCTTAAAATAATCTCTAACTTGTGTAATTTCTTGTAGTCTGACGATGATAATCGAAACCGGTAACTAACCTAAATTATTAATAAAGTGAATGATGACATAATAATTTACTCAATTGCGAAGTATTTTTATATATTTTTGGCTAGGTAAGATAAACTTTGTTTTTCTTAAAATAATCTCTAACTTGTGTAATTTCTTGTAGTCTGACGATGATAATCGAAACCGGTAACTAACCTAAATTATTAATAAAGTGAATGATGACTAAAAGTTTGATTTTTTAAAATAATAATTTACTGTCTATCTATTCCTTACAACTACTTTTGTTTTGATTAACACAGTCGTCCAAACCGAAGTGACTGATTTCGTGCTTTTTAGCACTCTTCAGAGCCACATACCGGTAGAAGGACAACTACGAAAATCAAATCTTTTCCATTTGGTATATGGAGAAGAAAAATAATTGTAAGAAACAGCATAAGCATAAGGTGAATTAATACAATTTGAGCAAACATGTTTAAAATCTTCCTTTTTATGCTCAATTCAACCTAACCCGCTTTGATTTTTACAAAAATTAAACCACTTGGACCGTTTATCGAAAGATGTTCTATAGAACATATTAAAATTTCAGTCAAGTCCTCGGAATACATTTTCCTCAATAAATCATATTGATGAGTCAGAATATTTAAATATATTTTAGGGCCACTTGCACCAACCCTTAAACTGGAATTATCTAGACTAAACTGAAATTAGGTTAAACATTCTGTGTTCTGATTGGTCGACCATCAAGTTAATCCTAGGGACCTTATAATGACATTAAACGTCACGTCACGTGAAGTTTAATGTCACTTTATTTAGGGCCACTTGCACCAATGATGGTTTAACTGTAAACTTGGATTAAATTGACGGCCGACCAATCAGAACGCAGCATTTTTAACTTAAACTCGGTTTGGCTGAGATAATCCCGTACCAAAAGTTGGTGCAAGTGGCCCTTAGGGTCCCTATTTAATCCAGGTTAAAAGTTAAACCATTGTTGGTGCATGTGACCCTTAAACATTCAAATTATTTTGACCAGCATGCAGTAAGTAATTATTCTTCATAGTGCTTTTGAAGAATTTCTACATAAATGGTAAATGCAGAATTTACAACTAGATGAGCAGTTGCAAGAATCATCAAAACATCGGCGCTAATTTGAAATGTGTAAATAGGCAACCATTAACATCTAAGTGATGCATAATTTATTAAAGTTTGAAAGTCTGTATCCCCAAAGCGTTATATCTGGCAAAAAAACTTTATAAATGTAACGTTTTTTATAAGACTTAAAAAGAGCTTTCATTTAAAGTATAATTTTTTGAAATTGGATAATAATTAAGCGAATTATGCTAAAAAAATATATTTTTCTCACTACCAACCAGGTAAGTTGCCATTATTTAATCAAAAATTAATGGAAAGAACTATATCGAGCACACTTAGTGATAGATGAAATCAATAAAAACAAAACCGTAACTAAAGAGAGAAAAAACGATTTACCGCGCAAGACACAAGACCACTGTTTTTAATTGTATAGAGTGATTCCATGAAAAAATGATTTCTTGAATTGTCACACATATAAATGTCAAAAATATTACTAATAAAATAAGATTTTAACTCCTTTTTAGTGAGAAAAACGTAATGCGCTACTCGTATATAGGTTTTTTCTGTCTTCGGTCGTGTTTATGGACCTCAACTCCGCTTCGGTCCACAAAATACGACCTCACACCGAAAAGGTCACTTACATCTAAGTACTAGGAGCGCAAATAACTATTTATCACTATCAACTAGGTAAGTTGACATTACTTAATTAAAAAGCCGACGGTAATGGAAAGTACTATATCGAGAACACTTAGTGATCTATGAAATCAATACAACGTGGTCAAAAATTTTGACTTGTCGGCGATGCTTTCAATACATCTTAAATCTTAGTAGTGCTGATGTAATTTACCCTCACGACTTGAGACATTGCGATGTCTATCCAAATTCCTCGTAGTATAGACAATAGCTCTTTCCCACATTAAAATAAAGTATTACATGCCCAAGTTTATGTCCTAAATTTAACGTTTTCTCTAATTTAATTGCATTATTTAACAATAATTTGTGTAATAATATTGTAGAAGGCTATTAGCTACTCTAGTGCACAAAAAAACAACAGAAATTCAGCCATCACGTGACACCACAGTTCCAAACGATCCAAAATCGATCCCCCCTCTTAAAATTTGAACTAGTTGAGATATCGACTTCAAATTTGGAACACGTAAAAAAGACAACTTAAACTAGCTGTTGCCATATAGGTATTTGATATTTTCAGCTTTTAAAATGTAAACAGGGTTAATGGAAGTTTTTTTTTAAGCAAATTCTCCATTCGACCATATATTTTGTATTTTTTTAAAGACTTTGTTTATTTATCAATTTTTTTTGTTACAAATGATTTTTTTTTATTTATTTAATGTCATTTAAAATTTTGCATCATGCAATTAGTCACTTATTAAAAATTGTTTAATTTTTTTGTAGAAATGTTGACAAAAATTTCTATTTTCAACCCAATTTTGAACCTTCAAAAAAATGTCTAAAAAAATAAAAAAATATATGGTCAAATAGAGAAATTTATAAGCTTTACAATGATGTATCACACGACCGGTCGTGTGTGGTCGCGACCCCCTTTCCATTAAAAAAATACCCCTTATGCCTCCCTGCCCACAATTTAAAAGTGACAAATATTAAATATATTAAGAAAAATAGTTGTCTCATTTTAGTGTTCCAAATTTGGTATCTCCACTTGTTTAAAAGTTAACTTTTAGACCGTTTTGTATACAGATACCAAGGATATATCTGTATTTTAAAATCAAAATATCTCGACTTAGGGAACGTTCAAAAAATTTGGCCATTTTTGACCCCCCCCCCATGTAACGCGGCGTAACGCAAGGAATCCGTCTCTTTAGGCGTAGGTCATTGTTAAAAACGTGATCCAATAAACATTTTATAAGTTTATAATTTTTTAAGTGTTACGTAACATTTTTACTAACACCCACCACCCTCTGTAACGCTGCGTAACGTTTTCGAGATCCCCGGTTGCAATCGAGGTTCAAATAAACGAAATTTCATGAATTCTAAAACTGCATGAAATATTAATAAATTTACAATTTTAAAAAATATTGTAATTCTGAAAATATGCATGGTTTTCACCACACGTCTGTATTTCCAGATATACAGCATGAAATCTGGCGAAAGTTCGTGGGATACCAAAGTATTTTCATCAATTTTTTTTATATGGAGGGGTCTTTACTGGCGTGAGTACATAAATATTATGCATTCAGATTTGTAACGGATTTAAATATTTTCTCGAAGAGAATTTCGTGCACTTCTCATTACCATTTTACAAAGATGTGAAGATTGTACCAATAATAAAATATATCCGTACCTAAGAGGCAGACTGGCGGAAGTCCATATATTCAGAAGTATTATACCTAAAACGTGAAACGAACTACCCAACTTGGACACCTCAAGTAAATTAACAAGAGTCTAAAGTTTAAAAATCTATACAAAGTTTTTTATGTCCACGGTAGTAAAAAAATACTGCTGCCAACAAAATAATACCTTCCCCTATAGGCCTAGATTTATTAAAATCAAAAACAAAAAAAAAATAAAAAAAAAATAAAAAAAAAATGGTTTTTCAAAAAAAAAAATTTCAAAAAAAAATTATTTTTTCGTAAAACGAAAAATAAATTGGAAAAATTATGTTTTGGAAAAAATTGTTTTTACCCCATTTTACCTCCTTACCCCCACCCGATTTTTACGAAAAACAATCCCAGCCTAGAATTTTAGATAATCCTGTGGTCCAAATTTGAAATCTTTAGGCCGAAGCGTTCTTGAGTTATAGTGGTCACAAATTTCCCGGACACAGATAGACAGACAGAATTTTTTTTACGGCGAAATACGTTGTAAGTCATTTATAATTTTTTATGTATATTTTTTTATTCGAAAGAATTTTTTTTCCTCGAATTCTTTTTTATGATTTATGAAAATTCTTGTCGAAAATTAACAAGATTATCGAAATTTTTGTCAAGATTTTTGACTTCCAAAAATTTGTACAAGCATAGTGCATAGGAACATCAAAGCTTCAAATCAAGGTTAGTGACATCCCTTTTTCCCTTTCTACACCCTTTTTTAACAATCCGCTAAGCAGTCCACTATCGCTCGTTTTGTTTTCGTTAATTTAAAGTCGCTATATGCCTTCGATAACTCTCTAACTTAGCATATAGCGACTTTAAATTAACTAAAACAAAACGAGCGATAGTGGACTGCTTAGGGGATTGTAAAATAAGGGTGTAGAAAGGGAAAAAGGGATGTCACTAACCTTGATTTGAAGCTTTGATGTTCCTGTGCACTTTTTACGATGGGTAAAAACCTTGAAAATCGAAAAATTTTCAAAAACATTTTTTAGTGGTTTACCCCTTGCGAAACCCTAAACAATTCCTCGTGAAAAGTAAACGATTTCCAGTAAAAAAATAAATTAAAAGCATTCAAGTCAGGTTAGAACATATAATTAAATTAAATTTTAAAATAATTTGTGGGAAACTATCAAGTATTCACGTATCAATGAATATGTTCTTCTGAAGAATTCTGTCGAAAGTAAAATCAACTCTCAATCACAAGATAACGGTTCTTGTAAGAAATAATCTTTTTATAAACTGTTGTAATCAGTTTTTAAAGAGTTGATCATCTCTGTGTAGGGGATAGGTGCCATAAAAGAGACACTTTAAAAAAAGAATGTGAATTAAGATTTTACTATGGTAAAATAGGCGAAATGCAAAATATAACAGTAATTGAGAATCAATATTACAAAAAGCAACAGATCCATTTACGTAAATTTTGTTAGATAAAACTGTATGTGTTTTCAATTAAGGATTTGTTGCGTTTTTAAGTAAAGCAAACTTGTCAACATTTGGCCATAAATTTTTATTGTATGTTGTAGTACTTAGCCCAGAGTACTTAATCCATCCTTAACTCAAAAACAGTCAATTGTGGACAGGGCCGTAACCAGAAACAAATCTAGGGGAGGCTTAGCCCCCAGGCACCCTAAAAAAAAGCTTTGTCCCTGACGGTTTCAACCAAAACATGGCGCCCCTACAAAAAAAAATTAGCGCCCAAAAACATACCCTCCTGGAATCCTGAAAAAAGCTTTGTCAATGGCGGTTTCTACTAAACTTGGCGCCCCTGCAGAAAAAAAATTGACGCCCCAAAAATTGCCTTCTGGAAAAAAAGCTTTGTCCCTGACGGTTTCTACCAAACTTGGCGCCCCTGCAAAAAAAATAGCGCCCAAAGGGTAGGTGACTTAAAAAACACCAGGGGGACTCAAACCAAGGCCAGGGGTTTAGCGCCCCCCTGTCCCCCTAGCTACGGCCCTGATTGTGGATTTGTTGCCTTGTAAAATAAAAGTCCTTATTTAGGTATTAGGTATGTATACGGCAGTCCAAATATCTGTGAATTTTACTTAACAAATTTTATTCATAACCCAGGTAGCAAGGGATGTTATATTACAAGAAATTAACATCACTTTTGGGTGTATTTTTAAACTAAATCATAACATCACATAATATTGAAAAATAACATGTATTTAACATCACATTTGCAACGTAACACGTGTGACGTGACAACCATGTTATTAAATAACAAATATTTAGCAACGCTGTGAATATATCGCATGTCACATATTAACGTGGCTTTCACGTGAATGTCATGTTATTTTGCTTCTCACCGACGTTCGTAGCAAAAAAATCGATATAAGATGATGTTGATAGAGTAAATTATTATAAGGAAATTGTATACACGTTATACGATTTCCAATGGATAGGGGGCTCTGCCGGGCTTCTCAAGACCACGGACACGGATTAAAGGATATATTCTCCGCTTAATCTGCAATTTCGTATTTAGAATCTATCTGTTTCAATCTGTGATTGTTTCAATTACTGATTGATTTTAAATCCGATTTTTTTATAGGGTTATAGTGTTTTAAATGGTTTTAATTTAGAAAAAGCTAATATCCTAAAATATTATTTAAATATTAAAGTAGAGGCATCCATAAGATATTAGATATAACAGGAATGTGGATTTATGATGTCACAAACACGTTATTTTCGGGATGTCATTGTGTGATGTTATTAGGGGCGGACTTAGGACATCCCCACCATGCTACATTCTTGTTAAATGAGACTACAATCTTAACATCACATGTCACATATTAACGTGACTTTCACGTGAATTTCATGTTATTTTGCTACCTGGGAATATTATTAGAATTGTATGCCTTCATGGCATATCTCCCCTATGTGTAGATAAGGTGGATACACGAACACATCCAAAGTATTGATATAACAAATAGGTATTAAAAACCGTTATAACTTATAAGATTGTAAATAAATCAATGTCTAATGCCCTTTACGTAGCAAAATAGGAATGGTTTTTGATTTTGATCAAAACATTCCTTCCGCATACTTAAAATAAAGCATACCAAAATAACCTCTCCGCATTTTTTCGTATTTAACAATAAAGTTTAACAGTTTCCTAATGTTAAAATCAACGTATAGGTACACCCAACGAACTCTCCTTTCTAGAATACGCAAACCGTTGAAATAAAGTATCGCCAACATCTCGGTGTGTTTGTAAACATATAGTAGGTATATTCAGGCCTGAACAATAATAATTATCAGTAACTGGTATTGTTGTCTCTGTTAGAACAAAGATGTGCGAGTAAGACATACTAATGTTTATGTTGCCGACGTTTTTGTCAGTTTTAACGAATGAAATGCCTATTCTAGACAGAAGAGTTATTAGTTTGTTGGGTACACCCGAGAACATCTAAAAAAATGCACCAAAGTAGGTATACCTAAAATAATTACTTTGAAAAAAAAATAAAGACACCTAATTGGTTTTAATTTTAGAAGTTTTAAATACCAAAGGAACAATGCCTCCAAGATTAATTTGATAGGAAATATAAATGATTTTTTAATTTTATTATTAAAAAATAAATTTTATTTATATAATACATCTGTGTACATTTAGTTATAGTTACCAAATACTTATGAAATTTCTTTCAAGGATAAAGGTGTTATTCTTTATACTTTTAATCAGACAAAAATTCTTAGTAAGAGGAATTTCGTACACCCACCTTAAAAATAAAGGTCAATTCTAAAGTAATGTGTATTCTTTATAAAAAAATTAAAGCTATGCAGATTAAACATGACAAAATTGAGGGGTAAACCGCTAAAAATAATTGTACATCTGAAATCTTTTTAGGAGGTAATTCCTTAAGATTTCCTTAGAATTTCCTTCAAGATTACCTCGAAAAATCTTGAAAATAACCTAAAAAAGTTACCACGTTTCGTAAAGATGAGATTTCCTTGAGGGATTACCCCCAAGATTTACTCCAATTTGTACATCTGCATTCTTAAGCGGTTTACCCCCCGTATGGGAGTGAAGGGGGGTTTAAAAAATAACAGACTTCCGATTAATCGGATCGAATCGATCGATGCAAAAATCGTCTAACCCATATGTAATAATATATGGGATAGACGATTTTTACATAACACCTTCTATACGGAGAATCCTTTTAATCTGTAATTGTAATTCAGAATTTATCCGTTTGAATCTGCAGTTGCGTATTTAAAATCTATATCCGTTTGAATCTGCAATTACGTATTTAAAATCTATCCGTTTTGTTTCATTTAGATTGTTTTTGAATCTGTATTAATAAATTAAACGGATAGATTTTTTTATCCGTTTCAATCCGTTTTTTTTATACGGTATCTGAGATCACTGATCTCTGATCAGGGAGGTCTAAAACGTAAACAAACTTCTTGACTTCATGAGCAAAGATGCATAGGCACATTTCGGAACATTTTTGAGTTATGCCGAAGTAAAAAAAATAGGTTATCTTACCTGGTCAAAAGAATCCATATTAGTATAAATGGTCAAAGTAGACTTCTTCCCCTCGCTTGGTAAACTGCTAGTACTTAAAGTGTTATACTTCATCGTAAAAAAAAAACTTCAATAAAAATGTTTTTCCACTAAAAACATTCAACAAAAATACATTTACACTATCTCAAAAGGGCACTAAACCTATATGTCACACACTTAAAGCAGCTTTCATTTAAAAGTCTTAAAAACAACGAGCTTTTCCACCGCATACGTTTTTAAAGCACGCATTCACTATTTTGAAATACACAATCTATTCGTTGATCTATCGGCCGCAGAATGTTGTTCTATTCTGTCTCGAATAGCATGCCATGGAATTCCAACTAAGCGCTTCTACTCGAAGTAATACAGTGTTGCCATGACTCATGGTAAAAGTTCAACCTTAATATTTTTACACATGATGGTCATGGCATGCCATGGCATGGTCGATGGTGACCAACTATCTTGGACCCGCTAATGCCACGACGTAATGCAGAGTCGGAGTTGGTAATACTGAAAAAAAAAGAGCGAAATAACTTTATTTTTCAGTTTTTGTCCACACAAATCAAAGGTTAAACCGCTGAGGGATTCAGGTGTAGAAATTGAAGGAAATCTTGAAGGTACCCAGACAGCACATAATACCCTAGTAGAAATTTAACGTTAGATAAACGTTTTTTCTAACGCGTATTTATTCTATAAATGTCCCGATTTCTAATGTTAGAATTCCTAACGTTTATCTAACGTTTAGTAAAACTTCCAACGTTAGATAAACGTTATTATAATGTTAGACCCTATCGTTAGGCATATAACATTCAAACCACATTCATCTAACGTTAGGTCAAGTCGGTCTAACGTTATTTTCCACGAGGGTAACTATTATATATCCAGGGGATATACTTTCTGGATATCCAGTATATCCACTAGATAGCCTGGATTGACAGTAGATATCCCATGGATATCCAAATGTCCGCCTATGTCCAGGATATCCAGTGGACATTTATTTTTTAACCTCCCTAAAGTATATCCACTGGATCTCTAATGGCAATATGCGTATTTTAAAATCTTCACCTTTTACAGTTGAATTAAAAATACAAATGTGTGTATTTTCACCCCCTTAAAAATACCTATGTCCGCCACTGAAAAAATATAGAACGCATGAGGTTATTATTAATCCAATTATAGTAAAAATTATTTAACCAGATTATCTACGACAGTAAGGTAAGGAGTAAATGAAGCCACTAGAATTAAACCCAGGTTTGGATGTAAGCTTACAATCCCTCCTAATAGTTTTTGGGAAACCACAAAACAAATTATCACTTTTTAAGTTGATAAATATGCGAATTTCCAGGACTCGCATAGGCGCCGCGTCGACTCTATCGTTGAGGCGAGGTTTTAAATATTTACATTTTTATTTATTTTATCTTGATTTTTTTTAATGATTCCATTTAAACGAGTAAGGTGGGAAAAAAGTTATCGACAAATAAAAATTAAAAACTTTCGTAAACTTAAAAGATAAAAATCGAATGTCGTCTTTTTCTTTGAAAAACACCGATATATATATATATATATATATATATATATATATATATATATATATATATATATATATATATATATATATATACGTATGTATAGTTAATATTGTTGTAGGTAACAAATTAGTTGTCAAATGTTTCGTTTTATAAAAATTTCCCTCATAATTCAGCAAAATTATTCCGTCCTATGTTTCTGTGTTTATTTTCAACGTGGATGAGTCATAACTGAGTTTGCGCCGCATACAGGTTATAAGGTGGAGTTCGATCAAGTCAGGTAGACCACCCTGGGGTAAGTTGGAATCACTATATATTTCAATAAATATACAAAAAATTGTGTTGCAATTGGATTGCAATCACTGTGCCTACTCACAAGCTCGCATAAGAACATAAAACATAACAATGCGATGCCGTGATTGGCTTGATGTGCCGCCATGTATCTTGTAAGCCAATCACGGCATCGCATTCTTATGTTTTATGCTCTTATGCAAGCTTCTGGATAGGCCTTAATTCGGACCATAGACCTTCAAATTCATAAAATATGTATTTATTTAAAATTAAAATAGGCCATTAACATAATCAAATTTGTAAAAATTTTCTAGAGCTTTCATCCATTTTTAAATTATAAAAAGTTTTCAAGTTTAATAGACTATAAAATTTATAAAATGATTCGCCTCCGAGGCCCTAGCCCTAGCCCTGGCCTTAGCAGTGATAGTGCTAGGGATTAAGTTTAATTTTAAATTAAAATAGTCGCCTTGCCAGGAGTAGCGACACTTCGTCCTCCTGCTCAAGTGGCTTAGCTACGGCCCTGTCCAACATTGATTATTATAATATTCACAGCGCTTGCGCTAGAATAGATGCCTGAAAGATATGAGAAAAAGTCCAAACCATTTTTTTTTTTCGTTTTTCAAAAAAAGATCTTTAGAAAAAAAATAGTTAATTTAATTCTTTTTATTTTTAATTTTTCGTTTTTCGCAAAAAGAAAGAAAAAATTGTTGAAAATTTTTTTAAATTTGGAAATGGAAAAAAAAAGCTTTCAAGTATTTGGGAAAATGCAATATACCATTTACTGTGAAGAAAAACCGATATTCGATTTTTATCTTTTAAGAATAAGTTTTTAATTTTTATTTATCGATAACTTTTTTCCCACCTAACTCCCCTGATAGCACCAAAACCTTCTAAGAATATTCTTAAAATAAATAGCCGGAAGTACAGCATGCTTCTTAGAAGCATGTCTATTTTGCTCAGGATATTCTAAGAACGATTAAAGAAATGCAAAGGATACCGTTTTAATCATGCTGGGAGTTCCTAAGAAGGTTCTTAAAAGCCTCTGCATCAAATAAGAATGTTTTAAGAAGCATGTTAAGAATATTCTTAGAAGTAGGTACATGTACTTTTAAGAATATTCTTAGCATGCTTCTAAAAATATTCTAATTTGATGCATTTAAGTAATAATATTGAATATTGCGCATGCGCAAACAAAGTAGGTAGGCGTTTCAGAATTCTGCATTAATGTAGTTTTCTCTTTCTTTCAATTTTATTTTATAATACTCTATCCTTTTTATGGAGTGATATCATAAATTTGGACATGGCGAAAAATTTTACATCTTTGTGATAAACCTAATAATTAAAGTATATAAAAATCTTTAGATATAGCATCCATCAGGTAAGATTCATATGGGATATGCAGTTTTACTGTGAAAGTGAACTTTGTACCAAACATAAAAATCATGCGCCACACAAAAATCCAATGTTTAGAGAAAAAAATAGTAAATAATTATCATTTCAAAAAATAATAATTTAAATTTTTTGTCTAAAACTATATAAGAATGACTTTATGTCTAAAAATACATCCATTTCTACTACTACTACGGTAAAACTTATGTATACAATTTTAAGAATATTTGTAATTCTAACCTAATAAAATTAAAATAATATAACGCCATATTACTATTCTAAAAACATTCCCATTAGAATATTTTAAGAATATGTATTTGAGCATATTCTTAGCAAAATACTCTAATCATGCTTAGCATGTGCACTATAGCATTATTCTAAAAATATTCCCATTAGAATATTTTAAGAATATGTATTGGGAATATTCTTAGCAAAATACTCTAATCATGCTAAGAATGTTTAGAGTAGAAGCACTTATGCTACTACAGCAGTGCACCTTTTAAGAACATGCTTAGCATGTTTACAGCATTATGCTAAGAACCTTTTCAAGGGAACGATTAAAAAACCTTCTTAGGATGAAGTGTGTTATCAGGGTCGTTTAAATGGAAATATTTAAAACCTCGCGTCAAAGCTAGAATCGACGCGGCACCTATGCGAGCACTGGAAATTCGCCGAGGATTGGTTATCTCAAACAATAAATACCTAAAATATATAATAATATTTTGTACAAAAATATTTGTGCAATCTAGAGATAAAATGATAAATTGTACCTATGTAAACAAATAATATTAAAAATAAAGTAGGTAGTAATAAAGTAAAATATTAGATAAAATTAAAAAGATTTTTGCCAAAAAAATACGCTGTATAGATAAAAAGACTTTTCCATTTTTTCACATTTAAATTTACTTCGCACATTGAACAGACTCCGGCTAATAATTTTGGTACCTACTGTGTAATTTTTTGAAAAAAAAAATAATTATTAAAAAAAAAATTAAGCAAATATTTTCTTTCGCTAGAAAATAAGCACTATTTGAAAATATAAAATAAAATATATATTTTTTAAATCTGGACCTAGAAATCAGATTTGTTTAATAATTACATTCGATCATAAACTATTCGAATAGCATGTTAGTGCTTTGTGACATTGACATTATCTTAAAGATAAATTTCTAAAAAATAAAATTAATATTTTTATTTCAGCGCCCAAGAGTCCATACAACCTTATTTTAAACGAAATACTAAAGAAAATCTTTGTTAAACTTTAAGCGTTAAGTAATAATCAAATAACGCCTTATGGTAAAATCACAAAATTTATCATTTTCTCTTCGTATTTTAATATTACAGGTGCAGAGAATCAAGTTTAGCGGCATTTAAATTTTTTTCAGTCTGCCGTAATATTTAAGTGATCCCTTAATCAAGTTATCCGGCTTATCCGAGTTACCCGATATTCCTCTAAAAATTTGGTTGGTAGTATACTACTATAAAACCAAATTAAGCCGTTTTTAAGTGAAATTGAGTTAAAATGATTAGATTTGTCTTAATTATCCGGCTTGCCCGGCATTATCCGAGCTTTAAATTGAAACAGGACCACCTCATGAATGCCCTCTTTAAGTTGCAAAAAGTTTCATCAGTTCCGTTCATTCGTTCCAAAGTTATGTGGGAACAAACATAAAAAAAAGTGACACGTCGAATTGATAACCTCCTCCTTTTTGGAAGTCGGTTAATAAATTAAAGGATAACCATTCTATCCTATCAATAGGACGGAAATTTAAATCTTTAAGTACACTGCCTAATTTGAGGATTTTTGTATACATAAAAAAACACTAGCACCAAAAGAATACAAAGAACTGCAACGATCGTTAATCACATATTAATGTACTTAAATTAGGTATTCCACAAGGCACAGTTTCTGGACCATACAAAATCATACGTTTTTTAAATAATTTCTCTAATTTAGGTAATAATTAGAAAGTTTTTAAACCATGGCAACGATGTTCTGATATCGTGAACGGTTAGGAAAACGTCCCTGTCCCCTCTATGTTACCTGGCGCGCAAAACATTTAAAAGAAGGTAAGCACGGTGTCTGGAAATGAAGATTTAGTTCAACTTTCGAATAACTTAAATATTATTTTATAGACCTACACAAAAATTATATAATTTTAAGGCTAAAAAAAATATTTTATTAAATATTTTGATTTTAGCGCACCCTTTATATTTTTTTAATAAAGAGTCAATTTTTTTCTATAATTTACCTATTTCAAATGCATAAATATAATTAAATGATTTTCGAAATAAATTTTTTACCAATTCTTTTTAATTGGAAGGTGGTCATTTTAAATCTTAAATAATTTTCTATTTGGGGGCTTAAAATAGGGTTGAAAATGGGTATTTTCGTTAAGTTTTTGAATTAAAAATTTAGTTTAATTTTTTAATTAAATTTAATATTAATTTATTTAAATTTTTTAAAAAATTATTGATTTCATGGTGCAAAAAATATAAACTTTTAAACTACTTAATTTTAATTGATATAAAAATAAACTGAAAAATCAAAACGCGACCCACCTTTAGAATAAAATAAAATCTTTCCATGTCTCCCTGCCCAAATTTTAAGATATGAACATATCAAATATATATAAGTGGTTATCTCAACTGGTTCATAAGTTAAAAATGGTGCTGACTTATGGAACGCACTGTATGTAAGGACATGTGGCTCTACATTTATTTCCAGAGGAAGCTTGATTTGTAAGTACCTACCCACCTACCTTGAAAAGATTTTAGTAAAAATTTGCAACATGAGCAGATGTTACTCGCAATGCACACGTGCCACTTTTTTTAGTTAGTTTTCAAGATATATACAGAGCGTGTCAAAAGTCCGTCCCCCTTTAACTTTTGAACTTCTTAAGATATCAACACCTTGATAACATAACCCAAATAATTTTTTGGTATACATTTAATGGAGGCAGAGGGGCAAACATTAATTAAAAAAGGGGTCGTGTGATACATCATTTATAGCTCACAGAATTCTCTATTCGGTCATATACATATTTTTTTATTTTTTTCAATATTTTTTTAGGGAGTTAAAAAAGTATTGAAACTGGGAATTTTCGTCAAAATTTCTCAAAAAAAATCATTAATTTCGTTTGGACTTTGGGTTATTTAAGTGTTCCAAATTTTAATTTGATATCTTAAGTCGTTCAAAAGTTAAAGGGGAGGGGCGGACTTTTGACATGCCCTGTATACAGTGAATGTCTAAAATCCGCCCCCTGATCAGGGACGTTCGCATTTGTTTGTTTGTTTAACCTCGTACTATTCTACTTAATTAAGCATCCCCTAAGTCCAGGACTTGTGTGGGCTAGTAGCAGAGGGAACTACCAGCTTTAACTGACTTTTGAACCATTTAAGGGGAGTGTCCGCTTCACTTGTCGCCAAATTCTAAATATTAATTAATAATTATTAGTTAACTAAAAAACATAAGTCGGGGCCAGTGAGAATGGAACTCACACTAGCCGGCTGTCATGTAGACGCTCTAGCCCACTAAGTGCCTACCACTTGATAGTATACTTTTGACAGTGGATAGTATGTTGCGTTTCCTCTGGATATACTTCTCAAAATGTGTTTTTTTTTGTGAAAATACTCCTATAGGTTATATATAACTTTTTATTACCAGCTTTATTTTAAATAGATAAACTCAATAATAACCCCCGCGTGGCTTTTACTTTATTGAGTGGATAATTATTTATTTTACCCACTCAACTGTCACTTGTCAAATTATTTTCTTGTAAATGTCATTAAAATTTTTATTAAAAATTTGAATTCCTAAGCTATTTATTGGATAAAACCTTGTATGGCACTCATGGGTAAACCGATATTGCCCTCTCGAAAATTAACCTGCTTGGCTGACGCCTCGCAGGTTAATTTTCTCATGGGCAATATCTTACATTACCCACTAGTACCATAAATAACTATTATATTATTATTAATTTGAGGCTCAACTAGCCTGATGAGCGCATTTGTTTATTTGAACATATCAATAAACTAAAATTAACACGTGTACGTTTAACTTCTCGGTATTGTTTGTATTGCCTCAAATAAATAACCCTAAATGTGCGTTTAAAGGGTGAAATAATTATATGTTATA
Organism: Brachypterus glaber; assembly: GCA_958510825.1. Lineage (NCBI taxonomy): Eukaryota > Metazoa > Arthropoda > Insecta > Coleoptera > Kateretidae > Brachypterus > Brachypterus glaber. Next base: position 4,327,525 of record OY294048.1, on the reverse strand, counting down.
TTTCTTCGTCTTTGGGTTCCCTCGACTTAGCTGCCTTGCACGGTGTCTGGGAACTAAGATTTAGTTCAGCTTTCGAATAGCCCAAATATTATTTTATATTCAGGGTGGGTCAGTATTATTTGGCATGACTTAATAAAGTAAGAACTAAAGCCATATGGATAGCTAGATGTTAAAGGCATATCCACAGGCTCGCATAACAACATAGTACATAAGAATGCGATGCCGTGATTGGCTTGATGTGCCGCCATGTATCTTGTAAGCCAATCACGGACCCGCATTCTTATGTACTATATTTTTATACGAGCTTGTGGATATGCCTTAACATGTTAGAAACTTAATCTCAGTCAGGGATTATTTTAAGCTTATAAGCTTAAAATAATTAGGCTTAAGGCTAGCCTATCACAAATATGTATACTATATGGTAACAATAAAAATAAAAGAAATAAAAAGATAACAGTTAAACGTATTATACGTATAATAGAACACCTAAGAAAACAGTTTTTAATCATTTATCATTTTTAGGGTTCTTTGTGTAGTAGGTAGGTTCTACCTATTGAATAGATTCGTAAAATATTTGCTTGAAAAAATTCAAAAACATGCAAATATTTTTAAATCTGCTTATTATTTTCAGCTTAAAGCATAGCGGCTCTCTATGAAGATTAAATATTCATAAATTCCTAGATTTAAATCTCATAATTATTTTTTAATCTTTTTTGTAGTTCCGTGCCGAGGGTCGGTTTACTGTACTTGCAGCCCTAGGCAATAGATAACATGCCGCCCACCAATTTTCACGAAAATAGTGTAAACATTGGAGACTCCTGCGGCAGGAGAAAAAGAAATAAAAATTTGATGGTCTGTTTTAATCGGAAGTGGCTTAGTTAGCTTTTTATGGCAAGTCAACAGGACCTACCAGGCTCGGATGTATAACGGGAACATTAAGATTTAACTGTTTTTGGTATGCAATACGTTTTGCCCCAAGAACTCATCCAGCTTTCATTGAATTCTTTTTTTTTTACTTTTGCCAAAAGTATTATATGTGTTAAAACTATAACAGCTTTTGCTCTTACATCAAACCCAGATAGCATAAAGTGATACTATGGACATCCGATGGACGTACGTTCATGGATGGCTGTATGTCCATAGGGTGCCCATTTTTTCTCTATGGACGTCCCTTGGACATCTCTTCAGACTGCAGATGACACAACTGTGGACATCCATAAAGTGTCCGTTCAAACCATCCATCCAGCATCCATATGACTTGCTTTTTTGCTTACTTATTTAACTTGCGATGTTTGTTTGTTGAAGTCCAAATGAATTAAATGAAGAAATCTAAACATTTTACAGATTTCTTTACTGTTTTTAAAAATGACAGGTTTATCAATCATTTCTGACATTAACTAAGCAAAAGCATAAATGCAAAATTCCAATTTCATCTAAATTGTGGTAAAGCAAAATTCATAATGGAATTAGTTTCGACTCCAAATCCTCATTTTATCCCTGGGTAAGATTAATAATAATTATGATCCTAACTTTTATACCATCCTCTTAAAGGGGGGGATTGATTGATTGATTGATTGATGAAGAGAAACAAGATGAGGATTCGTACCTCAAACACTGCGGCCACCTGCGGTCCTATTGTGTTATTCTTGGGTCTCTTGCTAGTCAAACAGCTTCATTTCTTTTATCAGGCTTACTAGGCTGTTTACTAGATTTGCTTTGGAGAGCATAGCTTCTGGGTTACCATTTCCCGGTTGCCGGTATCTCCAGCGATGTAGAGCCACGCAGTCAAAGAGAACATGAGAGGCTGTTTCCGCCTCCTCATTACACAGTCTGCATATTGGCTCATCACTATACACACGGATGGTGTGCATGTGTTTCCTCAGGTGGCAACGACCAGTTATTCTCTTAAAGGGGGCTTTTGGCGCTTTTTATTTGTGTTTAATTTACAAATAAATGACAAAAGAGTTAAAACTAATCAATTTTGATGCTTTACATACAAAAAGGTATCTAGCTAGCTGATATCCGTAAAAAAAATCTGTATGCTTGTCTGGAAAATTTGTCACGATAACTCGAGGACGCTTTGAGCTAAAGACTTTCTATTTGGACAATAGTTCAAAGTTCTGGCTAGGATTGTTTTTTGAAAAAGTCGGGATGGGGTAGGGAGGTAAAAGCTATTTTTTACAATTTTTTTAAAATTATTTTTCCTTTTTAAAAAATTATTTTTTCTTTTGTTATGAATTATAATGCGAATATAATATAATAATATTGGCAGCAGTGTTTATTTTCAGTTTTTTAATTAAATCCGAGATTAAATTGTACAATTAAAACACGTGACTTATTTTGTAACATATTTAGTATTTCTGAATCATCCTGTATTTATTTATAATATTGTTTTAGTTATACAGGATTTTGTCCTCAATATAAGTACCGAATTGGTGATACCTACGGTACCACAACACATAAAGTACTTCTAGATCCCACAGTTCACCATGCAGAAAAACTCGTGCTTTCAGACAGAATTTGTACGGATTACCAGGCAAGCAATAAGTTTTTTTGTCAGTTTTTGAAGTTCCATATCTCATAAACAAAAAAAGGAAACTTTTTTTCACTACTAGCTTTAGAACATACCATTATTTATCATGTTTTTAGACTGTGTAATCTATTTTCTTCACCTATAGCAATAATAATTTTTTCTCTCCTAGTAGGAGTAAATTTTATAAACAATTGATTTCTATCACTTTAGATGTTGCAGTTCTTTGTGCAATTTTTACTAACTAAACCCAAGAAAATAGCTTTAAATAACTTTTTATTTTATTAAATATAATTAGTTATAATTATTACCAATTAATACAATCAATAATTAGCTAAATATTAAAAAAAAATAAAACTAAAATTTTTAAACGTCAGTTCAAAGTATTTATTTCAGCAATGTCATTGATCAAGTCTACTTGATTTTTATGAAAATTTCAAGAAATATCAACTGTTAATAATTTATTTTATTATTTGAATAAAAATAGTTAAATAGTGCTAGTAGTGAAAAAACTAATATATAAACTACGGTAGATAAGACTATTATAGCCTGGCAGTCTTAAATCCCTCGCTGCTAGGTTTACGCTCGGCTATAAAAAATGTCTTCTCTACCTTGGTATATAATTACTATTAATGGCACATACCATTTTAAATTTAAATTTGGAGAATTAAAAATAAAAATAAATTAAATTTAAAACATGCGGAATACCTTTTTATTTATAAAAAAAATAAATTAATATTTATATTAGGTTCTTATTGATATAAATATAAACTATACATTATATACAGTGCGGTATTTAATTATTATTTTATAGGTATTTAGACCTCCGGTAAAAGATATAGATGTGGTCAATGAGCGTCTAGGAGATACTGTTTACAAGCACCCCATGCTGCCAGGATACGAAGGTTCGTATATTTTTATTTTTACAAATAATTGTGTAGGTAGGGAAAGGGACCCTAAGATGACGAATTGGGTAATATGACCAATCGCCTATAACAAGCGAAGGTCAACAGATAGTGCAACAGTTGGAGTCTGTGGTAACTACCTGACTAGAGCGCCAATTAAGAGCGCTAGTGTTATTCCTTCCAAAACAAAGTTGCCAACGTAGAAGCCATATTTGTTTAAATTTAATGTTAATCAGTGATTTGTTACAATTTTGATTGGGGATATTGGTAAAGATAATGAGGTATGGTTTTAATGCTTTACCTGCAAATTATGGGCCTATACTGCAATGAAATAAGTTCAGAAGAAGCCAAAATAAAGATTTGGATTTGTGATTTTTGTAAAAATTAAAAAAGTTTTAAGCTATTTTTCTTATTATTCTTATTATTCTTATACTTATTGTTTTTAATAAAGTTATTTTTTTAGATTTTTATCATTCGACAACTTACTTACTCTCCTGGTGGTGAGATGAAAAATTTTACATTTTTTTTTAATTAATTTTTTTTAAAGGAAATATTTAAAACAAAACAAAATATAAAAATCAGATAAACTATTAATTAAATTACAACCTTCTAAACAAAAAAAAAAATATTTAAATGAAAATCCTATTTTATACAAACCCTCAAAGCTTACGTTCGTTATCTTAGGGTCCCTTCCCCTATATCTACTGATTGGCAATGCCAGTCTCTGGCGTTGTTCAGAGTGACTTCGCTAGAATTTCTTTTTTTCGGGGGGGAGAGGGAGAAAAATCTCCCAACATATTTACATAAAAACTTACCTAATGACTAAAAAACTCCATAATTTTCCTAACTCGACAGTGGATTTTGTTAACACGATACCCAGAAGATTAAATTTTCAAAACTCGAGGGTGATCCAACTGCGACCTGAAAATACACATCCTATTTTGTTGAATTCAGCGCGCAACAAATACATTTTGAATTAGCTCTAAAACATTATTTTTGAAATTCTAATTTCGCATCTGTGCGATTTTTGGCAGTTCAGACCACTCTTTATTTCTTCCTGCAAATCCTGAACTCAAACTTTAAATGCCCTGGGACAAAAAAATTGTCTCGGGGTAAGCGAACCAAAATCTAGAATCACATTAGGTTTCCGAGAAATCATGATTTTTGTGTGGCATTTTAGGTTTTGTACCACGAGAACATGGCTTATTTGGGCAACGATACACAGTTCAGGCAACAGAAGCATTATCTGAATTTGAAAAATTACAAAATTATAATAAAGAGGCACTAAATCAACTTGCCGTTATTGGCGCTATTCAGAATGGAAAATGGGATCCTAAAACTTTAGAAGATAAAGCTGTAAGTAGAGATTTTTATTTATTATTATTATTTTTTTTTTTTTGGATTATCCATTTATATGAACTTGCGAAATCTTGAAAAATCGAATCGTGAAAAATAAAATGTAAAAATTAAAAAAATAGGTTATTATTTATATTATTATTAGGCCTAGTAACCAGTTTTCTTGTACTGTTTTTAGGTCACAAATAAACGTTTAAAAAAAAATCTTGCGAAATCATACGAAATCTTGCTGAATCCCACCAAATCTTGTGAAATCCGCGAAATCTTGCAAAATCGTGGGTAATGCGAAATCTTGTATATCCGTTTTTTTAGAATTCCCGCGAAATCTTGCAACTTACTGCAAAATCTTGCGAAATTCCTTGAAATCTTGGGTAATGCGAAATCTTGTGTAAAGTATTTAGAAGGCCATTATCCCCCTGATATGACTGCTCTTGCTTATGAGTTATCAGACTTTTTTTCTGTAAAACTCGCTGCCGATGCTAAGCCAATATCCTCCAGAAACTAACCTCCACAAGTTTTCTGAAATCAGCAAATTAAAAAACAGGTCTTCAGCTGCAGCTACCAATATCAACTTTTGGTTTTCCTTAAGGATCTCATGGTGCATACTGAATATTGCATAGGATATGCATGTGAGTCGTGCATCCTATGCAAGATTCAGTAACAGTGTGTTTTATTATGCCTGAGTTAGAAAGAGAAAAAATACGTTTTAAAGCTGTACTATATCCCTTCAATTATTACTAAATCTGCCTATTTTATTATCAACAAAAGTTTTCTAGATATATCACCTAGGTTTTATATTTATTGCGCTACTCGTACCACGCTGCTCCAATTGCGGTCGATATTTTGGCTTTTCCGGCCAAAAACCAAGTAAAATCTTTTTTTTTTTGTACTAATTTCACAGCAATAAGTTTTAGTATTTAATTTAAGGACTGGTAAAATTGGAACAAACTTTTACATTTTATTTTTTAAAGGCACAGAAGTTGGTTCAACTTTTTTGTTTGTTTTTTTTGTTTTACTATTTGTTTAATAGTTGGGGAATGTTTTGGTTTGGAGAGAATGTTCAGTAAAAGCCTCTAATTTTTTTTGTACTGTAAATGAGAACTAGACTTTTAAAATGTGTTTTGTCTCAGTGCTTATAATAACTTTTTTCTGGCAAAGTCCGACATTATTAAAAAATAAAATAACTAAAAATTATATTTTTATAAAGCCAACCCTATTTGCCCTTATGGTAAAAAAAGAAATAAAAAAATATTAATGCGCTCGGGTGGCCACACCTCTTTATATGCCAAAAAATAACTTGAATTTTGCTATTTACGTGGTCCAAATTTTCAAGTTGATATCTTAAGCAGTTTAAAAGTTAGGGGGAGCAGACTTTAGACAGTACTGTGTATTTGTACATAAAAATTGTTCGTTTTAGAACTAAAAAATCGCCCCGACGCCAGAGCCTGGCGTACTTCGTTAGTGCTCAGCATTTAATGTATATCACTTTTTATCTCGTTAGCCAATTTCTAAAATATGTTCCCATTTCTTATCTATTACCACTATAATAAAGCCAATATTACTGTTTTTTGGGTAAATTAATTCTACTGATATGAATTCATAGCTCTGTTGTATTAATTCAACTGAAATAGGTTTATCGAAATAAAAATGGCGGTCAGTTATAAATTAGTTTGTGAGTGGTCATGCGAAAAGGGGCCTGAAGGTAAAAGAAAAATATTCTTAGGTTTTTGGGTTTTTAGATCTAAAGCCCTTGGGCATTTTTTTTATATAGAAAGAAAAAAGATATCATTGTGAAAAAGAATACATTTTTTTAGATCTTTAAAGTGCCATTTTTTGCCATATAGGGAACGTTCAAGTATTACGTAACGCAAATTTTGACCATTTTGGACCCCCACCCCCTCCCCCCTGTAACGCTATTTTCCTATACCATTAACATAGGCGTAACACTGCAAAATGATCCCCCCCCCCTAGAAGCGTAACTTAATACTTGAACGTTCCCATATTGTTTTTGAGAAAAAAACATCAAAATACGGGATATTATTCAGTATTGAAGTCGCTATAGTCTCCTATCTAGAAGAAAATTTGTTGGCCAAAAAATAACAAAATGGCGGAAGTTTTTCAAAAAATTTTAAATAAATTTCAAGAAAATATCCTTTGTTATTATTTGGCAAAACATAATCTTCTAGAGAGGGCTATAGCAACTCTAATAATGAATAATGCCAAACCAAACCTGTTTTTTTTTGTCGGAATCATGGCGACCTCCATTTTTTTATGTTTTAAAAAAAAAATATATGTGTGGCAAAAAATGGCACTTTAAAAATCTAAAAAAAAATGTGTTCTTTAAATATAAATAAACATACCTACACAATTTCACATCATATCTATTTCTATATAAAAAAAAATGTTTAAAAACAAAATAATTTTAAAATTTGAACTTCAAATTAAAGGCAGAAAGGCCCCTTAAATATAATAAATTTTACAAAACTTTTTTTTAGCTTGTGAAAAGTCAATTTAAATTACCTTTAATAGAAGTCAGGCCGGAATGTGCTGCGGTTATAAGAAATTTGACTGTGGAGGAACCTCCTCTTGCTCCTCCGAGGCACTCTAGTAGTCCTTACTTTATGGATAACGTGGATCCAGAAAAATATTTAAAACAAGGTTAGTATTGAAAGAAAATTATTAGTGGCATATCGGAGAAGAGAAAACTAGATAAAAGTCAAGTCTCAGTCTGGATTCGAACCAGGGGGTTAAAAAATAAAAAAATCAAAAATTATTTCTATCAATTTAATAAACATTTTTCTGTAATATGAACATAAAAAACACGTAAAGGGGTAGCTAACCCCAAGCACCAAAAAAAGTAGTAAATCATAAAGTATCTCAAGAAAAATCGAGTTAAAGGGATCCAGCCAGTTATGTTTAATAAAATGTAAAGGTGTATAAAATTCAATTCAAGTACCTATAGTTAACCCTTTGTTTAAGGGTATGTTTAGCTTCTAGAACAATAAATCTTGCTGTTTGCACAAGTTCATGACCAGCCAACATTTTTGAGCACTTATACGTTACATTTTGTCAATTCCAATCGAAGTTAGAGGTGTTTGAAAAACAGGCTAAAAAAACTCTTTTTTTTCGGTCACTCTTTGTTAGTTGTCAATTAAATAAAAGATAATTAATTTGAAAAAAACCAAAATTACCTTTATTAACTTAGTTAACCAGGCTATATAATATATATATATATTATAGCTATAGCTATCTTATGTTCACGGTTCACCTGGGCGATTTAAAATAAAAATTTCGTGGACCCCTACATTTTTTGGACTAAAACATAACTGATGACATCAGAAATCAATTCCCATTTGAAAGAAAATCCTAAAATATACACTTTTTTAGGCAGATAAAAAACGTTTTTTTGAGTAAAAAGGTGTGTCAAAAAATCGCGATTTTCAAAATCAAAAACGCTCCCTGGCTTAAAAGTTGCTTCTTAGTAAAAAACAATGGCCACTCAAAAATGAGCCAAATCGATAAATGTTTAGAGGTAGCTCAAAGCACTCAAACTTAAAAAAAAAATCGGTACCTGTTTTTCGGATAAAAACTGATACCGATAAAAATTGAGGAAATTTTGGAGGGTTTCTTTGGTAATATTTAGAAACAATACTAAATGTAAGAACTAAAATAATTATATCCCCCCTCCCCTTAACTCAGAACATGAAAAAATCGCCAATTATTTGAAGATTTCGCGAAAATTTATATTTTGCAAGTTTTTAAAAGTGCATAAAAAATAGTTTTAAATAAAAAATCTGCAAAATTATATATTAGTATATAAGCATATATACATGTTAGCCTACATGACTATACAGAAAACATATTTTTTTTCTCAAGTTGAGTAAAAAAAAATTAATTTCGATTAGAAACCGGGTGGATTTTCTGTTTTTTGCCTAAAACTTTTTTCGGTGTATTTTTTTTTTTTTTTGATTTTTTGGTTGGAATACTTTTTTATGTAAAAATACACAAAAAGTTTCTGTGGTTTAACATCGCAGGTTTAACCGTTTTAAAGATAAATGCATTTAAAAGTAAATTTTTATGCATGAAGAACCAAAAATAACAAAAATTAAAAAATATAAAGCAAAAAACAAATATTTTAGTAAGGAGTGGTTATTTAACATTAAAAACATAGAAAAAGTTTATATGCACCTTCCTAGAGAAGTTATGTACTTTTAAATATGCCCATTTTCAATAAATTTTCGCAAAATCTTCAAATACTTGGCGATTTTTTTATGTTCTAACTTAAGGAAGGGGAAATATAATTTTTTTAGTTTTCTCGCAATTAGTATTGTTTCTAAATATGTATTACCAAAGAAACCCTCCAAAATTTCCTTAATTTTATATACAATCACTTTTTTCCGAAAAACAGGTACCGATATTTTTCAAAGTTTGAGTGCTTTGAGCTACCTCTAAACATTAATCGATTTGGCTCATTTTTGAGTGGCCACTATTTTTTTACTAAGGAGCAACTTTTGAGCCAGAGAGCGTTTTCAATTTCGCAAATCGAAATTTTTTGACACACCCTATTACTTACTCAAAAAAACGTTTTTTTATCTTTCTAAAAAAGTGTATCTTTACTTTACGATTTTCTTTCAAATGGAAATTGATTTCTGATGTCATCAGGTATGTTTTAGTCCAAAAAATGTAGGAGTCCACGAAATTTTTATTTAAAATCGCCCAGGTGAACCGTGTGTTATACCTAATTAACTAATTAAGCATGTCCCGTGTGTCATATTGACATTTTCATTAAAAAAAAGTATTTCATAACATCTCATAATCATAACAGTTTTAATTATCTATGTTTTGCAAAAAATTTCGATTCTCATAATGTATGATCGACTCTACAATTCGTTTATACAACAACAAAGATACAGTAAATATTTTTCTATTATAATAACACCGTTTAAAAAGCTGGTTTTAGAATACTTACTATTAATTAAAACGAAGGGATTCAAGGAATTTTATTAAATTTTCTCTGCTTAGTTTTGTGTAAGTGAAACAGTTATATTGTGAATTACTTGTCAGTTAAATGGAACCTAGGGGCTCATAGTAGGGGGTAAGTAGGCTATTTTCAAAATAAAACGTACCGTCAACTGGGGTGACTTCGGATGTGTGGTTCACTTCGGACACTTTTTCGCAAAACCGTCTGAACCAAAGCACGTGCGCACAAGGTATGTAGTTATGTACACAAGTTGTGGGATTCAATGCCACAATTGGTGCACACAACCCCTAAACGTGTGCACACGTGCTTAGGTTCGGAAGGTTTTACGAAAAAGTGTCCGAAGTCACCCACACCGTCCGAAGTCACCCCAGTTGACGGTAACTTTTCAGGCTAAGTATAAAATTGGTCAACTTATCCCAGAGTTCCAATTGCCTGACTTCACCTTTCACAAATATCTAATTAAAAAAATATTATCGCCAAAAACGATAAGGGGTTAAGTACAAATTTGTAGGTAGCTCCACTTTTGGAGCGCATTTTTATCAATTTTCTTATAGACATACATTATTTTCTTGAGGAAACGTTAACTTTCATTGACCGACACCTATTAAAATCCATTGTTTTTTACCGATTTTTAAAATCCATTGATAAACGTTGGCTTTACTTTAATCAGCTTTAAAAACGGTGCTATACCGATAAACATTCAACCCATTCCCTGTGTCCCAAAACGGACGTTCACGATCCAGGTGCGTTTTTTTTTTAAGTATGAGTTAACAGAAAAAAAATCTACCAACGGCAATCATTTTCCGATGGTCCTATGCATGCAGCGAATGGGTTAAGATTAATTTCGAATTTTTTTCTCCATATAACTCTAAAGTTTATTTTTTTAAGGTATAGTTATTTTAAACCTTCCCGCTTGTAAACTATCTCGAAATTACTATAGCAACGTAAGATACGCATGCGTCGTAAGCGAAATGACTAGGCCCAATTTACACAACCGTAAAACGTTGACGTGCCATTAACGAGAACAAAACAATGGTTTATTTCTCTAAATTATTGGAATAAAAGCGATTTTATAAGCAAATTTTGTTTCTACAGGAATACAAAAGTGTTTTTAGCAACAGCTTAATCAATTCTCTTTTTTGACATTAAAACATCATAAAAACAAAGTAAGTAAACAAAAATTATAAATTTTGGTTATGTTGACATTCAAAACAAGCCACATGCTTCAGTGTAAATCGGACTTTGAGGAGTATTTAGCGGAAAATTTAAAATAACTATACCTTAAAAAAATAAACTTTAATATCTTTAAAGAGCACTAGTGTTTTAATGTGGACTGTAATAAACTCAAATACGAAGTACAACGCAGAAATAAGAATCATCTGCTTACCTTTTTTTAGGTTTTACCGGCCATGTGCCATTCGGCTACGCCAATTTCGGAAAAACAAATGAAGCAATGACAAACAGTGCCCTCTGCGATTTCACATCGAATTATAGAAAAAGGCTGAGCACAGAATGGTCTCCGGTTACAATAAATAGGCCCGATCCACCTCTGCTTATCCAACCATCTGAAATTTATCATCGCCATCTAGGACAGCTTCCAAATTATGGGGGCCATATACCTGGAGCTATATTTAGGTAAAAAAAAATATTATTTATGTCAAAAAATGCCTTGTTTATTTATATGGAGTTTGTGAAATTTTAAAAAAGTAAAAAAGTGCCTGAAATTTTTAAAATCGATTAATAGTTCCTTTTAATTTAGAAAAAACGCTGTTGTAAAAGTTATTTACTTACTTCTTACTTTCAAACACTTTCCAGCACTTCACTTGCACTCTGTACGTGTGTCTGCCTTTCAAAGAATCTGCTGAAATTTGGTTTATCTGTACACGGTACTTTTTAGTTATTTATTTATAACTTACAAAAGGAGACATATGGGAAATTGTTTCTTAAAAATTATATTATCCAGGTGTCTTCCGTTGGCACTCTTCGAATACGGTGCGGACATGGATGGAATGCTCATTGGAGTAGATCGGGGGTTATAAGAGCAATTTGCTCCTCGATATTCCTCTTCAACTGTTCGATAGTAGCTGGGGCATTTTCGTATACTTTACTTTTAAGGAATCCCCATAAAAAAGTCTGGTGGCGATAAATCAGGGCTTCGTGAGGGCCAATTGATGATGATGGGTTGCACTATCGTCTGAAAGCATAATCGGACCGTACTTTTTTGAGGATGAGGGTCTTAACTGTCAATCCAACAAGATGGGGCAACCTGGCACACAACGTACGCTTCCATTGCTGCAGTTCACGAACTGTTTCCCGGACGCGTAATTTCTAGACGAGATGACATTAATTGGCCCCCACGGAGCCCCGATTTAGCTCCACCAGACTTTTTTTATAGGGATTCCTTAAAAGTAAGGTATACGCAAATGCCCCAGCTATTATCGGACAGTTAAAGAGGAATATCGAGAAGCAAATTGCTCTTATAACCCCCGATCTACTCCAATAAGTATTCCATCCATGTGCGCACCGTATTCGAAGAGTGCCAGCGAATTTTTAAGAAATAATTTCCCATGTGTCTCCTTTTGTAAGTTATAAATAAATAACTTATAAGTGTATCCGTGTATCAAATATTACTACATTTCCAAATATTTGAAACCTTTTGAGACACCCTGTACATTTTTTCAACCTTTTTCTTTTTTATATTTTTAGGTTTGGTAAAACTTACGGAAATGACTCGAGGGATGCAAAAAGGTGGTTACGAGGAGATTTTAGTACATAAATTTATATGGTTAATCCATAATGGTTTGGTTTTTTATTTCGTGGATTGTAAATAATATAAATTAAGGTAATTTAAAAATAAAATATATTTCAAAAACAAACAATATATATAATATATGATATAAATTTTATTTACAAGATTATTTTTTCTGAGCTTTCCATTTTTGTAGAATGGAGGCAGCTTTTTGTAGATTCTCGTCTTTCTGGAATAATAAATTAAGTTATTTTAAAGTGTTCAACGTGGCCCTATAAGTATTTTTTTAAGCACTAGGTGTTTACCTGGTATCCATACCAGGCTACCAAGATTTTTATGTATTTTTAAATAAAGAATCCTATTTCACAGAAAAAATGTCAAAAAATCAACTGATAAAAAGTTTTGGGCAAAAAAGTGATATCGCCCCCCATTTTGCACGTCCGTGGTTAAAATTACCAAGTAAAAATTACATAAAAGAATAGCCTTTATCAATGTTAAGACATGTGCAAAAAATCGTTAATGTGGTCCTTGGGGTTCCAGAGATATTAAATAAAAACTACTTTTCAGATCTACCCTTAGGACAGTTGTAGCTTCCTTAAGGCTCATTTCCAAACCAACCTTTATAGGAACATTTTTTATACTTTTGGACCTAGAATTATGCCTTAAGATTTTGTACCCTATTTCTAAATCACCTTGTGCCGGCTACTATTTTCTATTTTCAAAATTGCCCAAAAAAAAAGTCCAAACAATAAATCTGAACCACGCGCGAAAAACTACGACTCAGTAGCTTTGCAGAGTGCCAGTATGCACATCAAATCACTCACGCAGTGCCACAGTAACTGAATACTTGCGCTATAGCCTCAGACAGCAGACGGAAAATTCCGTCGGTGGCACGCGACCAAGGTCGAGCGCGATGGAATTTTCTGTCAGTAGCAGTGAACGTGTTAAGCGTGTTTCTGCCTTAATTTTAACCCCTAAACTAGATGAAACGGTGCAAGCACCGTGTCAAAACATCGGCACTATTGTTCACTAGAGCCATCTAGCAAATTTCAAACTAGGTGTTTTGTTTAATTTTAAATTCTGTATCTTTAAAACATTATATTCTAGCAAAAAACTGTATATAACTTTTTTTATAGGGCTTAAAAAGAGCTTTTATTTAAAATATATTTTTTTGAAATCGGGTTATAAATATGTGAGATATGCTAAAAAAACCTTTTACTGCTTTAAACGCCAATATCTCGAAAACAATGCGTTTTAGGAAAACGTTGTTTATAACATTTTTTGACCAATTTAAAAATATCTTTTATATAAGTGCTAAATTAACCAAATACAATAATAATTGCCTTAATTATAAACAAAAAACGCTAAAAATAGGAGTTTTACCCTATTTTTACCCCCCTTACCCCCAAAATCTAATCAGCTCTTCGGAATACGATAAGAAACAATATGCAAAAAACCGCAAGTCGATATCTCATGTAGAAATGGAGTTAGAGAGTTTACACCCAGACAGACAGACAGACGGACGCAATTTTTTTTTACTGATTTCGACTCAGAATGGTGTAAAACGTCGAGAAATGTGAAAAAAACGTGGTCAAAGATTTTGACTTTTCGGCGAAGATTTCAATACACTAAGTGCCGATGTAATGCTTTCAAGTTTCTCTATGTGTAGTTAGTAACTTACCTTGATAAAACAATAACGAACATAGTTTTCACCAATTGATTTATTGGCTTCGCTATAGAACACTGTTGGTGGTATACCCTGAAGTCCCACATTTTTGGTCATCCATTTGGTAAAACGAAAATCTTTATATTTATCTGATTCAGAATTCAAATCCACTTCTTTTTCTAAAATAAAAAATATATATTGATTTTTTTTTATATATTGATGTAAATTTAGATTAGAGTTACTTTATGTTTGATTTTAGCAAGATTTACTGATATGTATTATCTATTTATCCCTAGGTATAGGACAGCGAGAATAGATTCAAAAATGTACCTTATTTTCTTCTTCTTCTTCTTCTTCCTTTCTTCTAAAGTTTAATTAAGTACCCTATGGTCTGTTTCATCAAGCAAGAGAGTAAATTAAAAATCGCACAGTGAATATTTTCAAAACAGATTCGAATATTGGATGTGCGAATATACTGCGTAGTTTATTTTATAAAACACAACTATAATCTATACACAAACATATACTATTCAAACCTGGATTTTTTAAATTATTTTTCCCGTTATTAGCACGTCAAAATACATAAAATATTAATTTTTCGTAAATATTAAAAAAATCATGCAGCAAGGGGTTAATTTTCATTTACCCTAATTTTTTGAGCTGAAAGACATAGAACTTTATTTTTGTATTTTTCACGAGGGCCTCAGTATTTTCAAAAATACGTGTTTTTTGAAATATCCCAACCTACATACCTAGTGCAGACCAATCAGCTAATATAAAGTATCCTCCTTCTGGAATCATAGGTTTCATTCCTGCCTCCATTAAAAATTTGGCCATAAAATCCCGTTTTGCCTCTAATTCTTTGGATATGGAGACAAAAAATGATTCATCCGAACCCAGTCTTGTCAATTCTTTTTCAAAAGCAATGGCAACTGCTTCCTAAAAATAGTTATTTATGGTACTAGTGGGTAAAGTAAGAAAATTAACCTGCAAGGCGTCAGCCAAGCAGGTAAATTTTCGAGAGGGCAATATCGGTTTACCCATGAGTGCCATACAAGGTTTTATCCAATAAATAGCTTAGAAATTCATATTTTTATTAAAAGTTTTAATGACATTTACAAGAAAATAATTTGACAAGTGACAGTTGAGTGGGTAAAATAAATAATTATCCACTCAATAAAGTAAAAGCCACACGGGGGTTATTATTGAGTTTATTTATTTAAAATAAAGCTGGTAATTGTCTCATTATCTGTATGTATTGGATAAATACATTTATACTTGTTTGGACTACTGAAATCGGACGATTTTTTTGCATTTCCGGATTAAGAATGTCATAAAACTTCAAGAAAATTAATAAAAACAGTTTGTCAAAAAACTGTTGGTTTGTCTGTCATCTGTTTGTTTGTCTGTCAATCTGTAAACCTTTTAGTTTTTGAAGGAAATGTCCGACCTCAAAAATTCTTTAAATAAACGATTCAGGACGTTTTAAATAACATAAAATAACGTTTAACGACTAACTAACTAATTGCGCCGCGTTAAGTAGAAACCTACCAACCCACATTGTGAGATGGCAGTAGGTTACGGAAGATTTTACCCAATATCTTTTACATGAATTGAATTAAGGATTCATTATTTTGTACATGTTCTGATACATGAACAAGTGAAACAAATGTTTAATTTTAAGTGTTTTAGTCAAAACGTTTAAAACTTATTAGGGAAAAAGTTCAAAAATTTACTGTCATCTCACAATGTGGGTTTCTGCTTAACGCGGTCCAATGGAGCTCTCTACAACTAGAATTATGAAACAAAAGACGTCTACCCTATCGCTATCTCATTTGTGCTACACTTTCCAGCCAACCAAATAAATACTGTATTTGTTTTTCATAACCAAATACAGTATTTATTTGGTTGGCCGGAAAGTGTAGCACCGAGTGGCACGAAGGAACATAGCTAATGTAAATCTGTAGAATAAGATAATTCTACTAAAATTTAGATGGCGCCAGTAATTTCTTTAATAAAAATAATATAGTTACACTTTTCGCCCGGCCAAGTAAATATTGTATTTGTTCAACAAAGAACAAATACAGAATTTGTTTGGTTGGGTGGAAGTGGGAATGTATGTATGTCTTCTATCCTTTTTGGGTAGAACTTTTGTGCCTGTCTAATCTAACGGGAGCAATCGCCATTGAGACTACTATAATAATAATAATTATTATAATAGTAATACGTAATAGTAATACCGTAATTTCACACAACTATAGTCCGGCCACACAACTATAGTCCAAGGCCCCCAGGGGGCAGGGGATAATTATTTTTAAATGTTTACAATTTCTTGTGAAAGTTGGTGTATATGGGATATACAGCAACACGTTTTCAGTTTTTTTTTAAATACGCTGGTTATGGAATATAGGTGTGAAGCTGGACCATAGTTATGTGAATCTGGACTATTGTTGTGTGAAATTACGGTACGTTTTCTTATATTGCCTACAGAAAAACACGGATGGTTTTCAAAATATTAAAGAATAGCAGAAACCTTACCGAAATTGGCGTAACACCAGTATAAACAGAATTCTGATGCACCATTTGTAAATTCTTCATCAGATTTTCGGGACCATAAGCCCAACCCAATTTCCAGCCTGTCACACTAAATGTTTTACCAGCGGATCCAATGGTTATAGTTCTTTCCCACATATCAGGCAGGGTAGCTTAAATTAAAATTTAATAATAAAGTTATTTAATATTCTTAGTATATTCTTCACGGTAATAAGCGCTAGAAGAGTATAATGTTTCATGAAAAAATAAGTAATTTTGAAAATGGGCGTCTGTCCGTCCGTGTGATGTCACTTGTTTTTAAATAAAATTTATAAGTACGATAACTCATGAACGAATTATGCTATCGGCTCGAAATTTTTAGAAAAAATCAAGTTCTTTGGAAGGAAGATTAGGGACACTAGATCTAGGTCTTAAGTTAGCAAGTCTGTCGCCTTGCTAACTTAAGACCTAGATCTAGTCTCCCTAAGGAAGATCCCTATTGTTTTGCGCATAATTCCCCAAAAAACAAAAAAGTTATTGAGGTTTGGACTTTTGGATCAACATATTTTTTTCAAGGAATTACCAATAAAAAAAAACAATAATTGAAAAATAAAAACAATTAAAATTTTTTGTATTTTAGATGAGCAGTATAGTGAAAATGGACTTCAACACACTTTTTGCCATACTTCCTTTTTCCCTTAAGGGAGAGTTCTCCTCTGTCCACCTAACCACAATTTCAATCCCCTCTAAGATATTTACCACGCAAATATAACTTCGAAATTTCAAAACAATAAATAAAATTCAATTTTTTTTTACTAAGGCAAGACTCGGGAAAAGTAAAATTAAAACTAGATGAAACATTGCAAGCACCTTGTCATCGGCACTAGGTACTAATTTGAAACGTTATGAAATATGAAGTGTGCGAATAGGCAACTAGTAATACAACTGCGTGTTTCATAATTTATTAACTTTGGAAGTATGTATCTCCAAAACGTTATAATCTAGCAAAAAACTGTATATAACATTTTTTATAGGGCTTAAAAAGAGTTTTTATTTGAAATATAACTTTTTGAAATCATGTTATAATTAAGCAAGTTATGCTAAAAAACATTTTACTGCTTTAAATGCAAATGTCTCGAAAACAATGTATTTTAGGAAAATATTGTTTATAACATTTTTTAAGCCGTTTTAAAATATCTTTCAAATAAGTGCTTAAAAAATAATATACAATAATAATTAACTTAATTATAACCAAAAAAACGCTAAAAATAGGAGTTTTACCCCATTCTTACCCCCTTACCCCCGACCGTTTACCCCCAAAATCTAATCAGCTCTTCGAAATACGATAAGAAACGATATGCAAAAAAACGCTTGTCGATGTTTTCTAGAAATTGAGTTATCGAGTTTACAGACACAGACAGACAGACAGACAGACAGACGGACGCAAATTTTTTTTTCACTGATTTCGACTCTTAGTAGTACTAAGTGCCGATGCAATTTTTAAGTTTGCAAATATGCAGCAGCAGATTTTCTAGTGAAAATAAAAACATACCAATGCGAATATGTTTATTTGGTTTATAAACCATCCATTCATAGACTTCATCGGAAATACAAAGGACATTCCATTTTTTACATAAATCAGCAATAACGGTTAACTCTTCCAGGTTAAAAACTTTCCCGATGGGATTATTTGGAGTGTTTAATATTATTGCTTTTGTTTTACTGTTAAACATGCCTTCTAGTTCTTGTTTATCCAACACCCAATCTCCAGATGATGGAATCTTGGTTCCAACATCTCTCTAAAATGGGAATTAACTTTGTATAAGATAAAATTACACAGGCCCACAAAAAAAAATTGTGAGTCTTGGATTCCAATATGATATTCCTATGTATTTTTTCCCGCTGAATCTGAATCCGTAACCCGTTTAACCCCTACACGTCAGGATTTTGATATAACCTCAACAAACACCCGAAAAACTACTGAAACCGCTAAAATCATCTATGCCATACCACTGTCACCCCCCTGTCCCTAAATTGCTAATTCTATAACCCCAGAACCCCATAATCCCCTAACCTCATAATACTATAGCCGCATAACCTCAAAACCCCGTAACCTCATTAAGTAGAAAAATCTGGTTCGGGAAAACAGAACAATTACGTGAAATTTTCTTGCAGAACATAGTTATGAATAAGTAACTGTATCTCTAAAATCCCATCACACCTCCTAACCCCTTCACTCCGTAACCCCATATATTATAACCTCTTAACCCTATCATCCTATTCTGTGGAGAAGTCCGGTTCTCGAAGTCATAAGAGTTTTGTGAGTGAAGTCATGAATCAAGGTCTATTTCATTATTTTTTTAACCGGACTTCTTCACAGAAGGATAACGGGATTAAGGGGATTCTATTATATGGGGTTACGAATTGAAGGGATTTTGAGATTATGGTGAACTGAAGAATTTGTTCTGTTTTCCCAAACTAGATTTTTCTACTTAATGAGGTTACGGGGTTTTGAGGTTATGCGGCTATGGCATTATGAGGTTAGGGGATCATGAGGTTCTGGGGTTATAGAATTAGCAATTTGGGGACAGGGGGGGGTGACAGTGGTATGGCATAGATGATTTTAGAGGTTTCAGTAGTTTTTCGGGTGTTTTTTAAGGATATATCAAAATCTTGACGTGTAGGAATAAACAGGTTGCGGATTCAGATTCAGCGGGAAAAAATACATAGGAATATCATATTGGAATCCAAGACTCACATTTTTTTTGTGGGCCTGTGTTATTACTCGAATCCGCGCTTTCCTATAAATTTCAGCGTTGAAGATCAATCCACAAATGATGTCCATTTTCTCACATCACGTCGAATTTTTGCTACATGGGATAAAAAGTAAAAAAATAATAAAACTAGATCAAAGACTAAACTAGAGTTTACAGATTTAGTGTCCTTAAGCTAAGGGAACGTTTAAGTATTACGTAACGCAAAATGTACCAAAATTCATAAACTACATACCTCGGTTCTCGCGTTATTCAAGGCTGTAGAGATTTCATATTTTGGCTACCCCCCCTAACACACTAAAATATGAAATCTCTATAATCTATAATAACGCGAGAACCGGGGTATGGTGTATGAATTTTAGTACAATTTGCGTAACGTAATACTTGAAGGTTCCCTAAGCTCCTTTGAAAGTGGCTAAAAATATCAGAAAACGCTGAAAAGTGCAAACGCTGAAAGTTGATTCTGGTATTTTTGGCACTGTTTTTCAGATCTGGCCCCATAGTGTGCTGGATGAATTTCAATGGATCACGCCAGCTGCAACTACAAATTTGCTCTAGAGTTGTCGATGGTCAAATAACCTACTTTGACGTGGGAGATAATGGACATCATTTTGGGATTCAGCAGATCGCAGTTTATTAAAGACAAAATGTCTAGTTTGAGTAATATATGAGGGGTTCAGAGCAGAAATGGATCAAGTCCTTAAGGTCTTGATCCACTTCTGCTCTGAACCCCGAATATATGTTTGTGGATTAGTGTTATTTAAATGAGAGAGCTTGGAAATCAAGCGCCAATTGATTCGCTCGCTGATTGAATCGCACATATCAAACTGATTTAAATATGTCAAGAGAAAATTCAGTTTAAACGTGTTAAAGGACATGGCACAATTTATAGGGAATTTTGGCCCTCGGTGAAATTCGCTAAATTTTTTATATGTTTTAGTTTATGCTTTTTAAAAAGGAATTAGGAACGTTTCAAGCACTTTGTATGTACAGTTTTTTTTCTATAACGAAAATAAAAAAATATTTTTGCCCCAAATTCCTCATAAAAATAAGTTTAATTAGCTTAATGATTAAGAAAAAAGCTTGATTGGTATAAGTCAAACTGATGTCTGTCAATTTTTTTATATATTATTAGTAATAATAAAATTAATTTAGCATGGCTTTTTGAGCCTTTTTTCAAGTAAATTGCTTTGTATGCAACCGTCAAGGTGGTCAACAGCAGATGCCCCGAATGGGAGGAAATGAAAACATTTTATTTATTTTTTTATAAAAATGTCCTAATGTAATACTGTGAAAAAGAATTGAATCAAGGACACATGTCTTTTGATAAGTACAACACCATATTTTCTTATTTTAAGGCTAACATCTTAAATGAAGAGCGCGGATTTCCATTCAAAGACCCGCGCCAGTTATTAGGTTCATAAGAAATGCTAGTCCAAAAATAAGAGAATTTGGCTTAAAATATAATCGAAAGATGCATTTTCTTGATTCATGGATCCTTTTTTTTAGTGTTCATATTTTAAATCATATCGAGGGCTTCATAGCAAAGGGTGGTCATATCTGCTACATGTTAACACGGTTGATACAGCCCTGTTATGAAGCCCTCGGTATGATAGTTATATTGGATAATTTATTCTATGCAGAAACACAGTATTTCACTTTCAACTTAGTTTTTCTCTTCTGTTTTACTTCTTATTTTATTATTTTATTAAGTTATGGAGTTTTAACATGGGTTCCAGTACATTATATTACAAAAACACATATTCAATTTCTTCTATGTAGAATTTTGGAAATAATTGTTTTTTTTGCCGTACAAAAAATAAGGGATACACTTTCGGCATTAAAATCGCTTATTATTTTACAAACGATTCCCTTAAAACGTGTTTCTATTCTGCTTTTCTTCTTATTTCATTCTTTAGTTCAATTTTATATACGTTTTAGTACTTTTTACCAGGTTAGCAAATAACTTATTTCACGTATTTCACTAATTTAGTCCTTAAGAAGTATTTCTGTTGCACTTTTCTTCATCTTATTTAATTATTCTGTCCAATTTCAATATGTATTTCATTACTTTTTCCCAATAAAACTGATAATTTAGTCTAAAAAACTTCAAAAATACGTCAGAATATCCTTCACTGACAAGTTGTCAAACGAAACAATGCCTACTAGAAAAATATTTTTATGAGGAGTGTAGGGCAAAAATATTTTTTTATTTTCCTTATAGAAAAAAAACTGTACATACAAAGTGCTTGAAACGTTCCTAATTCCTTTTAAAAAAGTATAAACTAAAACATATAAAAAATTTAGCGAATTTCACCGAGGGCCAAAATTCCCTATAAATTGTGCCATGTCCTTTAATCAAGAGAATATCTTTCCCTTTGCGAAATATAGGCTATTTATATATTGAAACGAAACATTCAGATTTTCGGGCGATTACGGAGATTGCTACTGGAGTTCGGAGAGCGAGGTTGGCAACCGTAATCGCCCTAAAAAGAGTTTTCGTCCATATACTATTTTTATCCGTTTATTATTCCATCAATTTATTTTCTAATCATCGTACAGAGTGATATTGGTAGACTGACAGTTTTGGGTTGCTGGCCCTCTTCATTACCAAGAGTCAACTCGACACCTAATTAAGAAAACGTTTTTAGACTTTATTCGCAAAAGGAATATAGTCATTAAATTGATGTGGACTTGTGCGCCATCTATTGCTAGATGTAGACAACTACTCATACCTCTCCTAGTCTAGAGACTTTGAATGCAAGTTGAGACACACAAGTCTGGAAATAGTTATTTATGGTACTAGTGGGTAAAGTAAGATATTGCCCATGAGAAAATTAACCGCGTCAGCCAAGCAGGTTAATTTTCGAGAGGGCAATATCGGTTTACCCATGAGTGCCATACAAGGTTTTATCCAATAAATAGCTTTAAAATTTATATTTTTATTAAAAATTTTAATGAAATTTACAAGAAAATAATTTGACACATAAAGTGACAATTGAGTAGGTAAAATAAATAATTATCCACTCAATAAAGCAAAAGCCACGCGGGGGTTATTATTGAGTTTATCTATTTAAAATAAAGCTGGTAATTGTCTCATTATCTGTATGTATTGAATAAATGATTTTTTTGTGTGGCATAAATAAATTTGTATTTTTGACAAAAAGTTTGACGTTCGAATTTAATTTTGAGTTTTAGTATCATTCAACCCTACACAAAAGGAAAGAAAAACAAAACAAAACAAAATTATTTCATATCTTACCAATCTCAAAGGAATAAATCTGGCGGTACCTCCAGCACCCTTAACCATGGGTTCATAGCAATCAAAGAAGGGCTCAATAATAATGACCTCATCGCCCTCATCTACATGGCCAATTATAGTTGAAAATAAAGCCTCATAAGCTCCTAACGTCGTTAGAATCTCGGTTTGGGGATTAATTTCTCTACCAATAAGCTTGGAATATAGTTTGGATAAAGCTGCTATTAATCTTGGATGTCCCTATTTAAAGTAATGTAAGAAATACAGATTATAGGTAGAACTGGTACAACATCTCATGGCGCTTCAGCCTTGAGTGTTATTAACATCCGCTCTGTCCCATCTTAGGAACATTTTTTTATTATTATTGAAATTTAATGCATGTGCCATTAAATTTAGATAAAAAGTGTATTTGAGATAGGGCAGGGTGGAGTTATGTTAACCCGCACTGAAGGCTTAAGTGTCACGAGTTATTATACCAGCTCTACACCGTAAAAATAACCTTGTTTTCGCATATGCGCAACTACGACCAATAAAATTCTGGATAAGTGACGTCAAGCATACGCTTATCGTTTATTTTATTCGCTAGAAAAACAAGGTTTTTTAATGGTAATGGATTTGGAAGTTTTGGATTTAATGAACGATTAATAGTTATTTAAATACCAAGGGACTAAACTGGCTGTTTTAGTCCCGCTGCATGAGTGTTTCCTGAGCGAGCGAGGGAAACAGAAGTGCAAGGGACTAAAACAGCCACGTTTAGTCCTGAGGTATATACACTATTTTTTGCACGACCAAACATAACTTAGATAGGTAGATAAAATTAAAATTTAAAACCTAACGTCTAAAATCGGGTGTTTTATTTTCGTAATTTAATCAAGATGCCTGTGAATTGCGAAATGTCAGATTCACGGCTATTGCGATTTCAATTGTTTTTTAATATGGTTGACACAAACGTCAAAAAAATGGACGAAGTTGATAAATTTTAAGTTATGTATAAATTGTTATAACAATGTTATTTTTAAAGGTTTTCTTTGTTAAAATCAAATAAATTGGTTTGAATCGCTAATTTATTACAACGACGCCAAACCTAATTTTTAAACCAGCAAAGTACATAGTAAGTATAATATTTTAATATTATCAAGGTTGCCGTGATTTTTATTCCCTTGGGAGAAAAACGCCAAGTTTAGTCCCGAAAATGAAAGGGTAAAATTAGGTTTTAGTCTTGGTTGTGCAAAAAAATAATTTTTTGCTGTTTGTAAGGCCAAAAGACTAAACAAATAGAAAAAAAATTCCTCCATAAGATAAAAATATATGCATGTATATTTGCAAGTTTTGGATTTCCCCATTTAAAATAACTGAAAACGCAAAAGTTCGACATATCTTGGCTCCCAACGTAGGGCTCCATATGTATGCTATATTATTTCAAACTTGAAAAAGAATATATAAACCATAGGCACAAATTAAACTGGAAAATATTTTGGTAAAAACCCCTACTTACAAAACCCCTAGTGTATTGATGTATCAGACAGTTGTCATAACTAGCAACTTCTTTTAGGGCATCTATAACATAGCTTGGCGGGGGGTAATCTGGAAATCCTTGCCCTAGATTTAGGGGTTTATATTTAGCTGCCAATACAATATACTGATTCCTAAAAAATTTAATTATTTTTTTATTTTTTACACAGGTTGGTATGAAAACAGAGTTGGGATTTTCAGAACTGATTTTTATGATTTTTGGTATCACTAAAAGATTTTTTACAAATTGCAAAAAATGAATAAATTAACCTATTAACCCTTTCGTTCCGGATTTGTTTTCTTTGAATTTCGGAAACTTTTTTTGTGTATATAAAATAAAATGATATCAAAAGTACGAAAGAAATTATTTTTTTTTAAATATTCTTTTACAAAAAATAAGTGGGATATGTTTGTCCCAATAAAAAATATTATGTGACCCAGCACAAACAAACCCAGTTTTAACTTTAAACTTGGTTTAAATTGACAGCCAACCAATCAGAACATAGTATTTTTAACTTACTCAGTTTAGTAGAGATAGTTCCAGTTTAAGAGTTGGTGCAAGTGGCCCTTAGTGTGTCAAATTAAAAAAATAAATAAAAGTTATAGATTTCTATGTAAAAAAGTCCAAAATTATCAACATTTGCGTTACGTAATACTTGAACGCTCCCTTACCGCACTGTATAAAGCATTGAGAAACGTAAAAAAGCAATAAACAAATTGTCTTGATAGCGGGACTTTCCTGGTGGAAAGTAATAATATAAGAATAAGTTCTCAGAATCCAAACCCTTTTTTATTTAGGGCCCAGGTAGCAAAATAACATGACATTCACGTGAAAGCCACGTTAATATGTGACATGTGATGTTAAGATTGTAGTCTCATTTAACAAGAATGTAGCATGGTGGGGATGTCCTAAGTCCGCCCCTAATAACATCACACAATGACATCCCGAAAATAACGTGTTTGTGACATCATAAATCCACATTCCTGTTATATGTAATATCTTATGGATGCCGTTACTGGTACTTTAATATTTAAATAATATTTTAGGACATTAGCTTTTTCTAAATTAAAACCATTAAAAACGCTATAACCCTATAAAAAAATCGGATTTAAAATCAATCAGTACTTGAAACAATCACAGATTGAAACAGATAGATTTTAAATACGAAATTGCAGATTAAGCGGAGAATATAATCCGTGTCCGTGGTCTTGAGAAGCCCGGCACAGCCCCCTATCCATTGGAAATCGTATAATGTGTATACAATTTCCTTATAATAATTTACTCTATCAACATCATCTTATATCGATTTTTTTGCTTCGAACGTCGGTGAGAAGCAAAATAACATGACATTCACGTGAAAGCCACGTTAATATGTGACATGCTATATATTCACAGCGTTGCTAAATATTTGTTATTAAATAACATGGTTGTCACGTCACACGTGTAACGTTGCAAATGTGATGTTAAATACATGTTATTTTTCAATATTATGTGATGTTATGATTTAGTTTAAAAATACACCCAAAAGTGATGTTAATTTCTTGTAATATAACATCCCTTGCTACCTGGGGGGCTTATCCAGAAGTCAGTTGTAGGGGGTTTGGATAGCCATAGCTATTTTAAAAAAAAAGCCATTTTTCTTAAAAACTCGGTTTCAAAGGTAGGGGGTTGCCCTCACCGCATCCCAGGATTCAAATTATATATTTATTAAATAATTGAGCAGGCCTGTGTTATTGGTAATATTTAACAAATGTGCTATGTTTTATGTAATGGACTTTGTATTATTTTTTTTTGTTGATTAAAAGTTGTTTATTTTCTCTATTACGCATTTACGCACTTATCAGTTATGCATTATCTCACTTTTTTAAACAAAGTCTATACAGGGTGATGATTAACTGGCATGCCAAAATTTAGGAGGTGATTCTACATAAATATATGAAAAAAAGTTTTCATAAAGGTTGGTCCGCAAATGAGCCCTACGGGAGCTACGGCGCTTCCAATCCAATCCAAAGTATTGTACCGTAATTAATACGTTCACTGCCAACGGCTAGTTTTGACAGCGGAGCAATGGGTATGGGCAAGGGAAAAATAGAAAGAATTGATTAATGTTGTTAGGGGCGCCAGTTACTTTAGCTTTTACTCCTTTAGGTAAGTAACAACCTAGTGTAAATACTTAAGCTTTTCAGTTTGAGAAAATATAACCTCTAAATAAAATAAGATAATTCATTTGAGAAATTTATTATAAATAAACTTAATGAAAGCACATCAAGTAATGTATTAATATATATAAAAAATATGTGTAATTATATTAAGATATAATTAAAGAAATCTTAATAAAAATTACTAAATTCAGAAATCATTCGACTTAAATGTATAAAGAAAACATGAAGTTCAGCAAGCACCAAGAAATGTATGTAAACAACAATCATTTCTTGCAGTGTATAAAAGTCATGCTTAAATTAGAAATCATTTAATCAAAAGTATGATATTTAATAATTAATAAATGAGATTAAATGTTTTAAAAAAAATAAGTACCTAAAAATGAACAAAAGCCAGAAGGGCATATAGTATTAATCAATACTATATCAGATCTGATAAAGTTTACAGTTATAAAAATATTGAAATAAAAGAATTTAAAAATATGAAATATTGCTTTCAAAAGTTTTCAGAAAGAGTACTTAGCTGGTTTCTGCAAAATCCATGAGGTATGAATTCCATCGTCTCCATCTGTGCAAGTCTCCCCTATGCTGATGAATTCATTTCTCAAATGAAAGAAAAAAAAATATAGGCTGTCCCATCTACTTTGGAAAAATTATCTTCCAGGATAAAATGTACGATTGAAAATGTTGTCCGGGATTAAATATGCTTTTGAAAATTATGTCCAATATAAAATTGTCTGCTAGACGGTCATATAGAATTTATCTATGCCGAAAATTACAGAACCATGTTCCAACAGAACATCACTCCATGCGGAGAACTTGTATATCAAATATACCAAAATAAACTTCAACTTAAATTAATGTAATTCCATATTAATGGTATAGAAATGGTGAGTAATTAATGGTAATTAATTAATGTAGTAATAATGGTGCTTTATGGTGCTTAATTAATGTAGTAATAATGGTGCTAAAACAATAATTATATCTCAGAAATATTCTAAGAAACAGAAAAACTTAACTTACGTCTCATTCTAAGTCTTCGATGTCCATCGAAACGTTATAAATGCTTAATTTTAGAAAATATCAGTTATAATATCTTCCGCATTGTTTAAATATTCATTTTCACTAACTTTAAATAAAAATACATGAAGGATTACTTCGATGATTACAGAAAATAAACACTCGTCAAAATGAGACCACCATTGTACAGAGTTCATCAAGAAAGAGCGAAAATCGACCTTATCCACCGGTATGAACCCTTCAGGTGAATAAAATCCTATTTCTGAACTATTAGCGACATCTATGCAAGTCATTATCAACTACAGTTTTACCGTATAGGATTCCTAATAAAGGTAACTGAAACGACACCAAAAATAATAACTAATTAAAAGAATGTTTCCTAATAAATCTGTATTAGTGATATCTAACCTCAAAATATTACTCTAAGAAACAAATATAAACAATACTTATTGTTTATCAGCAAAACTAATAAAAATACGAACAGAATACTCAGTGTCCTGTGAACTAAGTATAAACAAAATACTGAATCTAAGTGAGCAGTTCCAGCAAACTATTTTCAACAAATTCTGGATTATCCCGAAGAAATAAACATACGAAATTTTCCAGGAGAGACAAACTACAGATGAAAGCCAGTGAAATCCAACCCTCAATAGACTCTGAAACATATAAAAACCAGGTAAGTCCATAGACAAATGCACTATAGAGAAATAAGTCATATGATTCTTTATTATTAAAAATCATATTCTAATTATGTTTTCTTTATGTTATTTTCAGGTAGAACTATGGAATAGAGACTCATATGGTTAGAATTCAGTTCCTGTTACAAAATAGTCCCAGATACAAAACAGCTCTGTACGTACGTAACCATTTATATACAAAACAAACATAAATTATAACGTAAGTAAACGAATAGTTTAATTAACCCTTGCTATATTACAAAGTGACGATTTATGTCGTTACACATGCCCCCTCCAAAAATAATAAAAATATTTAATATACAAAAAATATTTTTATACCAAACTCTAAAACTATTTAACTTAAATAGCTAAAATATATACTATATTTTATTTAATAAATCAACAAAAAATACAATACTTTATGTAAATCATTTGAAATACTACTTGATAATTAACAATAGCTAAGCTTGATAACTACGTGTATCATCCGCCTACTCTTATGTAGAACATAATTTTGGGACTTTATCGGTGTGTGTCATAAACAGGTAATTGTCATAATCAGGTAATTGTCATAATCGGGTAATTGTCATAATTAATTTTGTTTTTCTTTTTAGCTAAGTTTTATCAGAAAAAAAATAGAAATAAGACTTGACTGTGTGCACCAGAATTCTCTTCTACAAAAAATATATTTATATATTTTTTTTACTACTATATACAAAAGTTTTGGGTACCCTTTAAATATTTTCAATACATTGATATTTTTTTTAAATATCATTCCGAATGATACTAAGAAAATATTCTTATTTAATCAAATCTAGCCAACTGAAATGTCACTATTCGATCCAAAATATTTCTTTAGATCTTTAACATGCCAGTCGCCTCTATGACCATCTGCATTTTCCAAAATATACACTAACTTTGACTTTTTCGCAACAACTTTGCAAAGTATGTACTTTGGAGCAAGTTTTGCAGCAAAACTTTTACTAGCATCTGAGAGTACTTTGTTTCGTCTCCAAACTTTTTCACCTATATCAAAATTTACTTCACGCTTGCGCAAATCATAAGTACGCTTATTACGTTCATAAGCTTCATGTAAATATTTCTTTACATCAACAAAAATCTCTTTAAGATTTCCCAAGTCTTGACTATACGAGTCTCTGTCACAAGGTTCTAATTTAACACCATCAGTTGATGTCATTTTGCCATAATAAGTTCCTGTGATAGGTACATTCCTCCCAAAATTAAGAAATGCCGGCGTATACCCCGTAACTTCATTTACAGACGTTCGTAAAGCTAGACCTATTTTTGCTAAATTTTTACCATTTTTGCAGTCAAAAATCGAATTTCCATTTTATCTAAATCGTCCATTTTGAATATTTATTTTTCAAAATTTAAATTCAATTTACTCAAAATATTTATTTTATAATAAAATATTTATACTGTACCACAAATTATTTTTTTTTTGTGTACACTGTTCAACAAAGTTTTTGCATACTTTGGAAAATTTCCCAAATATGTCAAAAAAAAATACTAAATTATTATTTATCTCAATTGGACAAATTAATAATTATAAATAGTCTCCAAAACTACAAAATTAGCTAATATTTATTCATATCCTTCGCATAAATAAATACCCTATTATCCATTTATTTCTATTGAATAAACGATAATTTCTAGAAAAACTGAACCCACGCCAAAATTTCTCTATTCCATGTTATTCCATAAAATTCAGAAAAAACATAAAAAACACATATCTGATATTTCTTATCAGATTAACTCTAATTTGACTTAATTTTCAACAAAAAATATTTTATTCAACAGTTATATGTAGGTTTTCTCAAAATGAACATTAAGTTACACTGAAAAAAATAAGCTTTAGATTTTTATAAAAAATACACTGAGAAAAATGGAGTAAAATTAAAAAAAAACAAGTGTTCTATCTATCCAAATACCACGTTCTTGGGCGCCAATATTAGTGTACCGTAATTAATACGTTCACTGCCAACGGCTAGTTTTGACAGCGGAGCAATGGGTATGGGCAAGGGAAAAATAGAAAGAATTGATTAATGTTGTTAGGGGCGCCAGTTACTTTAGCTTTTACTCCTTTAGGTAAGTAACAACCTAGTGTAAATACTTAAGCTTTTCAGTTTGAGAAAATATAACCTCTAAATAAAATAAGATAATTCATTTGAGAAATTTATTATAAATAAACTTAATGAAAGCACATCAAGTAATGTATTAATATATATAAAAAATATGTGTAATTATATTAAGATATAATTAAAGAAATCTTAATAAAAATTACTAAATTCAGAAATCATTCGACTTAAATGTATAAAGAAAACATGAAGTTCAGCAAGCACCAAGAAATGTATGTAAACAACAATCATTTCTTGCAGTGTATAAAAGTCATGCTTAAATTAGAAATCATTTAATCAAAAGTATGATATTTAATAATTAATAAATGAGATTAAATGTTTTAAAAAAAATAAGTACCTAAAAATGAACAAAAGCCAGAAGGGCATATAGTATTAATCAATACTATATCAGATCTGATAAAGTTTACAGTTATAAAAATATTGAAATAAAAGAATTTAAAAATATGAAATATTGCTTTCAAAAGTTTTCAGAAAGAGTACTTAGCTGGTTTCTGCAAAATCCATGAGGTATGAATTCCATCGTCTCCATCTGTGCAAGTCTCCCCTATGCTGATGAATTCATTTCTCAAATGAAAGAAAAAAAAATATAGGCTGTCCCATCTACTTTGGAAAAATTATCTTCCAGGATAAAATGTACGATTGAAAATGTTGTCCGGGATTAAATATGCTTTTGAAAATTATGTCCAATATAAAATTGTCTGCTAGACGGTCATATAGAATTTATCTATGCCGAAAATTACAGAACCATGTTCCAACAGAACATCACTCCATGCGGAGAACTTGTATATCAAATATACCAAAATAAACTTCAACTTAAATTAATGTAATTCCATATTAATGGTATAGAAATGGTGAGTAATTAATGGTAATTAATTAATGTAGTAATAATGGTGCTTTATGGTGCTTAATTAATGTAGTAATAATGGTGCTAAAACAATAATTATATCTCAGAAATATTCTAAGAAACAGAAAAACTTAACTTACGTCTCATTCTAAGTCTTCGATGTCCATCGAAACGTTATAAATGCTTAATTTTAGAAAATATCAGTTATAATATCTTCCGCATTGTTTAAATATTCATTTTCACTAACTTTAAATAAAAATACATGAAGGATTACTTCGATGATTACAGAAAATAAACACTCGTCAAAATGAGACCACCATTGTACAGAGTTCATCAAGAAAGAGCGAAAATCGACCTTATCCACCGGTATGAACCCTTCAGGTGAATAAAATCCTATTTCTGAACTATTAGCGACATCTATGCAAGTCATTATCAACTACAGTTTTACCGTATAGGATTCCTAATAAAGGTAACTGAAACGACACCAAAAATAATAACTAATTAAAAGAATGTTTCCTAATAAATCTGTATTAGTGATATCTAACCTCAAAATATTACTCTAAGAAACAAATATAAACAATACTTATTGTTTATCAGCAAAACTAATAAAAATACGAACAGAATACTCAGTGTCCTGTGAACTAAGTATAAACAAAATACTGAATCTAAGTGAGCAGTTCCAGCAAACTATTTTCAACAAATTCTGGATTATCCCGAAGAAATAAACATACGAAATTTTCCAGGAGAGACAAACTACAGATGAAAGCCAGTGAAATCCAACCCTCAATAGACTCTGAAACATATAAAAACCAGGTAAGTCCATAGACAAATGCACTATAGAGAAATAAGTCATATGATTCTTTATTATTAAAAATCATATTCTAATTATGTTTTCTTTATGTTATTTTCAGGTAGAACTATGGAATAGAGACTCATATGGTTAGAATTCAGTTCCTGTTACAAAATAGTCCCAGATACAAAACAGCTCTGTACATACGTAACCATTTATATACAAAACAAACATAAATTATAACGTAAGTAAACGAATAGTTTAATTAACCCTTGCTATATTACAAAGTGACGATTTATGTCGTTACAGTATTTTCATTACGGCTTTGAAGATTGATGGGGAACAAAAAAAGCACCAATAAAATTTTAATGCTGCTGTGTAATTCTTCATTTAAAACTAAGCAAAAAAATATTCTTCCCCAAAACACCTTTTAATATTAAGGAGTAATAGCCTTTTAAAATAACATTTTTGGTAGCACAAAATGTTACTTCCAGAATTTCTCTTAATTGCCTTTTTTTTTAACGGTTGCTCCAAGAGTGTTAAACTATATGAGATTTTTATGTCTTTTTACTCAAGGAATCTATATCTTTTACAAAAAATAAAAAAAAAATACACATAAAAAAGTTTGGGGCAAAAATGTGTTAATCTAGAATCACCTCTTAAATTTTGGCATGCCACTTAGTGATAACCCTGTATATAGACAGCGCCTTTATAATGTCTATAGATATTATAGTTTCTATTTTAGCTTATCTATCATAGAAAATAACGTAAATGCATTAACTGCATTTATTTATTGCGGTTTAAATAATTTAGTTTATTTACATAATAAAAATACTGTGCTCAACAACAACAATAGTATATTTTCTTCTACAGCTTATTTAAAACTTAAAAAAATGTTTTATTTATATACATATGTATATGTATAAATTAATTTTCAAAAAACTATAAAATTTAGATTTTTATTAATATTAATCTCTCTGTCAGTCTGTCTATCTGGGAAAATTTTTGATCATGATAACTCAAGAAATTTTTTTGATTTTTTTTTATATTCAAAACTGGAGGGAACTATACTGCCCTACTACGCTAGAAAGCAGTAACTCCATTCGTCGCATAGCAGCGTTTTCAAAATATTACATCAGAGTTGATGTGAAAACGTTGCTATGCGACAAATGGAGTTACTGCTTTCTAGCGTAGTAGGGCACTATAGTCCCATATATGGGAAGTCTGTGTACAAATTTTCGGAAGTCTTTTAAAAATCTTCCAAAAATTTAAAACATTTTTTCTGACTGTTTTTGTTTATAAAAAAAAAATTATATATAATAAAACACATTTAGGTATACTGATTTTTTTTTTTTTCAAAAAAAGTATGTATATTAATTTTATAGCAGCAGTATTTTTAGTCATCAACTTTAATATTATTTTTTTTTTGCCTACATTATTTTTAGTATTTTTTTTCAAATTCCCCTCCCCATTCTTTACAATCAAGACGACTGGGTACATATTCTTGACTTTCAGGGAGTCAAACCACTAATAGAAAAACGCTTAGAAAATGATGCATAGTGTACAATCACCTCAGACTTTCTATTAGTTGTTCTACTCCCTGAAAGTCAAGAATAGGTGCCCTGTAATCTTACTGTCTTCTTGAAAACAGTTCATCACACTAAAGCAAACAGCCTCCCTCCTGCAAGGAATAGTTCCTGGAAAAATCTCAATATCATCTTCACATACTTAATCGAGGTTGCCACAATTTCCTATGCAGCCCCCACTCAGGAACCCTATAATTTGTAGCCTTCTTGTGTAGTTTAAGTAAATTATTGTGCATTATACACCTATAATAGGTGTTCTGTAATTTTTATCCAGACCGGTCTAATTTAAATTTAGAACTTACCAGACACTCTCTTGGCTGTCAGCATATCGTGATGGCAAAACAAACTTTTTATTTATATCGGACATTATGGGCGTTATCGATAGATTTCTAGAAAACAAAAATTTCTTTGTAAACTTAGATATATGTAACAATTTACCAATCTTTTCGACATTCATCTAAAACATATTTACGAATGTAATATAACAGATTTTTAAGCTTAGATAACGCAGATAATAACCATCAATCTAACTGCAAACATCTACTTACCACAGAATATTCATAAACTACAGTAACAGAATAAATCGACAATTTTTTTTCAACAATTTCATAACCTTGAAATGACAATCACAATCTTTTATTCATTTGAACTACGCGACCCGATTCAAATGAACTACAATGGGGATCAGTTCACTAACGTCTATAATAGTACATTCAACTTCAAAATACAGTAAGTGTAAACAAACGCACGTGACAACAACAGATTTAGTGACAGGTTTGGACAAAATATTTCTATATAACGTTATAGATTTAGTACTAAATCCTTCGCTACGGTCCTGATGAATGCTCCTTCTACCGGTACCGCTCGTGCAGGCTTTAAAGAATTAACCAGTGATTTAAAACACAAATATATTTAATAAAAAACAAGATGTGTGTAATGATCCAACATATATAATTTTACTAGGGCCTACATTATCATTTTGCAAACTTGTTCACAACCTATTTTTTAGGGGTTGGTGAAAGAAAATATAAAATACATCTTAAACAATAAAAACAATTAATTTTGGTACACTAAGATATTTACATTGCAACTTTTAGGTATATAATAATTAAAATTAATTTATTAATAATAACACAGGACCACAAAAAAAAATAAATTTAGTTTTTCATAAACCAGACAAAGTATATTTTTTTACGTATTTTCGAGCGCTAAAAACGAATATGGCAATGAAAAAAATTTGATTCTCAAAATCTTGAGATATAGCGCACAATGGGTTTTTTTGTATGCGTCCGGGGCCGAAAAAAAAAATCCGCAAAAAAAATTGTATAGAAATATTGCTAAATAAAAAGGATAGTCAAAAATGGCCAAATTTTGCGTTACGTAATACTTGAACGTTCCCTTAAATAATAATAAAAAGGCTTAACATGTTTTCTCCCAAAAAACCGCTTCTAAATATTTTTTTAAAAATCTGACAAAAAATGAGGGTTGGTTTTAAATGAACATTTATAGGGGATGGGACACTAAAAAAATCCATTTTTTAATTTTGACTCGGCACCCTAATACACCCGTGTATTTGAAATAGGGTCAATAATTTTAAGGGGTTTGGACTTTTTTTTTCTACATCATAAAATATAACAAAAAGTTCCTATAAACATCTAAACTAAAAAAATCTTAAAATGCGTCGTAAGGGATCTAAGCCCCTTTGAAAGTGGATAAAAAAATACATAAACATTTTTACAGTGTAGTATTTTCCTTGTAAAAAGTCCTATTTATTCATATTTAAATAACAGATTAAAAACGAAATATTATTTTTAAATTTTAATAAGATATTTCTTAATAAAAGAATTTTAAAAATATTAATAAGATTTAATATATGAAATTTAGGCTCAACGAAGCCGACCCGGTCGATATACAGTGCGTGCATTAAGTCTGGAATCACCCGAATAACTTTTTAGTTACAAGTAAAATACAAAAATCCTCGGACAGGTCGATTTATATTTTTAATTCTGCAAATTTTGGTCTAAAAAAAGTTATCAAAATTGGCACCCCCTTGCACCCTCACCCCCCAACTTTTTTTTTCAAATAGCAACCTACCCCTTGTGATACATCATTGGAAAGGTAATTTAATAAGCTTTCCAACAGTGTATGATAAAGCCTAATTTGTTAAAGGGTCTATGAAAAAACGCATGTTTTATTTAAACATTGTGTGAAATATTACGCATAATATGGTAATTGTTGCCCTATGGCACCTTCCTGAGAATCTAAATAAGGTTGTTTTAAACTTATTGTAATATTTTATACCCTGTTGAAAAATGCAATTTTTTTTCTTTTTATTGACCAATTTTATGTTTACTATTTAATCGATTTTAATCCCGTTTTTTTACTGTCCACTGTCAAAGAGCTGAAGGACATCAATTTGAACAGTTATACTTTACATGTCTTTATAATAAACTAAATTGTGCATTTTATCATTAGCCCTTTACCAAATTAGGCTTTATTATACACCGTTGGAAAGCTTATTAAATTACCTTTCCAACGAAGTGTCACAAGGGGTAGGTTGCTATTTGAAAAAAAAAGTTGGGGGGTGAGGGTGCAAGGGGGTGCAAATTTTAATAACTTTTATTACACCATAATTTGCAAAATTAAAAATAGAAATCGACCTATCCGAGGGTTTTTGTGTTTTACTTGTAACTAAAAAGTTAATCGGGTGATTCCAGACTTAATGCACGCACTGTATAGTAAAGCATCCACTTTGGGAACGTTCAAGTATTACGTAACGCAAATCTTACCAAAATTTATACACTTCATACTCCGGTTCTCGCGTTATTTAAGGCTACCCCCCCTAACATACCCCCTATTAGGGGGGTAGCCAAAATATGAAATCTCTATAATCTATAATAACGGGAGAAACGGGGTATGAACTGTATGAATTTTGGTACAATTTGCGTTACGTAATACTCGAACGTTCCCTTTAGAGAAAAACTTTAAAGGAAAAAGTTGTATGGTTTTAAAAAAGGCCCATTCTAAAAATATTTTGAAATATACAGGATGGTCCTCCTAGGGTGGGTAACATCTGACTTAAGTTTTTTAAATAAAATGGTATATTTTTTTATTATGTCATCTTATATTTAAAAATACCTTTATTTAAATATCATATTATATGGGTCTATTTTTAATAGTTTTTGAGATACATTTTTTTTTTTTTGAGAAAAAATGCATTTTTAGTGATGATATAAACCTGCTTCAATTTCTTTACTTTATGTCAAAAATTAATAAAATTTTGCAAGCTTAACTTAAAAGGACGTTCAAAATTAATATTCAAACTTTTGTATTTTCAAACATAAAAAAAAAACATTTTTTTTAGGAATGCTATATTTTTTATTTGCTCATTAAATGTAGAATAAAATTCTACATTTAATAATAAAGCACTCCTTTCAAAAAAAATCATTTTTTTTAAATGGAATGCTATATTTTTTATTTACTTATTAAATGTAGAAAAAATCAAAAGTTTTCGGTTAAACCGGAAGTGAAAAAAAAAATTAGATGATATAATTCCAAATATGGTCTTATAGACACCCTGCAAATTTCATTACCAAAGTTTCGTTTTTATCGAACGAAAATTAATCTTAATTTTAGGGATGGACATAAATAAAACTCACCCCGTAAAATAAATTTATATTTATATTTTCATATCTATATAAATAGTTATTTATATACCAACCCAGGTAGCAAAATAACATGACATTCACGTGAAAGCCACGTTAATATGTGACATGTGATGTTAAGATTGTAGTCTCATTTAACAAGAATGTAGCATGGTGGGGATGTCCTAAGTCCGCCCCTAATAACATCACACAATGACATCCCGAAAATAACGTGTTTGTGACATCATAAATCCACATTCCTGTTATATCTAATATCTTATGGATGCCGTTACTGTTACTTTAATATTTAAATAATATCCTAGGATATTAGCTTTTTCTAAATTAAAACCATTAAAAACGCCATATCCCTATAAAAAAAATCGGATTTAAAATCAATCAGTAATTGAAACAATCACAGATTGAAACAGATAGATTCTAAATACGAAATTGCAGATTAAGCGGAGAATATATTCCTTTAATCCGTGTCCGTGGTCTTGAGAAGCCCGGCAGAGCCCCCTATCCATTGGAAATCGTATAATGTGTATACAATTTCCTTATAATAATTTACTCTATCAACATCATCTTATATCGATTTTTTTGCTTCGAACGTCGGTGAGAAGCAAAATAACATGACATTCACGTGAAAGCCACGTTAATATGTGACATGCGATATATTCACAGCGTTGCTAAATATTTGTTATTTAATAACATGGTTGTCACGTCACACGTGTTACGTTGCAAATGTGATGTTAAATACATGTTATTTTTCAATATTATGTGATGTTATGATTTAGTTTTAAAATACACCCAAAAGTGATGTTAATTTCTTGTAATATAACATCCCTTGCTACCTGGGAAGGGACTAAAACAGCCAAGTTTAGTCCTGAGGTATATAGTATATACTATATACACTATTTTTTGCAGGACCAAACATAATTTAGGTAGGTAGATAAAATTAAAATTAAAAACCACGCGTCTAAAATCGGTTGTTTTATTTTCGTAATTTAATCAAGATGCCTGTAAATTGCGAAAAGTCAGTTTCATGGCTATCGTGATTTCAATTGTTTTTTAATATGGTTGACCCAAACGTCAAAAAAATGGACGAAGATGATAAATTTTAAGTTATGTATAAATTGTTATAACAATTTTATTTTTAAAGGTTTTCTTTGTTAAAATCAAATAAATGGTTTGAATCGCTAATTTATTACAAAACACCACCAAACCTAATTTTTGAACCAGCAAAGCACATAGTAAGTATAATATTTTAATATTATCAAGGTTGCCATGATTTTTATTCCCTAGGGAGAAAAACGGCAAGTTTAGTCCCGAAAATGAAAGCGTAAAATTAGGTTTTAGTCTTGGTCGTGCAAAAATAAATTTATTTTATTATAATACGAAAATTCTTCAAAAAAGACTGCAGTGTTAATAAAGACGGCACAAATTCTAGAAATATGATGCAAAATCATCATCACGAGAATCATGTAGGAGTAAATTCAAAGTAAACAGTTTTTTTAACAGTAGCAGATTTATACATCTTTGAGTACACAACAAGAAATTATAATAATTAATTATAAATATAACTTTCAGTAGCATAAAGTCGTATCTCCATTTTGGAAAGTTTTTAGTGCGTCTAGACGCGCTGAAAAATAAAAAATTTCTTCTAGCGGCGCCGCGGCACAACAGTTATAAAATATTTACGTTCTTTTATAAAAGAGGCTCTATAGAGGTCTTTTTTGCTAGTTGGGTAGTACCTTATAATTTAAAACCAAGTGTTAGCTACTCCTAATTATTTTAATGTTTTGGGAAAAAATCGACTTATTTTATTGGCCTAGTATGGTTTTAAAACAATTGTTGGCAGCAGTAGGTACTTCCCAGGTAGCAAAATAACATGACATTCACGTGAAAGCCACGTTAATATGATGATAAGATTGTAGTCTCAATTAACAAGAATGTAGCATGGTGGGGATGTCCTAAGTCCGCCCCTAATAACATCACACAATGACATCCCGAAAATAACGTGTTTGTGACATCATAAATCCACATTCCTGTTATATCTAATATCTTATGGATGCCGTTACTGTTACTTTAATATTTAAATAATATCCTAGGATATTAGCTTTTTCTAAATTAAAACCATTAAAAACGCTATAACCCTATAAAAAAATCTGATTTAAAATCAATCAGTAATTGAAACAATCACAGATTGAAACAGATAGATTCTAAATACGAAATTGCAGATTAAGCGAAGAATATATTCCTTTAATCCGTGTCCGTGGTCTTGAGAAGCCCGGCTTGGCTAATTATCCGGAAGGGAAAGGCCAAAAATAAAGAGAGAGAGAAGCCCGGCAGAGCCCCCTATCCATTGGAAATCGTATAATGTGTATACAATTTCCTTATAATAATTTACTCTATCAACATCATCTTATATCGATTTTTTTGCTTCGAACGTCGGTGAGAAGCAAAATAACATGACATTCACGTGGAAGCCACGTTAATATGTGACATGCGATATATTCACAGCGTTGTTAATTATTTGTTATTAAATAACATGTTTGTCACGTCACACGTGTTACGTTGCAAATGTGATGTTAAATAGATGTTATTTTTCAATATTATGTGATGTTATGATTTAGTTTAAAAATACACCCAAAAGTGATGTTAATTTCTTGTAACATAACATCCCTTGCTACCTGGGTTAATTTGAACCAACCTAATACGCAAACACCCGAACAAAATTTAATAATATGAACAAAGGTAAACGATAATTACGTCAATTCTAATTGAAATATAAGTTGAAATCAATAATTATAAGCTTTAATGAATAAATATTTTCAAACATAATCTCGAAAATCATATTTGTTTTGCATAAACACAAAGCACAAAACAATATTAATTAATAATATTAATTTAATTTTAATTATTAGAAAGGCCCACAAAAACATAAAAGTGGTCTGAACTTGAAAACTATTATTTTGTAATTAAAAAAAAAATAAATGAAAAACTTAAATTGTCAGTGTTACCAATATAATCACTTAAATTAGCAAAATCAGTATTATTGAAATTATTCAAAACTAAAGTACTTTTTAAGCAAAATAAAACCAGCAAATAGATAAAATAGTATAAAGAACCTTTTATATAAGGGGCTGTTCATATATTACGTAACGCGCCTAGGGGGGGGTCAGAGAAATTGTTACAGTTTGTGACAGGGGAAGGGGGGGTCTAGGTAAACGTTACGTAACGGAATTTAATAAATTTAATGTTTATTTCCTAAGCTTGGCAGATGTATTTTTATTTCAACATAAATTACTATTTAGTGGCCCATAATTCCCTTTTTCACACAAAAATTGACGAAACTATGCATATTTCAATAATAATATTGTAATCAGTAAAAAAACTGTTGACATTGATATTAAAAAAAAATCTTACGGCCCTGTTCTTGCGTAATCTTGCCGATGAATCATCGGCGATGATACATTTTCGCGCGGAATGTGTACTCACAGGACACCAATGTGTGTACTATTTTGTGTACCTGTGCATATATGTGTTATATGTGACACTCAGTGTAAAAAGAGGTACCTAGTATTTTTTCCCTGTGTGATATTGATTATGAATATTTTTTTTAAGTTTGAGTGATATTTTCGTGTAAATTTTTTTTAAGGTTATACTATATTTTACGTTCATGTTTGTTTTGTCGAGAAAAACGAATCAATAGTGAGAATACAGTTAAATTTATTGCGAAACAAAATTTTTATATTGTTACGCGTTACACAGGGGGGGGGGTGTTGGTAAATGTGACAGTTTGTTACAGAGGGGGGGGGGAGGGGGTCAATTTTTTTGAAAAATTGCATTACGTAATATATGGATAGCCCCTAAGACACTCGTTTGTTAAAAAACTCCCCGCTTCGCGGCTCGTTTTCCAAACATGGACGCGTGCGCCAAAATAGTGTCTTATGTAACTTGTCCTTTAATATACTATTATCTACGTTCTACTTAGTATTAAGCACACATTTGGGTTTATTAATATTCATATTACAATACTAGTGCTTTTTGAAAACATTAGGAAACTAAATGCTGTTGTTTTTCCATTTTAACAGTATCTACTTTTTTCTATTTCAGTATAATAATTTAATTTTTTCCGTTTTAAAAGCTTTGGGCTGTAGAACGTAGATAAAATAGTTGTTATATGAAATTTGTTTGTGACTGGCTTTTACTGCGCGTCGTGGAAAAACTTTCATTCCCCTGCACTAAGAGCTTAGGGGCTGTCCATATATTACGTAACGCAATTTTTCAAACTTTAAAAAAATATTCCTAATCAATATCACACAGGGAAATAATACTAGGTACCTCTTTTTACACTGAGTGTCACATATAACAAGTATATTGTTTATGCACAGGTACACAAAATAGTACACACATTGGTGTTCTGTGAGTACACATTCCGCGCGAAAATGTATCATCGCCGATGATTCATCGGCAAGATCACGCAAGAACAGGGCCGTAAGTTTTTTTTTTTAATATCAATGTCAACAGTTTTTTTACTGATTACAATATTATTTAAATATGCATAGTTTCGTCAATTTTTGTGTGAAAAAGGGAATTATGGGCCACTAAATAGTAATTTATGTTGAAATAAAAATACATCTGCCAAGCTTAGGAATAAAACATTAAATTT
This sequence comes from Brachypterus glaber, assembly GCA_958510825.1. Taxonomy (NCBI): domain Eukaryota; kingdom Metazoa; phylum Arthropoda; class Insecta; order Coleoptera; family Kateretidae; genus Brachypterus; species Brachypterus glaber. Next base: position 4,285,709 of record OY294048.1, on the reverse strand, counting down.
ATTAAATTCCGTTACGTAACGTTTACCTAGATCCCCCCCCTTCCCCCTGTCACAAACTGTAACAATTTCTCTGACCCCCCTAGGCGCGTTACGTAATATATGGCCAGCCCCTTAAGTCGCCTACTAATTTTATTATATACCATTTTATAAGCTACACTTATATTAATAACTTTTTTATTTAATGTACCTACATGTAATATTATGTTAATAATGTACATAACGTTATAAATCTAAGTTTTGAATACAGCCAGTTGCGGGATTTATTACGGTTTAAGTTTATTGCTAGCCAATCATGTTTAAGTATTGAATATATTTACTCTTTAATGTTTGTACTATTTAGTTTTGTTTGGTAGTGTAAATATATCATAAATAAAGAATTTGTCATTACTTTTTGGTTAGTTCAGGTTTAGATCAACGAACTAATAATCTTCTTTCTAGAATACGCATACCGTTAAAATAAAGTATCGCCAACATCTCGGTTTGTTTGTAAACAAATAGTAGGTATATTCAGGCCTGAACAATAACAATTACCAGTAACTGGTATTGTTGTCTCTGTTAGAACAAAGATGTGCGAGTAAGACAGACGAATGTTTATGTTGCCGACGTTTTTGTCAGTTTTAACGAATGAAATGCCTATTCTAGAGAGAAGAGTTATTAGTTCGTTGGTTTAGATTGACAATGGCAATTTAACCGATAACACAGGACCACAAAAACAAAACGTCAATTTCTCTTAACCATAGTATATTTTACATTCTGATCAAAAATGTCCACGGGTACAACTCCCAAAAATCAATATTTAGGTGCTAGAGCACTTTGAACATCTTAAGCACCGTTCTTATGAAAAACCGGTTTCCTTCCGTCAGATTTCGCTGAAAGAGTGACCGCAAAGAGTTTTTTTAGCCTGTTTTTCAAACACCTGTAACTTCGATTGGAATTGATAAAATGTAACGTATAAGTCATGAACTTGTGCAAAAAGAAATATTTATTGTTCCAGAACCTAAACATCCCCTTAAACAAAGGGTTAACTATGGGTACTTGAACTGAATTTTATACTCTAAACTTTCTCCCATTTTATTAAACATAACTGGATGGATCCCTAACTTGATTTTTCTTGAGATACTTTATGATTTACTACTTTTTTTGTGCTTGGGGTAGTTTTACCCTCTTTGTGGGGGTGGATTTTCATAAAATCCAAGGGTGATACCCCTTTATGTGTTTTTTATGTTTCATATTACAGAAAAATGTTTTTTAAATTGACAGAAATATTTTTTGAATTCTTTATTGTTTAACCCCCTTGGGGACTAGTGGTCCCATATTGATACCACCTTTTAATGATTTTTTATGAACGTTGTAGCTTAGTGGTAACAAATGGGTAACCAGTGAGTAACTTTATCAAGTAGACCGTGATGCCAACTGTTGAATAAAATATAGTTCCTATCTTGAAACATCACTTAATCTGTAGAAACCGACACTAAAAAATCATAGTGAGTGCACACTTGCTGCTGCAAGTTTTTGTATTCATATGTTTGATATTTTTAGTTTAAAATGATTGGAAAGTGAATAATAGTCACGAAAATGGAATAAATTTATCATATTCAGCGTCTTTTTTAAAAAAATAGGTCTACTTGCAGCAGTGATCCTTATGGTAGATTACCATTTTTGGATATTGTTTAAGGGGATGTTTAGATTCTAGAACAATAAATCTTGATTTTTGCACAAGTTTGGACTTTATAAAGCCCACAAAAAAGTGAAAAAAGAATAGGTGTGCCTTAACCCCAGCACAGACAACTTTTTTTGTGGGCCTGTGTTATTATTGTATTAGCATATAATAGTTGAGGACAAAAAGTAACCTAATGGTCTACAATCGAAGACCACGTGTCTAATAAAGGCTTAATAATATTTTAAAATGGCGGCATTTTAATCGAAACAGGTGAAATATACAGGTTCTGAACCTTTAATGTGTAAAACAAGCATGAACTATAGATATCAATGTGAAACTTTGTAGGTATGTTTATTTATTTTTAAAGAACACAAAAAAAAATAGATTTTTATAAAGTGCCATTTTTTTACTATAAAATTTTTTTGAAAAAAACAAAAAATGTGGTCGCCATGATTCCGGCCGTTTGCATCCAATGAAAAACGGGATATTATGCAGTATTGAAGTCGCTATAGCCCTATCTGGAAGATTTTTTTTTGGCAAAAAAATAACAAAATATTTTTCAAGAAAAACGTCTTCAATACTGAATAATATCCCGTTTTTTTTAGTCGATCCAAACGGCCAGAATCATGGCGACCATCGTTTTTTTATGCTTTTTTTTTTAATTTATGACAAAAAAATTACACTTTAAAAACCTAAAAAATTTTTTTGTATTCTTTTAAAATAAGTAAACGTACCTACAACATTTCACAATGATAGGTATCTTATTTTTTCTATATAAAAAAAATGTTTAAAAACAAAATATTTTTAAAATTTGAAGGTAGAAAGACGTCTTAATTTGTATTAGTTAGACAAGGATAAAACTCTTTCTACGTGTTGTCCAAATGCATTTGGTGTTGATTTATTATTAATAAATTATTATTAATATATTACTCAAATATTCTAAGACAAAGATCGTGTAAAAAGTTGTAATAATACTTTTTATTTTTTAGATAGTTGCTTTGGTTAGATATCATATCACATCAGAGTGACTTTTTCCTACTTGCATTTCATTATAACCTATATTATTGCAAAAACCACAAGCTTCTTACATTAACGCACACAGTTTGGTTTCGCAATAAAAAAAATAATAAAACAAGCCTTCATATTATGTAATGCTACGCATTCCATTATATACTATTCACAGTAAATGGTATATTGCATTTTCCCAAATCAAAGAAACTTTTCAACAATTTTTATTTATTTTTTTCGAAAAACGAAAAAATAAAAAAAAATAATTTTTTTTAATACTTAGCATTTTTAAAAAACAAAATTATTTTTTTTTTAATTATTTTCTTTTTGCGAAAAGCGAAAAGAAATTAAAAAAAATTTAATGATAGTTTTTTCATTTTTAAGAAAGTTTTACCCCCCATAAGTTTTTTGTTTTTGGGGGGATTACTTTCAAATTTGCAAAACTTTTTTGCAAAACTGGTGAATTTATCCTTATAACAAAAGTAATTTTTCCTGAAAAAGTTACGTTAAGCGGAGTTTTCTTTCAGCTTTTTTCGATTTTTTTGAAAGTTTACCCCCCATAATTTTATTGTTTTTGTAGGATTACTTTCAAAAACAATAGGGATCTTCCCCTCATAGAACTTGATTTTTCCTAAAAAGTTTAAGTCGATCGAATCATTTGTTCTTGAGTTATAGTGTCCACGAAAAAACGTGACATCGGACGGGCAGACAGGCAAACAGACGGATTTTCAAAATAAAAAGTTTCTTATTTTTCCATGAAACAAATTTGTATCCAAGAATTTTTTGTCTAGGACGATTTTTGAAAATTTTGGAAAATTTGAAGCTACCGTATAATGATATTAATAAAAAAAAAAAACTAAATGTGGAAGTTTTGACCAAAAATAAAATAAAACAACAAAAAAATATTTTATGCGCTGAATCCAAACTTATTAGCATTAAAGTTTTTCAGTAAAACGGGGTAAATAACGGGGAAAATAATTTAATAAGTATATTTTGGAAATTTCGGTGTCTTGGCTAAAAATTTAAATCTGAACATAAACAATTTAAGTGGAGCAAATTCGTTCTTTAAAAAATAGTAAAGCATATAAAGAACTTTCACTTTCGGGTTTAGACCGTGTTAATGGATTTTCACTTTCCGACGTTTCGTCTCTTACTACTAGAGACATCTTCAGGGATTAGTCTGAAACTAAGTTTCGAATCAACTTGTGTCACTATTTATGACGAGTTGTGGTTATTCACCCGTGACGAGGTTTTTCCTATCAAAGACTTCCATATTGCAGGTAAGTGGTAACCAGTGTCCCGATTGATATTGTTAGGATGCTTGATGATTTCTATCGATTCCCGTATCTTCCTTGGCATTTTTCTGTTTTCTGTTAATATTTGTTTTGTTTCAGACTAATTGATTTTATGACCTGTTTCATGTACATGTTCGGCTACTGCCGATAAGGAAATTTGTTTCTTTCTTATATTGCGCTCATGCTCTTGAAGTCTTGTAGAAATTTTTCTCTTAGTTTCACCTATGTAAACCGTACCACAGGAGCAGGGTATTTTATATACGCCTTCTGAACTCAGGGGTATTTTGTCTTTTGTTGAAGTCAAACATTGACCTAATTTTTGGTTGGACCGAAATATAGGCTTAATATTTGACTTCTTCAAAAGTTTACCTATTTTATCCGTGATACCGCTTACATAGGGAAGTATAACTTGTGTCTGTCTGTCATTGTCACTATTGTCCTGTTGTTTGGGTCTGGGATTTCTGTATTTGTATATGGTCTTATTAATGTCTTTTTTGGTATAACCGTTCATGGTCAAGGCTTTGGTTAGTTTAAGGAGTTCTGTGTCTAGGGAATTCTTGTCTAAACCCGAAAGTGAAAGTTCTTTATATCTTAATGGCCGTGAAAGCTTAAAATCTAAAATAGTAAAGCAGCTAAAATGTTTTTTTTATCTAAAATTTAACGCTGAATTCAAATTCGTTAAGAATTGGTAGATCCAGTTCCTCACAATAAAAGCGCGAAATATAATATTTCACCAAAAATAGCTTTTTATAGTCATTTTAACACAATTTACTAAAAAACCTGAATCCATAAAAAAAATTAAGCTAAATTTGGATTCAGCACAAACAATATTATATAAAACTTTGTGTTATTTTATTTTTAGTCAAATTTTTAAGGGTTTTTTTTTAATTTACTGTTTTTCGTTTTACCTCTAAATTTAAAAATGCTATTAAAAAAAAATCCTCTAAACAATATTTTTATTTTATTTTTTTTTACATTAAGAAACATTAAGGAAGTAATTTTTTCCATTTTTTACCCCGAAAACCAAACCGTGCCCAAAAATCATTAATTTTTTACACAATTTAATTTTTCTTAATAATTTGAGTTTTTTTTTTTGAGTAGGTAATACAAGTTATACGGACTATTATGGTCAGACTTGTTTTACACAAAAATTTGTCAGTGAAAGTTCTCAACTTGCTGATCTAAGAAAAGCCTTAACAAATTTCAGTTAAATCGGTTGCGATCCAGGACACAGTTAGGTGCTTTTTAGAGGGTTTTCATATGTATTTGACAAGACCTTTTTTTTTACTAGATAGGTACTTTTTAATATTAAAGCAAATCCAAAATATTCTACGTAGCTACAAGCCAGAAAAACGATTTTCATTTGTTTCAATAAAAAAAATATGCGATAAAAAAATAGATCAGGCAGCTTTAAGTCAAAAAATGAAAATTAAAGGTTATATAAACTACCTAAGGGAACTGGGGCTTCTTTAAGGGGCGTATCAGATCAATTTCAGCTTGAATAGTAAAAAAATAGGTCTCGTAAAATATATATTTTGTTTTTAATAAACCCCCTAAAAAATAAAATGTGTGGATTAAGCGAGTTTCATTAATTGTATTTCAATTCGGGATTTTTTTATGAAAACGTTTTATGAGCCAATATCTCTGTATACATGTAAGGCTATAAAAAAAATAAGAATATATCTTAAAGTCAAGTTAAATTGCCTATTAAAAGGGATATGCACCGAATATCCTAACCGCTGGTTAATCTACGAAAATACCACTATTTGATTATCGGATATTGTAATTAAACGCAGTATTATTTAAAATTAGGCCTAGTTAAACTTAAGTATAGATGTCTTGGTGCAAGTACCCCTAATATCTGAGTAATTCCGCAAAAAAAGAAAGTATCTTATACTAACACTTAAATATTTGATATACCAGACGAATGAAACAGAAAGTTACCTGCTGGTCCAAAATTGACTGGGGTTTTAGGACTAGGACAAGCGTATATAAAATCATCAGACTGAAACTGCGTGCGGTTCATGTTCGGTTCCGATGCTGATCTACTAATTTTCGGATGGTTCTGCAACAAACCCTCTAGTGAAGCATGAATCTGTCTGAACAACGGTCTGTCGTTTCTACTGAACTTAATGCAATCTTCAGTTAAGCGTTTTAAGGCTTTAGGCGCGTCGGACCTAATTTTCGTTAGATCAGGAGTCAGAAATCCTCGGCCCACCATAAATAAGATTTGATCCTTATTGTTAATATGATTATAAGGTAACATTCCTGCCAACATTTCGAATAAAACTATTCCGAAAGCGTAAACATCCGATTGCAAACTATATGGATTATCTTCTTTCATTCTGATTATCTCTGGCGCCATCCAAAGTATGGAACCTGTCGGTTGACGGTTGTGCTGGGTTTCTGACCACCTTGTTTTCGCGGTAGCCAGACCAAAATCGCCAATCTTAACAGTTAGATCATCATGCAAAAATATATTGTTGGACTTTAAATCCCTATGAATGATATTCTTAGCATGGAGATAATCCATACCCTGAGCAGTTTGCCTTCCAATTTCTATAAGCGTAAACAGAGCGAACTTTGTGTCATGTATGTGCAAGTGTTTGTATAAACTAGAACCCTCACACCATTGGGTTACTATTTTTAGAATAGGTTTCGTCACACAGCCCATAAAAAGTAAAATATTTACATGGCGCGTTTTTCGTAAAACAGCGACCTCATTTTTGAACGCTGTAAGCTGCGAAACTGTTGGGGTTTGAACATTAAGAGTTTTGACAGCTACCGGCCCATGCCAATAACCTTTAAATACGGTTCCGAACGAACCGGACCCTATTCGTTCTCTAGTCAGCAGTTCTTTGTCTGGAATTTCCCAATCCTCGATACTCTCCCTTGCAGCTAGCAAAGGCTTGCTTTCGTCTGCTGATCTAGCTCTAGGTCTCCTGGGCCGTAGCGATCCCGTAGGAGATGCTTCCGAACTTTTGCATTGCGGAGACTGAGGGGGACTGGCACCGTCTTCCCTAGCACTTCTGTTCAATGATAAAGACCTTGGGCATTCCTCCAGAGCACCTTTAACACTATTGAGACAAACATTTGGTGCGGAACTGGATCTGTCGTGATGAGCTAGAGTGCCTGGATGTCTGGAGACGGTCTTGCGAGGTGGATGCAGCAACCCTGCTTGCCCAGGATGCAGAATTCCCGACCTGAAGTCGGTAGGCCGAGCTAGTAGAGCTCTGTAGTATGCATCGGTTATGCGATCCTAGAAAAAGAGAAGAAGTCAGTACAATTAAATACAAAGATAAAACACGAAATTCAGCAACAGTTATAAATTTATATTAATTAATAGTTTAACAGCTGGTGACCATTTTTATTTCGTTATTTTATATATGTATTAAAGGTCATTCAAATTAAGCTATTTGCAAATCGTCAGGTCCTGGATCGGGTTCCTTTTGGATGCTAGAAGCCGCGAAAAGGTGTGAAATGTGTTTCCTGAAAAATATATTTTTAACTTACCGAATCTATTTTCACAGTTTTATACAATTGTTCAGTAGGCCAAGGGGTAAACAATGCTTGAAAAAGTTTGTTTGACATATGTCAACACTAAAAAGTCTGAAGAATTTTCATTTAACCAAAATGTCATTTAATAAATTATCATTTCTTTAAAAAATTAAGTATCACATATCGCACCCGTTATGGAACAGTGTCATGACGCAAAATTTTGAAAAAGGTATTTACTGCTCTTATTGAGATCTACCGATCTGTATAACTGGTATATTACATATAACTATGCTAATTAGTTGTAATATGCCAGTTATAAATATCGGTACATCTCAATAAGACAAGTAATAATGCACTAAACACCTTTTTCAAAATTTTGTGTTATGACACTGTTCCTTAACGGGTGCCATATGTCAAAGGAACTTTTTAAAGACTGTTTTTACCCCATGGCCCCAGAATTATTGTGTATACTATGAAAATAGCTTAATCTAAATTTAATAAATGACTCAAGTTAAAAATAGATGTTTTGGTCGTTCATTGCCAGATCTTTTGAAGATTCCAGCACCCAAAGGAACCGGATCCGGAGCCTAGCAATTTGAAAATAGCTTAATTTCAATGTACTATAAGACATAATATATTATAAAAAATACAGCCGAGAGAAAATAAAGAAAATAAAAAGAGTGTATGAAGGTGTTATGTAATAAAGTTAATTAAAAATCATTTCAATCCCAGGTAGCAAGGGATGTTATATTACAAGAAATTAACATCACTTTTGGGTGTATTTTTAAACTAAATCATAACATTACATAATATTGAAAAACATGTATTTAACATCACATTTGCAACGTAACACGTGTGACGTGACAACCATGTTATTTAATAACAAATATTTAGCAACGCTGTGAATATATGGCACATCTATGTGATGTGGCTTTCACGTGAATGTCATGTTATTTTGCTTCTCACAGACGTTCGAAGCAAAAAAATCTATATAAGATGATGTTGATAGAGTAAATTATTATAAGGAAATTGTATACACATTATACGATTTCCAATGGATAGGGGGCTCTGCCGGGCTTCTCAAGACCACGGACACGGATTAAAGGAATATATTCTCCGCTTAATCTGCAATTTCGTATTTAGAATCTATCTGTTTCTATCTGTGATTGTTTCAATTACTGATTGATTTTAAATCCGATTTTTTTTATAGGGTTATAGCGTTTTTAATGGTTTTATTTAGAAAAAGCTAATATCCTAGGATATTATTTAAATATTAAAATACCAGTAACGGCATCTATAAGATATTAGATATAACAGGAATGTGGATTTATGATGTCACAAACACGTTATTTTCGGGATGTCATTGTGTGATGTTATTAGGGGCGGACTTAGGACATCCCCACCATGCTACATTCTTGTTAAATGAGACTACAATCTTAACATCACATGTCACATATTAACGTGGCTTTCACGTGAATGTCATGTTATTTTGCTACCTGGGATATGTACAGTTAGCACACTGCAAACCTTACTTAAAATAAAAAGTAATATACGAAAATCAATAAGCGCCTCAAAACAATCAGAATCAAAAATTATCCACTATGCCTACCACCTGACATAATAGTATAAGAATGATTTTTATCTTCTCTTTTATAAAAGCCAGAGGCGGCGACTTTTCAAAATCCCCCCCAAAATTTTTTTAGGAAGAAATGATAAAATTAGATCTAATATGCCAGTTATACAGATCGTTAGATTTCAATAGAGCAGTAATAATACACTAAAAACACCTTTTTCAAAATTTTGTGTTATGACACTGTTCCATAACGGGTGCGATATGTCCAAGGCACTTTTTAAAGACTGTTCTTAAAAAAAAAATAAATTTAAAGAGCCAAAAGATTCTCTATTTAACTATGTAACTATTTTGTAATTTTTTTTTTTTTTAATATTTTCTTATCTTCAAAATTGATGAAATTTTCAGTATGTTTGAAAAATTAATTTTGAAAATTGTGCGCAAAAAAAGTCCAAATAGTTAATACATGCTGTATTATCATGTAAAGTATAATTATTTATCATTTTCATGCAAAATTATTAATATTTATGCACAAAATATTAAAAATTTGAATAATTTTGAAGAAAAAAATAATCTTCAAAAAAATATTAAAAAATTAATAGTTAAATAGAGAATTTTAAGCTCTTTAAAATAAAGTATCAGAAGACCTAGACTGCTATTTGAAATATAGTACCCCATTGCCCCTGGCGCCACCTTACCGAATAAAAAATTGAAAAATAATGCTAATGATAGTTTTAATTGTGTGATTTACATATGCCAAATTTAAAGTCTATATCTCATTTCGTTCAAAAGTTACGGGGGGTGTGCCATTTAAAAGAACAACCCTGTATATTACTAATTAATGTACGGTTGCATAAATACTGCAATATAATACCTTTATACACTCTCATCTACTATTTTAACTAAATATTAATTATATTACAATTAATTAAAATAATTTTAATTATTCTCAGAATTACAAAACTGCTTCGTAGAACTAATCTAATATTTAATTAGTCCTACGAATCCTATTTACTAGAAATGCGATACAACATTAAATTTAAAAAACTTAATCTAAAAGTTAACGCCATTAACACGTCAAACGCAGTTGCTGAATTTGAAATAATAAAATTAAACCAACCTTATATCAGAAATAACGGCTCCAAACTACAAAAAATATACATAGAAAAAAGCACTAGTTTCATAAGAGCTTTATACACCACTCACAAAAATGAAAAAAAAATTCTAAATTTTTAGGTGATTTTCTAAAGGCTGTAACTTGAAGAAAAATAGTCGCACAGCAATTAAAAAAAAAGTTTTTAGATCTTAGGTTTAAAATTTTTTACCATTAGCAGTTTTTGAGTTATCATAAGAAAACTATCGGAAAAAAATCAAAATTTTTACTTGCCTTTCAAGCACCCTGTCAAAACATCGGCACTATTGTACACTAGAGCCATCTAGTTTGCAAATTTCAAACTAGGTGTTTTGTTTGATTTTAAATTCTGTATCTTTAAAACATTATATTCTAGGAAAAAACTGTATATAAAATTTTTTTATAGGGCTTAAAAAGAGCTTTTATTTAAAATATAATTTTTTGAAATCGGGTTATAAATATGTAAGATATGCTAAAAAAACCTTTTACTGCTTTAAAAAAAAGCAGCAAAAATTTGGAATTTTTGTTTTTGATAGTCTTCTTATGATTACTCAAAAACTACTAACGGTAAAAAAATTTAAGATCTAAAAACTAGAAACTTGGAGCTTCAATTTACTATTTTTAAAATTGCTGTGCGACTATTTTTCTCCAAGTTACAGCCTTTTGAAAATCACCTAAAAATTCAGATTTTTTTTTTCATTCCTTTAATTTTTGTAGAGTAGTGTAAAACAAGTTATACAATTTATTTTCTGTTTGCGCATTTCTTAGTTATTAAAAAAATCTTCGTAATTGTGAAAAACATGGCACACAAACATTAGGTATTATTTGATGACCTGTAGATTTCTTCTTCTGCAAAGAAAGTCCACTTTTACTTAAAAACAAAAAAAAATGTTTTGAAATTTTAGTAAAAAGTAAAAGTAAGTTTTATGGTTATTTATTATAAAACAAAAACAATAATTGCATGGTATAAATACATAAAGATTGGGATAATAACAATAATATTATATGCACACATTTGTCATCACAACCTGCTTAAAATTAGTTGAATAATAATTACACAGGCCCACAAATGAAATTTTTTTACATTTTTCGTTAAGGGATCATTCTGGTTTATAATTTTCAAAAAATCGATCGTTTTCTTTTACATTTTTCGAAAGTATACAGGGTGATCCATAACTGGCATGCCAAAATTTAAGAGGTGATTCTAGATCCAAAAATATAAAAAAAATTCCTATAAAGGTTGGTCCGGAAATAAGCCCTAAGGGATCTAGGGCCCTTTAAAATTGTAATAAAAATAAGGTTTTTAATTAATAACTCGGGTACCGTTTAAGCTAGAGCGGCGATCTTTTGCATGTATACTAGTATTAATAAGGGCAATAAGTTTATGTTAATTTATTTTTTTAATTCATCCAGAGGCGTGCCCAGACGGACAAAATATATGAGGCTTAAAACATTTTTGCCCCAAACTTTTCTATGTGTATGTTTTTTGGATTTGTTGTAAAAAATATAGATTTCTAGAGTAAAAATACATATAAAATATCATATAGTGTAACACTGTAGGAGCAACCGTTATCAAAAAAAAATGCAATTAAGAGGAAGTAACATTTTGTGCCACCAAAAACGTTACTTTTTAAAAGGCTATTACTCCTTTAATATTAAATTTAGGTGTTTTGGTGTATAATACTTTTTTGCTCAGTTTTAAATGAAGAATCACCCTGCAGCATTAAAATTTTATTGGTGCTTTTTTTTTGTTCCCCATTCAATACGTCATCTTCGAAGGGCCGTAGCTCCCTTAGGGCTCATTTCCGGACCAACCTTTATAGAAACTTTTTTTCATATTTTTGGATGTAGAATCACCTCTTAAATTTCGGTAAGCGAGTTCTGGAACAGGCTGTATGTAGACTTTTTCATATTTTTTCATTAAAAAAACTTAAAACGCGTTTTTCTCAAAAGTATATGTAGGCTTTTTTATAATTTTTCATTTATAAAAACTTTAAACGCATTGTGTGATTTCTCCGAAACCACTGGACCGATCCTTATGAAACTTAATCACATATTCTACACATGAATAGCTTCAGCGTATTGTACAACCGTATTAAAATTTTAATTTTTACTATTTTTTTTGCCAAAAATCCTTATGAAATTTTAACCACATATTCTACACATGAATAGCTTCAGCGTATTGTACAACCGTATTAAAATTTTAATTTTTACTATTTTTTTTGCCAAAAAGGGTGAAAAAATACCTCTTTTTTTTAATCTCCGTCATTTTATTATTTATCTATAAATATTAATATCCATAAAATACGCGAGTCATACTGAATCTAAATATTTTTGATTTTTTCGTTTTAAATGAGCCATTATCAAAATATCACAGCCGCCAGCGACATATCTACTTTTCGAGGAGTTACGTTTGTCTGTTATTTTTTTGTATAAAAAGTGTATAAAATAAAAGGTTACCAAACGGCCGAAATCATGGCAACCACCTTTTATTGATATATTTTTTTTTTCAAAAAAAAAGTCCAAATCAAAAAGTTGCACTTTAAAACTCTAAAAAATGTTTTTTTTTTTTAAATATTTTTTGAATATAAATAAACATACCTACAAAATTTCACTATTCAATATAAAAAATAATATTTAAAAAAAAATATATTTAAAATTTTAAGGTAGAAAGACCCCTTAAACAAAAATATTTTAAAAGCTTAATGGGAGCACAAAATAGTGTTATTAATATGTTTATAACTTTTGGAGAAAATGTCACTGAAAGCTCAACTTTGTTTTTTTTTTAATGAAACATGGCATTTTTTTTATAAAAGTTCGAAATAATTATAAACTGCCAAAAAGCAAATTCGTAGGCCAATGTGATTAATAAAAAAGATTACTTAATAAAATAGAATTTAAAAATATTTTAATAAAAATATAAAAATATTAAAAATACCTGCCTCCCCAACTTTCATTTGAAATTAAATTTTTCAGGAACCGCAACATTTTATTTTTATTGAATTTGCAATAGTTATTAGCAAAAAAAAAATAATTCTAGAGCCCTATATGGAAAAACTACACGTCTACAAAAAAAAATATCTGTCCTATGGTTCTACCCATCATTTCCCATTTTTTTTGATGCGCCGAAACCGACTTCGCCATAAAAAAATAAGATTCTTCACGCAGTTTTTCCATAAATCGTATATAAGTGTATAATTATTGAAATTTATACACTTTTTATAGGATCTGTGAAAACCAAAGACTATATGATTTCTTTGGTGAAAACACTGCGCGATGAATCTTTTTTTATGGCGAAATCGGTTTTAATGCATCAAAAAACATGCATTTGCATTTTGTTTAACCTCGTACTATTCTACTTAATTAGGCATCCCCTAAGTCCAGGACTTGTGTGGGCTAGTAGTAGAGGGATCCACCGGCTTTAATTGACTTTCGAACCAATTTATAGGGAGTGTCCGCTTCACTTAAGCCTTCGCCAAATTTAAATTATTAATTAACTAAAAAAGGCCGGCTAGAATCGAACTCACGCTATTTTGGGTAGTAAACTTGTCAAGTACGACGCGGTAGTCCACTACACCAATCCTCCCATATAAGACAGAGATTTTTTTGTGGCATTATGCATCTTCACCTAAGCACGGGATCACAATTTACATGTTACCATATTACATAAAATAACTAGTATTCCTAACTTTCGAAAGAAACTGATAAGTGGCTAAAAAGTTCCAACTGAAAAATAAGTCAAACTCGTATGCATATTTATATAAATATAAACAAAAAAAATTAAGTTCCACCGGTAAATGTTTTGAAAAATAATGATTTTACAAAAAGTTTTATTTTAATTTTTATTAATTAGTAAATTAGTTAAGTACCTACCTAAAGTGATTTTTAAAATATTTTTAGATAATATTGCCTATGATTAAAATTTACATAAAACGGGAAAAATGCTTCACAATATACTAAACAAGTCCAATTACATATGCCCCGTTCCTATTACACAGGTTCACAAAAAAAAAAGTCAGGACTATTTGACCGGACCATGGTATTCCTAGGTATTTTTCCGCCCTGAATCAGATCCCGGGGTCAGTTTTGCCCCATCAAGTCAGGAAAACGAGATTTCAAGGTCATTTGGAGGTCAAAATGGTGATTTTTTGGGAGCGGCCCCGGGACAATATCTCAACGTTCAGAAAGTATTTAAGACCTACACAGTTACCCGTGAAGTTAACAGGTTGCTTGAGATATTGTCCCGGGGCCGATCCCAAAAAATCACCATTTTGACCTCAAATGACCTTGAAATCTCGTTTTCCTGACGTGATGGGGCAAAACTGACCCCGGGATCTGATTCAGGGTGCCAAAATACCTAGGAATAGCATGGTCCGGTCAAATAGTCCTGACTTTTTTTTTTGTAAACCTGTGTTATCGACCGTCTCTATAAAGACTTTTAGGGTGGTCAAAAAAAAAAAATATATTTACTTAATCTTTTCCATGTTCCCTAGTTAGAACGCCCTTAGAGTAAAAATTTACAGAGACAACCATAAGGGGTACTTTTAGGGCCCTAAAAACCCTAAAATCACGCATCGATAAAATTCGTATATATATACCGTGCGATTATAAAGTGCCGAACACTTAATGCAAAACTGGCATTAGCGATGAGTAAAATGCAAAAAAGCTGTGTGCGTTTTACTGGCATCCGAGCTGTTGTACGTAGCAATCACATGGGCTTGTCGCGCACAACTCTAACAGAGGCGTGGCTTCAAACGAAGAGTATTTTCTTTTCAAACTGTTCGACACTTTATAATCGCTCTGTATGTATATATATAGAGGACTCAAGCCCCCCCCCCCTAATTTGGACCTGGTTACGCCTCTGATTAGAAGTTAATAGTAGTTAGTACATTTTATTAGAGGTTATTTATAATAGGTCGTAGTGTAGGTATATTGTTTATAGATTTTAATAGGGGAGGGTAGGGAGGTTTGGTTCGTGGGTGTTTTGGTTTCTTGATTGAATGCTTCTTAATTATAATTATTGACCTTAATAGGACATAACATTATCTAACTTAGGTAACCTAAGTATAGTATTAGAGCAAAAATAAGTGTACTTTCTCGATGATGTGGTAGTGGGAGCAGTGAGTCAAAAAAATGCGGGACATGTTTTTTTTTTAATTTTGAAAAAAAAATATTTAATATGTATTTTAATTTTAAAACTTTTTTGGTCGTCGTATTTTTTAATAGGACATACCGTTTGGACTTTTACGTGTTTTGTGTCCCCTTTTAACGCTCATTGGTGCACTGATGGTACACTGTGTACCGTACACATCAAATTTGTACAATTTGAAAAAAAATATGGGGCGTCACAATTTTTTTTAAGGATCACCCTTCAATACATAAATGTATTTGTTTATTACTAATAAAACTTTCATATTTAACATCCCACGCTTGTAATCCAAAGCTCCCCCTAGGTGGGAGGAATTAATCAAATATAACTACGTCATATTTTAGCAAATTTTATATTATAGGCGAATATTCTACAATAGTTTATAACTTTAATTAGTATAATAGATATTAAAAATTGTAAATATTAAATCAAAAATCGAGATATATGAAAAATAACCCACACATCCCTCCCTTCCCCTACTGAACTTTTTTTATTTTTTTTATTTTAAAATAATTCTTATTCATTGCTATTTTTCCCTATGTGTATCACTAAAAATCGGATTTTACCGAGTCGTGACGTCAAAATTCATAGCCAGGTACAATAAGTTAACAAACTTATAATAATTTTACGAAAATGTTTGATATTTTATCAAACTACTACACTTACAAAGAAAAATATTGGTTTAAATATCATGAAAATCCCATAACGTTTTTATTTAAGTAAAAGAAAAGAATAAAAGGTCGGAAAAAGAAGATTTAGTTGAACTTTTGAAAAATCCAAAGTTTTAAATTATTATTATGGTAGGGGGCGTGGTCTAAATGAAAAGTGGAGGGGTTGGCTCATCCGACGCAATACCTACTTATGTCGAGACGACTTTCCTGCACTTTTACGGCAAGATAGGCCATGGTGACCCAAAACAAAACAGGTTCGCCGCAAGTGCAGTTATGTGGTTCGCATACAGGTTGCCCAATTCTTAAGATGACCGATATTCTAAAGGATGAGTCGTCTAAATGTGTCGCGAATGTTGATGAAGGCAAAGCATTGAGCCAGGCTCCAGATTCTTCTTCTTTAACTGCAAGAAGTCTTGCCAATAAATGGTTTGTCCAAATAAATCGGGATTTTCATGATACATATTTAAATATTTTTCTTTGTAAATGTAGTAGTTTAATAACATATCAAACATTTTTGTAAAGTTATTGTTAGTTATTTGTTAACTTATTGTACCCGGCTTTGCACTCTAACGTCACGACTCGGTAAAATCCGATGTCTTTTTATTACGGACAAGATAGTTGTAAGTTACGTAACTAGTTGTGGTAAACTACACTTTGTGATTTTTATATGCTTAATATTATTTTTAGATAACAAAGGCTATACTTCCGGTCTCAAATATAATAATTTTAATTTATCAGTGGATCCTAATTTTTAATTTTATTACTTATACTGTATGTGTAAATAAGATCTCCCCATACACGGAAAAAAAAATTATAGCTAGGAGCGCTATAACACACATACCAAGCAAATTATAATCGCTTATTATATAAATACAAGGCTTTCTCTTACAATTATGGCAGTCAGTGTAAAAATTTATATGAAATACTTTAATTGTTTAGTGAATAATAAAATATAACAAATAGTATGGCATTTATAGCTTAAATAGATTTAATTATTGTCCGTGCTAATAATTTTTATAATATAATAAAATTTCTGTAAATTTATAATAGTGCCTGTAATAAATATAATCGTGTCTGTAATATATATAATCGTTTCCAATTTATTTTTAACATTATTAGTTATTGTGTCCCTTATAATCTATAGCTTAAATCACTATAATTTGCCACTGTTACCAAATATCTTATAATGTATAGCGCAGAGCCCACTAATTTCTTTCCGTGTATGATATAAAATGAAAACCTGCTACTCGCTGCACGCTCTTAGTCGGAGAGCGGGTGACCATTTTTATTTCATTATATTCTCCTGGCTGTATTTTATATATGTCTTAAAGTACATTCAAATTAAGCTATTTTAAAATTGCTAGGCTCCGGATCCGGTTCCTTTGGGTGATAGAAGCTCCAAAAGCTCTACCAAAAAATATATTTCTAACTTGCCGAGTAATGTACATTATATTTATTACATTCACATTAAGCTATTTTCATAGTTATACACAACAATTCTGTGGCCAAGGGGTAAGAACAGTCTTTGACATAAACGGTGTATTTGAAATAGGGTCGGAAATTTTAACAGATGATTCTACATCATAAAATATGACAAAAAGTTCCTATAAACATATGTCTAAAAATGCGTCATAAGGGAGCTACGCCCCTTTGAAATTGGCTAAAAAAATCGGTTTTTATTTAATAACTCAAGAACCCTTTGAGATATATCAACGAGGTTTTGCACGTCAACTAATTCTACCAAGTCCCGTTTTTATGTGTTATTTTCGTGTACTTATTTCAACCAGGGGTGTGCGAAACGGGGGGGGCTTATCAGTTTTTTGTCCCAAACTTTTTTCTGTGTAACTTTTTTGCAATTTTATTTTTGAAATATGATTCCTCAGGTCAAAATACATAAAAAAGTTACTCTTGTTGTAATACTGTAGGATTAACCGTTTTCAAGAAAAATTCATTTGAAGGTGAAATTCCACGGTTCGAGGACGAAAAATTAAATACTAAAATGTTAAAAACCAACATTTTAATGATGCAGGGCGAATGTACATTAAAAACTAAGAAAAAAACCTCATATACAGGTACTTCCAAAAATCAATCCTAATGGAGCTATGGTCTCCTAAATATGCACCATTTTTAAAGGGCTATGGTAGCTTTAAAAGCGTTTTTACGACCTACATGTATGGAAACTTTTTTTCTTAGTTTTTGATGTAGAATAACATTGCATCATTAAAATTTTGGTTTTCGACATTTTAGTATTTAATTTTTCGTCCTCAAACCGTGAAATTTCACCTTCAAATTAACTTTTCTCGAAAACGGTTAATCCTACAGTATTACAACAAGAGTACCTTTTTTATGTATTTTGACCTGAGGAATCATATTTCAAAAATAAAATGGCAAAAAAGTTACACAGAAAAAAGTTTGGGACAAAAAACTGATAAGGCCCCCCCGTTTCGCACACCCCTGGTTTAAATAAGTACGTGAAAATAACATACAAAGATGGGCCTTATTAGGATTAATTCACGTGCAAAACCTCGTTAATATATCTCAAAGGGTTCCTGAGCTATTAAATAAAAACCGTTTTTTTTAGCCAATTTCAAAGGGGCGTAGCTCCCTTATGACGCATTTTTAGACATATGTTTAAAGGAACTTTTTGTCATATTTTATCATGTAGAATCACCTGTTAAAATTTCCGACCCTATTTCAAATACACCCTGTATGTAATACTTAATTTTTTAAAGAAATGAGAATTTATGAAATGAAATTTTGATTAAATGAAAATGCTTTACACTAATCTAAATGTAATGTGTTTGGCTTGGTAAGTAAAAAATATAATTTTCGGGAACCCTATTTCACCACCTTTTCGGGACTTCTGGCATCCAAAGGATCCCGATCCAGGACCTGGCGATTTGCAAATAGTTTAATTTGAATGTACTTAAAAACATACAGTACGGTCCAAAAGTCACCCCCCCCCCTTTTAACTTTTGAACAAGTTGAGATATCGACTTCAAATTTAGAACTCCTTAATAAGACAACTTAAACTATCTTTTAGCATATATTTGATATTTTCAGCTCTTAAAATGTGGGCAGGGGGGCATGGGGGGACATTTTTGTAAATGGAAAGGGGGGTCGTGTAATACATAATTTTAAAGCTCATAAAATTCTCTATTTAAACTAACATTTTTAATTTTTTTAAAAATGTTTTTTAAGGTTTTGATTTTTCAATTTTTTGTGCTAAAACATTCGATTTTTTAAGTTTTTTTTTATATATTTTTGTTTATGTCAACTAAAATTAGTTTAAAAGTATAATTAACATTTTTTTATGATGAAATTAGGCATTTTAAAAAAATTATTTGTTTTTTTTTAGAGGAATTTTGACATTAATACCCATTTTCAACCCCATTTTCAACCCGTTCAAAAGTTAAAAGGGGGGGGGGGGAGACTTTTGGACCGCACTGTATATAAAATACAGCTGGGAGAAAATTATGAAATATAAATGGTCACCAGCTCTTAAACTATCTGTCTAATTCAGTTGGTGCTTCACCACAGAATACAATTCACATTACAATGAAAAGATCTCATGTATAATAATCTTCTATAATATTATTAGTTCAGTTAAAATGTATACAAAATTTAATTTGTAATCAAATATTTCCAGTTCTCGAACCAAAAAACAGATTATTGCTCGGTTCAAAGTGATCAGGCATTTTTGGACTCGTAGGATAAAAATCGTCGAACACTTGCGTTCTGTTTATCAGTGGTTCAGAATGTGATCTTTTAAACTTTGGATGATTAATCAGAAAACTATCTAGCGAAGCTAAAATGGGCTTAAAAAGTGGCCTTTCATCCCTATTAAACTTAATACAATCTTCCGTCAACCTTATTAGAGACTTGGGCGAATCTGTACGGCACTTGCTTAGATCGGGCCTTAAATATCCTCTGCCAACCATAAACAGAATCTGATCCTTATTGTTTATATGCAAATAAGGCAGTTGTGCCGCGAGTAACTCGAATAAAACAATACCATAAGCGTAAACGTCCGATTGAAAACTATAGGGGTTGTCCTCCTGCATTCTAATGACCTCAGGGGCCATCCACAGAATTGATCCGGTAGGTTGACTGAACTGATGGGACCCTGACCACCTAGTTTTAGCAGTGGCCAACCCGAAATCACCGATTTTAACAGTTAAATCTTGTAAAAATATATTGTTAGACTTTAAATCTCTGTGAATTATATTTTTAGCATGGAGATAGTCCATTCCCTGAGCAGTCTGTTTCGCTATTTCTATAAGATTATAAAGCGAAAACTTGTGTTCTATTATATGTAAATGTTTGTATAAACTAGAACTTTCACACCATTGGGTAACTATCGCGAGTTTGGGCTTACTAACGCAGCCCATAAATAACAATATATTAACGTGCCGCGTTTTTCGGAGAACCGCAACTTCGTTTTTAAATGCCTGAAGTTGAGCCACTGTAGGTATTTTAACGTTCAAAGTCTTTACCGCAACTGCTCCGTGCCACAGGGCTTTGTAAACCGTTCCAAAAGACCCTGAGCCTACCCGGGGCCCCACCAATATTTCGTCGGCAGGTATCTCCCAATCTTCAATACTTTCTCTAGGTGCCAGGTTCCTGCTTTCGTCGGTAGAGCGCGTTCTTGCCCTTGGCCTTCTTGAACCATGGACGTCTACTAAGGGTTTTCGTATATCTTGCGCTATTTTAACGTTGTTAATGCACACGTTTGGGGCTGAGCTGGACCGGTCCTGTTGGCCTAGGGAGCCCGACTTAGCTCGTATAGTGGGATCGAGGCCAGCTTGGCCTGGGTGTATTATATCTGGATATCCTTGGTGGGCTAAAAGGGCTTGATATATGGCGTCCGTCGTACTTGTACTCTAAAGAATCGAAACAAAATAAATAATAAATAAAAATATAAAAAAATAAACCAAGGGTTAAATAAATTAAAAAAAGTTAAATAAAAACAGAAAAAAATAAACCAAGGGTTAATAGTATATTATTCAACGAGCGTCTAATAATTGATGATAAATCAATGAGGGTAAATTTTGGACCACGAGTCTATAGGCGAGTGGCCTAATCACCCGAATGATTAATAGCTATTACACGCGAGTAGAATACTATACTTTATCCACGGTCGTTATAGGTTTAAAACGGTTTATTTTTACAGACCCGTGATTATTAGGTCTATTAATCACGGCCGTGGATAAAATAATTTAAACAAGCTGAAACGGGTTATAGACGTAAAGCAATATCCTTAACACTTTAAGTGCCCTGTGTACCATATATGGCTCACAGTGAGCTTGTCCAGGGTGGCGTGATATGCACAGATATTTTAACATTGTAGGCTTTGAAATAAAGAAATTTGCAATTAGCTTGTTTAAAGTGACAAATAAAAATTAAAAAACTTAAAGTGAGGTTTTTTACTTTTCAGGTTTTTAAATATGCCGGTTATGTTAAATTATCGTATCTGACTTTAAATAATAACAAATCCCTACATATTATATTTTCTCTGTAATAATTGGAAGACTATGTCTTGAAAATGATTGTATTTTCCCCCATTTACCCCAACCCGATTTTTAGCAAAAACAATCCCAACCGAAAAACTTTGGTAACAAACCTGAGTGCCAACTTTGAGTTTCTGCTATTATGTCATCATTATTATGTCAAAATGTTAAGGAATTCCTTAAACCTATCCTTATGATCTTGATGCAAAAAAGGCAAAACAAATCAAAAAAATAAAATTACCAACAAAACAAAATAATAAAAGTATCAAAGAAAAAATATTTAAAAAATAAAATTTGACTTTTTCCAACAAAGATTTTTGTCACAGAATATTAAGTGATAGCTTAGCTATCACACAAAATAACAGTTGCTCGATATAGCGTTGAATTGATGTCGGTGGGATCCGTTAGTTTGTTTGTTTGTTTAACCTAGTACCATCCTACTTAATTAAGCATCCCCTAAGTTCAGGACTTGTGTGGGCAAGTAGAAGAGGGAACCACCGGTTTTAACTGACTACTGACCGTTTATAGAGAGTACTCGAGTGTCTGTGTCGCCTTCGCCAAATTTTAATTATTAATTAACTGAGAAATGCAATCCGCGCGAGTGAGAATCGAACTCACGCTAGCCGGCGTGACAGGTATTTCAAGTTGACGCACTAACTTGCTCGCATTAATCTCCCACGAATACACATACATTTAGATTTTTTGACGTTTACATAGTGACTATTATCAAACAACCATTCATAATATGAATGGTTGTTAATAAATATATTATATTTATTATTTAATTTAATACACATTTCAATTAAATTATAATTAATAAATCTCCTAAAATAAAAATAATCGTATCATCTGCAAACATAACATTCTTACAATATAAAACATTTTGGGCAATATCATTAATAAACATAAGGAATAAAATTAAAGCTAATTTTGTCCCTTGAGGCACTTTATTTTTAAAACATTCCTCTTTTGAGTAAATATTGTTAAATTTTACCCTTTGCTTCCTTCCCTTCAAAAAATCTTGAAACCATTTGAGCACTTTACCGCTTATTCCCATTTTTTTCATCCTTAAAAAGAGCAGATAAATATTTATAGTTTCAAACGCCCTTTTGAAATCCAAAAAACTGCTATTATAGATAATTTTTTATCAACAATTTTCAACCACTCATCACATATATTAAGAACTACAGATTCACATGAATAGCCCTTTCTAAAACCAGACTGATTTTCATTAAACACGGCACGTTATGGTCAAATTCGATTAAATAACTAATTATAATTTATAAATTATGTATGTCACCGACTTTTATCAGAACTTTCATCGTCATTATCTTCATCATCAGTTAAAAAAAACGGATTTGGTTATTAATGCTGATGATGAAGATGATGGAAGTTCAGAAGAAAGTCGATGACATAAATAATCTATAAATAAAATCAACTGGTTAAAATCACCCAAGGAATTAATCTCTACAGAATTCGCGTACACAAGATTTCGCCGGAATTCGCAAGATTTCGCGGGATTTCGCAAGATTTCGCGGGATTTTGCGGGAATTGACAAGATTTCGCAGGATTTTGGCGCGGGATTTCGCAAAATTTTGCGGGATTTCGCAAGATTTCGCGGAATTTCGCAAGATTTCGAGGGGGCTGAACACAAGATTTCGCCGGAGATGTACCCCGAGTATATATCGGTATATCGGCATATCGGCAACGTCTATATCGGTATCGGCAGATTATCGGTATCGGCAAAAAAATCCATATCGGTCGATCCCTGGTTATCATGTTAGCAAAGACAAAGACGGATGGACGGACGGATTTTTTCAAAAATGTTCAGAATGCGATAAAGCGTATATGTAGGTATAAATAAAAGTTTTGTCTGGACGGGTTTTTGACAATTATAGTAGTATAATACTTTACTCTAGCCTACTACTCAAATGGAAACAAGAAAAGACCATGAACAGAAAAACAAGTTTTATCAGCTTCCAACCGAAAAAAAAGTATATCTGGGGTTTTCCCGAAAATCACGGGTGTTTGCAAGCCCTCGCTGACAGGGTTTTTCCGGTCAGGAAAATCAGCGAAGGCACAGCTGAGCTCCGAATAAAAGTTATGAAAGTGTAAAACAATATGTTTAGAGCCCATTAAGGGTCAGAGTTAGGACCGACATTACAGGCATTTATATTTTAAAACTGTATTTATATTTATGATGTATAGAAATTTGCAAAATAAAATATATTGATATAAAAAAAAAGAAAACATGTTTTTGCAAAGTTTCTGCTGACGACTAAAAGCTTTCGAAAGCGACGATACTGGAAGTGACAGTTTTTAATTGAGTTATTAATTACAATAATTTTTTTAAGAAAGCACCCTATATTGCATGAAGCTGAAGTTTGCAACGAAAATTCAAATAGTATATTTAAGTAGCTAGCTAGCTTCATAACATACTAGTAGTACTAGTACTTTAGAAAACTCGCCGCAAGCGGCTTGTTTTCTAAACTTGTACTCGTGCGCTAAAAACGTATGTTATGAAACTAGTACTTTAATATACTATTTGAATTTTCGTTGCAAAAAAACGTTGCAAACTTCGGCTTCATCGTTTGTTGGACTACCGCGGGTCTTCCCCGGTATCGCGTATTTTCAAATTTATTTTAAAGTGAATGACGGGGTTTTGCACGAACGGTGATAGCTGATTCGGAAAGTACACTTCAATCATCACAGGATGGCATTATCAACCCGTTTTCGCGCACCGGAGTTTTTTCCCTGCACCCTTCAAATGTTTACACATCCGGAAACATTGTGCACATAAAACTAGGGTCACTCGATCAGTTGGTGCTTTGTCTAGTTTTTTGGTGGTTAGCCGTTTAAGTTTCTGGAAGTTCTCGCCTGAAAAAAAGCTCAAACCAACCAACTACCAAAACACACTAACACACCAACTAGACAAAAACAAAAACTAATACAAAACTTGAAAATACTAATATTAAGGTTTCTACTCATATTTTTTTAGTTAATTTTGGTGTATACTTTCGAAATTTTTAAATTTTGGGACTAGTTACGGAGCCAGTCACAGGATAGAAAATTTTACCCCAGACCAATAATCTCTACTTCAGAGATGAAAATTACACTACTTACACTACTACTACTACTACAATTAGTTACAACTTAACTGGAAATACAAAAAAACATGGTATAAAAACACTTTATTTTACCCACCCTTAACAGAGAATTCCGGTTTTAACCGAAAAAGAAGGCCTGGGGGGCTTTGCCCCCCCTAGGTATGGCCCTGAAGCTAGTATACATAGGTAATTAACAATCATGCTTCAGAAATGGAAACTATTCAAAGGAAAACAACAAAAAACGGAGCCACCTTTTTGGTCAAAAAACCAGGCTTTTCTTCAGTTATGAAGCTGAAGTTTGCAACATTTTTTTGCAACAAGAATTCAAAGTATATTAAAGTACTAGTTTCATAACATACGTTTTTAGCGCACAAGTACAAGTTTAAAAAACAAGCCGCTTGCGGCGAGTTTTCTAAAGTACTAGTGCGCTAAAAACGTGTTATGAAATAAGTGCTTTAATATACTATTTGAATTTTCAATGCAAAAAAACGTTGCAAACTTCAGCTTCATCTTCAGTTTCAACTGGAAAAAACCTATTCAGGTTTTTTCCCAAAAATCCCGATTTTTGACAGCCCTGTAGATAACTTAAAAAACTATAAAAAATTATAATACATACTTGGTGACATAGCGGAGGAACTCCAGATGCACATCTCTGATGAAACTTATATCCACATGTCCGACAGTAGAATCCTTGAAACAAAAGTCTTCGACAACATTCACAAAACACCAATGAGAAAAATGTCTTTCGTACAAAATTATGTGAAATACTTGTTGGTATAGGAAACTTGTCTATAATTTTAACCGTAATTTCCTCACAATTTAAAGTGCTAATGTCTGTATCCCACGCCACAATTTTATCTGTGTTACCAAGATGAACTTTACACATTTCACAAATTAAGTTCCGTAACTTCATAGCTTTTGCTAATGCTTTACGTAAGGTCGTGCCTTCTTGAACTTGCACTAATGTTCGTTGTTTATTTGGTAAATGAGCTCTTAACAGTCTAGGTAGTGTGTCATAGTGTGGATTTATTTCATAAGGAGGTGGGTTATACTGTTCTCCATAGTCCTCTGGGCTTTCCCTGCCATTGCTTTGTTGTTCTCGAAGCCTTCTTTCCTCAGCCTCTAATTCGTGTAATTTCGACGTAAGATCATCGTATTCTATTAAGTACAACGTTGGTGGATGTTGTAAATTAGCAAAACGGGCATTTAAAGCGTCAAGATTATTCCGAGTCAAAATTATAACACTTTCTATATTTTTCAGCTGTTGTTGTATGTTCATATCTTCACTATCTGTAGACATGTTATCGTGATAATTAACAGCATTTGATTAAATTTGCGTACTTTCATTCAATATTTTCTTATTCAAGTTCGTCAGTTTCTTGTAAAACAACCACTATATACACTCAATCGACTGACATTTTTCCACTAGTGTTTTGACGGTTTAATGTAGTGCGGCACTTTGACATTTTTTGTTAGTGTCATCTAGCGGTTATTTCATAAACTCGCTTTAAAATAAAACACCTTTCTGTATTGGGGGGACACATATATGTTTAGTTTTTTAATATTTTCTACAGAAAGCGCCACCATGGTGGTGAACTTAGCTAGTATTGTATGTTGCCTATATAGATGCAGTAGTTTTTGCTTTACCATTTTGATTTTCAATATTTCAGGAAAGCCTTGCAAAAATTTTCAATAAATTAGTTTATTTTATAATAAATTTTATCAAAATATATCGAAAAAATGCGAAAAAAAAACTGATTTTTTGAATTTAGAGGCCTATTAAAAACAAACGAATAAATTTATCTTATCTTAAGATTTTAAATCCGCTTTATTTGGACTAGAGCCCCTCTAACGGATAATCAATCCATGGCAAAAACACTTAGACCTATTTTTTTTACTACAACTCAAAAAAAACGAGCTGATCGATAAAACGAAAAAAGGTTTCGAAATCAGCCCATCAAATATAGCAAGACGCAACTAAAAGCTCCCCGGAAAATAAAAAATATATATATTTTTTTCTATAAATGGCCTCAAATAAAACTACAGTTATCTTTGATAAAACTTAACTATGTATAAACAATTTTAAAATTACAATAAAATAAATTATATTTGACTAGATTAAATTAAAAGAAGCCACCATTCTTCTTTCCATTAATTTTGTATATTTTATTTCTTGATATATTATCAAAGAACAACAATCCTGCTGCTTTTTCTATACTCTCTGGTGGAACCTAAAAGTAATTATTTATTATAATAATTATATACAGTCGGTCAAGTAAGAGCGTGTCGCGTATAACGTGTAGTCGGTAAGAGAGAGCCCTACTTTTTCGGGGATATACAGACTTTTTCTGAACCTTATTTTTAGTGACTCAACACGTTTTACATGAGTGCTGAGTACGCATCACGGTTCGAGGCTGTCTTTCTCGGTTTTCACCCGATTCGGGTGACTCGAAAGGTCCGAAAATGACGCCTGCAGCGGCTGCAAAGTATATGGGAAAGTCAACAAGTGAGTGAAACGATATTCGAAAACGAATCCTCAATTAACCCTGCGCCAAGTAACAAAAAAAAACTAATGTGTTTAAAACCAAAATTTTAACCTATATCAAAAACTAAGAAAAAAAAGTTTCTATATATGCAGGTCGAAAAATCCTTTTTAAAGCTATTATGGCCCTTTAAAAATGGTGCATTCTTAGCCCATAGCACCCTTAGGATTAATTTTTGGAAGTACCTGAGGTTTTTTTCTTAGTTTTTGATGTAGATTCGCCTTGAATCATTAAAATTTAGGTTGTCAACATACCTGAAAACTTGTTAAAGGAACATCATTATCTATAACTTGATTAGGCATTACATATGATTCCATTTCAAATTTACCATCAGTTGTTTCTCCAACAACGATTTTGTAAAAATGTGTTGGTACAGCAACATGATTTGCTCCTATAACTTCGTATTTAACATAGACTTTTCCATCAACTTCTTTCCTAAAAAAATAAAAAAATATTTTTAATTTTGATCCACACTACATCAAAGAATAACTGCCATTTTAAATAGTAACGATGTTGTTAGAGTGTACCTTAATTTACGCCGATTTTTACAACAAAAACTAGATGAAACGTTGCAAGCACCCTGCCAAAACATCGGCACTATTGTACACTAGAGCCATCTAGTTTGCAAATTTCAAACTAGGTGTTTTGTTTGATTTTAAATTCTGTATCTTTAAAATATTATATTCTAGCAAAAAACAGTATATAAATTTTTTTATAGGGCCTAAAAAGAGCTTTTATTTAAAATATAATTTTTTGAAATCGGGTTATGAATGTGATATGCTAAAAAAAACCTTTTACTGCTTTAAACGCCAATATCTCGAAAACAATGCGTTGTTTATAACATTTTTTGACCAATTTAAAATTATCTTTTATATAAGTGCTAAATTAACCACATACAATAATAATTGTCTTAATTATAAACAAAAAACGCTAAAAATAGGAGTTTTACCCTATTTTTACCCCCTTACCCCCAATCGTTTACCCCCAAAATATAATCAGCTCTTCGGAATACGATAAGAAACAATATGCAAAAAACCGCAAGTCGATATCTCATGTAGAAATGGAGTTAGAGAGTTTACACCCAGACAGACAGACTCAGAATGGTCTAAAACGTCGAGAAATATGAAATAAACGTGGTCAAAGATTTTCACTTTTCGGCGAAGATTTTAATACATCGGCACTCTTAGTAGCACTAAGTGGCCATGTAAAAAAACAATACAAGCTAAAAACTTTGGAAACTATGTTCCAAATTTACAATCTTGACATCAAGAGTTCTCGAGTTATTTTTTTTTTTCAAGGAAGTCATCTTTTCATTAATTCATTACTTACCTAGGTAAGTATAGAGGTCCTGTACAACAATAAACATTCACATATGTTCTCGTTAGCTTCCTAACATAAGATTCAAGCCTATTCCATGAATCTCGATTAAAACCTGACCCAACTTGTGGGGCCATATTTGATAAATAAAACGTTTGCTCTATAAATTTCTGATGTGCTTTATGGTTACCGGCTGCTGCCAAATGTCCTCTATCATATCCTGAACCTTTGTAGTCACTATTTAGGGATCTAGAAATATATACTGTGCGATTATAAAGTGCCGAACACTTTTTAATGCAAAACTGGCATTAGCGATGAGTAAAATGCAAGAAAGCTGTGTGCGTTTTACTGGCCACCGAGCTGTTGTATGTAGCAATCACATGGGCTTGTCGCGCACAACTCTAACAGAGGCGTGGCTTCAAACGAAGAGTATTTTCTTTTGAAACTGTTCGACACTTTATAATCGCTCTGTATATATATATATAGTACTGTACATGTGTAAAACTGGCCATGAATTTTACCAAGCAAAAGTCCATATATCCACAACTAAGAATTTTTACAACATCCCCCGCGTAATACCATGGTAACTGTCATTACAGCCGCAGAAAAAATTACAGTTTCTTTAAGATATTTTATTATATTATTATTAAAGATTGTTATTCATAATTTTTAAAGACAGTTTGTGAAAAAATGATAATATAATAAAATATTTAAAAGAATTGTCATTTTTATGCGGCTGTAGCGACATTTACCATGGAATTACCCCCCACCGAAATTTTTCGATTGACCGATCATCGGCAAAACGATTATCCTTGCACCAATGTTGGCTTGAGGTTAAGCTGATGTTGGGTTAATGTCAACTCAATGTTGGTAATTAATAATCAATTTATTATCATCATAAAGTCGTCATAACAATGTTGGCATGATGTTCATTGACGTACCAATGTTGGCAATTGATGATCAATTTATCATCTTAATAAAGACGGCATGAATAGTTGCCACCAATGATCATTTTGCCAAAAGAAGAAAATTTATCTATCTACTTTCTTTTATAGTGTTTTGTAAAGAGCTTATATACTATAATTATTATTATTATAGTGCCCATGGTGTAAAAGTCAAAATGTAAATTAATGCACCATACCACCAAACCACCAACAGTTTAAATTATGAATCTGTTGTTGATCTAAAGTTTGTTTATCTTTTTCTTTTTGAACGATTATAATTAATGTCTGCACCTCCCCCTCTTTTCTCACTCCCCTCTCTCTCTCTCTCTCTCTCTCTCTCTCTCTCTCTCTCTCTCTCTCCTCTCTCTCTCTCTCTCTCTCTCTCTCTCTTTCTCCCTCGTCTCTCTCATTTTCTCTTCTAATTTATGAACATTATTATATTTTTTTGAATTAATATTAATGTACCTAGGTATTGTATTTTTTTTTAATTTAATTTAAGATCCGCACACAAACATTGTTTAGGCGGATCCCCATCTAATGTAAAAATGTAGAAAATTTATAGATAATAAATAAATCTGAAATAAAAAAAAAATTATTTTTTTACCTAAAAAATGGATGTATACTTTCATCAGCAGTAAAATCACACTTCGATCTATCCACAGCATCATTTCTTTTGACACTGTCAGCAGTTAAGTGTTCAAACACCCAATGTGCCACTCGGTTTCTCTTATCGTAACTCAATATATAGTTATCAAATGATCGTATATTGTCCAGACCAGGGAAACCATATTTCATTATTTGAGACACCCTACTTATATTAGTTTCTGTGGGGTATGGAGCTACTGAAACCGGCGTGGCTGCAGAAACGGACCCAAAAAGAGGCAAACCAGGCATCCGAGGATATTCTACAATTTTATTTCTTTCTGTGTATTTACCTAGTATAAAACTGGTAGTGCTTATTGTTCCTATGAGTGCTATTTTCTTAAATACATTTCTAGACATATTTTAACTTCTTTTCTTATCTTTGGATCTTGTTTACATAACCTAAGTTCAGTCTGAAAATTTTAAGGTTAAGGATATACTAAAGCCCGGTTCACTCGATGAAAATTGGTTTCGTTAATCTTATCTGGGTAAACACACACAAAAGGGAGAATGTACCTACTTAGAGATTTTTTGACAAGCTCGGCGGGCCTCCTGGAGGGCTGGGCCCGGCAACTTAGGAACTCCTGTGGCCGGACTTGGAAACCGTACATGTGTGAACTAGGCTTTACAGTCGCATGTTTTGCTGTGAAATTTTCACATGCGAATCGGGCTTGTAAAAGATAAGATATATTTTGGACTTTTAATTGTATTTTATTCGGCAGTCCAACAGAATGGCTTTAGCAGGAAAAATTGCATTTGTTACAGGTAGGAATCTTACTCTTTCTTTATTTATCGAATGTACTAGACTTAATTAACATAAGTTTATTTCTATTTATTAGAACATGATCGGCAGAACCAGGGTTGTACTTAAAAAAAATGTGTTTTTAAATTTTTACTTTTTTGCTACAAAATGCGTTCAAATTTTAAATCCTTAAGGTCCACTTGCACCAACTTTTGGTAAGGGATTATCTCAGCTAAACCGAGTTTAAGTTAAAAATGCTGCGTTCTGATTGGTCAGCCGTCAATTTAATCCAAGTTTAAAGTTAAACCATCATTGGTGCAAGTGGCCCTAAGATAAGTAGGGGAAGTTTAAGTTTGTTTATAAATAACTGCAGTTGTATGTACATGTATATTGTTTATCGCTGTTAATTCTTTGCGCGGAAAAAAATTTTCGCTAAAATATTTTCGCAATATTTTTTGTCGCGGTAAATTTTTCGACTAAATTGCCCTCTCCCAGGAAATAGGAGAAAAAGGCCTCTTACTTACCTTTTGATTTAATAGTTGTTTAATTTATTCTTTTGTATTATTAGGAGCCGGTTCGGGCATTGGGAGGGCAACTTGCAAAATTTTAGCCAGTCAGGGTGCTTCCATAGTTGCCGCAGATAAAATAATGAAGAGCGCCAATGAAACAATTGAACTGTTGTCCAAAAGTCCAAACCAAATACATACAGGTCAGTAGCGTATCCTAATTATAATTCTGTGTAATTCTGTGTTCAATAGAGGGCGCTATTTATACATCACATCTGGAAACAATTTTTAGCTCAACTTTCATATAACCCAAGTTTTTTTTCATAATTTAGTTATTTAGAGCTTTGGCATCTTTTTAAGACCAATTTAAAAAAAATCTATCGATGCGTTTTTGAAAAAAAAACGATTTTCATTTGTTTTAACAATAAAATATGACATTTTAAAAATTTAATTTTTTTCTAAATAGAAATAGAATAACCCTGTATATATACATATTCAGGAACAGGGCCGGCTCAGGCTAAAAAAAAAACGCCTCTCGACGGCGCTCCTCTAGGCTCGCGCCCTGAAGTAGGGGGTTCACTTGATTCATACAAAAGGCCGGCTTTCTTCAGGAAAACGCGCACTGCATGCTTATTCAACATTTTTTGTTTGTATTCTGATGCATTATCAATCCCAGGTAGCAAGGGATGTTATATTACAAGAAATTAACATTACTTTTGGGTGTATTTTTAAACTAAATCATAACATCACATAATATTGAAAAATAACATGTATTTAACATCACATTTGCAACGTAACACGTGTGACGTGACAACCATGTTATTTAATAACAAATATTTAGCAACGCTGTGAATATATCGCATGTCACATATTAACGTGGCTTTCACGTGAATGTCATGTTATTTTGCTTCTTACCGACGTTGGAAGCAAAAAAATCGATATAAGATGATGTTGATAGAGTAAATTATTATAAGGAAATTGTATACACATTATACGATTTCCAATGGATAGGGGGCTCTGCCGGGCTTCTCAAGACCACGGACACGGATTAAAGGAATATATGTATTCTCCGCTTAATCTGCAATTTCGTATTTAGAATCTATCTGTTTCAATCTGTGATTGTTTTAATTACTGATTGATTTTAAATCCGATTTTTTTATAGGGTTATAGCGTTTTTAATGGTTTTAATTTAGAAAAAGCTAATATCCTAGAATATTATTTAAATATTAAAGTACCAGTAACGGCATCAATAAGATATTAGATATAACAGGAATGTGGATTTATGATGTCACAAACACGTTATTTTCGGGATGTCATTTTGTGATGTTATTAGGGGCGGACTTAGGACATCCCCACCATGCTACATTCTTGTTAAATGAGACTACAATCTTAACATCACATGTCACATATTAACGTGACTTTCACGTGAATGTCATGTTATTTTGCTATCTGGGATGGGATGCCAATATTTTAGGAGAGAACATTTTTACATGATTTGTTATTAACATAATTATTTAAATTTAATACAGGCTTAGAAATCGACGTGGCGCAGTCGGAAAGTGTTCAAAATGCTTGCAAGAAAACCATGGAAATTTATAAGAACCCTCCAAGTATTGTGGTTAACTCGGCTGGCATTACTAGAGATAATTTTCTCATGAAATTAGCTGAACATGATTTTGATAGTGTTGTTGATGTTAATTTAAAGGTAAGTTCCGAAGAACAATAGTATATTAAAGTACTATTATAGTATATTATTCCATCAATCTATTTTCTAATCATCGTACAGAGTGATATTGGTAGACTGACAGTTTCGGGCTGCTGGCCCTCTTCAGTACCAAGAGTCTTGGTACTGAAGAGGGCCAGCAGCCCGAAACTGTCAGTCTACCAATATCACTCTGTACGATGATTAGAAAATAGATTGATGGAATAATAAATTAATATTTTTATAATTTTGTTTAAAATTAAAAATTTCTAATACTAATTTTACGTCTAACCACCCGTTAGTGGTACTATGTGCTTGAGACACACAAGTCTTCAACTTGCTACCATTCAAAGTCTCCAGATTAGGAGAGGTATGAGTAGTTGTCTACATCTAGAAATAGATGGCGCACAAGTCTACATCAATCCAATGGCTATATTCCTTTTGCGAGTAAAGTCTAAAAACGTTTTCTTAATCAGCGTGCAGAGTTGACTCTTGGTACTGAAGAGGGCCAGCAGCCCGAAACTGTCAGTCTACCAATATCACTCTGTACGATGATTAGAAAATAGATTGATGGAATAATAAATTAATATTTTTATAATTTTGTTTAAAATTAAAAATTTCTAATACTAATTTTACGTCTAACCACCCGTTAGTGGTACTATGTGCTTGAGACACACAAGTCTTCAACTTGCTACCATTCAAAGTCTCCAGATTAGGAGAGGTATGAGTAGTTGTCTACATCTAGAAATAGATGGCGCACAAGTCTACATCAATCCAATGGCTATATTCCTTTTGCGAGTAAAGTCTAAAAACGTTTTCTTAATCAGCGTGCAGAGTTGACTCTTGGTACTGAAGAGGGCCAGCAGCCCGAAACTGTCAGTCTACCAATATCACTCTGTACGATGATTAGAAAATAGATTGATGGAATAATAAATTAATATTTTTATAATTTTGTTTAAAATTAAAAATTTCTAATACTAATTTTACGTCTAACCACCCGTTAGTGGTACTATGTGCTTGAGACACACAAGTCTTCAACTTGCTACCATTCAAAGTCTCCAGATTAGGAGAGGTATGAGTAGTTGTCTACATCTAGAAATAGATGGCGCACAAGTCTACATCAATCTAATGGCTATATTCCTTTTGCGAGTAAAGTCTAAAAACGTTTTCTTAATCAGCGTGCAGAGTTGACTCTTGGTACTGAAGAGGGCCAGCAGCCCGAAACTGTCAGTCTACCAATATCACTCTGTACGATGATTAGAAAATAGATTGATGGAATAATAAATTAATATTTTTATAATTTTGTTTAAAATTAAAAATTTCTGTCCTTACTATTATAGTACTATAGTTTCATAACAATCGTTTTTAGCGCACGAGTACAAGTTTAGAAAACGAGTACTAAAGAACTAGTGCGCTAAAACCGTGTTAGGGGCTGTCCATATATTACGTAACGCGAATAGGGGGGGCAGAGGGTCACAGAAAATGTGGCAGGGGGGAGGGACGGAGGGGGTCTAGGAAAATGTTACGTAACCGACGATTTGAGCGAATGTTCACCAGAAATTGAAGAAACAGAGATTTGTAATTGTAATTGTTTATAGACATAAAAAAACACATGACTTGTCCGTGGAAAAATGAATATTTTGTTTTTTGTAATGTATCAAAACTATAATTAATTTGTCTATTTTAACAAGTTTCAGAAAACGTTTTGTATTATACAAGTTAGTTTGTGCAGTGAGGAGTAGTAGTAAAATTGTAATTATGTTATGCTACCCTGTTCTAATAGCATGTTATTAGTTTTCCCAATACTGCCGATGTTTTGACAGGGTGCTTGCAACGTTTCATCTAGTTAGATATTAAAAATATATATTTTCCAATATTTTTTAGGGAACATTTTTGGTAACCCAAATATTTGCGAAAGCTATAACTGAAAATCAAATAAAGAATGCATCTATTGTCAACATTGCCAGTATTATTGGTAAAATTGGCAACATGGGGCAATGCAACTATGCAGCTAGTAAAGCCGGGGTAGAGGCATTTACAAAAAGCGTTTCAAAGGAGTTAGGACAATTTGGAGTTAGAGTTAATGCAATTCTACCAGGCATGATTGAGACGCCTATGATTGAACATGTCCCTGATAAAGTAAAGGCCAAATTTCAGGGCTTTATTTCTTTGGGAAGATTTGGAAAACCAGAAGGTAGGTACATCTGTACAACTGTAAACAACCGTCCTCCGTTTGGTTGAGATTGCAACCTGCGTTGGATTGTAGTTAGCTTTTTGAAATCACCTTGCGTGAATCTAATTAAATCGCTCCCTAAAATAACCTGTATTAAACCCCAAAAAAAAAATTCTAAATAAATTAAAAAATTAATGGTTAAATAGAAAATTTTATAAGCTTTAAAATACTTTTTTTTAGAAATTGGAGAGGTGATTAGTTTCCTAGCATCAGAAAAAAGTTCATACATTACAGGAACCTCAATTGAGGTAACAGGTGGAATGTAAAACAAGCTAAAGCTATATGTGATAAGGTATACTTTAAAATATATATTTTTTATGTAAAAAATTATACTTATTTAATATTTTTTAAGAGAAAAATATATTTACATTTTTATTATTTTCTTTTCTTTAGTTTCTTAGCCTGTCTCCACGCCTTGTAATGTGTCTTTTGTTTTTCCTCTATAATTTCCTTGAACTTTCGTTTATTGTATTTGTTAAATTCTGCATTGGCCAATAGTTCTTCCACTAGTGTCTTTTTCCTCTCTTTTTTTGTCAAACGATTGTTGTAATAGTCTAAGGGTGAGTCCATAACTTTACCAACCTAAAAATGATTTAAAATAGACTCCCTCTAAGAATGTCTTGATTGTAGTGCCTCTAAGAACGACATCATTTTGCTTACAGTTTAATAGTTATTTTCTTAACTAGTGTATTAAGTGGATAAAATCACTTAATACACGAGTTGAGAATTTAATTTTATCCAACACCTTTTATTTTTAAATAAAAATCTATAATTTTGCGAAAAATTATGTCAAAAATATTAAGATTAAGTTTTCTTAATACTAAAATAATAGGTAGCCATGGCCTAAGTATGCCTATTAAAAATAAACAATTGCTAGTTTTACATTTCTTACAAACGTCAAAATGGACGCGGTGATGACAGAATTTTTAATAAAAACAGTATTTTATTCAAAAACTAAAGAATAATTTGGGGTTTTCTTTAATTTTTATGGTTTAGTTAACGTGCTTCTATTTATAGAATAGTTATAATACTTTATTAATAGGGTATGTAACTAATTTTGGGTGAGATCAAAAGCTGTACGTAAAAGAGTGGGTGAAAAATTTTTTAGTCACTAGTGGAAAATAACTCACTTTTAACATTTAAAATAGTGCTCAAAACAAGTGTTTCTGTGAAGGTGTTGGATAAAGGTTATTTAAACTGTAACTAAGTAGTTAAACCTTCTGTATGCTAGTGACACACTGTATAGATTATTATATTTTTTCAAATATGGTATATCTTGCAAGTTATAAAAAATGGCAAAGGCTCAGAGTTCTGGATTAAGGTTTGTTATAAGCAGTCACCACTGTAGGTATATATTGTTTAGAAAACGATGACAGAAAAAAAAACTAAATTTGCAATTTAACCTCTCTTGGTTTCTAGGGTCGAAGGTTGTTGCTATCACAGATGGACATGTCTGCAGATGAATTAACTATATAAAATATAAAATAAACTTACTTGAAAGTATTTTGGTAAAACTTTTAAATCATTTTTCTTGTAAAAATGCTTGGGATCTAGTACAGATCTCATTTGTATGATTTCCAAATCTCTTTTAACTTCATCTGTTAATTCTGTTGCCGGTAGACCAAACCATTTACTCCCCTTAGTTTTTTCTCGTTCTTTCTGAAAATAAATAGGACCTAGGATTATCTGTGATATAACTAGATGAAACGTTGCAAGCACCCTGTCAAAACATCGGCACTATTGTACACTAGAGCCATCTAGTTTACAAATTTCAAATTAGGTGTTTTGTTTTATTTTAAATTCTGTATCTTTAAAACATTATATTCTAGCAAAAAACTGTATGCAGCATTTTTTATAGGGCTTAAAAAGAGCTTTTATTTAAAATATAATTTTTTAAATCAGGTTATAAATATGTGAGATTTGCTAAAAAAACCTTTTACTGCTTTAAACACCAATATCTCGAAAACAATGTGTTTTAGGAAAACGTTATTTATAACATTTTTTGACTAATTTAAAATTATCTTTTATATAAGTGCTTAATTAACCAAATACAATAATAATTACCTCAATTATAAACAAAAAACGCTAAAAATAGGAGTTTTACCCTATTTTTACCCCTTACCACCAATTGTTTACCCCCAAAATCTAATCAGCTCTTCGGAATACGATAAGAAACAATATGCAAAAAAACCGCAAGAACAAAAATCACAATTGCATGACAATACCGACTTACCCTTCTTTCTTCTTTTAATTTTTTTTCAGAAACATCATATGCTGGAACTGCATGAAGTTTTTCAAACTCTGGTTGCAAGACTATCGACTTTTGTAAAACTTCCTTAACATCAGTTTTACCTTCTTTTCTGTCATCTAATCTTGATCGTACTTTCGTTTTAAGCGTACCAGTCCATCCCATATCTTTTAAAAACATGTCCAAATCAGAGTTCGGAGTGGCTTTGGACTTTTTGGGATCATTTTCTGATTCTAACGATTTTTTATAGTTTTTTAAAAGCTGCGAGACTAATGATTTAGTTTGAATTGGATTAACTTCTTTTTCTGTGCTTGATTCTTCAAGATTTCCTACCGTATCAATCACAAAATCCATTTTTTACTTGATCCCATATGAAAAACGTCAAAATGTGAGGTTAAGTTTTAATAAACTGTTGGTATAACTGTTTGGTAAAATCTACACAAGCGCCTAATTGCAGCTCTCTGTGCAGGAGTTTGTTTTGGTTTTTTCTTGGTTTGGACTTTGTTTTTTAATGAGGGGGCTTTGGTTTACGTTAAAGTTGGTTTGGCGTCTGTTTGGTGTTTTTTTTTGTAAAAAAATGTTTTTTATTTAAAATAACATTGAAAAACGGTCAGCACATGCGCATGCGCAGTTTATCAAAACGCGGCATTAAGAGTTGCACATAAGCGCTCCTGAAAAAATAATAGATGTTTATTTTTCAACGATGTCTAAAGACAAACTGATAGTAAGAACTTATTTATAAATAAATAAACTAAATTTTAAAGTTAACGGTGTCAGAGACTACTATCTCTGACGGTGTCCATTTATCTTAACTAAATTCAGAGTGTAAGCTGTTTTAAGTGTTCTAACCTCAAATTTCGGATCTAAAAACTGGATGACAATGAACTAGAACACTCCTCTAGTTCATTGGTTTAAATAATAAATTCATTTTCAGCGAACCGAAAAACCCCCAAAATTATCAGGTTACCATCGATTTCATAAAAAACGCGCACATCACAGAACCTTGAGGTAACCCAACATTTTGAAATTTTAGTTGTATATGTGTTTTACTGAGATTGACAATGACAGTTATGTAAATAATATAAATAAGGTTAACTGCAGCAGCTGTATAATATAATAATTATAATAATACCTATTATAGTTATAACTATCGCCAGCGTAAGCAAAAAAGTCCAAACTAAAGTCTGTTGTGATGCTAGGAAAAATTATTTTTGGTCAAAAATTATAAAATGCAGAATAAGTTTTTAAGTATGTTTTAATAAACACACCATTACATAACTACACCTTCATGGTATCTTTTGTACATTATTCAGTAGTTATTCTGGACAATGGAAATAAATATAAGCACAAACATTTATAGAGAAGCGGCCACTTCAATTTATATTTCTTATGCCCTATTCCATACATTGTCGAGGCCAAGGTAACTTCTAAGGAAAACTAAATCTAATGGTTTTCAGATAATAAAGGTTGGTCGCTGGCCGCACGATTTCTTTTGAGAAAGTACCTATAGATTTGTGAAGTATTCGGTCAACAGTTATTTTGATATGAAACAGGAATACTTGTTTCTTTTTGCACATTTATTGAGTTTATTCTTCTTCCCTGGACATTGGCCAGAACCCCGATTTATGGTAATCTGTCCAGTTTTCTCAATTTTTTTTTGCTTAAATTGCAGTGCAACATTTAATTCAGTGCTAATTCCACCCACATTAAAGCCATCAAATTATCACATTAATATTATTAATTCTTAATAATAAATTATAATTATTAAAATTCTTGCCGTTTAAATGGATTTCTGTGGCATATTTCATGTTTTTAATTTTGACAAGTAATGTCATAATCATATTTGACAAATAATGTCAAAGACACCTTGATAAAGTTCAGTATAATCTGTAACATTTTTAGGTGTAAGCGTTTTTTATGAAAAGGATGGGGGGTTAGCCAAAATATGGAATCTCTAAAGCCTTGAATAACGCGAGAACCAAGGTATGAAGTGTATGAATTTTAGTACATTTTTCGTTACGTACTTGAACATTCCCTTTCAATTTTTTTTTTCGTTTTTTGTAAAAAGAAAAGTATTGAAAAATGTTTTGAATTTTTTTTTTCATTTTTTTTTCTTTTTCGCAAAAAAATTGAAAAATTTTAAAATTTTTGTGATTTTTTTTTTTTTGAAAAAAAAATTGTTTTTTATTTTTTTTTGTTTTTCGCAAAAAGAAAATTAAAAATAAAAAAAAAT
Organism: Brachypterus glaber; assembly: GCA_958510825.1. NCBI lineage: Eukaryota > Metazoa > Arthropoda > Insecta > Coleoptera > Kateretidae > Brachypterus > Brachypterus glaber. Next base: position 4,245,999 of record OY294048.1, on the reverse strand, counting down.
ATTCTTTTTATTTTTGAAAAATTTTGTTTTAAGTAAAGTTTTCTTAAAAAAAAGATCTTTAAAAAAAACGTATTTTTTTATTTATTTTTTTTAATAATTTTTTTGAATATTTTGGAAAATGCAATATACCATTTATACCATTTACTGTGAATAGTATATAATGGAATGCGTAACATTACATATCTTCTCGGCTTGTTTTATTTTTTATCCTATGTCAAAAAAAAAATCTCGTCCAAATTCCCTTAACTTAAAGTTTCGTTTTTTAATATAATCCCTTAATTAAAGAACAAGGAGAATAATAAAACAATCTATATCATTTATATTTATTTATTTGACATTTTCGAATGAGTAACATCCAGACTCTAAAAAAAAAGAATTCTTTATTAGATTAATCTTATCACAGAACGACTAGATGAATTCAAAAAATGTCAAATTTAGAAGGTATAAAATTATCTAAATTATAACTACAAATATACATATAAACAACACATTTAAATACAAGTCAGTATAAAAAAAACTAATCACACTTCATGTAATAAAAGTAATTAAATTAAATTAGTAATTTCACGAAAGTTATTTATGTAATGGACATTACTGGATAGGTACTCCAAAATGTTCTCGCAATCTTACTACTAGTAATCGGAGAAATTAAGACCGCTTTTATATGAAGTTTGTGATTAAAAAATATTTTTTTTCTTCAAGCGTACTAAAATTTTTATAACTGAACACACTAGTTAGAAGTGATCTATTTTTTTACAGTAAAAAAATGAGTTCATTGTTGTACGCCGTAAAAAAAGTTAGTTAGCAAAACCACCACTGGCGGCAGCACTCTTTGACTTTGATGACAGCCAAACACATTTTGGATTACCCTGTATAATAAATTACAAAAATATAAATACTATACAATATGACTATTTTCCACTAAATCTATTTGTTAGTTTTTCAGTTGCAATATGTTAGGTACCCTAAAGAAGGTATATTTTTAAAAATGTAAATGTAAAAACTAATAATCACTTTTTTTTCTCAAAATTTTTTAACGCTTTTAATAAAAGTGTTTACTTAGTGACAGTTAAGCATTGTTGATATAGGTATACTTATACAACATAATCTAAATTTTTTTAATCTTTGATTTTTTCGCATATTTTATATAAGATACCCAATGGAAAATTTGAAGTATTTTTTTCCTAAACACCCAGTGAAAAGTACAAATAAAACAAATCAAAACAAAATATTACATATTATGTAATAAGATGTAATATAAGCGATAATCTACAGAAGATACTCTAGTAGAAATTGAACGTTAGATAAACGTTTTTTCCAACGCGTATTTAATATATAAATCTCCCGATTCCTAACTTTACAATTCTTAACATAAGTTGCCTAACGTTAGAATAACGTTTATCTAACGTTTAGTAGAACTTTTAACGTTATATTAACGTTATTCTAACGTTAGATCATAAAGTTATTCTAACGTTAGGTTATAACGTTATTCTAACGTTAGATTCTAACGTTATTCTAACGTTAGATTCTAACGTTATTCTAACGTTAGATCATAACGTTATTCTAACGTTAGATCATAACGTTATTCTAACGTTAGGTTATAACGTTATTCTAACGTTAGATTCTAACGTTATTCTAACGTTATTCTAACGTTAGATCATAACGTTATTCTAACGTTAGATCATAACGTTATTTTAACGTTAGATCTTCACGTCATTCTAGGTTAGGCAACATTCAAACCACATTAATCATAAGTTGGTATTTTCTTAGCATTTTCTTAAGAGCTACACTTGATTTAAAAAAATATACTATTTCTTTAGGATGTTTACAAATAGTTAATATAAGTACAAAAAATTGTACTTTAAAGTCCTTAAATTAGCACCCGTTGGTATCCAACTACCACATTTATTAAATAATTAAAAACCCTATCATTGGCATAAATATTATATTTTAAATAATTAAATTAAATAATTTTAATTAATTTTTATACTATATTTTAATATAGTTTTTGAGGTGAACAAGGTAAATGTTATGAACTAGGTAAAATGTTAACATTGTGACAACATTAAATCACATTTTGACGAAAATGTTTATAGAGGTAAATTCACCGCTATTCGAACTGCTAGTGCTAGTGCTAGAATAATATAATACGGTAGTTTCGAATTTTCAAAAAAAAAAATCAAAAATCGTCCTAGACAAAAAATTCTTGGATATAAATTAGTTTCATGAAAAAAATAAGCAACTTTTTTTTTTCAAATGTCTGTCCGTCCGTCCGATGTCACGATTTTTGTGAACACGATAACTCAAGAACGAATAATTCGATCACCTTGAAATTTTCAGGAAAAACCAAGTTCTTCGAGGGGAAGATCCCTATTTTTTTTAAGTAATCGCCCCAAAAGAGTTATGGAGGGTTTACTTTAAAAAAATTGATAAAATCTGAAAGAAATTTCCGATTAACGTAATTTTTTCAGGAAAAATTACTTTTATTATAAGGGTCAATTATAACAAAATTAAAAGAATACATTAAAAATCTTTTTTTAAAGTTCTTTTTTAATTTTTTTTTAATTGTTTAATAAATTTTCGTTTTTCAGAAAAAAATTTTTTTTTTAATTTTTTTTTTTTCTGATTTGGGAAATGTAATATACTGTGAACGATATATAATGGAATGCGCAGCATTACATATCTTCACGGCTTGTTTTGTATATGCTGTTATCGTCTATTTTTGCTATTTTTCTATTCTGCTATTACGAAAAAGGTCATGGGTTAAATTGAAAATAATTAATATTTAGGTCTTATTTGGTGACATAAATTCGAATATCGGTGAATCTGCATCTACTACACATTCGGTTAACGTTTCGAAAGGCCTTTGCATAGAAATGATAGAAATATTTTTCACTTTTTAGTTAGTTTTATTTCAATTGTAAATTTTCTGCACTCTTCGATTTGCAACTCCAGGTTCTAGATGCACCTTTTGGTAACCTGTAACTGTCACGTTTACCCTTATTTACATCGAGGGTTAAACCGCTGACAAAATTTTGTACATCTTCAGGAGAAAATCTTCAAAGATTTCCTCGTAACCTTCAAAGATTTCCTCCAGATTTCCTTCTATTTTTACACCTGAATTCCTCTGCGGTTTACCCCTCGCCTTACATCATTTATAAATTTCAAACTTATTTCTAAATAGTTTTTATATACAGATATTTTACAGTATTGCACTCTTGTCTCGACCCGTTATTTTTAGAACCATTTCAAAAAGAAGTTAAATATTATAAAAAAAATGTAAACTCGAAAATTTGAATACGTTCCAATAATAGACAATTTACTTTGTATTTTTGGCAAAATCACATTTAAATAATGCGTAGTTAAAATTTAACTTAGTTACATTTATAAATTCTAGTATATAGGGAACGTTCAAGTATTACGTAACGCAAATATTGATCATTTACTCCCTTTGCCCTCCTGCCTACATTTTAAAAACTAAAAATATCGAATATATGCCAAAAAATAGTTCAACTTCTGTTATTTATGTGTTTCAAATTTAAAGTCGATATCTCAACTCGTTCAAAAGTGAAGAGGGGATGAGTATAGCCGTCTAAAAAATATAATTTAAACCGTTACTATTAGTAAATAATAATAATAATAATAATAATAATAATACGTTCTTTATTGCACAACGTAAAAATGGCCTTCAGCCTATTAGATTTTGTTAATTTTTTTTTTGTAGCCATAGCTAAAAAAATATGAATGTAACTATTACGTATTTGGTTCTGTTTTCTTTCCACACCGTTTTTAATTATTTTAAATGGCAGTGCTTTTAATAAATTAATGCTACATTAAATAGTCAGATCTTCCCAGTCCTCTTTCTCTCTCGTTGAAAGTTTTATGCTTATTTGGTTAACGGAGGATAATTGTTCGTGCATCCTTGGACCTAGAGGATTGTCGGTGAGATCTACTTCTTGCAATGAAGGGGCTTCTCTAAGGTAATCTACTTCTACATCTGAAAATAAATAGTTATACTGTATGAATTATACAGGACGATACTTACATACCGTGGGATTATAAAGTGCCGAACACTTTTTAATGCAAAACTGGCATTAGCGATGAGTAAAATGCAAGAAAGCTGTGTGCGTTTTACTGGCCACCGAGCTGTTGTATGTAGCAATCACATGGGCTTGTCGCGCACAACTCTAACAGAGGCGTGGCTTCAAACGAAGAGTATTTTCTTTCCAAACTGTTCGGCACTTTATAATCGCACTGAATATGCATTAATTTTAAGAGATTGTGATGAAGTCTCGGTTGAAGTATACTGCCCTACTACGCTAGGAAGCAGTAACTCCATTTTTCGCCTAGCGACGTTTTGACGTCAACTCTGATGTGATATTTTAAAATCGCTGCTATGCGACAGACTGCTTTCTAGCGTAGTACAGCAGTATACTTCAAAAAAATATTAAAAAAAGTTTTTATAAACATGTGCCCAAATAATAACACAGCCACACAAAAAAAATCGTGCCAGAGACTAAACTAACGCATTTTTATATTTTCGCGTTCTCTGAAACCGAATCTGGACTAAGAATTGCTCCTTCAGGTCACAATTTTTTTTCTACCTTTAAAAACATCTAAATTTGAGGAATTTTCGCACCCTATTTTAAGTGTAGACACAAATTGTGACTTGATGGAACAATTTTGAGGTTAGATTCGGTTTCAGCGACCCCGAAAATATAAAAATGCGTTGGTCTAGTCTCTGGCACATGATTTTTTTATGACAAAAAGTTTTGCTGTTTAAGATATGTATTTTTAATTTTGTTTGAAAAATAGTTTTCTTAGATTTTTTTTTTCGAGAATTTTTTTTCTTTATTTTTTTTTTGTTATTTAGTTAAATCATTGACTAATAAATGGTTGAAGTTTACTACTATCGGACAAGAGATGGCACCATTTCATATCTAGTGTTTGAATTGAGCCATTCTGTGCCTTAAAATATGTATATTAAATATAAAACGGCACCATTTCATATCTAGTGTTAGAACTGAGCCATTATGTGCTTAAAAATGTATATATTAAATATAAAACGGTCGTAAAAAGTATAAACCTAAAATTTCACTTACCTACTATGTGATTATGACTTGCATTAACATGTGTTAGTTTGGGAATTTTAAATATACAGTTTGGAAGTGAAATAAATGTGTTCTGTGAAATATCCAGTCTTTCCAGTGATTTCAAGTCCGCACATTCATCGGGCAATTTCGAAATTTGATTGTGCGATAAATTGAGGTCTGTGATGAGACTAAATTTAATGGCGAATTTCGGGGGGATTTTTGTGATCACATTGTCGCTCAAATCACAGGTTTTTAGTTCGGTGTGTCTCATCAAATGGTAAACTGCGTCTGGGACTTGCATCAACTGGCAATTTGACAGATCTGAAACAAAACATTTATATTATAGGGTGAAGCGGCGTAAATGCAGAAACGGGGTAAATTTGACTTTACTTTTTATGCAGTGCATGTATAAAGTCCATCCCTCTTAACTTTTGATCAGCTTAAAGGGTCATTCTACTTTAGAAATTATAAAAATAATCATTTTTTAATCATTTTTTTTATATAGAAAGAAAAAAGACAAAATTGTAAAATTTTGTAGTTATATTTATTCATATTCCAAAAATACAAATAAAATTTCTTTGAATTTTAAAAGTGCCATTTTCTGGCCATAACATTTTTTTGGAAAAAAACAAAACATCAAAAAAAGGTGGTCGCCATGATTTCGGCCGTTTGGATCGACTAAAAAAAAACAAAACGTGATATTATTCAGTTTTGAAGTCGCTATAGCCCTATCTAGAAGAAAAAATTTTGGCCAAAAAATAAAAAAAATTACTTTTTGTTTTTGTCTGAAAATTTTTGAAAAACGTACTAGGTGTTTTCAGTTTATTTAGATATAAAATGCCGTAAAACGCAATAATAATAATAATAATAATAATAATAATAATAATAATAATAATAATAATAATAATAGTTATTTATGGTACTAGTGGGTAAAGTAAGATATTGCCCATGAGAAAATTAACCTGCGAGGTGTCAGCCAATCAGGTTAATTTTCGAGAGGGCAATATCGGTTTACCCATGAGTGCCATACAAGGTTTTATCCAATAGGAATTCATATTTTTATTAAAAATTTTAATGACATTTACAAGAAAATAATTTGACAAGTGACAGTTGAGCGGGGGTTATTATTGAGTTTATCTATTTAAAATAAAGCTGGTAATTGTCTTATTATCTGTATGTATTGGATAAAACAATATTTTGCACGATACAAGGCTGTCCCTTATTTTAAAAACTTTAAACGGGAAATCAAAAAATTTGTAAAAAATAGGCGCTCTAAATGCATCTGATTATACAAACAATAAATATCCGCGATGTACTTTCCGCTTGTAGTTATAACTATAGTTTATTATATAAACATTTACTTAATTACTGAAATATTTTGTTACAAATAACACTTACAAGTGATGTAAGAAAATATCAAAACAAAGATTCCCATTGAACATCTGTTTCTAACAACTCTCACCTAAAACACGAACAAGCGATATGTCTCACTAGAACGTAAGAAGGTCACGGTGCATCGCGGTGTAAGCTTTTGACGAAATTTTGATCAAAAATCTTATGACCAACAATATTATGCTTAAAAAAGTATTCTGGCAAACATAAACAAATATAAGTCAATTTTTTGTGGTAACGCCGGTTAACCTGAATGTATCTCTTTCTCTGTTTAATTGATGAGTTAAAAAAACAAAGAAATACATATACCCCTAACTTGGTTAGTAACCGCTGCTCCACAAAAAATCGGCTATACTATGCGCAGCACGGTTTGGTACAACATATTTATGCGCAGAAGTGTTTAATAATACATATGAATGTACAAAAGTGTTCTAGCAAACATATACAAATATACCATGCGCAGTAGGATTTGGTGAAACGAGCTAAGCGCCAAATAAGAGCTTCTAAATATATGGCGCTTAGATTAGAATTCCATAAATAAAAATAAATTCAGTCCAGTTTGATACATTTTTAAAAAAGTGTTTACCGTTTGACTCAGATTTATGGAAGAAATTCGTAAACTTTAGTGTTAGGAGCAACTTTGGCGGATTTTCGGCGCGGGTTAGAATCTTTTGATCGTTTTGAAATTTGGCACATAATTTTGTATGCTCAAAAGAAAAGAAATAAGATTTCAAGCCCTTTAAATTTTTCACTTATAAAAGAATTACAGACAACTTTCAACGATTTTTTGATGATCAAAATTTTCGTTACGTAATACTTGAACGTTCCCTTATAGTCCAGTCTTCAAGTTAATAAAAGAGGCTTTACCTGGAAATAATTCAGGGAGTTTGGACTTTTGGTTTATTGGGTAGGGTTTAAGGCCGCAAATAAACAATTTTGCGACATTGAACTCGATTTGGAACTGTCATTTTTTTCACATATTTTTCACAAAAAACGGACTTTTTAAAATATCTCAAGATCGGTGCATCCTAGGACAAAAAACGTTAAATATGAAAATAAAGAGGACCAAATCTCCAACATTTTTTGTGTCATGTATTTTTTTGTACGACTTATAGCTAATTCACGGCACCGCCTTAAATGTTACACTGTAGGGTTTTAGATTTTTCTTTATGACTTGGTTAGGAAGGTTTTTTAATGCTTAATACAATGGTGATTCAATCAAAAATCGGGTTACTCGAGATAATGGGGCACAATCGTGTGAATTATTAAAAAAAATATAATTTTACGTGAATTAAAAAGAAAGTGCCAGATAGATTTTTTTAATTTTGACCCAAAATGTCCTAAGGAGCATACCTAACCGACAAAAAAGAACAATATTGGTTTTTCGAATTAAAAGTCTTAAAACGTATAGTGTAACGTTTAAGAGATATTTTAAAAATCCGTTTTTTGTGAAAAACTAGTTGAAAAAATGACAGTTCCAAATCGAGTTCAACGTCGCAAAATTGTTTTTTTATTTTTTTTTTAATTTAAAGGCCATTAACCCTACCCAATAAACCGAAAACCAAAACTCCCTAAATTATTATCAGGTAAAGCCTCTTTTATTGACCTGAAGACTGGGCTACAACTGAAAATACGCCGGGTTCTGGTGATTATATACATATGCATATGACTTGAAATAAAAAAAAAGTGAAAACCTTGAAAAAAAAAAACATGCTGTAGATGTGCACTGTTAATTAATAAGAATTATTTGGAAATACAAAATAATTTAATTTATATTTAAATTATATTTATAAAGCAGTTAGTTCACACTGTTAATTTAAAACGGTAAACTTACAATAGCTTTCAATTTTACGAAATTATTTAATAATATTTAGGTAATTAGAATTATTATGTCATTAAATAAATTATTTCAAGTTCCCTTAAAAATTTTTTCAAATCTATTTTAGTTTTTAATGATTTCCGTATGATACCCAATTATCATAATTTGGTGTGCAATTATAAATGCACAGGCCTGCATTTGAAAAAAATTTGAAAGTTTTTTGCATTTCGTTTTAAAAAGGATTTTATACAGTGCATGTCTATAGACTTTATAAAGTCCCCCTCTCCCTTTAACTTTTGAACGGCTTAAGATATAAACTTCAAATTTGGAACACGTTAATAACATAACATAATTTTTTGGTGTATTATATTCTTAGGGTACACGATGGTGGCAGGGGGGCAAGGGGGACATTTTTTTAAATAGAATCTGTAGTCGTGTGATACATAATTTTAAAGGTTATAAAATTCCGTGATTGACCACATATTTATTAATTTTTTCGCAGGAATTTTTGGGGGTTTCAAATAGGGTTAAAAATGGGAATTTTCGTCAAAATTTCTTTAAAAAAACAAACAATTTTTGAAAAATTGTTAATTTTATGTTGCAAATACGTAATTTATACTTTTGAACTAATTTTAAAAGATATAAATATTTTTTTTCGCAAAAAAATTGAAAAATGAATGAATGAAAAACATTTTTAAAAAATTTAAAAATATTTCGTCTAATACATAATTTCATAAGCTTTAAAATGATGTTCCCCCTTGTCCCCCTGTCTCCATTAATATTTGTCTTATGTTATTTACGTGTTAAAAATTTCAAGTTGATATCTTAAGCCGCTCAGAAGTTAATGGGGGAGGACTTTTGCCCCAATCCAATGTTTACCAAAAACAATCCCGTGCGAGAACTTTTGGTAACATACCTATATGCCAAATTTCAAGTCTCTAGCTTAAAGCGCTCTTAAGTTATCATGCCGACAAGATTTCCCGGACAGAACGACCGACCGATCGACAACTTTTTTTGCTTGAAATTGATTAATATCGACATTAAACGTCATAAAACGCAAAAATACGCAAAAAATTTGTAAATTTTTGCACGAAAATTTTTAAAATTTTCAAAATGGATAAGCAAAGATAATAAAATCGACGTTGATAATTTTCTCAGTGTAAAAATTCAAATACCTAGTTGCTGTGTTTCTTCGGCTTCGTCACACCTGTGGATAACTCTGGTCACAGCGCTGGCCATGGCGGATATCGAACTAAAATCACAGCATGCTACGCTAAAATCAAATGTCTGAAACCGTTTCAGTGAAATTGAGTTACCGAGTCACCTTAGCTCGCGGCGCAAGAACTGAAACGTGTACTCATGGGTAAAGGACCTTATTGTGGATGGTTTTTCCCTCGGATTTCCAGAAATATTCTAGTAGGTGTTAAATTTTTATTGCGTACCTAAATTTTACGAAGAAAATATCGAAAATATATATTTCACATTCAATAGATATTACGGTATGGAGTATGGCTACTTTTTATCTACCTATCTATCACGTTCTGTAAACAGATAGGTACATAAAAAGTTCCTGCACTTTAAATATACTTCCCATGGTGTAAACTAAGCCTATGTAATTTTATGAAAAAAGTTACGCTAACTTTATAAAACGAAATTTTATTTATCACATGTAAAATTTTACACTAACTTAAAAATAAGAAAAATTGTTCCTAGAAATATATGAACAAAAACGTACGACTCTTCAAAGGGGTCTGCAAAAACTCGGTTTTTATTCAATAACTCAGGAACCCTTTGAGATGTAGCAACTAGCATGTGATCTAAGCTCGGTCCTGTCATCCTATGTTATTTCCATGTACTTATTTTGAACTGGGGCGTAAGAAACGGGGGACTTTCCACTTTTTTCCCCAAACTTTTTTCTGTGTACTTTTTTTTGTAGTTTTATTATTGGAATATGATTCGTTAGAAAAAAACACATAAAGAGGTACTCTTGTTGTAATACCTTTTTTTGACATATATTTTTAGAACTTTTTTTCATATTTTTTATGTAGAATCGCCCCTTAAATTAGTGGCGTTACTCTGAGACACCCCGTATCTATCGCTAAAAGTACTATTCCAAACTGATTAAAAATTCCGGCGCGTTTTGGCGTAAGTATACAAATTCTAACCTATTCCGCAGTCTATTTTTAAAATAAAATTATAAGTTATAAATAAGTTGTCTATGCACTAAAATAACAGTTGTTTATTAAATTTACACATAGGTATTTCATGATAAATTTTACAAAAACACTGCACTAACAACCAGGGCCGGACAGAGCCAGCCCCAGCACCCCATTTTTAACAAAATAAAAATTTTCGCCACTAAAATAAAAGCTTTACCCCTGGCAGAAAATTTTTGCCGGGCCCCCCTCGGAGGCCGGGCCGCTGGGAATCTTCCCCCCCTCCCCTGAATCCAGGCCTGCTAACAACAGTTAAAATAGTGGCTTCGCCGATCTTTAGCTCGAAAATATTTACCTCATAAGCAAATACCTCGACAAAAATTACAACAAATAGACAACAGTGCATTTAAAAAACACGATTAAAAAAATAAGCCTCCCCTCGTGTCGTGAAAATTAACATAACGAAACTCCGTGCCAAATTTCAGCTCAAAAAAAATAAAATTAGGGCCCACCCTATAGGGTATACTTCATTTTTAAATTGAAAAAGAAATTAAAAATTATTTTATTATTATTTTTACTCAAATACCTATATATAAGTATATATAGGTATATAGGTATAGATATCCATAAATATAAATCTGCCAAATTTCAACTCAAAGAAAAAAAAAGGCATGAACATAGGTGGTGCATAATTTGAAAAAAAATAAACACTTTTCTAGTTTCAAATCAAGTGGGAGGGGGTTATTTTATCTAAAATAACCGAATGGACAATATCTCAAAAGAATATCATCTCGCAGGTTTTAACCTACCATGGATATTGGGTATCTTGAATACACATTATCCTGCATGGACATGGCCGCAGGTTAAAACCATGAAGGTTATATTATTACAAGAAAGTGTATACTCAGTAAAAATTGCTTAAAAAACGCTATGAGTTGCTCCACCCTACTATTTATTTCACAAGTGAAAAAATATACTTCCTCATTTTGTAGCATTCAATCGCTGACTCGAGTAATTTAAAGTATCCTGATATTTCTCTTTTAGGGCGATCTAAAAATAGTTAATTTAATTATCTATAAGTAGTGCACCCTTCTTTTAAACGATCTCGTACCAAAATAAACTTTTGCATGTGTTACATCGGCACTTAGTGCTACTAAGAGTGCCGATGTATTGAAATCTTCGCCGAAAAGTCAAAATCTTTGACCACGTTTTTTTCACATGTCTCGACGTTTTAGACCATTCTGAGTCGTTATCAGTAAAAAAAATTTTTGCGTCCATCTGTCTGTCTGGGTGTTAACTCTAACTCCATTTCTACATGAGATATCGACTTTTTTTGCATATTGTTTCTTATCGTATTCCGAAAAAGGGGTAAAAATAGGGTAAAACTCCTATTTTTAGCGATTTTTGTTTATAATTAAGGCAATTATTATTGTATTTGGTTAATTTAGCACTTATATAAAAGATAATTTTAAATTGGTCAAAAAATGTTATAAACAACGTTTTCCTAAAACGCATTGTTTTCGAGATATTGGCGTTTAAAGCAGTAAAAGGTTTTTTTAGCATATCTCACATATTTATAACCCGATTTCAATAAATTATATTTTAAATAAAAGCTCTTTTTAAGCCCTATAAAAAATGTTATATACAGTTTTTTGCTAGAATATAATGTTTTAAAGATACAGAATTTAAAATTAAACAAAACACCTAGTTTGAAATTTGCAAACTAGATGGCTCTAGTGTACAATAGTGCCGATGTTTTGACAGGGTGCTTGCAACGTTTCATCTAGTAATAAATTAATTGTATGATTAATTATAATTATAAACGTAATATTACGTTTATTTTACCTTACCTTTAAAAAGTAACCCTAAATTTTTATTTTTTTTGTTATAAATATTCTTATAATTTAATCTTAATAACTTATTAGTAGTACTTAAGTACAGTTTTCTGCACATCCACGTCAAAGGCCTTAGCTAAGTCGAGAAATATAGCAACTACCTGTTGATCTTTAAACTATTTAGAGTAATTAACAAAGTTCGGGTAAACCGTTGAGGAAGTCTATGTCTATGTCATTGATCCCAAATAATTAAATTAATTTTCAGCAATACTTTTCCACGGAGTTCCGTCAAAAAATAAATATATTTTTTATTATTGATAATCTAGATTAGGTATAAACAATTAATTAGTATTTATACACGCAAATGTAAACAAAGGAAATTAGTCAATAGACAAGCAAAACAAAGAGAGTTGTTTGTAGTTGATCGAGGTATACGTGGACTCACACCAGAAAAGAGCCTTTTTCTGGTTTTGTACCTCAAAAACGGAACACTAGGTTGCAACCGGTTGCAGGGGCGGATTTATTTCACTTTAAGGGGGGGAGGCATCCATAAGGAAAAAAATTGCGCTTTCGCCAAAAATATAATTTTGAAGGTATTTCTATGCAAATATATCTTGCTGGGGGGGGGGGGGGCATGGCCCATGACCGGTTGTCCGGTCCGTGTGTCAGGAATTTATCTCCGGAACTATAGTTTACATATAAACTAAAAATATGAAATTTGGCATAAAAGTAGGTTGTTTTAGCCTTAAAATGGGGTAAAAACAATTTTTTTTAAACTTTTTTTCTTTTTTGAAACTTTTTTTGATTTGTTTTTTTTATTTTTTTAACTTTCGTTTTACAAAAAAATAGCGCCATGTTCTTATTTTCCTGCAGCTATTGATGACGTAGGGCTAAAGTCTTTAGCTATCTTGAGCCTCAAGATCAACGAACTAATAACTCTTCTCTCTAGAATACGCATACCGTTAATATAAATTATCGCCAACATCTAGGTTTGTTTGTAAATAAATAGTACGTATATTCAGGTCTGAACAATAACAATAACCAGTAACTGTTATTGTTGTCTTTGTTAGAACAAAGCTGTGCGAGTAAGACAGAGGAATGTATATGTTGGCTACGTTTTTGTCAGTTTTTACGAATGAAATGCCTATTCTAGAGAGAAGAGTTATTAGTTCGTTGCTCAAGATAATTTATCTTGAGCAACGAACTAAAAACTCTTCTCTTAGATCAAACATTTTTACTATACCTCAACAAAAACAAGGCTTATTTCTGGAGTTTGTATACAATTGTTTATAATTGTGTATAATTCAATTTTTATGATCTTGTTTTCTCAATCTATTTTTATGATAATTAAGATAGGTACATACAGATGATTCCTTTCTTTTTATTAAATTAATATGTTATTAAAAATAGTTAATGAAAATTATCGTGGCTTTCTATTTCCGTGCTATTTATTTTCAACGGAAGTTAAAAAGTGATATTCATTTAGTTTATTGTTATAATCGGTCAAGGTTAATTAACTTTTTTAAATCAGGAATTAAAAAAAAATAATCTCGTTTTTTTGTAATAAAAATAAAATTTTATGCAAAAATTTTCGAGATTTTTTTTTTAATTTTTAAAAGTATATCTTTCTTACGGTTGTTCTGTCTTTGTCAATCATTTTCTCTCTCAACGAAGTAGTAAAGTATCCAGAAAAACTTTAATGGAAAAAGTTATATGGTTAAAAATATAGCATTCCATTTAAAAAAATGAAGTTTTTTATGTTTAAAAATCCAAAAGTTTGAATCGAGGGGTTGACCGCGAGGAAATCTTTTGTACAAGCCAAAGGAACTCAGGAGGAACTCTGGAGGAACTCCGAGGAACTCTTTGCAAAAAGGAGGAACTCTGGAGGAACTCTTTGCAAAATGGAGGAACTCTTTGCAAAATGGAGGAACTCTTTGCAAAATGGAGGAACTCTTTGTAAAATGGAGGAACTCTTTGCAAAAAGGAACTGCTTTGTACAAATTCCAGACGCGGTCAGAAACGATTATTATTTATTACCCATGTGGATTAACGTTCTTATGGTTCAAACTTTACAAAACATCCTACCTTTGGGCGCCAATTTTTTTCTGAAGGGGCACCAACACCAAGTTTGGTAGAAACCGTCGTCAGGGACAAAGCTTTTTTTCCTGAAGGTAATTTTGGGGCGCCAATTTAATTTTTGTCCTCCTTGAAGGGGGCGCCGCGCCAAGTTTGGCAGAAACCGTCAGGGACAAAGCTTATTGTCCTGAAGGTAATTTTGGGGCGCCAAGTTTGGCAGAAACTGTCAGGGACAAAGCTTTTTTCTCGTGAAGGTAAATCGGGGGTGCCATTTTTTACTTGAAGGGGCGCTAAGTTTGGTAGTATCCGTTAGGGACAAAGCTTTTTTATGAAGGTATTTTTTGGGGCGCCAACTTCTTTTTTTGTAGGGGCGCCAAGTTGAAACCGCCAGGGAAAAAGCTTTCTTTTGTTGGTGCCTTATTGGCAGTAGTGCTTGCGCAGCGGTAATTTCTACGGCTTATTTGCCAAAAATTACCGAGGAACTCTTAAGGAACACAGGAGGAACTCCCAAGGAACTCTGGAGGAACTCCGAGGAACTCTTTGCAAAAAGGAACTCTTTTGTACAAATTTCAAACGCGGTCAGCCCCTCGGTTTGAATATTTATTTTGAACGCCCTGTATAAAATATTTTATTTTTTGCACATAAATTAATTAGATACACCCTTTAAAGATAAGCTTGCAAAATTTTATTAATTTATGACAAAAAATAAAGAAATTGGAGAAGGTTTTATCTTATCAGTAAAAATGCATTTTTTCTCAAAAAAGATTATATCTCAAAAACTATAATTATAGACCCATACAATATATATCAAAATCAAGCCATTTTAATGAGAAATAAGACGGCATAATAAAAAATATACCATTCCATTAAAAAAAAAAAGTCAGATGTTACCCACCCTAAGAGGACCATCCTGTATACTTTAAAATATTTTTAGAATGTGCTTTTTTTAAAACCCTACAACTTTTACCATTAAAGTTTTTCTCTAAAGTGGATACTTTACTATATATCGACCGACTCGGCTTCGTTGAGACACCCTGTATATGCAAAAAAAGATGATTTCCGCGAAAATTTGTCCGTCTATCGGTTTATATGTCTTTCCAGAAAAAATATATATGACCACGATAACTCGGAAACACTTTGAGCTAAACGTTTCTTTGGGACGTAGCTTCGAATTGGATTTTTTGGTAAAAATCCGTTAGGGGGTAATGGGCTAAAAACTTTTTTTCTATTTTTTTTTTGTTTTTTTTTTTTTTAAGGAGCTTATTTTAAAAAAAAGTGCAAAAAACTTTTACATATTTATAAGGAAAAGTTTTTTTTGTAGCAGAAACATTATTAGATTCGCTACACATCATTTTTTTTTCGAGTGAAAATATATTTGGTATAATATTTCTCTTTTTATTTTTATTTTTTAAGAATATTTTCTAAATTAAAGAAACAGCGTTTTATTCGTACAATTTCCGGGTGAAAACGAAAGTAATTACATCAAAATAATATCATTAGGAAGTTTTACTTTCGAATTATTCGTTAAAGAAACTTAAGTCCTAGATTTTTCAATGTGGAAAGGTTTAGATAAGAGGATGGCCACATTCTGGAAAAATCATCGAATCAGGGAAATATCAAAGAATAAGTATTAAAAAAAATCTGATTTTTTTTATTAATTGGAGCATGAATTTTAGAATAAAACATTTTGGAAAATATTCAATAATTTGATGAAATATGTGGCCACATTTTTGAAAAGTTTTCGAGGAAACCCGAGGGACTGACCGCGTCTGAAATTTGTACAAAAGAGTTCCTTTTTGCAAAGAGTTCCTCAGAGTTCCTCGGAGTTCCTCCAGAGTTCCTTGGGAGTTCCTCCTGTGTTCATTAAGAGTTCCTCTCTGGAAGGGGTAATTTTTGGCAAATAAGCCGTAGAAATTACCGCTATACAAGCACTACTGCCAATAAGGCACCCTCAAAAAAAAAAAGCTTTCTCCCTGACGGTTTCTACCAAACTTGGCGCTCCTTCAAAAAAAAATTGGCACCCAAAGTTAGGATGTTTTGAGAAGGTGTTTGTAACAGCTCATCTAGTTTGAAAATAAAAACGTTAATCCGCATGGGTAATTGTTTCTGACCGCGTCTGAAATTTGTACAAAAGAGTTCCTTTTTGCAAAGAGTTCATCGGAGTTCCTCGGAGTTCCTCCGGAGTTCTTCCGGAGTTCCTTACAGTTCCTCCAGAGTTCTTCAGAGTTCCTCCAGAGTTCCTCCTGAGTTCCTTTGGCTTGTACAAAAGATTTCCTCGCGGTCAGCCCCTCGAGGAAACCATTAATGAAATTAATAATAGTACCATGTCAAAGTCATGATAAAAATAGTGAAATTTCCTTTCAAATTATATTTTTTGGACTCGATGCGAAACTTTGAGCTATCAACCTGAAAGGTACAGATTATTTTTAGACAATTTGGACCAAATTTAGGGACATTCCTAAAAATTAAAGGATCCCTAGTGTACAATAAAATCGATATTTTATCTTGCTAGGTAAAAAGTATATCGCGGAAATTTTCAAGGTAAATAAATGATCTTGGTAAGATTCTTTCCTACTTGCACCATTTATAGTATTGAGTTATTATTTTGTTGTTCAGTGCGTCCTTTGGATGCCTTTTATGTAGATTTAAAGGTTGAGATGCAAAAACTTAATAAATCTAATTTGTAGAGATCGGATTTTACCGAGTCGTGACGTCAAAATCCATAGCCGGGTACAATACATCAATAATAATAAATTATAAAAATGTTTTATAAGTTATCAAACTACTACATTTACAAAGAAAAGTGTATAAATATTATGAAAATCCCCTAACGTTTTTATTTAAGTAAAAGAAAATTCAAAAAACATAACAGATCCGAAAATTATGATTTAGTTGGATTTTTAAATAATCCAAATTTCATTTAATAGTATTGTAACATGGTGACTGGGTATTACTTTTATCAAGTTAAAAAAAATCTGCCTGGCCAATCCTTTTCTATTCGCAATAACAGGTCACGTGACGTTGGTTTGGACTATCCAAACCGGTTAAATCGTGGATTGAAAATTATCCAGAACTAGAGTTCGACGGCAATATTTTACACTGCACATTTTGTAAAAAAAACTTAACTGGGCAAGAAAAACTAATATTTTAAGACATGTGAATACAAAAACTCATAAAGGAGATGATGAGCAAGAACAATTTATTATTTAAAGTAAGTAAAAAAATACAAAATTAATTTTAGTCACAAGTTATAAACGTCACGTGACCTTTTATTGCGAATAAAAAACGATTGGCCATGCAGATTTTTGTTTAACTTGGTAAAAGTAATACCCAGCCACTATGCTACAATACTATAAAATTAAATTTGGATTATTAAAGAGCCCAACAAAATCGTAAATTACAGAATTGTAATTTTTTAAAATTTAATTTTACTTAAATAAAACGTTACGAGATTTTCATAAAATTTATATAATTTTCTTTGGCAATGCAGTAGTTTGGCAACACATTAAACATTTTTATAAAATTAATATGAATTTGTTAACTTAATGTAGCCGGTTATGCATTTTGACGTCACGACTCCCTAAAATCCGATGTCTACTAATTTGAAAACAAAGAAA
This sequence comes from Brachypterus glaber, assembly GCA_958510825.1. NCBI lineage: Eukaryota > Metazoa > Arthropoda > Insecta > Coleoptera > Kateretidae > Brachypterus > Brachypterus glaber. The sequence continues at coordinate 4,228,011 of OY294048.1, read as the reverse complement.
TGGTAATTATACAGGAGCAGATTTTCAATATGCTCTGTTTTTTTAAAATGTTTGTCCACAAATAAAAAAAATCTGGGCAAAATTGGGCAAAAAATACGAGATTTTAAAAATATGTAGAATTTAGATATTTTATGTCAAAAAATAAGAAAAAAGTTTTTATATACTTTTTTGATAATTCTTTCGCTAATAATGCTTGGGAGCTTTTAAGGGTAATTTTTAAAATGGGCCAAGCAATTTAGCAAAAACGATTATAGACTTTTTTCTCATTTTTGACGTAAAATATTTTATCTAAATTATATTTTTAGAAATAAAATTTTTATTAGGACAGAAAATACAAAATTATCTTTGTCACTGTTAATAAAATTTGGTAGAAATATATTCCAATTAACTAAAAAACCCTTAAATAATTTTACAACGTAAAATGGGACATGCAGTGCACAAGTGATGACTTAAAACAGGATGGGACATATATATCCCACTGGGTCTTAAAGGGTTAAGACTTATGCAAGAATAAACGGATTATTAGTCTTATGATTACAGAGCTTAAAATTCTCTATTTAACTGCGTAACTATTAATTTTTAAATATTTTTTTTGAAGATTTTTTTTTCTCAAAATTATTCAAATTTTTAATATTTTGTGCATAAATATTAAAAAATTTACATGAAAATGATAAATAATTAGTCCTAATATAATAATACCCCATGTATTAAGTATTTGGAACCTTTTTGTGCACAAATTTCAAAATTAATATTTTAAAAATACTAAAAATTTCATCAATTTTGACGAAACAAAAAAATTATTAAAAAAAAAATATTAAAAAATAAATAGTTACATGGTTAAATAGAAAATTAAGCTCTTTAAAATGACGTATCACAAGACCTAGGGGTCCATTTAAAATACTGCCCCCCTGACACCGCCTTACCGAATAAAAAATTGAAAAACATGACAAATGATAGTTTTTGTTGTGTGATATGCATATATCAAATAAAAAGTTTATATCTCATCCCGTTCAAAAGTTACGGTGTGTGTACCATTTAAAAAAATAACCCTGTATATTTTTAATGGAAAAATAGTACTAAAAATTTGAATTTTGATTTTTAAACTCACCGATATAAATAATTATGTCCTAATCGCCAATTATCACTAATCACTTTTTTGTATCGCAAAAATCACAAATCACTATCCATGAAATTAATCCTTTTTGTCACAACCTACTCACCTAGGCTTCTATTCTCTTGCGCCTCGTTGCACCTCCCGACTACCCTGATGACAGCCCTCCCGGCCATTCTCGTGTAGATCATCATAGCCCCCATGCGGGGGTCCTGTTCTTCACTTTCGGGTTCGGCTGCGATTTCTTCATGGTAATTCGAAGGGGGGCGCATTTTGACACTCAAACTAATCCAACGAACAAAGTTAATTATTTTTGCACCTTTGGTATCACTTTTGAGCACGGAAATCAAATGTTTATTATTGTGGCCCGCGTGCTGCATTTATAGATGCGCGTTTGTTTATGCTCCCACTCCGCAGGATTTGCAGGTTTAAGTCGGTTGTGCGTCGCGAGATGCTCGCAGGATCCTGCTAGTAACAATGGAATTTGATTTTAGGTGAGCGAGATAAAAAGGGATACATCAGCAGGATTTGAATATACTGCCCTGTAAAAATACTTACCCGTGTTCAATCTCCGCGCCTGAAGGGGATTTTTTATTATCAGATTCACTCTCAGCAACCTTAAAAACCCCAATATAACAATTTTTATGAAAACATCCCCCGCCCCTCGGGGGGTAAAAAAATTATTATCAGATTCAGTTTCGTCGACCCCAAAATCCCTTCATACATCAGCAGGATTAGAATATACTGCCCTGTAAAAATACTTACCCGTGTTCAATCTCCGCGCCTGAAGGGGATTTTTTATTATCAGATTCACTCTCAGCAACCTTAAAAACCCCAATATACCAATTTTTATGAAAACATCCCCCGCCGCTCGGGGGATAAAAAAATTATTATCAGATTCAGTTTCGTCGACCCCAAAATCCCTTCATACATCAGCAGGATTAGAATATACTGCCCTGTAAAAATACTTACCCGTGTTCAATCTCCGCGCCTGAAGGGGATTTTTTATTATCAGATTCACTCTCAGCAACCTTAAAAACCCCAATATACCAATTTTTATGAAAACATCCCCCGCCCCTCGGGGGGTAAAAAAATTATTATCAGATTCAATTTCGTCGACCCCAAAATCCCTTATATACCAATTTTGACAAAAATATTGAAATTATTTAAAAATATTTACCCCCTTCATCCCCGCGGGGGTGGAGAAAAATATCAGATTTAATTTCAGCAACCTTAAAAACCTCCCATATAGCAGTTCTCAATTAAAAAAAAAAATGTATTTTTCCCCATTTGTCCCCCTTGCCAATGTCAACCAAAAACAATCCTGAGCGAGAACTTTTGGTAACATACCTGTATGTCAAATTTCAAGTCTCTAGCTTAAAGCGTTCCTAAGTTATCGTGCACGCAAGATTTTCCGGACAGAACGACTGACCGATCGGCCGACAATTTTTTTTTTGCTCGTAATTGATTTTGAAAATTTTTGCACGAATGTAAGGCTATCCCATAATTTTAAAAATATCCAAAATGGGAAAGCAAAAAATACTGCTGCTAATAAACAATTATTTACCCTATAGGCCTACGTTAATTTTTGCAAAATGTTTTTTTGGAAGAAAGGGTATTTTCCCCCACTTTGTCGGGATTTTGTTTGTTGTTGATTTTTCTGAATTTTTAATAAATGAGGAGCATTATGTCAAAAGTTAACAAATCCAATATACGTGTTAGGGATTTGTTAACCAAAATTCATACACCTCATACCCCGTTTCTTGCGTTATTAGAGGCTGTAGAGATTTCATCTTTTGGCTCCCCCCCCCCCCAAATAGGGGATGTGTTAGGGGGGTAGCCATGATATAAAATCTCTATAGCCTTTAATAACGCGGAAACCGGGGTATGAAGTGTATGTATTTTGGTACAATTTGCGTTAAACCCCATTTACAAATACGACATAAAAACGTAAAAGCAAAAACGCAAGATGCAGTACGCTGATTGGTTCAATTTCAGGGTTGGTTAAAATTGAACCAATCAGCATACTGCATTTCTTGCGTTTATACGTTTACGTTTTTACGTCGTATTTGTAAATAGGCCCTTACGTCGAGAAACGTAAAAAAGAAATAACATTTTTTCAATTTTCTTTTAGTTAAGGCAAAAATTTTCTTCGGGAAAGTAATTACAAAAAGTCCAAATCCATTATCTACATGTTTAATGAGTGGAATCGGTGTGGATTGCGAAAAACAATTAAAAAATCTAAAAAAAAAACAATTTTTTTTAATAATATTGATAAAATGAAAAAAGAAATAAAAAAAATGTAAAAAAAACTTTCAATTTTTTTTATCTTTTTGCGAAAAACGAAAAATAAAATTGATTTTATTAAAATGATAGTTTTTTGTTTTTTTTGGGGAATTACTTTCAAAATTAGTAGAATTGATCCTTATAATAAAAGTATTTTTTTCTGAAAAAGTTAAGTTAATCGGAACCTTCTTTCAGCTTTTCTCGATTTTTTTAAAAGTTTAACCCCTCATAACTCTTTTGTTTTTGGGGGGATTACTTTAAAAAACAATAAGGATCTTCCCCTCGTGGAGTTGTTCACAAAAATCGTGACATCGGACATTTGAAAAAAAAAGTTACTTATTTTTTCATGAAACAAATTTATATCCAAGAACCTTTTGTCTTGGACGATTTTTGAAATTTTTTGAAAATTCGAAACTGCCATATAATACTATTCTAGCGCAGGCGCTGTGAATAGTATAATAACAGTTCCCACAACTTTAAGACACAACGTCCAGGGATGCCGATCTTTTAAAAAAGAATCGATTCTAAGGATCGATTTAGAATCAAAACTAAAAAATCGATCCTAGAAAAAATCGGTCATAAAAAAACCATTTTTAAAGAATCGATATTCGATTTTTTTTAATAATTGCATACTACAAAACAAATGACTAAAAAAACGGCCCTCACCTCTAAAAAATACTTTACCCCTGGCGGAAATGGAGCTCTCTACAACTAGAATTATGAAACAAAAGACGTCTACCCTATCTTTATCTCATTTGTGCTACACTTTCCAGCCAACCAAATAAAAACTGTATTTGTTTTTCATACAAAAAATACAGTATTTATTTGGTTGGCCGGAAAGTGTAGCACTGAGCGGCACGAACGAACATAGCTAATGTGAATCTGTAGAATAAGATAATTCTACTAAAATTTAGATGGCGCCAGTAATTTCTTTAATAAAAAAATAATATAGTTACACTTTTCGCCCGGCCAAGTAAATATTGTATTTGTTCAAAAAAGAACAAATACAGAATTTGTTTGGTTGGGTGGAAGTGGGTGTGTATGTATGTCTTCTATCCTTTTTGGGTAGAACTTTTGTCCCTGTCTAATCTAACGGGAGAAATCGCCATTGGCTGAAAAATTTGTACGATTCTATAAGATCGATTCAAAGGAAAAAGAACGAATTATGAAAAAGTAAAGTAAAGTATAATTATTTTAATGTTATTAAAATAATAGATCTTCAAAAGTATTGATTAAAAATCGGCATCCCTGAAAACGCCCCTGAAAAGTTGGGAATTAATTTCCGGTCGAAGTAGGTTATTGTAAAAAAATAATTTTAAAGTTCCTCCAACTTCCCAGCTAGAGAAGTTTTTTTCTAACTTTAGAATTTGATTTTTGCTGGAAGTTCTGCCAGCGAAAGTTAATGTTTAGTGGGAATTATAGCGATAATATCCATAATATTTTTACATTTTTAAGAGAAAAACAACTGCTGGTAATTTCGTATTACTTTCGATATCAATAAAACAGTTTTCAACCAAACAAAAATAAACCACGGATGTGAAAATATTTAATTTAAGCTTTTGTGAGTGTACTTAGAGACGCAGTTCTACTTAATTTCGATGCTATTTTCGTTTCTGACAAGGTCAAAGAATCACGAGCGTCGCTTTTAGACATTTTCTTTGTTCCGGTATTTCCACATGTACATGGTACATGTACTAAAGACCTGACAATTATTTTTTTTAATTATTAAAAATTTTATTATTATAGGAATTTTAACATTATAAATAAAGAAAATACATGCGTTATAGTTTTTCAAAATTGTTATTCTACACTGTAAAAACTGTACCAGAATTAAAAAAAAAACTTAAATTAAAATTTTACAGTAGGGGAAGTCGGGGTTAACTGGGCTACAGGGTTAACTGGTCCACCTGTATTTTATCAACTTTTTTTATTAGTAATTGGCGCCTTAAGGGTAATTCTAGTGATATTTAGTTAGTAGTATTGTTTAAAGTATTATGACGGACCGTATTGTCAACGTGTAAGTTGTAGTAAAGAAAGTTCATTTTTTTCGATGAAAAGTAGGCATTTGCCTTAACTTTTATTTTTTAATTAATACTTTATTATTAATAGGAGGATCTAGACTAATATTTTACCTAATATACTGAGTATTTTGTTAATTATTCTGCATAATTGCCGCCTTCTACTTACTATCTTATTAAGTATTAAAATTTTATGATTTCATTCAGTGGTGTCACTAAGGATTAACTGGTCCGGGGTTAACTGGACCACTTATGCCAATATTAATTAGTTTGGGGTTAACTGGGCCATTTCCAGTTAACCCCGGAGCAGTTAACCCTGAGATATATCTAATATTTAACATATTATGTTGTCTATTTTAGTGTTGGAATTAAATTTTGTTTTTTGTTTAAAATAGTTTTTATTCACAATGATTACAATAGAATACACTTTTGTTAGTGGACCAGTTAACCCTGAGTAGTGGTCCAGTTAACCCTGCCATATTATATAAATAATATTTGTCTGAAGTATTAATATGTTCTAACTATAGTAATAAGCTACCTTTTACTATAGAAAATATTTTAAAATTGTTTACAGGTTTTTCAAAAACTCGATATAAAAAAAAGCGGCCCAGTTAACCCCGACTTCCCCTAATATAGGAGTCCAAACTTTTAATTCTACACTGTAAAAAATGTACCAGAATTTTAAAGCAAATTGTACAATTAAAGGGTTGTTTATATGAGTATGATTGTACCTATACACGGAAAGAAATTAGTGGGCTCTGCGCTATACATTATAAGATATTTGGTAATAGTGGCAAATTATAGTGATTTAAGCTATAGATTATAAGGGACACAATAACTAATAATGTTAAAATTAAATTGGAAACGATTATATATATTACAGACACGATTATATTTATTACAGGCACTATTATAAATTTACAGAAATTTTATTATATTATAAAAATTATTAGCACGGACAATAATTAAATCTATTTAAGCTATAAATGCCATACTATTTGTTATATTTTATTATTCACTAAACAATTAAAGTATTTCATATAAATTTTTACACTGACTGCCATAATTGTAAGAGAAAGCCTTGTATTTATATAATAAGCGATTATAATTTGCTTGGTATGTGTGTTATAGCGCTCCTAGGTATAATTTTTTTTTTCCGTGTATGGATAATATAGGGTATCTCTTAGGGGGTTCTAAAGGGTTAATGTATTTTAATGAATTTAATAGTATTTTTATAAAAAAATGGAACCCGGAGTTTAAAAGGGTTGTTTTTTTTTTAATTTTAAAGACAGGCAAAGTCATTTTAATTTAATTTTACAATTGACCTACACAAGGTTTGTAGGGTTATACTGTAAATTAACACAACTGAACTTCAAATTACTTTACGTAAAATAGTGACCGCAAAAAGAGTTTTTTAGCCTGTTTTTCCAACACCTGTAACTTCGATTTGAATTGATAAAATGTAACGTATGAGTACTCAAAATTTTTGTCTGGTTATGAACTTGTGCAAAAAGCAAGATTTATTGTTCTAAAAGCTAAACATCCCCTTAAACAAAGGGTTAACTACCCCCCTTATTTTTGCATAACGCACGTGCGAGGAAAAGATTAATTGTTTATTATTTTAGTAGTTAATATTGTTACTTATGTAAATAACATTCATTGATTATTTTAAAGTGATTGTAAAATCGTAGAAAAAACTACCCCTATAGAAGGGATGTAGTAATTAACCCCTTTAAAGGGGTTAAAAAATTAAAAAATCAAAAAATATTTCTGTCAATTTAAAAAAAAAACATTTTTCTGTAATATGAAACATAAAAAACACGTAAAGGGGTATCACCGAGGGTATCATCCTTGGATTTGATAAAAATCCACCCCCACAACGAGGGTTAAACTATTCCCAAGCACAAAAAAAAAGTAGTAGGTAAATCATATTACAGCAGAATGTGTTTTTTAAATTGATATATCAATCTATAGATATATTTTTTGAATTTTTAATTTTTTAACCCCTTGATTATACCCCTTCTATAGGGATAGTTTTGTCTACAACTTTACAATCACTTGAAAATAATCAATATTAACTACCTACTAATATAATAATTAATCTTTTACTCGCACGTGCGTTATGCAAAAATAAGGGGGGTAGTTAACCCTTTGTTTAAGGGGATGTTTAGCTTCTAGAACAATAAATCTTGCTTTTTGCACAAGTTCATGACCAGACAAAAATTTTGAGCACTTATACATTACATTTTATCAATGGCGATTTCTCCAGTTAGATTAGACAGGGACAAAAGTTCTACCCAAAAAGGATAGAAGACATACATACACTCCCACTTCCACCCAACCAAACAAATTCTGTATTTGTTCTTTGTTGAACAAATACAATATTTACTTGGCCGGGCGAAAAGTGTAACTTTATTATTTTTATTAAAGAAATTACTGGCGCCATCTAAATTTTAGTAGAATTATCTTATTCTACAGATTCACATTAGCTATGTTCGTTCGTGCCGCTCAGTGCTGCACTTTCCGGCCAACCAAATAAATACTGTATTTGTTGTATGAAAAACAAATACAGTATTTATTTGGTTGGCTGGAAAGTGTAGCACAAATGAGATAGAGATAGGGTAGACGTCTTTTCATTTTATAATTCTAGTTGTAGAGAGCTCCATTCCAATCGAAGTTACAGGTGTTGGAAAAACGGGCTAACTTTGCGGTCACTCTTTTTACACCGTTGTTTCTAAAAGTTGGCCTTTGTTCCTTTTCATTTTACCAATAATTAACTAAGAGATCGTCAACCTGTAAAATTATTTTTATTTGCTGAAAGCGAGGCTGAACCCAAGAAACGTATTAAAAAAGAACAAAGAAAAGTCTTAAAGTTGTGTTTATACATGGAAAAATATCAGTCGTAAGTACTTTGGCAATTTATACCATGTGCAGATGTAAATAGTTATTTTTAGATTCATATTTGGATTAAAGCCAAAGTATTCTGCGAAGCGATTTTATTTTCCCCTAAACAGTCTTGCCTTTGTAAAAAAAATAAAAAAATTGAGTGCTTTTCTCAACGTTTTATACGTAAAAAAGGCTAATAACGGCTAAAATAATGTCGGTTTGTCTGTCCGTCTTCTTTTTGGTTTGGACAAACCTGTTTCACAAATTTCAAGTCTCTAGCTTAAAGCGTTTTCATGCTCACGGGGTTTCCCGGACAGTCAGACTAAGCGATGGACAATTTTTTTTCGACATAAAACGCAAAAATAAGCAAAAAAAGTTGTTTTTTTTTTACGAATACAAGGCTTTCCAAATTTTGAATTATTTTAAAATGGGAAAGCAAAATTACAAAACATTTTTTTTTAAATAAAATTTTGTATTTTCAAATACTTCAGTATGTTTTTTGTTTGAAGCGGTATTTTACCGTTGAAGCTTCTGTTATTGAGGTCGGTCGTAAACCAATTGAGTTACGTCTATTTACCTCTGTGCTACTGATGTGTATACGCCTTTTAGATTAAGTCCAAACAGCGCAGTTTTCTCATAGGAATTTCCCTTGAAACATTAAATTATTTTTAAATGATCTTGCCAAAAGTTAATATGCGTTTTTAATTTGACTTTTCGTTTGCTTTGTTAATCCTTTATTCGATATTATGGTAAAATATAAATACAGTATAAGCTCGATAATGTGAACATGCGTATGTGAACTATTTGGTAACTTGAACTAAGGCTCTATTAATATTTATTAATCTAGATCTTTAACGTAAACATCATAAACTCTCGTTAACGTGAACGACTACTTTCAACAAGTTTATACATATTTTTATCCAATACATACAGATAATGAGACAATTACCAGCTTTATTTAAATAGATAAACTCAATAATAACCCCCGCGTGGCTTTTACTTTATTGAGTGGATAATTATTTATTTTACCCACTCAACTGTCACTTGTCAAATTATTTTCTTGTAAATGTCATTAAAATTTTTAATAAAAATATGAATTCCCAAGCTATTTATTGGATAAAACCTTGTATGGCACTCATGGGTAAACCGATATTGCCCTCTCGAAAATTAACCTGCTTGGCTGACGCCTCGCAGGTTAATTTTCTTATGGGCAATATCTTACTTAACCCACTAGTACCATAAATAACTATTATGTGGTTGTTTCTATTACTTTATAATCAGTATAGTTTCTGGTATCTTAGAGTCGAATTTGGTTTGTTAGAAAATGGGTTAAACTAAGAAAAAGGGTCTTAAACGAAAAATATGGGAGTGATCAAACTTTTCTAAGGGTGCTAATGGAGACCCTAAAATTTCCGTAAATCGTAAAAAATCGTTGAAAATTGTCTGTAATTTTGATATAAGTGAAAAATTTAAAGGGCTTGATATATCATTTTTTATTTCCTTTTAAGCATACAATATTATGTGTCAAATTTTAAAATGATCCAAAGATTCTAACCCGTGCCGAAAATCCGCGCCAAATGTTTAGGAGGTCTTATTTGGCGCTTAGCTCCCCTTGTTTTAGTTAAATGATTTTAATATTATGAATAAATATTAGAATGCTTTAAATAGAAATATATTTAGTCCGGTGTTTTATTAAAATGTTTGTTTACCGTTGACTCACATTTATGGTAGAAATTCGTAAATTTTAGTGTTAGGGGCAACTCTGGCGGATTTTCGGCACGGGTTAGAATCTTAAGATTCTTTTCTATTCTATTCTGCCAGATTACAAAATGATCAAAATTTTGTAATCTGGCACATAATTTTTTATGCTCAATAGAAAAAAAAACAAGATTTTAAGCCGTTTTTACTTATACAAACAATTACAGACAATCCTTCTCACCTTATCAAATGCCTCCTCGATATCAAAGAAAATGCCTATTACTCCTAATGTAATGCCTTTAAAACTTTTTATTCTATACAATTGATTGGAATTTCATTTCAGCTTTTCTTATGGAAGAGGTGCCGGCAGGCACCGTGTATTTTTGACAGGTTTAAAAACGTGAAAAATTAATAGTTATTTATAGTACTAGTGGGTAAAGTAAGATATTGTCCATGAGAAAATTAACCGGCGAGGCGTCAGCCAAGCAGGTTACTTTTCGAGAGGGCAATATCGGTTTACCCATGAGTGCCATACAAGGTTTTATCCAATAAATAGCTTAGGAATTCATATTTTTATTAAAAATTTTAATGACATTTACAAGAAAATAATTTGACAAGTGACAGTTGAGTGGGTAAAATAAATAATTATCCACTCGATAAAGTAAAAGCCACTCGGGGGTTATTATTGAGTTTATCTATTTAAAATAAAGATGGTAATTGTCTTATTATCTGTATGTATTGGATAAAATTATTTTACACGTTTTCATTAATATTAATATATTTTGGCAAAAAAACATTTACGTGTTACCTATGAATTCATTCATTTCCTGAAAAAAATATTTTTAGTAGAATATATTTACCACAAAATAAAATCTTTCCAAATTAATTTATATTTTTAGATAATTAAAGACGTACTTTTCAGTTGACGGTAAAAAGATGGACAGACCGATGTCTAAAAGATGACGTGTCTTAAAAATTGTAATTTTTAAGCACGTGCGCTCAAAATAGTGCAACTTTAAAACTAAAATGATATATAAAATGGATAAAAAAAACTGTTTGAAACGTACGAAAATGACTAATAAACCTTTTTCCATAAAAACAATTTTTTTTATTGCCAATGTTTTTAGCGGTAACTGTACTAGAGTTGTGACAATGTCAGGTTTTGACAATGTCAAGTTTTTGGTTTTGAAATGTAATAACTCGCGGGGGGCAACTTTCCCTAATACAAATATTTTAATAATCCATTAATGGATGACCCAAAAACAAAGAAACACATAGCAGCGTTTGATGCCTATTTAAAAAGAAGTAAAAAAGAATTTGATGCCAGGATATCAAGTCCTTTTGAAGACACTGCCAATATAGCAGACTTTGAAACATTACAAACGCTTGGCGCTGGCTCTTTTGGGCGAGTGCTATTGGTAAAACACAAGAGCACGCAAAAAGTCTTCGCCATGAAAGTAATGGAAAAGAGAAATATAGTTAAAACAAAACAGGTAGAGCACACCAAATCGGAGGCCCGAATGTTGGACGCTTTTAAATTTCAATTCGTCATTAGCATGGACTATTTCTTTAAGGACAATGTCTACTTGTTTATGGTAATGCCATATATTAATGGTGGAGAAATGTTTACGCATTTGAGAAAAATGAAAAAATTTGACGAAACGCTAGCGAAATTTTACTCCGCTCAAGTATGTATGGCGTTCGAATATATTCATTATTTAGGGATAGTTTATAGAGATTTAAAACCTGAGAATATTTTAATTGATAAAGATGGCTTTATTAAAGTCACGGATTTGGGCTTTTGTAAGAAGATTGATCAACAGAGGACGTATACTCTTTGTGGTTAGTATAAAAAAATTATAATCAATACTTTTACTAATAAACTAGATGAAACGTTGCAAGCACCCTGTCAAAACATCGGCACTATTGTACACTAGAGCCATCTAGTTTGCAAATTTCAAACTAGGTGTTTTGTTTGATATTAAATTCTGTATCCTTAAAACATTATATTCTAGCAAAAAACTGTATATAACATTTTTTATAGGGCTTAAAAAGAGCTTTTATTTAAATTATAATTTTTTGAAATCGGGTTATAAATATGTGAGATATGCTAAAAAAAACCTTTTCTGCTTTAAACGCCTCTATCTCGAAAATGCGTTTTAGGAAAACGTTGTTTATAACATTTTTTGACCAATTTAAAATTATCTTTTATATAAGTGCTAATATAACCAAATGCAATAATAATTGCCTAATTTATAAACAAAAAACGCTAAAAATAGGAGTTTTATTATTGACGTTATCTAAAATATATTAACAAATTATATTTTACTTTACCCACTAGTACCATAAATAACTATTTTCTCAATAAAAGATTGAGTATAAGAAACTTTCTGACAGAAAGTCAAAATATAACAGCTCACCATGTACACTACATGCGTGCATTTACTAAAAAATTGAAAGTAGTAGAAAAAATGAAAATTAGCATAGGCCCGGCCAATAATTTTTTTTTCAAATTATTTTTTTGGAAAATGCAATTATAATTAGTATTGCGCTGTAAAATTTTAAAACATAATTTGGATAAATTAATACTTTTAAAAATACTGTATTTCGAATCTATTTTTAAAGATACTTATGTCTGGAATTTGTGCCAAATACGTGTTTTAAATTTTTATAAGCTGTCCTCCAAGGCCCCTAATAATTAAACGTTGCATATGTGCCAAATTCAGAGGCCCTAGGTTGTACTTATACTATATTTGACTAAATCACTATTTTTTTAATCTAAGCTAGATGAAACGTTGCAAGCACCCTGTCAAACATCGGCACTATTGTACACTAGAGCCATCTAGTTTGCAAATTTCAAACTAGGTGTTTTGTTTGATTTTAAATTCTGTATCTTTAAAACATTATATTCTAGCAAAAAACTGTATATAACATTTTTTATAGGGCTTAAAAAGAGCTTTTATTTAAAATATAATTTTTTGAAATCGGGTTATAAATATGTGAGATATGCTGAAAAAATCTTTTACTGCTTTAAACGCCAATATCTCGAAAACAATGCGTTTTAGGGAAATGTTGTTTATAACATTTTTTGACCAATTTAAAATTATCTTTTATATAAGTGCTAAATTAACCAAATACAATAATAATTGCCTTAATTATAAACAAAAAACGCTAAAAATAGGAGTTTTACCCTATTTTTACCCCGTTACCCCCAATCATTTACCCCCAAAATGTACAGATCTTCAGAAAACGAGAATGGTCTAAAACGTCGAGAATGGTCTAAAACGTCGAGAAATGTGAAAAAAACGTGGTCAAAGATTTTGACTTTTCGGCGAAGATTTCAATACAGTCATTATTTTATGATAAAAACAACTATTACTGCAAAAACCTTTTAACTCAGAAGCCTCCATAAGCTTTTTTTAAGGCGTCTCGAAAGCATTTTTTCCCATTTTATATAAATTGCTAGATTAGGGTGGACCTTATTTCTTTTATTGTTCTAAAATTTTTATTCTGGTGAAACTAGAAAATCCTGAAAATATAGGGGTGATTAAACTTCTCTAAGGGTTTGGACCCCTAAAAACGTGGAATTACGCAAAAATCGTAAGCAATCGTTGAAAATGGACTGTATTTTTGAATCAATGAAACATTTAAAAGCCTTGAAATCTTTTTTTTTTCATGTTTTTGGATGTAGAAACTTCTTCTAAATTTTGGCATGCCAGTTATTGATCACTCTTTATAGGACTTATTTTGTTTTTAATTTTTTTTCTAGGAACTCCAGAATATTTGGCTCCAGAGATAATTCTCGGACAGGGATACAACTATTCGGTGGATTGGTGGTCGACAGGGATTCTTATATACGAGATGGCGGCGGGATATCCACCATTTTATGCAAAAGATCCAATGAAAATTTACGAAAAAATTGTAGCAGGAAAATACGTATGTCCTAATCATTTTTCAAAAGCTCTCCAGGGTTTAATAACGAATATTTTACAAGTAGATCGGACAAAAAGGTTAGTAAACTAACGTCTGCCCATTGTATACTACCTTTCTAAACTGAAAGGTCCTATCTGTGTATGCTAAAGTATAGGCACGGTTCATCTGTAAAGTATAAAAACAAAACAAGCTGGGAAGATATACAGGGTGTCTCACCTCGATATATAGTAAAGTATCCACTTCAGATAAAAACTTTAAAAATGTACGCTTAGGGTGGGTAACATCTGACTTAATTTTTTTTAATGGAATGGAGACTGGAACAACGCATTTTTATATTTTCGGGGTCGCTGAAACCGAATCTGACCTAAAAAATGCTCCATCAGGTCACAATTTTTTTCTACCTTAAAAAAAAAATGAATTTAGGGAATTTAAGGGTAGAAAAAAATTGTGACCTAATGGAGCAATTCTGATGTCAGATTCGGTTTCAGCAACCCCGAAAATATAAAAATGCGTTGGTCTATAGTCTGTCCAATTAGGCAAGATAGTAGTTTAAAATTCCCGCAATTTTTAAGCTACATCATTGGTTAAAAACCCGTACCTTTTAACATATAAAATATTGTGACATTTTTGTCTATGACAATGATTAACGGTCGTTAAAGCTAATAAAAGAAGAGAAAGTTACATAAAAAATGGTTATACTTAATGTTATTTTGTATGGTATTGAAAAAGGTACTTTTTGGTTTATTCTTCATACACTAAATTAGCATATTTTACATATTGTACAAACGTAAATTATATTGAACACAAGGAAAACGTCAATTTTTAGGTTACAATTACAACTTAAGGCCTATCCAGAGGCTTGCATAACAACCATTACAAGATACATGACGATACGTCAAGCCAATCCTGGCATCGCATTCTTATGTACTATGCTTGTTATGCGAGTCTTGGGATAGACCATTTCCAGGAAAACAGTACCGAAATCTGTTAAATTTTTCATACACTACGATTTATGCATAATTATGCTATTTATGCGCTCTGTGGTGTAAAACGGGCCGCGTCCCTTACTATCTTGCATAACTGGTCGGAGTATAGTCACAATTTTTTTTTTGGGTGTCTGTTATTAGCTATAAATATTATTTTTCAACAATATTGACTATATAAAGATTGTAGAGAATTGAAATATCTACAATTTTTTTACTTACCTTTTTTATCGAGAAATGGAAAATTCGCGTGCAAATCGACAGCAAAATCCAAGATGGCGGACAGTTCCCAAATTCATCTACACCGAGGGGGGCACTTAACTGCGTCAAAAGTTCTAATTTGTATTTTTTTTCTACGACTGCTTTAGAATGTAAGCAAATACACACACTTTTCAAACACAGAATGAATCCATTCTAGCTATGGTACGAATATTCCTTATCAAGTGTTAGACTGAGCACATGTAGTGCCATCTCTTCTTTATAAAAGTAAAGAAAACTGTAGCAAAATTAGCAAAAATATATAAATTTTACCATGAAATATTGAATAATTTAATGCAATTTAAAGATTTGCGTTAAAGTTACATAAAGTTTATTAGTTTTTCTTAATATTTGACCAGTTTTTTATCAATTTAGTTCAAAAAATTAAAACTGCTCCATTTATTGTTAAATATTTAAACCTGATATCTGTCACAACAATCTGACATAACCTTCAATTTTTGCATTATAATTTGTAAATATGTACTAAAATTAAATAAAAATCTATTTTAAGTACTGATTTCATAAATATTCTCTACTAGTTATAGAATATACTATTTTTTTCTTATATCGAATTTAATTTAAAGCCATTGGGCTACGATACTAGGACTCTTTATACATGTATAACTTAAATTATTTAATTTTGGCGCATAGACCCTTTAGAATGTACACTCTTCAATGGCGATTTCTCCCGTTAGATTAGACAGGGACAAAAGTTCTACCCAAAAAGGATAGAAGACATACATACACTCCCACTTCCACCCAACCAAACAAATTCTGTATTTGTTCTTTGTTGAACAAATACAATATTTACTTGGCTGGGCGAAAAGTGTAACTCAATTATTTTTATTAAAGAAATTACTGGCGCCATCTAGATTTTAGTAGAATTATCTTATTCTACAGATTCACATTAGCTATGTTCGTTCGTGCCGCTCAGTGCTACACTTTCCGGCCAACCAAATAAATACTGAATTTGTTGAATGAAAAACAAATACAGTATTTATTTGGTTGGCTGGAAAGTGTAGCACAAATGAGATAGAGATAGGGTAGACGTCTTTTGTTTCGTAATTCTAGTTGTACAGAGCTCCATTGTAAAAACGTTATTTCTAGGTTTGGAAATCTTAAAAATGGAGCTAAAGACATTAAATGCCACGAATGGTTTAAAAGCGTCGACTTTGATGCGATTTTGTCAAAGAAAGTCAAACCTTCGTTTAAACCACGAGTTGGGGATGAAGGTGATACCAGCAACTTCGATTATTTTGAGGAGGAAGCTTTGAGGGCCAGTCCTGAATGCGAGTTTGACCACGAATTTGAAAACTTTGATTTAGAATAGATTAATTTATATGATTTTATTATTAAGTTTGTATCGAATATTTTATATTTATACTTATATATTAAAACAGATTATAACAGGTAATGGGTGTTCTCTTGACTTGGAGGTTATTAAACTTAAAATTTGTGCTTAAACATTAAATTTTAAGATTCATTTATTTTAATAGAGCATTTTTCGTTTTAATTTTACAATCCTATTAAATTTACTGCAAAGGAGAATGGGCATTTCTATAAGGGATTTGGGCCCACCCTCAACTTTACTCAACAGGAACGAATCATATGTCATTGGAAAGGTATTTTTATGTAGATTAATTATTTTAATTCAAAAACATACCTTAGGTACCGGGATTCCGAGTTATAGGCCTTTGAAGTTGGTAATCTACCTAATAACTATATACAAAATTTTCTAGTTTTACTAAGTTAGAGAGTGTAAGTTAGTTAGTAGTTTGTTTGGTATAGGTACTTAAAAGAAAGACAGGCTTAGTGCCTATTGCTCATTTGTCGTAATAGGAATTAGTTTGAATGGGGATTTAGTGTGGAAGTAAGCCTAGATCACTGATGCTGAATTTACACTCTCTTCAGATTTCAAAATTTCATGGTAATTATGGTAATTATACTCGCCGACACATTCTACAATAATTACGCATTCCATCCATTATTGCGTATTTAAATTCAAAAGGTTTTTTTATAAAATTACTTAACCCTTTACAGTTAATCATTAAAAACGCCAAAGTCAAAATCTTGACACTAACATTTATCTTATCTATGCATTTAAACTCCATTCTTTTATTTTTTTATTTATACCAATCATAGGTAATTAGATTGAAAAAAATAAGGAAAATCAATAAAAAATCAAAATTATTTATTGTGTGGGGGGGTTTTAGTAGCAGTGTATAAAGAAGGAAAGGGTTAAAAAATAAGCATTTTGTTATTTCTACACAGCCTATAATTTGTTTAAGCAGCAAACTATTGCATGAAGTTATTACGTAAAGTACTACTTTCAAAGGCCTATAACTCGGAATCCCGGTACCTAAGGTATGTTTTTGAATTAAAATAATTAATCTACATAAAAATACCATTCCAATGACATATAATTCGTTCCTGTTGAGCAAAGTTGAGGGTGGGCTCAAAATGCCCATTGTCCTTTTGCAGTAAAATCGTTCTGTCCTTTTGCAGTAAAAAATGGATTAATAAAATCTGAAAAAAAAAACTAAAGATTTTATCAAGATTTGTTTACCGAATGTTATTTTGCTTTCCCAATTTGAAAAATTTCAAAATTTCGGGAAAGCCTTGTATTCGTGTAAAAATTTTCATTTTTTTTGCGCATTTTTGAGTTTTATGACGTTTTATGTCGATATAAATTAATTTCGAGCAAAAAAAAATGTCGGTCGATCGTTCTGTCCGGGAAATATTATAAGCACGATAACTCAAGAACGCTTTAAGCTAGAGACTTGAAATTTGGCATACGGGTATGTTACCAAAAGTTCTCGCTCGGGATTGTTTTTGGTGAACATTAGAGGAAAAATACAAGTTGCTTATTTTTAGTTGTTAATTTATTTTTTGTGTAGTCAAAACTCGAGACCATAAGATTAACCATATCTTGTATATCTATTATGTATTATTATCTACCATAAGCCCACACAAGCCCTTAAGGACTTACGGGTATGGACACAATGTAGATCAAAATAATTGTAAAATTATTGACGAATAAATTTATTATTATTATTATTATTATTACTCACCTGCTCTAACAAACCGACCTATTTGGTTCTCTATGGTCCGTTTCATCAAGCAAGATAGTATATCAAAAATCGCACAGTGAATATTTTTAAAACAGGTTTGAATAGTAGAGGAAATGCGCCTAATTTCGGATAGTTTCCAAATTTCGGATAGTAGTGTATTTAAGATACTGTCTGCAAAGGTAAACAGAAACCTACTTTTATGTGAAGCCAAAAGTCAAACTAAATCCATCCTGTAATATGATAACGGTAGAGCTTCTCCCCTTTAAATGGCAGCACAAATCGTTTATATTGCAAACGGCAGTTTTGTGCTCAGTTGCATTATTATGCTTGTTTATTTTATAAATAATCGTTATAAAAGTTCGTGATTCTGTCTTGGGTAAGTTATGATGTAAGTTAAGTTGATCCACTATTCATAATTAAGCAATTTGAAAACGTAAACATTCTACAAATTTCTAATCTAAAAAGCAGAAAGTTGCCTAATTTCGGATAGACCATTTTTGTGCATTTGATTCCCAATTTCGGATATCCGCAATGTAATTATTATTCAGGATAACCAACCATTAATTATTATTTTTATAATGATACAACAAACTAAGATAAACAATTTTGAAAAAACGAAAATTACCTAAGATACTAAGATATTCGAAATTGGGAATCTAAAATTATAGTTCCTATAGTATTTCGTAGAAAATCGCTTAATGATTAAATTACGTCCTAAATGTGAAGGAATAATAAGAAACATAAGCAATGGGATCCAGATCTACTCTTGAAAAATTTTTTTTGGATATGTCCGAAATTAGGAGCCCTTTTTCGAATGCACAAAAATGCGCTGATTTTTTTTAACCGTGTTTTTTAGAAAAAATAAACTGTAATAAAATTGCTTTTATAATAAATCAGGGTTCGCTATAATAAGTTGTATCTGGTTATATAAAAAAAATATCAAAAAGTAATACCGAGTATTAAATATTGAATACATTGTAAATGGTATCCGAAATTAGGCGACTTTCCTCTATATGTTTGTGTATAGAATATAGTTATGTTGTATAAAATAAACTAAAGTATATTCGCACATCCAATATTCAAATCTGTCTTGATAATATTCACTGTGCGATTTTTAATTTACTATCTTGCTTGATGAAACAGACCATATTGCTGATTTATATCTTTCTTACAGCACTGGATAGGTAGGTTTGTTAGGGTAGGTAGGTAGTTTACACCCTACTACATGGTTCCTGCGGAACCAAGCGAGCTACTCACCTGCTCTAACAAACTGACCTATTTGGTTCTCTATGATCCGTTTCATCAAGCAAGATAGTAAATTAAAAATCGCACAGTGAATATATTTAAAACCGGTTTGAATAGTATATGTTTGTGTATAGAATATAGTTATGTTTTATAAAATAAACTACGCAGTATATTCGCACATCCAATATTCGAATCTGTTTTGAAAATATTCACTGTGCGATTTTTAATTTACTATCTTGCTTGATGAAACAGACCATATTGCTGATTTATACCTTTCTTACAGCACTGGATAGGTAGGTTTGTTAGGGTAGGTAGGTAGTTTACACCCTACTACATGGTTCCTGCGGAACCAAGCGAGCTACTCACCTGCTCTAACAAACTGACCTATTTGGTTCTCTATGATCCGTTTCATCAAGCAAGATAGTAAATTAAAAATCGCACAGTGAATATTTTTAAAACAGGTTTGAATAGAATATGTTTGTGTATAGAATATAGTTATTTTTTATAAAATAAACTACGTAGTATATTCGCACATCCAATATTCGAATCTGTCTTGATAATATTCACTGTGCGATTTTTAATTTACTATCTTGCTTGATGAAACAGACCATATTGCTGATTTATACCTTTCTTACAGCACTGGATAGGTAGGTTTGTTAGGGTAGGTAGGTAGTTTACACCCTACTACATGGTTCCTGCGGAACCAAGCGAGCTACTCACCTGCTCTAACAAACTGACCTATTTGGTTCTCTATGATCCGTTTCATCAAGCAAGATAGTAAATTAAAAATCGCACAGTGAATATTTTTAAAACAGGTTTGAATAGTATATGTTTGTGTATAGAATATAGTTATGTTTTATAAAATAAACTACGTAGTATATTCGCACATCCAATATTCGAATCTGTTTTGAAAATATTCACTGTGCGATTTTTAATTTACTATCTTGCTTGATGAAACAGACCATATTGCTGATTTATATCTTTCTTACAGCACTGGATAGGTAGGTTTGTTAGGGTAGGTAGGTAGTTTACACCCTACTACATGGTTCCTGCGGAACCAAGCGAGCTACTCACCTGCTCTAACAAACTGACCTATTTGGTTCTCTATGGTCCGTTTCATCAAGCAAGATAGTAAATCAAAAATCGCACAGTGAATATTTTTAAAACAGGTTTGAATAGAATATGTTTGTGTATAGAATATAGTTATGTTTTATAAAATAAACTACGCAGTATATTCGCACATCCAATATTCGAATCTGTTTTTAAAATATTCACTGTGCGATTTTTAATTTACTATCTTGCTTGATGAAACAGACCATAGTGTAGCTCCTATGTATAAAGTGAAATTTTCAATAATAAAATTCTTCTTCAAAAAAAAAATCTATTTTTGATGCACGAATTACACTAAAAAGTCATAAAATATTTATACAAAATATATAAATAAAATTCTATAAAAATTATAAAGGTTTTCAAATCTGTTTATCAGCTAATTTTGATACACATTCTCACAAGTAGTTGATAATGTTATGTGGCGTATATAAAAACGTGAATATTTTTTTTAAACTAAAACTGGTAAAAAGTAACCAGAAATAATGAAAAGAATATGGTTGGTATGATAAAAAGTATATAGGCTGTTCAACAATTATGTCACTGCTCTGGGCAGGCTAATCGTGAATTTAAATAAAGTTTAAGAGACTTGCCAATGCAAACCAAGAGTTAATCCTGTTAGTAGAACATCTCCACATAATAAAACCACCAACAGTAAAATGTGAGGGGTCGATTTCGGAAAATTATGGACTTTATTCCTCAAAAATTAATTTGAATTAAGGTTCAAACATCCAAATATAACAAAAAGTTCCTATAAACATATGCGTCGTAAAGGAGCTAAGCCCCTTTGAACGTGGCTAAAAAATTCGGTTTTTATATAATAACTCGGGAACCCTTTAAGATGTAGCAACGAGGTTTGGCACGTGTATTAATCTTAATAAGGCCCATCTTCGTATTTTTATGTACTTATTTTAACCGGGAATGTGCGAAACGGGGGGGCTTATAAGCCCAAACTTTTTTCTGTGTAACTTCTTTGTAATTTTATTTTTTAAATATAATTCCTCAGGTGAAAACACATAGAAAAGGCACTCTTGTTGTAATACTGTAGGATTAACCGTTTTCGAGAAAAATTAATTTGAAGGTGAAATTTCACGGTTCGAGGACGAAAAATTAAATACGAAAATGTTGAAAAACAAAATATCAATGATGCATGGTTATTCTATATCAAAACCTAAGAAAAAAAGTTTCTATACATGTAGGTCGAAAAATCGCAATGGTCTAAACTGCGGTGACGTAATTTTTAAACAGCTCCTACACGACTTGTTGCCTTCCCATTTTGAACAATTTAAAATTTTTTGGGTAATCCTTTTTTTCTTAATATAATGTAAAATGAATTTAACTGATAAACCAACTGCAACTACATACTTTATTTCTTAATCATCATCCTCCTCATCTGATACATATTTCTTGGCCGACCTTTTAGGTCTACCTCTTGCTCTTTTGGCGGTTTTTGGTGTTTTCGTTTTGCTACTTTTGGTCGGTGTTTCGGTGTCGGACTGTTGTTTGGCCTCCTCTTTTTCTTTTTCCTTTTCCTTTTCTTTTTCCTTTTCCTTTTCTTTCTCTTTTTCTTTTTCCCGTTCATCTTCGGAGTCTTCCGCGTTCTCGATTTTCTCTTTCGCGTTGGAGAAGACGGACTGCAAGACGATGCTGTCCTCGTGGATTAGAGAGGATTCTTCGTTGAAGATTTGGGCATTTTGACATAAGAGCATGAAGTCTCTTTCGAGATCCATAAAATCGGTATACTGAAAATAATTTTTTTTTATCCAATACATACAGATAATGAGACAATTACCAGCTTTATTTTAAATAGATAAACTCAATAATAACCCCTGCGTGGCTTTTACTTTATTGAGTGGATAATTATTTATTTTACCCACTCAACTGTCACTTGTCAAATTATTTTCTTGTAAATGTCATTAAAATTTTTAATAAAAATATGAATTCCTAAGCTATTTATTGGATAAAACCTTGTATAGCACTCATGGGTAAACCGATATTGCCCTCTCGAAAATTAACCTGCTTGGCTTACGCCTCGCAGGTTAATTTTCTTACTTTACCCACTAGTACCATAAATAACTATTTTCTATTTTGCGACTCTTATAGACTCATAATCAGACGCATTTTGCGTGTTCTTATAGACCTATAAGAGTTTTGTACTTTTTTTTTGGGTTGGCAAGACAGGACAAAAGACAATCGCTTGACGTTTTCCGTGCAAATGTCAATGTCGCTTTAAAGTTGAATTTTCTACAAAATTTTGTGTTTAGGTTATTTTTACCATGTTAAAATTGTGGCTTGGTTAATTGCAGTAAAAAAGAGAAGAGATGATATAAAATATATCAAAATATCATTTGTTCTTAGAATTTTAAACATGGTGTAAACTGTAATGCCAATCCAAAACAAAAATCCCTAAATCAGTCGTCAATTTAAATGTAAGTTTTTTTTAATTTTAGAGCAAAATAGAAAAAATTGTATAAAGCACTCGTTTCATAACACGTTTTTAGCGCACTAGTACTTTAGAAAACTTGTACTCGTGCGCTAAAAACGTATGTTATGAAACTAGTACTTTAATATACTATTACATTACAGTCAATCTACTTATTATTTAAAATGGCCGCAGTAAACGGGGATTTATAATCAGGCGTTGGATAAAATAAATTACTTACCTTTCCATCTTCAATGTGGTTTTGAATTTTATTAATATCTATAGGTTTCTTAATAATAGAATAATATTCAGGATATTCTTTTCTAGAAGGCAGTTTCATGTAGTGTTCACTAGGTTGTCTTCCATCCCTAAAAATAATGATAAAAACATTTTTATCCAATACATACAGATAATAATACAATTACCAGCTTTATTTTAAATAGATAAACTCAATAATAACCCCCGCGTGGCTTTTACTTTATTGAGTGGATAACTATTTATTTTACCCACTCAACTGTCACTTGTCAAATTATTTTCTTGTAAATGTCATTAAAATTTTTAATAAAAATATGAATTCCTAAGCTATTTATTGGATAAAACCTTGTATGGCACTCACGGGTAAACCGATATTGCCCGCTTGGCTGACGCCTTGCAGGTTAATTTTCTCATGGGCAATATCTTACTTTACCCACTAGTACCATAAATAACTATTTTGTGTATTTTTTACCTTTTAAGTGGTTTTAAGTTTTTATATTATTTTGAATAATAAAATTTGACCCCCCTTTTAACCCCCACTCCTCAACTGATTTTGCTCAAATACGAACTTATTCAAGATAATATAAAAATACATCTGCATACCGAATTTCGACTCTCTAGCTCAAAGCGTTCTTAAGTTACCGTGGATACCTACAGACAGACGTCATCTTGTTCTTTGATTAATGATTAAAATTTGCGTTACGTAATACTTGAACGTTCGCTAAGGGAGCAAAGCTCCTTTGAAAGTGGCTAAAAAATTCGGTTTTTATTTAATAACTCAGGAACCATCATTGAAATTTCGGTTATCACCATTTTAGTATCTAATTTTTCGTCCTCGAACCGTGAAATTTCACCTTGAAATTATTTTTTTTTTGAAAACGGTTAATCCTACAGTATTACAACAAGAGTACCCTTATTATGTATTTTAACCGGAGGAATCGTATTCCAAAAATAAAATTGCAAAAAAGTTACACAGAAAAAAGTTTGGGACAAAAAACTGATAAGGCCCCCCCGTTTCGCACACGCCTGGTTAAAATAAGTACATGAAAATAACATTTAAAGATGGGCCTTATTATAGGATTAGTTCAAGTGCAAAACCTCGTGGCTATATCTCAAAGGGTTTATGACTTATTAAATAAAAACCGATTTTTTTAGTTGTTACAAAAATAGATCTCAAATCAATTAAAATTAAAAAACTGTCATTTAAAAAAACAAAACTTAAAAATATTTTTTCACTTACCTATCAGTATAATTGATAACAACGTTCAACAACTTCTTCATCTTCTTCTTCAACTTAGCCTCGGCTACCTGCGCAGCTTTCTTCTTTTTGGGAGTCGGGTTGACCTCTTCGTCCGAGTCGTCGTCGCGCCTTCTCTTCTTTCTTCCCCGCTTTTTCTTCAGTTTCTCCTCCTCCTCCTCCTCTTCGTCGAAGTCTACGTCTTCGTCGATGGCTTTCAGCCATTCTTTTTCTGTTAGACTGTCCCCATAATCAACCTGAAATATAAGCATAAATATAACTAAATACACGATTCACTCACCGCAGTAATGAGAAGAATCCAGCGCATGCGCGCTGATTTTATTATTTTTGTTTTGACGTATGCTAAAAATTATTTTAAGATTATGTAACATTCTTTTGCAGAATTTTACAAAAATATCTACTTTTTTCTTTGCGAGCTAACAGTTTTTTTTTAATTGGCTAAAAGTACTCGCTTTT
Source organism: Brachypterus glaber (assembly GCA_958510825.1). Lineage (NCBI taxonomy): Eukaryota > Metazoa > Arthropoda > Insecta > Coleoptera > Kateretidae > Brachypterus > Brachypterus glaber. Next base: position 4,203,024 of record OY294048.1, on the reverse strand, counting down.
AATAGTATTTTCGTAAAAAAATATTGCGGAATATTCATTAATAAACATTTGATTCTTAAAATATATTGCCTTCTAAATTCTGAAATATCGTATCTGAAAAATGCCTCCCATTAAAAAAAACATCAAACCAGCAAACTACCAAACCAAATCATTATTGACGTAAACCAACGCCTCCCATTAAAAAAATAAACACCAAACCAGCAAACTACCAAACCAAACCATTGTTAACGTAAACCAACGCCTCCCATTAAACGCCCCCATTAAAAAATCAAATTCGTGAGTATTTTAAAAATCTTTTGCTATATATTCTAACAAAAAAACTGGATTTTCCGCACCTAATTATATTCAAGACAGTAAGTTTTAGTAATAAAACCAGAAATCAGTGCAAAAATATAGTTCATTTTTGTGGACTCAAATTAAACTATTTCATAAAACTACAACTGCCTAAACGGAAGCCACTTTTGACATCCGTCAAAACAAAAATAAGCAAACCAGTGCGCATGTGCTAGATTCTTCTCATTACTGCGGTGAGCGAATCGTCTAAATACTGTGTTCTTCTTCTTCTTCTTCTTCTTCTTCTAATTTTCGTTGACCTTTTTCTTTCGAAGTTTGGTCAGCTCAGTATAAATTTGTATTTATACTATACCCCGTCAGTTATGCAAGATAGTAAGGGACGCGGCCTGTTTTACACCACAGAGCGCATATATAGCATAATTATGCATAAATCATAGTGTATCAAAAATTTAAAAAATGTCGGTACTGTTTTCCTGGAAAGGGCCTATCCAAAGACTCGCATAACAAGCATAGGACATAAGAATTCGATGCCAGGATTGGCTTGATGTGTCGTCATGTATTTTGTAATAGTTGTTATGCGAGCCTCTGGATAGGCCTTAAGTTGTAATTGTAACCTAAAAATTTGATGTTTTCCTTGTGTTCAATATAATTTACGTTTGTACAATATGCAGAATATGCTAATTTAGTGTGAGTGTATGAAGAATAAACCAAAAAAGTACCTTTTTCTATACCATACAAAATAACATTAAGTATAACCATTTTTTATGTAACTTTCTCTTCTTTTATTAGCTTTAACGACCGTCAATCATTGGCATAGATAAAAAATGTCAGAATATTTTATATGTTAAAAGGTACGAGTTTTTAACCAATGATGTAGCTTAAAAATCGCGGGAATTTTAAACTACTATCTTGCATAATTGGACGGACTAAATGTGGTATTCTTGATAGTTTAGTTTTTTGCATGAAATTGTTCAGAATTTAGAGCTTAATTCAAAAATATCAATAACTAAAAAACGAAAATTGCCGATAAAAGGTACCTTTTTGCTTTGCGCCTCAATATTATAAAGACGTGCAAAATTTTAGATATGATTCAGCTTTCCTCAGTGTTTCTTTGTGTCAATTAAAAAGTGCCCAGTGAAAATGTAGTGATACAAGAATATACAGGGGATTTATTATCCACCATTTATGAATAATTTTGAGAATTATTTATGAATTAAAAATAGTTAGAAAATATTTTTAATATTTTCCGTCTTGAACTTTGAAAGTTTTTTGCAAGTTATAAATAATTTAACAATTTTGAACATTATTAAATATTGTAAGTATAAACCTTTCGCTCCTGAGATTAAATTATTATAAACATATAAATATACCTCTTTTCTTTGCCTAGAACCACGCCCAAGAATGGCTTCTTCCTCGATCCACCCATCTTCCAAGTCTTCGTGATCTTTGATCAACCAATCGGGTAGCTCTTCTTCCTGGATCAACCTTTTCTTCCCGTGGATTTCCTCCGCCGCCTTTCGTTCGGCGTCCATCTTCTGGAAAAGCTCGAACTCAGCCTCCGAACGCGCCAACATTTGGTTCACCGTTTCATCATCAGGTACTTCATTTTCTTCCTGTTAAATAAATTTAATATTAACTAGATGAAACGTTGCAAGCACCCTGTCAAAACATCGGCACTATTGTACACTAGAGCCATCTAGTTTGCAAATTTCAAACTAGGTGTTTTGTTTGATTTTAAATTCTGTATCTTTAAAACTTTATATTCTAGCAAAAAACTGTATAAAACATTTTTTATAGGGCTTAAAAAGAGCTTTTATTTAAAATGTAATTTTTTGAAATCGGGTTATAAATATGTGAGATATGCTAAAAAAAACTTTTTACTGCTTTAAACGCCAATATCTCGAAAACAATGCGTTTTAGGAAAACGTTGTTTATAACATTTTTTGACCAATTTAAAATTATCTTTTATATAAGTGCTAAATTAACCAAATACAGTAATAATTGCCTTAATTATAAACAAAAAACGCTAAAAATAGGAGTTTTACCCTATTTTTATCCCCTTACCCCCAATCGTTTACCCCCAAAATCTAATCAGCTCTTCGGAATACGATAAGAAACAATATTCAAAAAACCGCAAGTCGATATCTCATGTAGAAATGGAGTTTACACCCAGACAGACAGACAGACAGACAGATAGACGGACGCACGCAAAATTTTTTTTACTGATTTCGACTCAGAATGGTCTAAAACGTCGAGAAATGTGAAAAAACCGTGGTCAAAGGTTTAGACTTTTCGGCGAAGATTTCAATACATCGGCACTCTTAGTAGTACTAAGTGCCGATGTAATTTTTACTTTTACACTAGAATAACAGTAAAATAGTTAAAACGCCTGTAAAACTTGAAAGTGCGTCTTTTTTGGGCTGGATTTAGGGGGTTCTAAAATATTTTTTTTTTGTTTTTTTTTTCTGTCCGGATCGATTTTTGGGGTCTGTTTTTTTTTTCGGACCCTATTTCAAATACACCGTGTATAATAGTATTGTTCTACGACTGCTTTAGAATTAAGCAAATACACACACTTTTCAAACACAGAATGAATCCATTCTAGCTCTAGATATGGTATGAATATTCCATATCAAGTTTTAGAATGAGCACATGTAGTGTTATCTCTTGTTTATAAAAGTAAAGAAAACTGTAACAAAATTAGCAAAAATATATATATTTTACCATGAAATATTGAATAATTTAATGCAATTTTAAGTTTTGCGTTAAAATTACATAAAGTTTTTTATCAATTTAGTTCAAATACTCCATCTATTGTTAAATATTTAAACCTGATATGTCACAACAATCTGACATAACCTTCAATTTTTGCATTATAATTTGTAAATATGTGCTAAAATTAAATAAAAATCTTTTTTAAGTACTGATTTGATAAAATTATTAAATAACATTAGTTGCTTTATTTAAAAATATGTGTTTTGTTGCATTTACAATGTTCAGTCACAAAAAACATGGTTTTTAACCTTGTCCGCAGTTTAAAGCCATACAGTGTTTGTATGGGGTATGGAATAGTCATTCCGCACTCGCGGGACCGTCATACTCGCCTGCCGGATCGTATGACAAACTTTCCGCTCGCGCAGAATATTGTCTATTCCATACTAGTTATAGAATGTGTTATTCTTTGTTAAGTTGCCCCTCTTAGCTAGAGTGCCTTAATATGAAGTTTTCTCTCAAGATTATTACAGGGTACCTAAACCAAAATTAACTTACCTCTTCATCACTTCCATCATTATGCAAAATACTCTGCAAAAACTGCTGTCGTTCTGACCCGGTCGATTTCTGATCGAACATACCAGCCTGGATAACTTTTTCGTCCATAGTCAACTTATATTTGGCTGCTGCCAAAATACGCTCTTCCACCGAATTGACAGTCATCAAACGCAACACCCTCACTTCGTTTTTCTGTCCGATACGATGCGCACGATCTTGTGCCTGCAAATCTTGATGGGGGTTCCAGTCGGAATCGAAAATAATAACAGTATCGGCACTTTGCAAATTCAGACCCAACCCTCCGGCTCTGGTGGACAGTAAGAACAGGAAGTATTCGCTGTTTTTGTCGTTGAATTTCTTTAGTAGATCTCCACGATCTTCAGCTTTAATGGTACCATCCAGACGCAGGTATGTGAAGTTCTTCCAGTTGAGGTAATCCTCCATGATTGTCATAAGTTGCGTCATTTGACAGAAAAGCAGTACACGATGATTGGTGACTTTCAGTTTCGGTAAAATCCGGTCTAATAGTTCGAATTTACCGGACGCTCTGTATGTGTCGGGTCTGGAAATAATATGATCACGAATCAGATTTTCAAAATTAAAAATGGCGGATCCAATATGGCTGACCCAATTCGTAAAATTAAGTCTGATTGTAATATAATTTGGTGTATGAGTTTTCGGGGTCGCTGATTACGAATCTATTATCAGATTTTAGAAGTTCAAGATGGCGGATCCAATATGGCGGACAAAATTCGTAAAATTAACTCTGTAATAGGAATTCATATATGTGGGTTTTTGGGGTAGCTGATCATGAATCTGTTATTAGATTTACTTTCAGCAACCTCAAAAACCCCAAATATACCAATTTTCACAAAAGTCAACCTCAAGATTCAGTTTTAGCAACCTCAAAAACCCCTATGTACAAACTTTAACGAAAATATTAAAAACATTTAAAAATATTTACCCCCTCACCCCCCGCGGGGGTGGAGTTCTAAAATTTTAATTATCAGATTTGAATTCAGCAACCTCAAAAACCCATAAAATTTTATGCTAGTGATAAAAAAAGTTATTTCTTATTTCTTACCCAGACATTACTCCTCCGGTAATACCAACATGATCACAATACTTCTCTTCAATAGTTTGGAACATGAATGGATGGTTGCATAATTTACGCAGTTGCACGATGGTGTTCATGAGGGCTTTGGTACCACCTTTGCCTTTAGCGCCCTTTTCAGAGCCATCAGTAAGTAGAACTCCTTTACTCTGCATATGTCTGTAAACAAAATGTTAATATAGTATAACGAGTGTATGAAATACACTTTCCAACGAGTTATGTACACTATTTTTTCTACGATCCCGAAAAAATATGAAGTTTCTTATATTAAAATTTTCTAATTTTTATTAATTTTTAAGAAAAGCAAAGCACAAATTAATAATAAATAGCATAAAAATTTAAATATGTATCTCAAACAGGAAATAAGATTTTCATTTACCTTTAGTTTTCTTGGTTTTATATTTAATACAATATAGGTATTATTATATTACATAGCTGTTTAATGGGTTGCCTATATGCTTGTCCTAAATGGCAGTTTAGATTTCTGTGGTTATACTGTCATATAAGACAATAAAAAATTAAGTAAATTTTATAAAATCTAGACAGTAATGGTCAAAATAGTAACGTTATAACTATATTTTCTATTTTTGACATGAGAAACAAAATATTTGGATTAAAAAACATAAAATATATCAAAAAAGGCTGTGCACATGTGGTGAAAGGTAGAAAATGGCTTATAAAACAAGGTAAATAAAATTCGTAGAATCTACGAGGTAAATATCTAAATAAAATTAGGCAACCCTCCATATATAAATATCCAACTAGGGTGATATGAAAATATCAAACTAGTTTGATATAAGGCATTTTCTAAAGAACAAAAGAGTGTGCTAAATGTCATTTTCATAGTGTATCAGAGGAAAAAATATTACCATCTTTACTCAAAAAGTACAAAAAAGAGGTGTACCATGGTCTTGTAACACCGTGTATACAAGATTCATAAAATACTTACTGGTATAAAACTTTCTGTAATCCAGACATATCACACTTAATGATATATTCCACCTTATCAGGCAACTGAGATTCTACTTCTTTCTTCAACCGTCTCAGCAAGAACGGACGCAACACTTTGTGCAGACGCCGAATAATAAGAATCGTTTCTTCTTCGTTCAACTCGACCTAAAAAGCAACAAGCAATATTGCTATTAGGGAACGTTCAAGTATTACGTAACGCATATTTTCATCATTTTGGGCCCCCGCACCCCCCCTGTAACGCTATTTTCCTATACCATTAACATGGGCGTAACACTCCAAAATTTATTAAAATTTTGTTAACAATTTTATGTTATCGTAAACGTGACATGGACCATTCATCGTGATGCGCTAAATGTGACTCTTTATTATCTTGAAAAAGTGTTATTTCACCATAACATCAACATATTAAATATTAATATTAATAACATTAAAAGAATATTATAAAAATATTGTACAATATTAATTAAATGTGTTTATTTAAAACAGGTAACCCAAAGCCTGCAGTGTGGGGCAATGTGGCGCCAAACTAGTAATTAAATGCGGCTTTCAACGTGTTAAATAACTTTATTACCATGATATAAATAAAAAATAAGTTTTTAAAGTTAAAACCCTTCTATTAGTTATATGGGAGATTTAGCTCAGCGGTCAATGGCATCGATATAGCCTGACACTGATCTAATGATCGTGAGTTCAATCCTCACTGGCGCCGATTGCCTTTTTCAGTTAATTAATAATTGAAATTTGGCGAAGGCGTACTCCCTAGATATATTGGTTCGAAAGTCAATTAAAGCCGGTGGTTCCCTCTACTACTAGCCCACACAAGTCCTGGACTTAGGGGATGCTTAATTAAGTAGAATAGTACGAGGTTAAAAACAAACATAAAACATAAACATAAAACATAAGTTAAATGTTTTGTATAACTAAAAAGTAGAAAAGAAGATATTTACATAAATTTTCAAAAACTTTATTTTTAAAAGAAGGGTTTTGAAAACATTTTTTTTAAGATCAAAAATTCCAAAAACCTTTCTTTTAAAAACTTATTTTTTATATTATTTTATTATGTATCTATAAGTATGTAAAATCTTATCGTTGCACGCGATTTAGCCCAAAATACCGAATACCGTCAAGTGGGGTGACTTCGGACACTTTTTCGAAAACTCTCCGAACCAGAACACGTGTACACAAGTTATGTGCACAGGTTGTGGGTTCAATTCCACAACTTGTGCACACATGCTTTGGTTCAGAGAGTTTTGCGAAGAAGTTTCCCAAATCACCCACACAGTCCAAAGTCACCCCAGTTGACGGTAGTATTTTTTTACGACTTAAAATGTTCAAATAAACTTTATTTTTAATACCCCAATGGTTGGTAACCATTAGTTACCCACAAAAAATTGCTAATAATCATACAAAACTTACCTTTTCACCGGTAGTCGCAAAAGGGGCGTTAAACCATTGTTCAAAAGTCGAAACACTTTTGAAAATAGACGGCAGCAGGAAATTAAGCAACGCCCAAAGTTCTGGCAGCTTGTTCTGAAGTGGAGTACCAGTCAGAAGCAATCTAAACGGCGCCAAATAGTGCGTATTAAGTACTTGTGTCAGTTTGCAGTGGTGATTTTTCATCCTGTGACCCTCGTCGATGATCATGTATTTGAAGGGAATTTTGGCCAAAACGCTCTTGTCCTTTAATAATAAAAACAAGCCGTGAGGATATGTATTGCTACGCATTCTATTATACTATTCACAGTAAATAGAATATTGCATTTACTCAAATACATAAAAAATATATTTTCAAAAAAAAAAATGTTTACGTTTTTTTTTTCGAAAAATGAAAAAATTTTGAAGTTCAACAAAAAAAATACAAAAAAAAATCAAAATTTTTAAAACTCATTTCTGGGTCAACATATATAGGAACTTTTTCTATATTTTTGAATGTTGAATTACCCCCTTAAAAGTACCTCTGTTTTTAAAACATCCAGAATAACATTTTTCTACGACTGCTTTAGAATGTAAGCAAATACACACACATTTCAAATACAGAATGAATCCATTCTAGCTCTAGATACGGTATGAATATTCCGTATCAAGTGTTAGAATGAGCACATGTAGTGTAATCTCTTGTTTATAAAAGTAAAGAAAAATGTAGCAAAATTATATATATATTTTAGCATGAAATATTGAATAATTTAATGCAATTTAAAGTTTTGCTTTAAAATTACATAAGGTTTTTCTTAATATTTGACCAGTTTTTTATCAATTTAGTTCAAAAAAATAAAACTGCTCCATCTATTGTTAAATATTTAAACTTGATATATGTCACAACAATCTGACATAACCTTCAATTTTTGCATTATAATTTGTAAATATGTGCTAAAATTAAATAAAAATCTTTTTTAAGTACTGATTTGATAAAATTAATAACATTAATTGCTTTATTTAAAAATATGTGTTTTGTTGCATTTAAAATGTCGAGTCACAAAAAACATTGTTTTTAACCTTGTCCGTAGTTTAAAGCCATACAGTGTTTCATATTTGCAGTCGAAGAAAAAGTATAGTCTACAACACGTATGGAATAGTCATTCCGCGCTCGCGGGACCGTCATACTCGCCTACCGGCTCGTATGACAAACTTTGTCTATTCCATACTAGTTATAGAATATACTATTCTTTACCTTGATGATGTACTCGTAAGTCGTGAGCAAAACGTTGAATTTTGCAGCTCTCATTTGGCTCTGGAGAAGGCGTCTCATTTGTGGTGAACCTTTGTATGATATAATTACTACAGTTGGTGCCCATTTTTCAAATTCCAACACCCAATTCGACATGGTACTGAAATAATAATTAAAAAAACATTGGCCGATTTTCAATAATAAAACCAGTTGAACAGTTGTAAGCACCTTGTCCAAACATCGGCACTAGGCACTAATTTAAAACGTTATGAAATAGGAAGTTGTGTGAATAGGCAACCATTAATACACCTGAGTGTTGCATAATTTATTAAAGTTTGGAAGTCTGTATCTCCAAAATGTTATTTTCTAGCAAAAACTGTATAAACATTTTTTGTATGGATTAAAAAGAGCTTTCATTTGAAATATAATTTTTTGAAATCGGTTCATAAATGAGTTATGCTAAAAAAAAACATTTTACTGCTTTAAACGCCAATATCTCGAAAACAATGCGTTTTAGGAAAACGTTGTTTATAACATTTTTTGACCAATTTAAAATTATCTTTTATATAAGTGCTAAATTAACCAAATACAATAATAATTGCCTTAATTATAAACAAAAAACGCTAAAAATAGGAGTTTTACCCTATTTTTACCCCCTTACCCCCAATCGTTTATCCTCAAAATCTAATCAGCTCGTCGGAATACGATAAGAAACAATATGCAAAAAACCGCAAGGCGATATCTCATGTAGAAATGGAGTTAGAGAGTTTACACCCAGACAGACGGACGCCAAAATTTTTTTTTTACTGATTTCGACTCAGTATGGTGTAAAACGTCGAGAAATGTGAAAAAAACTTGGTCAAAGATTTTGACTTTTCGGCGAAGATTTCAATACATCGGCACTATTAGTAGCACTAAGTGCCGATGTAATTCGTCAAATTTAGTGATTTAGGGGCAACTTTGGCGGATTTTCGGTACCTGATAGAATCTTTTGATCATTTTGAAATTTGGCACATATTTTTTTATACTTAAAAGGAACAAATTAAGATTTCAAGGCTTTTAAATTTTCTACTGATACAAAAAGAACAGCCCATTTTCAACGATTTTTCTCGATTTTAAAGGTCCAATTAATACCCTTAGAGAAGTTTGATCACCCACATATTTTCAGGATATTCTAGATACACCAGAATGAAAATTTTAAAACAATAAAAAAAATAAGGTCCACCCTAATAAAGTATATTTTTCATAAATTGTGAAAATTGTAAAATGGAACTTACGATAACGGAACAATAATAAGATATGGTCCATTCAATTTCTTCTTTTCCATCAAGTAAGTAATTAACGAAATGGTCTGAATGGTTTTACCCAGACCCATTTCATCCGCCAATATACCATTTAAATTATTATTATACAGGGATACCATCCATTCCAATCCCTAGAAAAAAATTGATTCTATAAAATCAGTCGTTTAGTCGTTGCAAAGTATTTAATTAAAAAAATGGGAAATAGCAAGGCGAACCTCAATTGTGAAGTGATAGACGCCTTGGATAGGGTCACTTGATTGGTTTTTACTTTGTCTAGAAACCCTTCATTGTTACGAAATTAAAAATGTCAAAGAGTGGCCTAGAGTTTGGCAAAGCAATAAGCGAAGAACAAAGGCTTCGCAAAAGTTCTAGAACACAACTGTGGGCGAAGATTCTAGAACAGCCCAGGACCCGAAAACTCTAAAAGGTTCCATGCTGTGCATAAAAATAAGCAGGCGCCGCGCTGAGGCAGTTCAGTGAGAAGTCAGTCAGTCAAAAAGAAGTGTACAAAAAGTAGGGAAAGGTGTTCTTAAGTATTGCAAAGTATTGCTATCGAAGTTTTTAATTTCGTAACAATATTATGAGAAACACCAGACATGCGACAGAATTAAAAATGTATTCTTTCGAAAAATGAAAAAAAAAAAATAAAAACAATTTAAAAAAACAATACCAGCCGAAAGTTTTTAAGTTATCGTGGTCAAAAAGTTCCTGGACAGACCAACAGTTTTGTTTTCGCGGAAATCACGGGAATCGGGAAACGTAAAAAAAGTTCTTACCTTGACTTGGTATTCCTTTAATTGACCATTTACCATAATGGAAGCTTGTTCAGTGACCATTTCGTGAACAGTATGGGCAATGCTGTAATAGGTCTGTTCTTCTTTAGAGTTTTTGTGGTATTCGTCGTCTTCGGCTTTAGCTTCTGTTTTAGCTTTGCTGAGGATTTTTACGGTTTCGTCTTCATTCTTGTTTTCATCTTGTTTTTCTGAAATGACCAGAAAAAAATAGTAGTATCTATAGGTATGTACACTCTATAGTATATTCAACTTCAAGATAAAGTAGAAGTAAATAAAAGAATCGCGCACACGGCAGCTGGCGCGTGGTTTCATTGGTTAAAACACTCGAATGTTGCGAGAGTAGGGATGTAGAAAATTAAACAGGTCAGTACGTGAGCACTTGCGATGAAGCGTACAATGCATTGCAATGGACCGTCATATAGAAATATTTTTTTTTGAGTCCTATCCTGTCACTAAATTCGTTGTTGTCACGTGCGCTTGTTTACACTTACTACATTTTGAAGTTGAATATACTATAGCCTGATAAGGTTGTCACACCCGCATTCGCCATTTTTTCTATATATACATAGTGAACAGTAACTGCCATGCCAAAATTTAAGAGGTGATTCTACATCCACATGTATATATTGATATATGAAAAAAAGTTTCTATAAAGCTGGGCCGGAAATAAGCCCTAAGGGAGCTACAGCCCTTCGAAGATGACATATTGAATGGGGAACAAAAAAAAAGCATCAATAAAATTTTAATGGCGGACGACTTGTGCCATTTCTGGCCGATTCGAACCAAAATCGTTATCAGGGGGGGGGGTATTTGGGGTCACAGATTACGAATTTTTGGCTGATATTTAAAAATTCAAAATGGCAGCGCCAATTTTGGCATTTATGTACCATGACGACTCAAAACCGGTATATAGGGGTTTTGGGGTCGTAGATTACGAATTATCGGTAAAAATTGAAAAAAAAAATTAGATCTTTTATTGAAATTTACAATATTTAATATCCCTAAAACTGGCCCCTTAAGCTTTAGATTTGTTAATTTTCCGTTATCGGCAGGTTATTTAGAATTGGTTTTATTTTTTTTTAGATTTTTTTTGATAAAATTTACAAATTTTAACCCCTTAAAAATAAGTTTTTTTAAACTATTTTTCTCGTTATCAACAGATTATTTTAAGTTAATATTGAATTTTTTAGAATTTTGTCCATCTAGAAATTCAATTTGCCCCACTGTGCTACAATGAATTTTTTTACGTCAGTGAAGTCCAAACTGTTTCTTACCCTCATCATTCTCAGAATCTTCATCATCAGAATCGGCCAACTCCCATCCAGGGTTCTTTTGCAGCCATTCTTGCACCTGGCTCATCATGGGAGCCTCCTCTCCCGAAAGTTTTTTGCCCGTTGCTGGCTCAACCAAAACAGCCCGTTTGTCGACTTCTGCGGAATCCAGTCTCTTCTGCTTCCGCTTCTTTCTTTCTTCCTCTTTCTTTTTTAGGGTTTGTTCAAGCTGGAAAGCAAAACTGTATAAAAGCAAAAGTCGAAGAGCTGGTGACCATTTTTTTTTATTTCTAGCTGTATTTTTTAAAGTACATTTAAATTAAGTCATTTCCTAATCGCGAAAGCTGTGAAAATGAGGTACCCTAAAAATGGAAGAAAAACCATTTCACCTCCAACATGGCCATTTTTGAATATTTATAACGCGATTGTTAACAATAAATTAAAAAAATTATTCAAACAAAAATTGTTCTAAATTTTCTCCTTAAAAAAATTGGTTATATGCATTTTTATCGTTAGATGCATATTTAGCCAGATAACCACACTTACCCCTAAAATTCATGATAGCGGAAACCCCTTACGCAAAACACCTGGTAAAAAACTAACAGGAGTGTTCTGTTACTATCAACTATTACCCTTTAAAATATCAGCCCGTGTACATTTATTGCAATTTAACGTAGAAATTTCTCGTTATCTGGACTATTATATTTATAAAATGTTTTTTTGGTTAAATTAAATTTTTTAGATTTGGCAGACATCAAATTAACTTTTTAAAGAGTGTTTTTACCCCTTGGTCTGCAGATAGGTTGTGTATAACCTTAAAAATAGCCTTATCTGAATAAAATAAATGTTATGTGTTTGACTCAGTAAGTTTATATTATTAGTGTACCTCATTTTACCACCTTTTTGGGGCTTTTGGCACCCAAAGAAACTGGATCCAGGATCTGGCAATTTGAAAATAGTTTAATTTAAATGTATTTTAAGGCATAATATATTATATAAAATACAGCCGGAGAAAAAAATGAAATAAAAATGGTTACCAGCTCTTAGACTACATAGTTGTACCTATGGTAACATGGGGGTGAGGAACGGAACTCGGAAAAAGTTGGTAAATTGAAGAAAAATTCGGTATTGTATCCATAGTAGTAGGGTGTACAATGTTAGGCGGAGTAGGCTGGCAAAATAGGTGACTACAAAATGGAGATTAAAAAAGTCAATCTTCATTTTGTAGTCACCTATTTTTGGGTAGGACAAAAGTTTGTAAGGTTTTTCTTAAACATTTAGCAAAATTGTGCTTTCATTTTGAACTAATTGGTCAACCTGCTTTACATAATTTGTAATACAACGTTTTAAAAGTTGAGAAATGTTTTTATTAACCAAACTCAGGGTTCAAATCGTGGGCCTACTTTGTTTTAAATTTGTATAAATGACAATGGTAAATTATACTTTGCTAATGATGCATAAAACTTGGGTATGAGCATAAAAAAACTTTTTTAATTATCATACCTTGTGTTGTTTAACCATATCCGTCAAGTTACCGATATACTCGTCAGTCTGAGAGAGCAAGAACGCCAACCGTTTGTCCTTCTTCTGATCGATAAGTTTACGATAACCTAAAAAAAGTGTCAAAAAATACAAAAATATTTATTGGCTAATTATAAATGTATATTCGGTGGGAGTTCCTTGCAGTAACGCGAGGTCCTGACCTGTAAGAAATTTTTTCCCACCATAGTAACACATAAGTATTAATAAGTTTGATAAAAATATAAACAAACCTTCTTCATCTTCCGCCATTAGTCTTCTCATACGTTCCTTTTCTATTCTTTCTTGTTCCTTCTTTTGTTCTCTTTCTGCGTTCGCATGGTAATTAAGTACAGCACGGTTAAGTTTGCCCACTTTCGCTTGATGCGCACGGTGGAATTCTTTGAAGTCTTTGCCGTGCTAGAAACAAAAAAAATTGTATGGTCCATGTTAGGCGTTGGTCCATCTTTGGGCCACATACCCTATATGAAATATTTGTTTATGAGTTATAATTCATAACTCATAAACAAATATTTCATATAGGGTATGTGGCCCAAAGATTGACCAACGCCTAACATGGACCATACAATTTTCATAACTTATAAAATTAACTATTATTTACAAAATAAATACCTGTAGGACAGAGTTAAGGAATTCTTGGTTCTTCTGTCTACGCCTGCGTTCAGCTTCAAGTTTCTGTTGTTTTTCGAGTTTTTCCGTTGCCCTAGCTTCGCGCAGGCCTTGCCTTTTGGTTCGTTTGTAGGCCTTCATATTAACTGCAGTTTCCAAGGTAGTGTCTCGCCTGATAATCATAATAAAGTTTGTTTTAATAAAAATTAAAATATTTTACAATAAATGGAGTAATAGTTGTTTATATAAGAAGGGTTTCCCCTTCTCCAGTTGTATACCTGATGCAATTGATTATTTCACTGCGAAGTTGGCGCTGGAAATTGACGCATCTCAGAGCTCTGAGCTCGATTTGAGCTTGAATTCGCAATTTGTCGGACATATCTGTTGGTAGGTTACTGATTTCTTCTATTCTCGCGCCTATTCTTGCAGCCAACCTAAAATTAATTACATTTATTAGTAATCCTGATTTAGAAAGTATGAAATTTTTAAAAAATGCAGACTTTTTTGTTTTTCCTTCTTTTTTGTAAAAGATGAGAATTTTGTTGCAGTTTTTTTAATTAATAAGTATAGGGGTGAATATAATGACTAATCAGACATTCTTTTTGTAACTGACGTTACATTTTGACAGTTAAAACACAAATATGTTTTTTTTTAATGTATATTACTTGCAATTGGAACTACTTTCCTCATGTCAAGTATCATTGTAAAGCTAATGATAGTTTTCTTGCTACAGCAACTTTAATGAGTGTATGTTTGCTCACGTTTGTTTAAAACTCTGTTAATTGTATGAAACTGCAGAGTTAAAAATTTTTATACAAATTGTATAGACCCGATGTCGACACATGGTTAGCCTAAACTTTATTTCATTATTTGTTAAAATAATAATTTCTTTGTATCTGACGTGACACAATTGTGCGAGCCTGTATTTTAATTAAAAAATCCGATGTTAAGATAATTTTTTTAATTCGTAATGCCTAATGAAACAACTTATAATGCAAGCCGAATTGTTTAATAATTTATTTTTAAATTTATACAAAAAACACGGCTTTTCCCTGTTAGACATCAGATTAACAAAAATCGCGTCAAAAATGTCTTTCAGATTCCTGTATGTCTTGGTGTTATTAGTCTACTGAATCCAAATCCCACCCGCTCGTTTTCCAAAGTTATGGCCATTTTAAAAAACATAAAATACAAAAAAAAAAAACTAAAAACCGTTAAAAAAACTTATAAAAAACAGAAAAAATCTAAAAAATATCTTATAATATAACAGAGTAAGTTTTTAACTTCATACAATATAGGATCTTCTTTTGTTTCATTTTGGTACTTGTTGTTTTTATTTACCTGTTTTCACGTTCTTGTAACAGCTGAATCGGATCCACTCCCACCGGTTTCGGTACAGTAGTGACTCGACTTTGCTTGCCTACCATCATTTGACCTCTGCCCATTGGACCATGTTGCGGACCACCAGGTAGCCCAGGTTTAACCCCATGCGGACCCTGCTCAAAATGAAATGTATTACACGAAAAGATAAAACCTCGGATAAAACAGTCGCAATAAGGTGTTTAGCTTTGTTTTATCGCATGCTAGTTTTTTTGTAAATTTACCTGGTGACCATCATCTGAGGATTCCCCAGGTCCACCCTGATATGGGCCTCCTGGTGGGGTAGGACTTCCATCAGGACGCTTGCCTTGCATTGCAAGTGTCAGTTGATGCGGCACAGGCTGATTTCTGGCTAAATAACGGTAGGCCATTATTTGATTTCTGAAATTGATTAAAAAATAAACAGAGATTTGGACTTTAATGCTAATATTTTAATTAAAATAAAGTAATTAATTTAAATTATCCACAAACTGTGAAGATATATTAAAGGTTAAAAAATTGATTTGTTTATTTTGCGATATTTGAAATTGAGAACCAAAAATGAGGTCTACAAGGAAAAAATTAGGCTTGTCCTAACTTTGCAAGAACATTTTTGCATAAAGTTTATAAATTACTTACTTTTATTTAACTCATTTATTATAGGTACCTACATTATCCACGAATGATATGTGACAATTATTTAAAATTAGTTCAGTTTAATCTGTTCTTGCACAAAAAAGTGCCTGGCAAAACAATCTTACCACAGATTTCATACATGAGTTCTGTGAATCTTACAAATATTTTTAACGTCTGGCTTACCCAAAAAAATTATACCTAACCAATTTTTTCCTCTTCTTGTTCGAAAAAATATGATTTGGAGTGAACAGAAATATAATAGAAAAGAATATAAATACTTACTATGTGAGCAAAGCACCTAGGGTACGTGGCTACTACAAATAGTTAGTGTGACGTCATTGTTTGTTGTAGTTAAGTAATAAAATGTGTGTAGTATGCTATTCTTCTTTCTAGTATGTTATAGTTACGATAATAAAATGGTTTGTGTATCATTAAATTACCTGAGTTGTGACATTTGAATTTGACTAATTAGTTGATTCCCACTTTGCCTTGCTCGTAATGCCAACAATTGTGAATATCTTTGATCGTCTTGCATACCCTTCTCTTCCATTGTATCAATAGCTCTCTGGAGAGCATTTAGATTGTCTGGCCCTGGGGGCCTTTGTGGACCTGGAGCCATAGGTTGTCCCTGAGGTCCTGGAGAGGCAGTGCTCTAGAAAATATATTAGTCACAATTGAGGGGTGTAGAATCAAATGGTGCATGTGAATTTTACACCAGAAGCAAAAAGCGATTTAAAACATACTCGGTCGGTTTGTATTGTTTTGTATAATTTAATATTCTTTGACGTAATATTTCTTAATTTTAATAAGATTTTGATTAAGTATGTAATAGTTTTTTAATTATAGTTAATAAATAAATGGACATTGCACCTATTGAAACTTACTAGGTTGGACATAGTATAGAATTAAAAAACAAATAACTCAACAGTATTGGAAACTTTATTAAGAAATAATTATTAAACGAGCTTGTCCGGAAACTCTTCCGTAAATTCACAAAGTACATCATTTTCATTTATGTTTTGATCCTCAACAGCTTCTTCGGACTCTATGATTCCGCGATAGAAGATCAAATCTTCCCATATTGAAATTTTGGGAAAGCCTTTTTTTTTGTGGGTCTGTGTTATCAAGATAAATATTTAAAATAGTAGAGTAAACTAAGAACAAAAGGTGGGAAAGAACTGAAACATAATTATCTAAATTTTAGCAAGAGTTTTTTTAAGATAAAGTAGTTACTCCATAAAGTATGACCATTGTTTTTACCTGTCTTTGAGGATGACTCATATGATGACTCGGATATGGTCCTTGCTGCATATTTTGGGGCCCACTTGGTGAAGGTCCTTGATGGTACCCACTTGGTGGAGGTCCACCATGCTGTTGTGGAGGCCCTCCCATATGTCCAGGAGGTGGAGGACCACCTTGCATGGGATGACCTTGAGGTGGAGGGCCACCAGGATGACCTTGATGATGTGGCCCACCTGGGTGACCCTGTGGAGGACCTTGGTGACCATGTGGTGGACCTGGGTGGCCTTGTGGAGGACCATGTGGGGGACCTTGGTGACCCTGCGGTGGGCCTTGGTGACCCTGTGGTGGGCCTTGGTGGCCCTGTGGTGGACCTTGGTGACCCTGTGGTGGACCTGGGTGTCCCTGTGGAGGACCTTGATGACCTTGTGGAGGACCATGTGGGGGACCTTGGTGGCCCTGTGGTGGACCTTGATGACCCTGTGGAGGACCCTGGTGCCCCTGAGGTGGACCTCCTGGGTGACCTTGTGGAGGAGGTCCTCCTGGGTGACCTTGTGGAGGAGGTCCTCCAGGGTGTCCAGGTTGCATATGTTCTCCAGGGTGTTGTTGGTATGAGCTAGGATAGGGTTGTGGTGGGGGTTGATTGCTGGGAGGTCCCTGGTATGGACTATGGGGAGAAGAAGGTGCAGGGCTTCGAGGAGGAGGTCCCATGGGACTTGGTGCCTGCGGGGGTGGCATTGGACTATTCTGCGGCGAAGGACTAGCCATTTTCTAGAAAAAAATATGTAAATGCAAAATAAATATAAAAATTAACCCATAAGGGCCCACCTGCCCACCTCGCGAGAAAAAGTAGTTTCTTTGAAAAAAGTGATCAATATCAAAATATGCATATGATAAAATTCGAACCAGACCCAAACTACTAAAACCCCTGTGATATGTACTTTCAGGAACAGCAATGAATGAGTTCGGATTCGATGAGACAAGAGACACCATTTTTATTTTTGGAGTCCCAAGGAGTCTGCAATGCATTATGTGTTTTAATTTCCGGCCATGCCGGTTAAGGGTTAAAGACAAATAGAAACCTGATATTTTAACTCCAATCCTCTGTGGGGGGTCATGACCCCCTAAAAAAAAAGAGTCAAGGGGTTATGACCCCTAAAGAAATAAGAGCCAAAGAAATATTTCAGACTGTAGCAGAATTTTTGGCAGAAATTTTCTGAAAATTTTTGAAATAATAAAAAAAAGAAAGTAAGTATACCTAAAGCTCTATAGAGCCTTACCTATAAAAAAGTATACATACTTTTTTTTGTTTATTTTGCCGAATTTAAAAATATAAACAAAAAAAGTAGTACCAAAGTGGATAATTAATGTCCATCATTTTGGCCGATTGGGTAATCGAAAATGGACCGCTGTGAACTATATAAAAGTAAACAACAGGTAAATAAATGTGCAAAACTTTAAAATATTTGGTTTTTACATTTTCTTAGTATTATCTGAGTAAAATACATCGTACAAGCCAGTTCCCAATATGCCGTTAGCAAGCTCTGCAATGGCCACCCATGATTAAAGTGAAAAAATCCATACTTACAGTGCTAATTTTCCAAAATCAAAATAGCCCAATCAAACATTAAAGTACGCGCATCATGATAAAGTTGTAAAATTTATAATAAACAACACATAAATGTAAATTTAATTAATGAAATAGAGAAAGAAAACACGTCACTATTGCTCGTAACGATCCGGTTCCGCACGTTGTTGTTTATATTTGCTGTCTCTCTCTGTCGGCATAAGATGTGCGTGAAATGCGCATGCGCGAGGTTTTGGTGGGAATTCAAAAAACCGCGCAGCATGCACGCAAATCTGGCCGGATTTTATTCAATTTTTTTTTAGTATTTATTTCGACTAATTTTTTCTCTTTTGGTCGTATTTGATTCAAAATAAACTGAGCAAGATGTTGAAATTTGAATGTAGTTTTTTCTCCTTAAATTTGACGTGGGCTTGTATAATAAATTATTATTATTATTAATAATTGTTTATACAGACCTATTATACAGTGCGCTCCAAAGGTCACCCTTCTTTTAACTTTTGAACGAGTTGAGATATGGACTTTGAAACACATAACCCTACAACTACATTTTTGCATATATTTGATATTTTCAGCTCTTAAAATGTGGACAGGGTGACATGGGTGGACTTTTTTTAAGGTTTTAATTTTTTCACTTTTTTTGCGACTTTTTAAGATTTTTTTTTGTAAATTTTTATTTATATCAATTAAAATTAGTTTAATTTACGTTTTGGACTTAACATGAAATAATTAATTTTTCAAAAATTGTTTGAATTTTTAAAGAAATTTTGACGAAAATTCCCTTTTTCAACCCCTAAAAAATGTTATTCCCCTAAAAAATGTTATTTTTTTTATGGTTAAATAGAGAATTTTATAAGCTTTAAAGTTATATATTACCCAGCAAACATGGTCACGTCAATTGACGTGACCATGTTGGTAGGGCACACGATCCCCCTTTTCATTTAAGAAAATGTCTCCCCATGCCCCCCTGTCCACATTTTAACAGCTGAAAATATAAAATATATGCTAAAATATTAAGTTATCTTATTTGGTTTGGACTTTTTTTAAGTTTTTTTATTTAAGTGTTCTAAATTTGAAGTCGATATCTCAACTCGTTCAAAAGTTAAGAGGGGGGAGTTACTTTTAGACCGCACGGTATTATAATACATACTTTAAAGTACCCTAAGATTTCACTTTTTTTTAAAGGGCTCATACTTTATGCAATGCTAAATTTTCAATTCTGAACCCCCTCCCCCGGGGGTCCATATAAGGGGCTGTTCAACAATTGTTAGCGCTGTAGCTAGTTACCCCTAGGGGTAACTGCGTCACGTAGCTATTGCCACAAAGATTTTTTTTTCAAAAATAGTCTTTAGAATTTTTTTGTCGATATTTTAAAATAAAAATAAAATAAAATTTTATCAATTTTTTTGCAACAGTATTTTTTAGGAAAGGAAAAATAAACAATATATAGGTTACTATACATTTATTGATAGAACCGTAAAATATTTAGTCATACATAAAAGGGACCGCCATAAATGACGTGACATTAGTTAAATATTCAACACTGTTGTTGTTTTTTGTTAAAAGGGCGATTTTCTTAGATTTTTTTTTGAAATTTTCATTAATATCATTTCAAATGCGTTTAAAAGTATAATTTACCTTTATGTATCACGAAATTAATCATTAAATTTTTTAGAAAATTTTGACAAAAATCCCAATTTCTATATTTCCTATATATATTACCACACCTCGGGGATAAGCGAGCTGTTCTTTCCTTCACCTGCGTGGCATAAATTCATCACTGATTAGAAGCGACCGCAATACGTCTGTCCCCACTCTACAACAACGCAACGCCAGTGTATCTATGATAAAAGCTAAAAAATATGACAAAAGATTACTAATAGCTAGCAACTCCCCGGGCTCTGTTTATTACTTATAATTTCAGAGATAAACTATTAGGTATTTTCTCCACGCATGAAAGAGTAAACTTGCATGGCGAGGGTAAAATTAGGGACACTAGATCTAGGTCTTAATTAATTAAGACCTAGATCTAGTGTCCTTCAGCCACCCTTAGTTCAAACGTCCTAACTAACATTGCTATTTCCCCTAAAATCCCTGACTTTCAGGTTTTAATTTCAATTTCCCTGACTTTATCCTGACTTTCCTGTTTTCCCTGACTGGTGGGAACCCTGAAGAATAGATAAATATGGCATAGAACAACCGGTATATGCAGATAAGCCCAAAATGGTAAAAATGTTAGGACGTTTTAACTAAGGAGGGCAGCCTTGCGCCTTGCTAACTTAAGTCTTAAGACCTAGATCTAGTGTCCCTATGTAAAATGTATTGTAACGTCATTTATAGATAGCACCTAAGACAAAATTCATAAAATTATAAGAGAAAAATGTATAATAATATATTATAGCACACAAAAATCACATTCAGAAATTTTACTTTAAAGGTTTAAAATTTCCATTACATGCTAATTTTAATAAATAAAAGGAAGCTACATTTTCCACAATAAATATACATAAATTTTAGAAATAGCATCTAATATAACAATAACTTTCAACTAAAAAGATTTAGTCAATTTTTTAAAATTAATTTTTTAGAAGCCCACTTTTTCCATTTCTGTTTAGGAGATATTTTATGCTATTTTTGAAACAATCTGTATAGGTAAACCAACAAAAATAACCTTTTTTTGGCATGCGCGCGATTAGCACCAACGAAATACTGGATATATGACGTACTTACTTACTTATTATTTTACATCGGCACTTAGTGCTACTAAGAGTGCCGATGTATTGAAATCTTCGCCGAAAAGTCAAAATCTTTGACCACGTTTTTTTTTTCACATTTCTCGACGCTTGGACTTTCTGAGTCGAAATCAGTAAAAAAAAATTTTCCGTCCGTCTATCTGCCTGTCTGTCTGGGTGTAAACTCCATTTTTACATGAGATATCGACTTGCGGTTTTTTTGCATATTGTTTCTTATAGTATTCTGAAGAGCTGATTAGATTTTGGGGGTAAACGATTGGGGGTAAGGGGGTAAAAATAGGGTAAAACTCCTATTTTTAGCGTTTTTTGTTTATAATTAAGGCAATTATTATTGTATTTGGTTAATTTAGCACTTATATAAAAGATAATTTTAAATTGGTCAAAAAATGTCATAAACAACGTTTTCCTAAAACGCATTGTTTTCGAGATATTGGCGTTTAAAGCAGTAAAAGGTTTTTTTAGCATATCTCACATATTTATAACCCGATTTCAAAAAATTATATTTTAAATAAAGCTCTTTTTAAGCCCTATAAAAATTGTTATATACAGTTTTTTGCTAGAATATAATGCTTTAAAAATACAGAATTTAAAATCAAAACACCTAGTTTGAAATTTGCAAACTAGATGGCTCTAGTGTACAATAGTGCTGATGTTTTGACAGGGTGCTTGCAACGTTTCATCTAGTTATTGGATTGGAATCGCGCTCATGTGAAAACAAGGTTATTTTTAGAGTGGTTTACCTATATAGCTATAGTTTACCTAAACTTCATAAATTAAAAAAGCGAGAGTCTTTCTTTCTCTCTTGTACAAAATTCGAAATTTTAGCTATTTTGGCCAATAATTACCCTAGCAAAAATGTTAGTATTTAAAAAAGTAGGTACAGATGGATCCAAAATAAACGCGATTTGAAAATATTGACTGTTTGAGTGACTAATATCCAACGAACTAACAACTCTTCGCTCTAGAATACGCATACCGTTAATATAAAGTATCGCCAACATCTCGGTTTGTTTGTAAACAAATAGTAGGTATATTCAGGCCTGAACAATAACAATTACCAGTAATTGTTATTGTTGTCTCTGTTAGAACAAAGCTGTGCGAGTAAGACAGACAAATGTATATGTTGGCTACGTTTTTGTCAGTTTTTACAAATGAAATGCCTATTCTAGAGAGAAGAGTTATTAGTTCGTTGCTAATATCCCTGCTCATAATTTCCCCACTACCCAATAACCTAATAACCCTATTCCAGTGCCAAGTAATACTGTATTCAGTATTTAATGGTTAAATTTTAACCCCTTAACGCACTTACCCCAGTTAACTCATTGACAGTAGGTTGGGCTCCTTTCCGATAACCCGAGTTAGCTGGGGCGACTTATATTTTGCCGAATTGTCGAAAAATTAACAACTTTTTCGAAAAAAGTGGTGCATCAAGGGGTCAGTATTGATTTTTTTTTGCTAAGGTAAGGTATGTAAGGTAAGATAATGTTTAACTTACCTTACTTACTCTAACATAAAAGGTAAGGTAAGATAAGTAGGGTAAGGTAAGTCAATGTAGGTAAAGAAAGGTAAGTAAGGCAAGGTAAGTACGGTAGGGTAAGGTACGTAAGGTAAGGTAAGTAATGTAAGATAGGTTAGGTAAGGTAAGTAAGGTAATGTACGGTAAGTAAGGTAATACAAGTAAGGTAAGTAAGGTAAGATAAGTAAGGTAAGGTAAGTAAGGTAGGGTAAGTAAGGTAAGGTAAGTAAGGTAAGGTAAGTAAGTTAAGTAATACTTACTGACAATTCAGTACTGAAATATAGAGTTTTTTTTGCTAAGGCTAAATATGCTTTTCCCATGTTCATGGTACAAACAATTTAAATATAAAAATAAATATCTAATCTCACTCCATGGATGTGGATCCACATTTATATTAAAAATATATCAACAACATTACTGACAAAAATATCATTACATTTAATAAATATTAATAATAGTTATTTACGTAACTGGTGAGTTAAGATATTATCCATGAAGAAGAAATAACCAATTAGTACTGGATAATATCTCTTATCTCACGTGTTTCTTACGTTTTATACAACACTTCTTTATGAAAATAAATTAAGAATTAAAAATATAAACTAAACGTTTGTCGGTTAATAACCGAATATATATTCAAAAAAGTTATCTATCAATAAAATTAAATCGACCATATTATCCTTTTTATAATAAAACGTTAGATATTAAAGCATAATGCCATCTATAACTGATCAATAATTGATGTGGTTACTATTGCTCCAAATTGGGGGCAATATGCCTTAAGGCATATTTTTTACTTCAAAATAATTTTTTTATACTACACAACAATATATTTATCTCGAATGAGCTAGAGGACTTCCTCCTAAAAAATATTATTAAATTTTTCGAAAACAGTATTAAAATTTAAGAAAATTTAGGCATCTACCCTTAAAACCCCCAGATACCATTTTTCAGAAAAATAGGAGCAAAATTAACAATTTTTAAACATTAAACCCCCAAAACCCCATTATGGAACCCCTATATTATATTATTCACAGCGCATGCGCTAGAATATTATACGGTAGTTTCGAATTTTCTAAATTTTCAAAAATCGTCCTAGACAAAAAATTCTTGGATATAAATTTGTTTCTAGAAAAAATAAGAAACTTTTTTTTTCAAATCTCCGTCTGTCACGTCACGTTTTTGTGGAGACGATAACTCAAGAACGAGTAATCCGATCGACTTAAAATTTTCAGGAAAAATCAATTTCTACGAGGGAAAGATCCCTATTTTTGAAAGCAATTCCCCCAAAAACAAAAAAGTTATGGGGGGTTAAACTTTTTAAAAAATCGAAAAAAGCTGAAAGAAAATATCGATTAACATAATTCTTTTAGGAAAATTTGCTTTTAATATAAGGAAACGTTTAAGTATTACGTAACGCTCCTAGGGGGAGTGGGGGTCATTTTGGAGTGTTACGAGTATGTTAATGGTATATGATAATAGCGTCCTAAATGATCAAAATTTGCGTTACGTAATACTTGAACGTTCCCTAAGGAGTGTTGAATAAAATATTTTTACACTGAAAAATTTTCATTGTCTACAAACCTAAAAACAATTTCGATTCAAACATAAACAATCAATATATTATATAAATAATATATTTAACAATTTTATTTAGAACATGAGGAAAGTATAAGTTGATTTAAAAATACACATAAACATATTTTTTTTATTTTGCGCCTCTTATAAGCTCATAATCACACGCATTTTGCGTGTTCTTATAGGCCCATAAGAGGTCTGTACTTTTGTTTCTGTTGGGTTGGCAACATACAAAAGCCTATCTCTTGACGTTTTGCGTGCAAATGTCAATGTCGATTTAAAGTTGAATTTTTTACAAAATTTTGTGTTTTGTTTTTTTTACCGTGTTAAAATTGTGGACTGGTTAATTACAGTGAAAAAAGAAGAGATGACTGTAAAATATATCAAAATATCATTTGTTCTTAGAATTTTAAACATAGTGTAATGCCAACCCGAAACAAAAATCCCTAAATCAGTCATTAATTTAAATGTAAGTTTTTTAAATTTTAGAGCACAATAGAAAAAATTGTATAAAACACTCGTTTCATAACACGTTTTTAGAGCACTAGTACTTTAGAAAACTCGCCGCAACTCGTGCGATAAAAACGTATGTTATGAAACTAGTATATACTATTAAAAAACACCCATTCAGATTATAGGAGACATTAAAAACACATTTATTTTAAAGAATAAAAGATTTTAGATTATTTTAAATATTTTTCAAAAATTATTCGATACATAGTGTCCTGACGAGACCCAGAAAGGCTGAAAATGCGCTTGCTATATTTTTATTTTGTCGGAAATCCACGAATAATTTTTAAAAATAATTACGTTTTATTATGTACGATATATTTAAATTTTAACCGACATTTAACATCAATTAAATTAAAAACTACATACTGGGACTGGGTGTACACTGAAAAAAAAAAAACGATAAACATAAGTGGGTAATTTGTTGCAATTAAAAAAATCCGGTATATTAAATCTAATTTTATTTGCTTTTTAAATGTAAACTTTTACACGTCAAAATGCTTTTTTTACTGTGTTTCTACCTGTAAAAACTCTTGCAGTTATTTTTTTTAGTGTATGAAGACAATGTAAAAATTTATAAATGAAAGCATGCAAAGTTTAATCTTTTATTCTTTAATATGGCAAATATAGCTTTTTGAAAAAAAATCGGAATATTAAACACAAACTGCCACGTGTATCGAAGGTGGATCCATAATTCATGTATCTTTTTACACTTGGCAGTTAACATCTAATTTTGAATTTAAACTTTATTTTTTACATTTTATGCCACTTTTACTGCAAAACCCATTTTTTTTTTTGCAAAAAACTGTACTTGGTTTTATATGAATTTCGGCATATTGCGACTTGTAACTGTTGTTATATTTTATTCTAAATATTACAGTTTGGCAGTCGCCGATAGAAAACAATATGGCACTAGTTTCACTTTACGAAATGGAACAATAATTGGTACAGTGGAAGAATAAAAAAAGATTATGCAAAAGGGCAATATTTTTAAGTGATTTTTAGACTTTATATTGCAAAAAAAAATCAGGGTTGCTGTTTTATAAAAGTAAATGAAATTCAAAATTTACATGAAAATTAAAATCTTGAA
Organism: Brachypterus glaber; assembly: GCA_958510825.1. Lineage (NCBI taxonomy): Eukaryota > Metazoa > Arthropoda > Insecta > Coleoptera > Kateretidae > Brachypterus > Brachypterus glaber. The sequence continues at coordinate 4,176,926 of OY294048.1, read as the reverse complement.
AAAGATCTACAAAGCCTATTTTTATACTATTCACAGCATCTGCGATAGAATAGTATTATACGGTAGACAAAACGTTCTTGGATATAAATTTGTTTCATAAAATAATAGGAACCTTTTTTTTTTGTAAACACGATAACTCAAGAAAATATCATCCCATCGACTTAAAATTTTTAGGAAAAATCAAAATCTACGAGGGGAAGATCCCTATTGTTTTTGAAAGTAAGCCCCCCAAAAACAAAAAAGTTATGGGGGTTAAACTTAAAAAAAAAATCGAAAAAAGCTGAAAGAAAATTCCGATTAACGTAACTTTTTCAGGAAAAAATACTTTTATTATAAGAAATAATTCTAGTAGTTTTGAAAGTAATCCCCTAAAAAACAAAACAGTGTAACTTAAAAAAAAACTATCATTTTCATTATTTTTTTCATAATTATTTCGTTTTCGCAAAAAGAAAATAAAACAAATAAAACTTTACAATTTTTTTTTAAAATAGTATATAATGGAATGCGTAGCATAACATATCATCACGGCTTGTTCTTTTATGAAACCAGTTTTTAAAATAACCCTAAAAATTATCGCAATCAAAATCCAAAATCAAATCAAAAATATTTGTATTCCCTTTCTGTCGTAGTTTCTTCGTCTTTCTTCACTGTCCTTAATTGTCCTCTTCTTCCTCATCCTCCGTTATATATTTCCTAACGTTTTTCTTACGTTTGCTACTGCTCTTTTTGGATTTTTTCGACTTCACTTTGACAGCAGATTCCGTATCAGACTTATTCTTTTCTTCCTTTTCTTCCTCTCCTTCAGACTCATTTTTATCAGTCTCACTTCGTTGCTTCGCGTTCGCAAACACGGACTGTAATACTATGCTATCTTCATGGATTAAAGAAGATTCTTCATTGTATATTTGAGCGTTTTGACAGAGTAACATAAAGTCACGTTCCAAATCGGCAAATTCGGAATACTAAAAAAAAACAATTTCGTATTAAAATCGCATTAAAGGGGCACTTGCAAAAAAACTTTAGGTGGTCCTACCCTAAATTCCGAGTTAATTTTGAAAGTGTTAAAACGTTATTAAGGCGACAGTTCCGCAAAAGCGAAATACTTCAAAAGCCGTTATCCCAACGAACTAATAACTCTTCTCTCTAGAATAGGCATTTCATTTGTAAAAACTGAAAAAAAACGTAGCCAACATATACATTTGTCTGTCTTACTCGCACAGCTTTGTTCTAACAGAGACAACAATAACAGTTACTGGTAATTGTTATTGTTCAGGCCTGAATATATCTACTATTTATTTACAAACAAACCGAGATGTTGGCGATACTTTATATTAACAGTATGCGTATTCTAGAGAGAAGAGTTGTTAGTTCGTTGCGTTATCCCTATCAGCGACGAAGAGGGGGTTGTGTTTTTGCGTGTCAGCGGCGCACAGACGGGTATTTGACTGATCTAGCCGACCAAAAGTCGGTCATAAAAACTTTAGCGTAAGCAGAAAAGGGAAGGTCCTATATAAAGTTGAGAGATTGTTAAATGAAATATAGTAAATCCCTCACTGCCCGTACATTCCTAGCACCACTACGATCGGTCGAAACTTAGTGGTCATTGTAAGTGTAAGTTTTGTTTTTCGGCCTCCTTCGCCTACAAGTAGCTATTTTTCATTTTTTTTTGTATACAGTTATAAATAAATACCATGGATTCTGATGAAGCAGGTAAGTATGCCTATTTTACGTAGCTTTTTGTGGCTATATTTCTTACATTAACTAAAAAAATACGTTTTCAGTAAGTGCTATTTTTTGTTGTATTTTTTTTCGAAATTTGAGTCTAGAAGTTAAAAAGGTCCAACCCTCAATAATTTTTAAACTAAATTAAACAAGAAAAAAATCCTCTGACAGGTCGATTTTTTTTTCAAATCTTTTGATGATATCTTCACCACCAACCACTCACCCCTCCACCGTAGGGAGGCACCAACTTTGAAATTCTAAATGACACTATGTATTGAGTAATACCTCGTTTTAAAGGTATTTTAATTCTCCATTCAACGGTGTATTGTTTTTGAAAATCGGTTCATTCTCAAGATATTTATCCTTAATGTTTTCGAAGCACCCCATTATTTGTTGTTTGGGATGGGGATAACATTAAAAGATGTCCTTATCGAAAAAAATTAAACTTTCAAAAGATTGTTTCTAAAAACAATAAATTTTAAAGTTAAGAAGTATGTAATGGGTAATCTGTTTAAAAATAATGGAGAATTAAGAAAAAAAATAAGGTTAAAAATCTTGAGAATGGCTGGACCGATTTACAAAAACAAGCCGCCGTTAAATAGGGAATTAAAATACCTTTTAATCAAGGCATTACTCAATTACCTTTTAATATTTCAAAGTTGGTACCGCCCCACGGTGGAGATATCATCAAAAAATGTGCCCTTTGAAACAAAAATTATTACGCACCCCGCTACACATGCTTTCGAATGATGTATTTTTCTGGAAGTTTTTGGCACATAAACAAAAGTTAGCTGTCTCGGAAAAGCTTATTCTATATAGAAAAATATAATCATAGTTTTCATGTAGAATTTTAGAACTGCTGGCAATCGAAACCTTTTTTATGATGTGTTATGAAATAACTTCAATAAAAATAAAAAAGTTATTTATATTAATATACTACAGATTACCTTTCCATCCTCAATTCTCCCAAGTATCTTCTGTATGTCCATGGGTTTCTTAATTATCTCGTAATAATCGGGATAATCCTTTCTGGGTGGTAACTTCAGAAATGGATGGGCCAAGTTTCTATCATCACTAAAAAAATTATTCGAAGTACAACTAAATTCATTTTTAAATCAGTTTTATAAAAACTATGAAGTTTTATGTCGATATAAATCAATTTCAAGCAAAAAAAAAGTTATCGGTCGATCGATCGATCGTCTGTCCGGAAAATCTTTTAAGCACGATAACTTAAGAACGCTTTAAGCTATAGACTTGAAATTTGGCTTACAGGTATGTTACCAAAAGTTCTCGTTCGGGATTGTTTTTGGTAAACATTGGGGTGCGGCAAGAGGGGCAAATGGGGAAAAACACATTTTTTTTACAAAATTGGTGTATTGGGACTTTTGAGGTTGCTGAAAGTGAATCTGATAATAAAAAAGTTGTAACTCCACCCCCTAAGGGGCGAGGGGTAGTTTTCGTGAAAATTGGTATATTTTTAAAGTTGCTAAAAGTGAATCTGAAAATAAAAATCTATTTTACGCGTGGAGGTGAAAAATGGGAAAGCTCTTTTATTGGGCGGTGTATACCTAAGTAATACTATTTTAATAATAATTTTAATAATAATCTACAATAAAGTTACAAAGAAAAAAGTTTGGGGCAAAAGACATAAAACATATGACGATAGGCCTTATTAAGATTAGAACACGTGCAAAACCTCGTTGCTATATCTGAAAGGGTTGATTAGTTATTAAATAAAAAAAGCCACTTATGAAGGGTCGTAGCTCCTTTACAACCCATTTTTAGACAATATGTTTATAGGAATTTTTCATATTTTCTGATGTAGAATCACCCCTTAAAATTATTGACCCTATTAAAAATACACCGTATATACTTTTTATCGCATCCCTGCTGAAAATGACGGGTCTGGGCGGGTATAAATGGTGCATAAACCGGTCTTGAGCGGATGAAATTCACTCGCTTAAGTCCGGTCTATGCAACATTTAAACCCGCGCAGACCCGTCAATTTCAATAGGGATAATACTAATTTATAATATTACCTGTCTGTGTAATTATTAACAATAGCCATAACTTTCCGCATCTGTTTCTTCAGTCTACCATCAGCAGCGCCATTTGATTTGCTGCGTTTCTTAGAACTACTACTACTAGTTCCAACTTCGCTATCCGAATCTTCGCCTCGTCTTTTGCGTTTCCGGCTTTTCTTCTTTTTCGATTTTTCTTCTTCCTCCTCCTCATCGTCGTCCTCTTCTTCTTCGTAGTTCTCTGTTTCATCGACTGCCTAGAAGATATTAAGGGGTCTTTCTACATTCAAATTTTAAAAATATTTTTTTTTTAACATTTTTTTTATATAGAAAGAAAAAAGATAACATTGTAAAATTTTGTAGGTTCATTTAATAAATACAAATAATTTTTTTTAGTGCCATTTTTTGGCCATAATTTTTTTTTTGCAAAAAACATCAAAAAACAGTGGTCGCCTTGATTCCGGCCGTTTGGACCGACTGAAAAAAAAAAGGGGAAATTATTCAGTACTAAAGTCGCTATAGCCCGAACAAGAAGAACATTTTTTGGCCAAAAAAGTTTCTTCATTTTATTTATTTAATGCCAAAAGATTGCAAACACCGTGTAGATTATACTATTTTATTCACAATCATTTATAAATAAGCATACATATGTAAAAGTTGGAAAATCAATTATGGTTAACTACATAAAAAGTATGAAACGCCACATTTCCATCCCTTGGTCGGGAACTGTCTTGTGACTAACTTTACGTCACTTATGATAACTTAAATGTATTAAAATGTTATGGAAAAAATAGTTTTAGGTACTTATTTTTTAAAATAACATCAGATACACATTTAAATTGCAATATTTTCGTATTCCTAAAATATAAATCAGCTTAGCTGTCATTTCTGAAAGATCACTGAAAAGTGCTGCCACCGCCGGTAATTTAACGAAGTAAATACATAACGTTATTTTATACTTTTTTAGACAAATATTTATTATTTATTTTGAATAAATATTTATATTCAATATATTTATATGTTTTAAAATTGTTAATATTAAATAAAAGTTGTTTTTTGTTTTATTTTCGGGGAGATCGCCATCTATACATGCATTGATAAAACAAAAATGTGTAAATAGCTTCAACACTGTTTATAAATTTAAAGATGGTGACAGTTTTGTCGTGGAACATAAAATATATAATTGTTAATAAAATAGGTAAAAATTGGGAATAAAATAGTATACAAACCTCAGAGGAAAATTTAATTTTTACTTCGGGAATCAGCAGACCGCGGAGCTGACGCCCCTTGGTCAGCTAACTTTCCCTCAGGAAATGAAACATTTTTCACCTCAATATGTAATATATTATTACGTACCTTCATCCATTCTTTTTCCGTCAAACTATCAGTATAGTCAACCTCTTTTCTTTGTCTCGACCCCCTTCCCAGCGGACTGCTCTCCTCCTCGTAATTCCAAGGGTCCACTTCGTCGTCCTCCTTGACCAGCCAATCAGGAAGCTCATTTTCTTCCAGTAAACGAGACTTTCTGGCCGGCCCCAATTTCGCGTCCTCCCTCCGGCGTTCCAGATCCATTTTTTGGAACAACTCAAACTCGGCCTCGGATCTGGCGATCATTTGGTTCACCGTTTCGTCATCAGGCGCTTCATTTTCTTCCTAAAATGGTTTATTGGATAACACAGGACCACAAAAAAAGTTGTGTTTTCATAAAGACTATATTTTGCTTTCCCATTTTGAACATTTTCAAATTTTTGGGAAAGCCTTGTATTAGTGCAAAAAGTGCAAATGGGGAAAAGTAAATTTTTTTACAAAAAATTTAAAATTGCTATGTAGGGGTTTTTTAGGTTACTGAAATTGAATCTGATAATAAAAAAATCTAACTCCACCCCCTGAGGGGCGGGGGGTAGTTTTCGTTTTGTATATTGGGGTTTTCGATGTTGCTGAAAGTGAATCTGATAATAAAAAAATTCTAACTCAACCCCCGAGTGGGCGGGGGTAATTTTCTTAAAAATTGACATTTGGGGTTTTTGAGGTCGCTAAAACTAAATCTTAAAATATTTTTTTTCTAAATCAGCCCCCGAGGTGCGGGGGTAGTTTTCGTGAAAATTGGTATATCGAGGTTTTTGAGGTTGCTAAAAGTGAATCTGATATTAAAAATCCATTTCACGTGCGGAGGTGAAAAAGCTCTTTTACTGGGCAGTGCATTTTCTACGTATTTTTGGGCGCTAAAAACGAATATGGCAGTGAAAAAAATTTTTGACTCTCAAATTCTTGAGATATAGCACAATAATAATACAGGCCTGCAAAATAAAGGTTATTAAAAGTTATTTGGATTCTCAAAACTGAATCTTATAGTTTTTTAATAGTGATTCCGAACCACATCCATTTTTCAATATATCAAAGACAAAGAGAAAGCAACCAGCGATCGAGTGGTTTTACATAAAAATAGATAAAATGGTTGTTATATTACCTCTTCTTCATCGCCATCTTGATGTAAAATAGTCTGCAAAAACTGCTGCCGTTCAGATCCGGTGGATTTCTGATCGAACATACCAGCCTGGATAACTTTTTCGTCCATAGTCAACTTATATTTGGCTGCTGCCAAAATACGCTCTTCCACCGAATTGACAGTCATCAAACGCAACACCCTCACTTCGTTTTTCTGTCCGATACGATGCGCACGATCTTGTGCCTGCAAATCTTGATGGGGGTTCCAGTCGGAATCGAAAATAATAACAGTATCGGCACTTTGCAAATTCAGACCCAAACCTCCGGCTCTGGTGGACAGTAAGAAAATGAAATATTCGCTGTTTTTCGCGTTGAATTTCTTGAGCAATTCGCCACGATCTTCTGCTTTAGTGGTGCCATCTAAACGCAGGTACGTGTAAGTTCTCCAGTTGAGATAATCCTCCATGATGGTCATAAGTTGCGTCATTTGACAGAAAAGCAGTACACGATGATTGGTGGCTTTCAGTTTAGGTAAAATCCGGTCCAACAGTTCGAATTTACCGGACGCTCGGTACACATCCGGACCGGATATTACACCACCGGCTATGCCTACGTGGTCGCAGTACTTCTCCTCGATATTTTGGAACATGAATGGATGGTTGCATAACTTACGTAGCTGCATGATGGTGTTCATGAGGGCTTTGGAACCACCTTTGCCTTTGTTGCCCTTTTCGGATCCGTCAGTTAGTAAAACACCTTTGCTTTGCATGTGCCTGAAAAGTATATTTGTATGAAACTCTGCAATGAATATTTCCGATAAATTTATTTTAAAAATAAAAGTACATAAGTAAAAAATTCCAAAAAAACTGAAACGGATACCCTTTCTAGACGGGTGGCAAGATATGAACGTTTCCTATATTTTTAAACCATTTCTTTATGCAATTGTTTTTTGGCAGCGGCATTATCAGATGAGAATCTTTTTCAAAAAAATAATAATAAAAAATGAAAATTCACTTGAAAGTCAATTTTGACATCTAGTCAAAAAGTCCAAAAATGTAAAATTTTTCAAAATATACTTAAATGCCTATATCTCGGAAACTAACTGTTTAAGTTTCGTTAGGGATTTTTGCCCAGTTGACCTTGCAACGCCGCAACGTGCGATTTCAGGATTTTCATCTGAAACGCGGTAACAGTCGCTATCAAATATGAGTATCAAGTAGTATGTAGTTCGGGACGCAGCGCGTACATTCGATATTATCAATCAATATCGCCGCCGGCCATTGCTGTTTCAGTCACTCGCTATGCAAAAAGGGAGATTATAGATACCATCTATGATATACAGTTCCACTTCAACACAACATTTTCGCGTTACTGAATATAGAGACAGGGCCTATCCATCACCACTTCTGAGCTCAGACATCACAAGAACATTTAACATCAAGGTAAGTCCAATCTCTATGTTTCACGCATTTTTTTATCTCAAATTGTCGTTTTGAGACCTCAGGGTCCAACACTAATAGTCCTACGATAAAAATGATTACGGGTTTTTGTACGAAATTAAAAAACATTTTAAACTATGTAAAAACATTTGTCCTACTATAAATAACAAGCAATTATCGCTAAATATTAAAGTTTTTGCCCGTTTTGCCCTTTGCCCTACGCCAATGTTAACCATATTGATGTGGCGTAAGTAACAAAGCTCCTGAATCCTTTGGTGAAAGATTTTTTAAATCGGACGTTCCGTTTGGACGAAAGTTATAAGGGTTACAAACAGACAGACCCACCGACAGAAATACATTTTTTTAACACACCCTTTTTCTCAACGTCTTGTTACATTCTAAACCCAAAATGCAAAAACAAATAATTTTTTGGTCCATTTCAATAACGGCTGTTAACACGCGGGTACCCGTTTTTTTTTTCGGATGTTTATTTTATATTTTTATCTATTTTATTTATACAAAAATAAACCACTATGAACTAACAGTTTGTGTGCGCACTCAAGATGTCATAAAAAAGACCATTACTAACAAGTCTTGTATTTACAATATGTTCTATTGGGTTTGTTATCGTTTGATTTTTACAACGAAATTTTATAATATTATTAATGTATAATTATCTGATATTTAGTAGACCAGATTCATTAAAAAGATCATCTGTGGGGTGAAACCTATTTTTAAACAAAATAATTTTTAATATATATCTGCAAGATATGACGCAAACAGGTCATACACAACTCCATTGATTCCCAAGTGACGAAGTTTTGACAGTAGAATCCGGTGGTCCACAGTGTCAAAGGCCTTCGACAGGTCAAGAAAAATCGCTAGTGCTTTATAGCCGTTATTTAAGTTATTCAGTACATAAGCATAATTTAAATACTTACTTGTATAAAACTTTTTGTAATCCAGACATATCACACTTAATGATATATTCCACCTTATCAGGCAACTGAGATTCTACTTCTTTCTTCAACCGTCTCAGCAAGAACGGACGCAACACTTTGTGCAGACGCCGAATAATAAGAATCGTTTCTTCTTCGTTCAACTCGACCTAAAAATACTGCTGCTAACAAAAGAATACTTTCACCTAAAGCTTTTTGCAAAACAATTTTTCTTTTCAATAAAGAAAATAAAAAGAAATAAAAATAAAACAAAATTTAAATAGTTATTTATATACCAAGGGACTAAACTGGGTGTTTTAGTTCCGCTGCATTAGTGTTTCCTGAGCGAGCGTAGCGAGCGAGGGAAACAGAAATGCAAGGGACTAAAATAGCCAAGTTTAGTCCTGAGGTATATACACTATTTTTTGCAGGACCAAACATAATTTAGGTAGGTAGATAAAATTAAAATTAAAAACCACTCGTCTAAAATCGGTTGTTTTATTTTCGTAATTTAATCGAGATGCCTGTAAATTGCGAAAAGTCAGTTTCATGGCTACCGCGATTTAAATTGTTTTTTAATATGGTTGACAAAACGTCAAAAAAATGGACGAAGATGATAAATTTTAAGTTATGTATAAATTGTTATAACAATGTTATTTTTAAAGGTTTTCTTTGTTAAAATCAAATAAATTGGTTTGAATCGCTAATTTATTACAAAACACCATCAAACCTAATTTTTGAACCAGCAAAGCACATAGTAAGTATAATATTTTAATATTATCAAGGTTGCCGTGATTTTTATTCCCTAGGGAAAAAACGGCAAGTTTAGTCCCGAAAATGAAAGCGTAAAATTAGGTTTTAGTCTTGGTCGTGCAAAAAAGTTATTTTTTCTGATTAATTTAAATTGTCCCCTTTGAACACCCAACCCCACCTGATGGTTTTCAAAAACAATCCCATCCTATAACTTTGGATAATGAATAGTGTGATTCAAAACAAAAAAGTTGGAATTTCTTGCTGTCCCTGCAATATAAAGGGAATCATCTGTGTTTTAAGGAATTCCAAATTTAAAGTCTTTAGCTCAAAGTTTTCTCGATTCATTAAGTCTCATAAATTTCCCGGACAAACAGACAGTTTTTTGCGAGAACCATCTTTATTTTATATGAAATGTCAAGAAATATAAACTGTAAATTGGCTGAAAGACCTCGATCAATGGCCTTTTTGGACTTTTTGTCAAAATTAAGATTTTTAATAATAAGCAATAACTTTTTTATGTTTTTACTAACACCGACTTTTCTTAGGTTCTCTTTGTTGGTGTGTAAAACTTACCTTTTCACCAGTCGTTGCGAAAGGGGCATTAAACCACTGTTCAAAAGTCGAAACACTTTTAAAAATAGACGGCAAAAGAAAATTTAATAAAGCCCATAGTTCTGGTAACTTATTTTGAAGAGGAGTACCAGTCAGAAGCAGTCTATGGGGCGCAAGATAGTGGGTGTTGAGTACTTGAGTTAGTTTGCAGTGGTGATTTTTCATTCTGTGGCCCTCGTCAATGATCATATATTTCCAGGGCAACTAAAACAGTTTTTTATTTTACAATCAGTTTTTTTTTCGATATATACAGGGTATTTTTACACAGCCTATATCTCCCTAATTATAAAAGACAAGCCGTGAAGATATGTAATTCTACGCATTCCATCCCAGACAGCACATGATATCTTAAAGACGTCTTTTATAAATCTTAATTATGTCTGGACGCCTAAAGACATAAAAAGGATATCTTATGGACTTCTTTTTAGGGATGTTTAAAAGATATCTGATTATAATGTCTATAAGATATCTTTTAAGTATCGGTACAAGACGTCTTAGCTTCGATACTTATCGCTAAAAATAAATTAACTATTAAAAAAAATATTTTTAAAGATCTTTTTTTGAAAAACAATAAAATTAAAGAAAAAATTCATATTTTTTTTTAATTTTCTTTTAACGAAAAACGAAAAAATTAAAAGATAAATTCACTTTTTTTTTAAATCTTTTTTTGACAAACAAATTATCTCTAATTCTTATTACGCTTTTTATATCAATACGACCGTACCTAGCAACGTAAATGGGAGGGGGTATTATGTTGTAAAGTCGCCTGTGCAAGGCGTCAGTAAGCCGTCTTAAAAAAGATGTCTTAAAGACGTTACCTTTTGTAACATACGACGTCGTTAAGACATCTTTGAGATGCATATTCGGCGAAAACCGACGTTCTTAAGACGTCTTAGATGACGAGCTACGACATCTTTAAGATCTCTTTAAGTCCTCTTTGTGCTGTCTGGGATTATATACTAAAAAAGTCCAAAATTGGTAATTCTGTAATATTTTATTGCTTTTTTTCTATTTTTTTTTTTGATGATTCTGTTTTGTTTTCTTTACACAATGTAAGGGTAAATTAAAAAAACCTGGGGGTGCTATGGAAAGGTGGTCATTTACAGGGGGTGAATATGACGTGTTAATTAAAAGTATTTTTAAAATCACTTATGGTGGACCTAAGGGGGTCATTGCGGTTAGGTTTTAATAGGGTTATTAATATTTTTTTAAAATATTTTATAGTAACTGAGATATAGGCTGTGTAAAAAATGCAGGACAATGGGCATAGCAAACTTACTTTAGCCAAAACTGCCTTGTCTTTAATTACATACTCGTATGTAGTCAACAAAACGTTAAATTTGGTCGATCTCATTTGACTTTGGATGGTGCGCCTACCGGCAGGCGAACCTTTGTAAGAAACCACAACCACAGTGGGTGACCATTTTTCAAATTCCAGTACCCAGTTGGAAAGTGTCCTAAAAGTAAGTACACATTGTCATACCATAGTATTTCCATTACACAGACTTTTTAAACACAGAATGAGTCCATTCTAGCTCTAGATACGGTATGAATATTCCGTATCAAGTGTTAGAATGAGCAAATGTAGTGCCATCTCTTGTTTATAAAAGTAAAGAAAACTGTAGCAAAATTAGCAAAAATATATATATTTTACCATAAACTATTGAATAATTTAATTCAATTTAAAGTTTTTCGTTAAAATTAGATAAAGTTTATTAGTTTTTCTTAATATTTGGCCAGTTTTTTATCAATTTAGTTCAAAAAATTAAAACTGCTCCATCTATTGTTAAAAATTTAAAACTGATATATGTCACAACAATCTGACATAACCTTCAATTTTTGCAATATAATTTGTAAATATGTGCTAAAATTAAATATTTTTTAAGTACTGATTTGATGAAATTATTAAATAACATTAACTGCTTTATTTAAAGATATGTGTTTTGTTGCATTTACAATGTGGAGTCATAAAAAACATTGCTTTTAATCTTGTCCGCAGTTTAAAGCCATACAGTGTTTCATATTGGCAGTCGAAGAAAAAGTATAGTCTACAACACGTATGGAATAGTCATTCTGCGCTCGCGGGACCGTCATAATCGCCTGCCGGCTCGTATGACAAACTTTCCGCTCGCGCGGAATATTGTCTATTTCATACTAGTTATAGAATATACTATTCTAGATATCGATACCCCAAGCAACAAAGCCGTAACTCATATATTGTCATTTTTCACGACAGCTAAATTTCTAAAATATTTTTTTTTCTTATTTAATGGTGGGGAAATGATTGAAGTGGAAAAGGAAGCCATGTGATATATATTTGAAAGCTTATAACATTCTCTATTTAACTCTATAAGTAAACATTGTATATTTATTGTTTGTTTCTGATAATATTCAAAATTAGAATTTCTTACTTTAGTGTTTTTAGGTAAACTTTTGGTTAAAATGGCCTGTGGAGAAATCTGAGTAGTACCACCATGTGTGTCTTTTTTCAAGGCGTTTACCTATGAGGTAAATAGGTCTAACTTGAGTTACATCCTTGTTGTATGGGAGTGTCGATATATATTATTTAACAATAATTAACTTACGAAAGTGGGACAATTATAAGAAACGGTCCATTTACTTTCTTTGTCTCCATCAAATAAGTAACCAATGCAATCGTTTGAATGGTTTTACCGAGACCCATTTCATCCGCCAAAATGCCATTTAAGTTGTTATTATACAGAGAAACAAGCCATTCCAATCCCTAGAAAAAAAATACTGCTGCCAACAAAATAATACTTTCCCCTATAGGCTTAGGTTCATTAAAATTAAAAAAATAAATGTTTTTAGCCCATTTTACCACATGGACCATCAAGCGATCCTATAAGGGTTCCGTTTTTCGGTTTTGAGGTAAGGAACCCTAAAAATGAGAAGAAAAAAACAAAAGTGGATAAAAAAACGTAGAAAATAGTATACATATTGTTTTACTAAGAGGAAAAGTGAAGCTTTTTCTAACAAGTCTGTAGAATTTACGCACGACATGTAATACATAATAAACAAACAACTGAGAAGAATGGCTGTCATCAAAATCAAAGAGTGCTGCCACCAGTGGCGGTTTTGCTAACTAACTTTTTTTACGGCTTACAACAATGAATGAATGATCACTTCTATCTAGTCTGTTCAGTTATAAAATATGAACATTTTAGTAAGCTTGAAGAAAAAAAATATATTTTTTTAAATTTTTTAATAAAAAAAAAGTTAAAAAGTTCTTACCTTGACTTGATATTCCTTTAACTGACCATTAACCATAATGGAAGCTTGTTCCGTAACGATTTCGTGAACAGTATGGGCAATGCTGTAATAGGTCCGTTCTTCTTTCGCGTTTTTGTGATACTCGTCGTCTTCTACTTTAGCTTTGTCCGTCATTTCTTTATCGTCTTTCGACTTCTTTCGATCTGTTTCCACTAAAATTAAATTGTTTAATCATAATTATTCCTTATAATTAACAAATAACACCGGCACACAAAATAAAAAAATCTCGAGTCCAAACGAGACTAGTCAATTCTTACGTATTTTGGGTCACTGAATCTGAATCCGAGGTCAGATTTTAAAAGTTAGCGTTCAAAATGGCGGATCCAATATGGCGGATTAGATTTTTTTTAAGTTGCTCGGATTTTCTTGAAACTTGGTACTCGGGGATTTTTGGGGTCGCTGATTATGATTCTGGTGCCAGTTTTCCAAAATTCAAAATAGCGGATTTAATATGGCGGATTAAATTATCCGAAAATCTTTAAAAAATCTAATCCGCCATATTTAATCCGCCATTTGGAATTTTGGAAAACTGGCACCAGATTCGTAATCAGCGACCCCAAAAACCCCCGAGTACCAAGTTTCAAACGAATCGGATCAATTTTAAAAAAATCCGCCATTTTGGTCCGCCATATTGGATCCGCCATTTTTAATTTTAAGCATATAGTCAATTGTTATGTAATTTAAGCTTCTGTATCGGAATCCACTGTAAGAATTTAGAAACTAACTCGCGTTTTTTTATTACAGCACAAAATTTGGCAATTCTGACCTCGGATTCAGATTCAGCGACCCAAAATACGTTGAGTTGACTAGTCTGGTCTGCCGCACTCAGGATTTTTTTGTGTGCCGGTGTAATCAACGTTTAATAATCTTCAGAGGGTTCGCCCTATAAACGTATACAGGGTTATTCTTTTAAATGGTACACCCCCTGGAACTTTTGAATGGAATGAGATAAAAACTTTAAATTTTGAATGTCAGTGTGTCAGGGTGGTAAATATTGACTTAATATTTTCTATGTGTCGTGTTTAGAACAACCTTAGAGTAAGAATTTATAGGGACAACCCTAAGGAGGACTTTTAGGCCCTAAAAACCCCAAAATCACGCAAATATCGATAAAATTCGTATAAAACCAGCCCTAGTGTTTGTAATTTTATAAACTTTAAAAGTCTTGATATCTAATAGAAGTCAAGTTTTTAAAATTTTGTAAAATTACAAATACTAAGGCTAGAATTTTATCGACAGTATTTTAAATGTCACCTAGATCTAGTTTTAACAAACACGATTTTTCTGGGAGATTATCCCCTCGATTTAAACACTTACTATCATCCTCGTCATCGGAATCTTCATCGTCCGTATCTGCCACTTCCCATCCCGGATTTTGAGCGATCCAATCCCGTAACTGACTGAGCAACGGAGCGTCCTCTCCCGAAAGCTTTTTGCCAGTCGCAGTTTCGATAACAGTGACTGGACGGTCAGAACCTGCTGACCCATCGTCATCAACGTCTAGGCCTTCGATTTTTAGACGTCTTTTCTTTTTCTAGGAAAAAAAAAAAATTTCTGAATGCAGTAATATGACAGTAACCCAGAAAACCAGATTGAGAGTCTATGGTCTGTTTCTTCAAGCAAGATAGTAAATTAAAAATAGCACAGTGAATATTACTTTTTCCGCGAGAATCCCCGTTTAGAGATCTTGTATTTTTTTTGATCTTAAATTCGAATTCAGCGTCGAAAAATACATAGGAATACCATGGTACCCCTTTTAAGGGTAGTTTTTGGGCCCGGGGGTGAATTCCAGACGTCTAGGGTCTTTTCTGACCCCGGATAGCCTAGCGTCGAAAAATACATAGAAATATTATGGTCTATCTCACGGATCTCGACCTTTCTTTTTTGTGTTGCTGTGTAATATGTGCCTTGATTTGATAAAATTTAGGGCGACATAAAAATGACCAATTTTATGTCGAAAATATATAGTTTATATTGGTTTCATTGAGAACGTGCTAATAATGAACTATTTTAGGTCAAAAATATACTGCTTATATAGCCTCAATTTAGTTCGCTTATATTGCTTTTATTTTTCGCACTAAATGCAAGCAAACATTTCAAAATAGTTTTTATTTTGTTTCTTTTTTCTTAACAGACGTTCACTATTACTAAAGTTTTTAGAATGGATGCACGAAAGCGGCTTTACGAATCTACGAATTATAAATTCTTCAAAAAGACAAAGGAGCAAAAATGTACAGAACAAAAGTAAGGCTAGCCTTAGTGAATGTAGTGAAGTTTTAGAAGGAGTGGTAGGTGAGCTGTTAAGTGGTAAAAGCAAAAGTAATAGTGAAAATGAGTGAAAATGAGATTGAAAATAGGAGTAAAGCGAAGAGGAATAAAACTGCGAGCTATGTTATTAGTGCTAAATGTGTGCATTTGGGGACATTTTAAGGATGTTTCTAGACGATATATAATCGCTCGTATTTATTGCGCTAGTTTCAAGCTATTTTGGTTTTCTGGGTACAATGCACAAAACAGTAAAAATATTTAAAAGACGGTACCCAACCAGCCCAGTTTTACGGTAGTTGTTGAATGATGTAACCTACCTTTTTACGTTTTTCTTCTTCTTGTTGAATCCTCTTTTGATCCACCTTGTGTTGTTTTACCATCTCCGTCAAATTACTAATATACTCGTCAGTCTGAGAGAGCAAGAACGCCAACCGTTTGTCCTTCTTCTGATCGATAAGTTTACGATAACCTAAAATTTTAAATTCAATCATTAGTTTTGGATGTATATATACTATAGTCACCATTGAAATTTAAATTTTTAACATTTTGATAATAATTATTGGTCCTTACAGTATTACAACAAGAGTACCTTTTTTCATGTATTTTGATCTGAGGAATCATGTTTCAATAATAAAATTACAAAAATGGTAAACAGAAAAAAGTTTGGGACAAAAAACTAATAAGGACCCCCGTTTTGCTGGTTAAAATGAAAGGAACATAAAATAACCT
Source organism: Brachypterus glaber (assembly GCA_958510825.1). Lineage (NCBI taxonomy): Eukaryota > Metazoa > Arthropoda > Insecta > Coleoptera > Kateretidae > Brachypterus > Brachypterus glaber. The sequence continues at coordinate 4,160,708 of OY294048.1, read as the reverse complement.
TATTAAGGTTAGATCACATGCAAAACCTCGTTGCTATAGCTCAAAAACCGAGATGTTAACCCCTTTTGAAGGGGCATAGCTTCCCTACGGCCAATTTTTAAACATAAATGTATGAAAACTTTTTTTCATGTTTTTTGATGTAGAATCACCCCTTAAAAAATTCGAGGCTATTTCAAAAACGCTCTGTATTTTATAATTAGTTAATATACCTTCTTCATCTTCCGCCATCAGTCTTCTCATACGTTCCTTTTCTATCCGTTCCTGTTCTTTCTTTTGTTCTCGTTCCGCATTTGCATGGTAGTTCAATATAGCTTTGTTTAGTCTTGCCATTTTGGCCTGGTTATTTCGATGAAGTTCCTTAAAGTCCTTGCCATGCTGAAATTATAAAAATATATAATATTTATAAAAGTCCAAACCTCTCAAAGGGTGATCAATTGATACAAACTAATTTGAAACCTAGGTGAAACTAGATGAAACGTTGCAAGCACCCTGTCAAAACATCGGCACTATTGGGAAAACTAATAACATGCTATTAGAACAGGGTAGCATAACATAATTACAATTTTACTACCACTCCTCACTGCACAAACTAACTTGTATAATATTTATATTAAACTTTAGCTTTTCTTGTACACTTAATATATAATTAAAATTAATAATAAAAATATGTTTTTACTTGGATGCAAGTTGAACTTATTAATTACAATTTTTGATTGATTTTAAAAACAAATGAATGGAAGCTTAAAATTTGGACACTAGAGCCATCTAGTTTGCAAAAACTAGGTGTTTTGTTTGATTTTAAATTCTGTATCTTTAAAACATATTCTAGCAAAAAACTGTATATAACATTTTTTATAGGGCTTAAAAAGAGCTTTTATTTAAAATATATTTTTTTGAAATCGGGTTATAAATATGTGAGATATGCTAAAAAACCTTTTACTGCTTTAAACGCCAATATCTCGAAAACAATGCGTTTTAGGAAAACGTTGTTTATAACATTTTTTGACCAATTTAAAATTATATTTTATATAAATGATAAATTAACCAAATACAATAATAATTGCCTTAATTATAAACAAAAAACGCTAAAAATAGGAGTTTTACCCTATTTTTAACCCCTTCCCCACAATCGTTTACCCCCAAAATCTAATCAGCTCTTCGGAATACAATAAGAAACAATATGTAAAAAACCGCAAGTCGATATCTCATGTAGAAATGGAGTTAGAGAGTTTACACCCAGACAGACGGACGGACGCAATTTTTGTTTACTGATTTCGACTCAGAATGGTCTAAAACGTCGAGAAATGTGAAAATAAACTTGGTCAAAGACTTTGACTTTTCGGCGAAGATTTCAATACATCGGCACTCTTAGTAGCACTAAGTGCCGATGTAATCACTCATAAACCTAAAATCGTAAAAAGATGGACTTAATACCATCTGGCTGTGATATCTAGATATTTAAGTCTGATTCATCTTGAAGAAATGCTAAGCCATTATCTCCAAAGTATTTGAGATTTCACTGTGGGTGATTCTATAATGTCCAGACCGTCCGCTACAAGGATTCATCGTCCGTTTCTTTCGTCAGTTTTGCTCATCTAAATTTTCCTGTCAAATAGACTCGTACTCTTATATCCCTCGATGCTACGCATCTCGGGATGTAATAAGCTCGGCTATAAAAAATGTCTTCCCTACTTTGGTATATAATTAGTATTTTTTAAAATAAATACCTGAAGAACAGAGGTAAGGAATTCCTGATGTTTTTGTCTGCGCTTGCGCTCAGCTTCAAGCTTTTGCTGTTTTTCGAGTTTTTCGGTTGCCCTAGCCTCGCGTAGACCTTGCTTTTTGGTCCTCTTGTAGGCTTTTACGTTCACAGCCGATTCCAGGGTCGTATCGCGCCGAGTGCATGCCACTATCTCGGTGCGCAACTGGCGCTGAAAATTCAGACATCGCAAAGCTCTGAGTTCGATCTGCGCTTGAATTCTTAGGTCTTCTGACATGTTGGTGGGGAGATTGGTCAGTTGTTCTAATCTGGCTGATATTCGTGCAGCCACTCTAAAATAAGCAGAGTTGTACTTTCATTACGACAACAGGGTCGGACAATAAGATAAATTTAAATTATTTTTAATTTTCGGTACGTTTGTTTCATACATACCTATGCCGAATAAGGTTAAACCCGTTAAACAGGCCCGGACTGGGGCAATTTGTCCAAAACGGCAGATCTATATTTTTGTCACATTTTTGGCCAAGGGCGGTCCGGGCCTATTTAACGGATTAGGTAGTACGGACGTTTAACCTTATAAATGTTTTTAATTAAATGGTGGGAAAGAGAAGTTTAAACACTTTACAATGATTTATTACATAAGTTTTATTATAATTTATCAATAGGTATATTTTTTCTCACACCGCGCCATGTATTTTTTTTTAATTATCAAAAAAATGTTCTGATTTAAAAAGTTATAGGTAAATAGTTATTTATATACTAAGGGACTAAACTGGCTGTTTTAGTCCCGCTGCATTAGTGTTTCCTGAGCGAGCGTAGCGAGCGAGGGAAACAGAAATGAAAGGGACTAAAACAGCCAAGTTTAGTCCTGAGGTATATACACTATTTTTTGCAGGACCAAACATAATTTAGGTAGGTGGATAAAATTAAAATTAAAAACCACGCGTCTAAAATCGGTTGTTTTATTTTCGTAATTTAATTAAGATGCCTGTAAATTGCGAAAAGTCAGTTTCATGGCTATCGCGATTTCAATTGTTTTTTAATATGGTTGACACAAACGTCAAAAAAATGGACGAAGATGATAAATTTTAAGTTATGTATAAATTGTTATAACAATGTTATTTTTAAAGGTTTTCTTTGTTAAAATCAAATAAATTGGTTTGAATCGCTAATTTATTACAAAACACCACCAAACCTAATTTTTGAACCAGCAAAGCACATAGTAGGTATAATATTTTAATATTATCAAGGTTGCCGTGATTTTTATTCCCTAGGGAGAAAAACGGCAAGTTTAGTCCCGAAAATGAAAGCGTAAAATTAGGTTTTAGTCTTGGTCGTGCAAAAAATATTTTTTTAACTCATTTTAAACCTTTGCTTTTTTAATTGCGCGAAATCCTGACGTGATGAAAAAAAAAACTAAGTACAACATCGAAATCAGCATAGTCGAATTACCCAAAATCATATATTCGCACGAATGAAGCAGGACCTTGCAGGACTGTTTGTTTAAGTATACGGATGTTGGCTCACCTATTTTCTCGCTCCTGCAGAAGAATGACGGGGTCCAGGCCTGCTGGTTTTGGCAAGGTGGTGATTCTATTTTGTTTGGCTTGGTGATGATGAGGATGCGCTCCGGACTGCATTTGATTCATGGGCCGATGACCGGGCGGAGGACCTCCTGGTTTGTATTGGTTGGGCTAAATAATTAAAAATATTCTGCAGCGACAATAGTGTTTGACAGAATTGTTTTTTCACAAAAATATTTTTAACAATTACTTTTTATTCACGAAAATCGTGTATTTTTTAGGTTGTACCCTGGAATCACATTTTTATAATAAAACTATAAACAGAAGTTAAGCAGAAAAAAGTTTGTGACAAAACAAGTGATAAACCTCTGGTTTCGAACGCCCCTGGTTAAAATAACTACATGAACATCAAATAGGATAATAATTATAAGCCTTATTTACTTTAAATAGCATGTAAAATTTCGTTGCAGTGGCTTGCTTGCTTGAAAATAAACATTAACTTTTTGGTATCATTGTAAAGAGAAAAAATAAATCTTTCTAGTGATATCGATGAGCCATAGACGTATTAAAGCAAAATTTGAGTTAAAAAACGGGGTTTTCCAAACTTTGCTTTCGTGTTTAATCAAAAGTAAATAATTTTTTTAATAAATTGTATTTTTCTTCCAATATTTTATCCAAAATGAATAGATTTAGATACCCTGTAAATTTCATTGTTTTATCTCTAGGAATAAAAAAATTATAGGGGCAAGCCACCTTTGAAAAGCACCCGGTATAGCGCGTTTTTGGGATTATACAAAACAGAGAAAACAAAGATAAAACAATCAGATCAAGGCTGATGTGATTGTAGTGGGGAGACGGCCCGTCCGATGCGCTGTTTCATTAAAAAAAATCACGTCAGCCTTGATATTTGTTTTCTCAGTTTTGTATAGGAAAACGAAATATTGTTTTGTTGGAAACAGTGTTTTACCTGTGGTCCTTGAGGCTGAAAAGCGCCAATCGGAGGTGGCGTTGAACTAAGCGGGCTGCCATCGGGCCTTTTTCCTTGGAGGGCCATGGAAACTTGAGATGGAATGGGCTGATTTCTCGCCAAATATCGATATGCCATTATTTGATTTCTAAGAAAAAAAAAAAAGGTTTTCAAATTAACCACAAATTATGTAAAGAGGCTATAAATGACGCCCTTAGAAGCCAAGAGATATCTAGTGCGAAAAATTTACTTTTAAGGTAAACCACTATATTAAAATTTTTTGTTACATCTCAAATATTGGCGTAATAAACCGTTATTTCCATTTTGATGCCTGGTAAAAAAAAACGAATAACACTCTTAATTTATATTACAACAATTAATTAATTATTATTTTAAAAATCCTTAACTCTCGATAAACTTATTTTAGCCCCCGCTTAACTTTCTTGTGTTTTGGGCTTGGCTACGATTTCCTGCAAAAATAAAGTTATTTTCGATTTAATGCATAATATATCACACGAAGTTCATTAAAAAAAATTCCCATGACCCCTTCACCACACTTTAAGATCAAATATATGCAAAAAAAAGTCTGTCTTATTTAAGAGTTATAAATTTTAAGTCGATATCTTAACTCGTTCAAAAGTAAAGGGGCAGGGGGGGTGACTTTTGGACCGCACGGTATGTTAAGCCCCCAGAACTTTTTTTATTTTTGGGGGCTTGTTTTCAGTTCCAATAGGCTTTGTGACCTTACCAAGATTGATTGGTACAATTTTTTTTATATTGGACACTTTTTATATTTTCAAGGCCCAAAGTAAAGAAACGTAGAATACTCCTTCGTGGTAAATGCTTTAAGAACAAAAAAAAATGTCCTGATTATTTTTTTTTATCGATAAAAGGTATTTTTTACAGAAACTTTGTTACCAAGTAAGATATGGCACCTGAGTATAGTCATCTGTAGATAAGTAAACGCCGACGAGCTGGAGCCTCCATTACTCCTGGCCCTCAGAGCAATCAACTGGGAATATCTGGGGTCTTCCTGCATTCCCTTTTCCTCCATGGATTCTATGGCTCGTTGAAGGGCGTGCAGATTCTCTTGGCCTTGAGGGTTTTGAGGAGGGACGTTCTGCTGTGGAGATGTTTGAAGGGGTGGTCCTGGTGAGGTGTTCTAAAAAAATAAACACATTTAAATATTATTTAATAAAGAAAATTTATGATATTTCAAGAGAAACAACTTATTTTTGAATAATAAGCGTAATTTCAATTCAATTACTCTTAACCAGACTATATTTTAGGGCGCTGACAACGATTTTTACAGTGAAAAAGCTGAAAACTGTACAAAAGAATATATCTTACAAGTTATCTAGAATAGTCCAATCATTTTAGATTTTTTCACGAAAAAAATTTACAAGGTGAAACTTTTGACCCATCTTGGATGTTGTGTTTTGCAGGGGCGGATTTATTTCAGTTAAGGGGGGGGGGCATCCATAAGGAAAAAAATTGCGCTTTCACCAAAAATACAATTTTGAAGGTATTTCTATGCTAATAAATCTCGCTGGGGGGCCATGCCCCCCCCCCTAAATAAATAAATAATTAAATAAATGTTTTTGTCGATTTGCACGCGTATTTTGCATTTCTCGATAAAAAAGGTGAGTAACATATTTGTAGAGACCTGAATTCTCTACAATCTTTATATAGTCAATATTCTTGCAAAAAAATATTTATTGCTAATTGCCATAAAAAAAAAAAAACAAAAAATCATATGCCAAAGACTAGACCAACGCATTTTTATATTTTCGAGATCGCTGAAACCGCATCTGACCTCAGAATTGCTTCATCAGGCCACAATTTTTTTCTACCCTTAAAAAACATTGAATTCTGAGGTCAGATTCGGCTTCAGCAACCCAGAAAATATAAAAATGCGTTGGCCTAATCTCTGGCAGATGATTTTTTTTTGGGTGGCTGCCCTAGTAACAATTTTTGTCAAGTCTTGAGCAAGTCTGGCTCAAGAATCTTGATCAAGTAACTGCATGCAGATTTTGACAATTCTGGTTCAAGATACTGACGACAGATACTTGCTCAAGAATTGTCAAAGAATTGCTACAGATACTTTGTCAAGATTCTTGGACATGTATTAAGCAAGAATGTAGCAAGAAAAATTGACAAGAAATCGAAAATCATGATCAAATCGTACTTGTTAGAGAAGGTCAAGATTCTTGACCAAGAATCTTGTCAAATTGCTTGATACAGACTTGACGAACATACTTGACAAAGTTTTGCTAAACGCTCTGCTTCCAGAATCTTGCTAAAGTCTTACCCAAGTCTGGATACAGAATCTTGATTAATTCTCTTGCTCAAGAATTGTCCAATTCTTTACAAAAAATTTTTTTAAGTACTCCGGTCAAGAAACTTGTTCAAGTTCAATGTTACTAGGGTGTTTTATTAGCAATAATTTTTTTCAACAATATTGACTATATAAAGATTGTAGAGAATTCAATTCTCTACAAATTTGTTACTTAACTTTTTTATCGAGAAATGCAAAATACGCGCGCAAATCGAAAAAAAACAACATCTACTACACGGGGGCCTGCGTCAAAAGATATAACTTGTAATTTTTTTTCTTTCTTATATCAAATTTAAAGTCATTGGGCAAATAAGAACGTAAACTAATTACTTTTGGGAGTTGTGCCCAAATACAATTTTGATCAGAAAGTCGAGAACCATAACATATCCAAAATTCAGCCAAATCGGACCGAAACGACTTTTCCATAAGACCGGTGTGCCGCAGTTTTTGAAATTTTTTATGTGCTCCACCACTTAACCTACTGATTTTTGGGAGTTGTACCCTTATAAACTCTTAATCAGAATGTCGAAAACTATAAAATATCCAAAATTCAGCCAAATCTGACTGAAGCCACTTTTAAGGAGCGAGGTACTTTGGGGGTTCAGCGAGCTATTTTATAATCCTATTCGTTTTCAGCGTCCAAAAATACGTTTTATTTTAGAATTTTAAAATTATTATTTGCGGACTGGTGTTATTAGTATAAAATACATTGTTTTAGTAGCAGTGGGATGGGATTTACCTCTTTTAAATTATTTAAAACTTTTAGTGGTGTTGTTGTCTTACCTGGCACAAAATGTGAAACAATAATTCGTATAATAAATAATCTTTTGTGCAAATTTGGTTTTGAATTAGTATTTGTTAATAAATTAACATTAGCGACTTTTTTTAGATAAAGTCTAAATTTATTTTATTTAAAATAAAATTTAACCTTCCGTAAAAGTAAAAAATAAAATAACATAAAACAATCACAAATTACTCATTTTAGGATATTTTGGATATTTTTTATGTAATTTAAATTGCACTTTTTTATCTTTAACTTTTTTGTTATTTTTCGTTTTTAAATACATTTGTTGATCAACCACATAAAGAATGGTTATTCTAATAGCGTATAAATAAAAATTATTAATTAAAAGTTTTTTCGTGGTATTTTGGACAAACAGAAACATTTGGGACAGCAAACTGGCAAGCATCAAAACCATCCTGGTAATAACGGGAAAACTGTAGACAGTACTGTTCCAGCCTCATTTGGTCTCATCAGCAGTGTATTCCCAAAGGCATAGAAAGTCCATACTACTTTAAAGATTAGCTGGCTGCCAACCAATATTTCTATCTGTCCGATATAGTTTTAAAACTTCCGACGAAATATTTTTTGATAAAAATTATATAGGTATATTATATAATATATTATACAACAGTGTACCAAGCAAAAAGTGTATCTGGGCAAAGAATATTTACTATAAAATATATTTTATGTATTTTAAGTATTAGGAAAAGCATAGATATCATAATATAATAGTTAGTATGTACATATAAGATATAATAAGTACATATTATAAGATCATTATACAATTAAATATTTAATAAATTTACATTGAAACTAACGTTGCATATCGTCGGTGATTTTGCAATACGTACTCAAATTCGCAATATTAGAAAAAGTGCTGTTTGCTGTTAGAACACTGGATAGGAATATCCGAGGGGTGAATCACTATAGTGCATATATGCAATATTTTTTATAATAAATGCTTCAATTTAAAGCAAAAAAAATGAACGATTTTTTTTTATTTTTGGTTTTAAATTATTAAATTAAAAAAAACGTCAATGAAAAAAAAAACTAAATTAAAGTTGGCAAGAAGTTGAACTAAAAGTGTGTTCTGGCCCACCGTGTAGGTATGGGAAGTCTGTGTACAAATTTTTATGTCTTAAAAATTCCAAAAAAAAATATTGCATATCTCTGCGACATTCGAAAAGATTTCTAAGACTTATTAGAGAGATCATCAAAAAGCTCAAAAATGATTCAAATGATTTTTTTGGCGACAATTTCATACAAAAATCAATGTACAAATATTGGCATATTTTTCTTGGTATGAGATATTTTTAAATCTTTTTGGTTTTGGGTTTTTTCCAAACAGTGGCAATATTATTTTTATTATTTTAAATAAAATAAACCCATGACAAATAAACCGTAATTCATTTAAAACATATAATATCACCTGGAACCGTTTATAAAGAATACGTAGTTAAGAATTACCTATGGAACAAAATAATCATTGAAAGTGGATTTGTTTGAATTTCAAGGTTTCATTTTTTTTCATGCACTTATACTTGCATTTATAACAATACTAATCTGAAAACTATAATTAAATAAACATGAGTGAAGAACTTATTAAAGAATGTTTTGATTTTATTTTACCATTGGTGAAGCAAGCCGGAAAGGTAAGTGCATAAATATTTATTATAATAATTCAAATACTGTTACCAAAAATAGTATATTAAAGTACTAGTTTCATAACACCCGTTTTTCTATTTTGCGACTCTTATAAGCTCATAATCACACGCATTTTGCGCGTTCCTATAGGCCCATAAGAGGTCTCTACTTTTTTTTCTGTTGGGTTGGCAACATACAAAAGCCTAACTCTTGACGTTTTGCGTGCAAATGTCAATGTCGATTTAAAGTTTAATTTTTTACAAAATTTTGTGTTTGGGTTATTTTTTACCGTGTTAAAATTGTGGACTGGTTAATTGCAGTGAAAAAAGAAGAGATGACTGTAAAATATATCAAAATATCATTTGTTCTTAGAATTTTAAACATAGTGTAAACTGTAATGCCAACCCAAAACCAAAATCCCTAAATCAGTCATCAATTTATATGTAAGTTTTTTAAATTTTAGAGCAAAATAGAAAAAATTGTATAAAGCACTCGTTTCATAACACGTTTTTAGAGCACTAGTACTTTAGAAAACTCGCCGCAAGCGGCTCGTTTTCTAAACTTGTACTCGTGCGCTAAAAACGTATGTTATGAAACTAGTACTTTAATATACTATTTTAGCGTACGAGTACAAGTTTAGAAAACGAGCTTGCGGCGAGTTTCTAAAGTACTAGTGCGCTAAAAACGTGTTATGAAACGAGTGCTTTATACAATTTTTTCTATTTTGCTCTAAAATTAAAAAACTTACATTTAAATTGGTGACCGATTTAGGGATTTTTGTTTTGGGTTGGCATTACAATTTTCGCTATGTTTGAAATTCATAGAACAAACGATATTTTGATATCTTTTATAGTCAGATCTTCTCTTTTTCACTGCAAGTAACCAAGCCACGATTTAACACGGTAAAAATTAAAACACAATTTCGTAGAAAAGTAAACTTAAAAGCGGTGTTGACATTTGCACGGAAAACGCCAAGCGATTGTCTTTTGTCCTGTATTGCCAACCCAAAAGAAAAAAAAGTACAAACCTCTTATAGGCCTATAAGAACACGCAAAATGCGTGTGATTATGAGCTTATAAGTTGAAAAATAAAAAAGAAAAAATTTAAATTTAGCTTGAAGAAAAATAGCATGTTTTATTCGGAGCAAAAGTAACATTTTGTAACTTATCTGTAATTTCCTGACGATCATCAGTTAACCCTTAAGACTCCTCACAAAATTCATCACTTTTGCTCTTGATAAAACAGTGTGAAGCATTTTCGTTTACTATTTATGTTTTCCTTCTAATTACATATGGTCTTTTCTTGGACCAAAGTTCGATAGGAAAGTAAAAAAAACCGAAATTATAAAAAAAGGTTTAATCTGTAGGATTTTTTCGCTGGTTTAAAATCTGTATTCAGAATTATTCTAGATCAAACCGTCTTAGGGTGGCAAATAAAACAAAGTTTTCATATTTTTATTAGTGAAACGCCTAATGAGCTTTAAATAACTTTTTATTTAAATTAATATAATTAATTATAATTATTACCAATTAATACAATCAAATTAGTTAAATATTATAAAAAAAAAATAAAAAAAGTAAATTTTTAAACGTCAGTTCAAAGTATTTATTTGAGCAAATGTCATTGATCAAGGCTACTTGATTTTTATGAAAATTTCAAGAAATATCATTTCTGTTAATAATTTATTTTATTATTTGAATAAAAATAGTTAAATAGTGGTAGAGTGAAAAAATAATATATAAACTACGGTAGAGAAGACTATTATAGCCTCGCACTCTTATACGCTCAGCTATAAAAAATGTCTTCTCTACCTTGGTATATAATTACAATTATTTAAATATTCATAGATTCTGCTGGAAGCTAAAGACATTGAGGTAGAAACAAAGGAAGTAGAGTATGATCTTGTTACGATATACGATAGAAAAATTGAAGCTATTCTGTTCAACGAAATACAAGAAAAATATCCCAATCATAAGTAAGTAGATGTATACGGTATAAACTGTACACAAACAAAAATTATAACTAAAAACAAGTACGTACTATTCAGCTAAATGACTTAAAGGTTTGTATATCCCAGCGAAAACAAAGGTATTTTGTGTTAAAATGTTCACTTTTTATTTTAACGGGTCTTTCTACCTTCAAATTTTAATAGTTATTTATATACCAAGGGACTAAACTGGAAAAAGAAATGCAAGGGACTAAAACAGCCAAGTTTAGTCCTAAGGTATATACACTATTTTTTGCAGGACCAAACATAATTTAGGTAGGTAGATAAAATTAAAATTGAAAACCATGCGTCTAAAATCGGTTGTTTTATTTTCGTAATTTAATCAAGATGGCTGTAAATTGTGAAAAGTCAGTTTCACGGCTATCGCGATTTCAATTGTTTTTTAATATGGTTGACACAAACGTCAGAAAAATGGACGAAGATGATAAATTTTAAATTATGTATAAATTGTTATACCAATGTTATTTTTAAAGGTTTTCTTTGTTAAAATCAAATAAATTGGTTTGAATAGCTAATTAATTACAAAACATCACCAAACCTAATTTTTGAACCAGCAAAGCACATAGTAAGTATAATATTTTAATATTATCAAGGTTGCCGTGATTTTTATTCCCTTAGGAGAAAAACGGCAAGTTTAGTCCAGAAAATAAAAGCGTAAAATTAGGTTTTAGTCTTGGTCGTGCAAAAAAATATTTTTTTAAACCTTTTTTTATGTAGAGAGAAAAAAATATATTGTGAAGTTTTGTACGTATGTTCAAAAAATACAAAAAAATAGATGAGTGACATTTTTTTGCCATAAAATTAAAAAAAAAACATGAAAAAATGGTGGTCCCCATGATTCAGTCCGTTTGGATCGACTGACGAACAAAAAATAAAACGGGTTGTTATTCAGTATTGAAGCCGCTGTAGCTCGAACTAGAAGAAACATTTTTGGGCAAAAAAATGGCGGACGTTTTTCAAAAATTAAAAAAAAAACTTCCGCTATTTTGTTGTTTTTTGGCCAAACATTTCTCTTCTAGTCCGGGATATAGCGACTTTAATACTGAATAAAATCCCGTTCTTTTTTTAGTCGATCCAAACGGCCGGAATCATGGCGACCACCGTTTTTTAATATTTTTTAAACATTTTTATAGCCATAAAATATCACTTTAAAAATCTATTTTTTTTTTGTTTTGTATTTTTTGTAAAGGTATTTTTATGACAAGTAAGATGACAATAAAAAATATACCATTCCATTTAAAAAAATCAGTTGTTACCCACCTAGGAGTATATTTCTAAATATTTTTAGAATGTGCCTTTTTTAAAACCATAAAACTTTTCCCTTTAAAGGTTTTCTCTAAAGTGGATACTTTACTATATATCGACCGACTCGTCTTCATTGAGACACCCTGTATAGTATAGTAAATGTATATGTATACGGGTATATAAAATATATTTTCTATATTAATCAATAATATTCCAATGATGACTAATAAAGTATGGTTTTGAAATTAAAATGAAGTTGTATAATATTTTTTATTTTTAATTAACTAAATTTTATAACTGCATTTTGCAACAACAGAAACCAACTTGATTAATTTAATTTTATTGAATAATGCATACATGCATTATTTCTTTACATAACAAATTATATATTTCGTTAAGAAAAAAAATCATTAAACAGAAAAAAAAGTTCGGGTAAAAATGTTCAATTGTCGTTATATTTTAGGGAAAATATTGAAATAAAAAAAATAATAGTTTTTAAGAAAGATCTTTACAAATAAAGGGGTTGTCGACTACACATGGTTTCAAAATAAATGCAAAAGTGGGCCGGGTTATAAAAAAATGTTAGATTGCAAATTGAGTTTTTTCCCTTTAACTAATATTTGTTTAGTTGTCATCAAATGTCGTTATGTATTAAAGTAATGTAATTTAAAATGTTATTTTTACCTAAAATATGCATAATTTTATTTTAAAACTTAATAATAATTATACTTTTGTCTCCCTCTTTAGATCTTCTCTCTTTATCTTATCTAAATGTCAATAGCTATGACATTAACAAACAATTTTTGACAGGTGATTGTTTAAAATAATAGTTACTAAATTTTGTTTTGCTAAATCATGGCTACTACGTTTTTTCAACTTAAAAAATTTAAAAAAAACTATAACTTCTCAACGAAGAAAGATAGTACCTATGTTTATATGAACTTTTCTTCATAAAATTAAATCTACTCCTCGTTGCCAAAGTTTGTAAACGGGCTAATAACTCACCCTGTATAAACTTTTAGATTTATAGGAGAAGAAGAATCGGCCTTAAAGAAAACGGTCTCAAAATTAACATTGGAACCGACGTGGATTATAGACCCAATTGATGGTACCAGTAATTTCACCAGGAATATTCCGATAGCTGCAGTTTCCGTTGGTCTGGTAATAAACAAGCAAATAGTTTTGGGTATCACATTTAACCCATATCTGAACGAATTGTATACGTGCATAAGAGGCCAAGGGGCATATTTGAATGGAGAACGTATTCGCACTAGTGGTGTTAAAGGTACATACATCATGAAGAAATGATTTTTTTTTTTCATTTCAAGTTGTTTTGACATTCAGATTACTAAAAAAATGCCTGCGGGGCAAAAGATGACAAATGTTGTATTCGAAATCACAAGGAGCCCCTGTGCTAGCCAAAAACCAAATTTATGGGAAAATTCTAACCAAAATTGTTTTTTTGGGTCTAAAATAGGGTTGAATGGGTATTTTTGTCAAATTTTCTCTAAAAAAATCAAACAAATTTTTAAAAATTACTAATTTCATGATGAAAAAGCGTAAATTATAGTTTTAAAGTAATTTTAATTGACATAAATAAAAATTTACAAAAAAAAAACTTAAAAAATCGCATTTTTTAGCACAAAAGATTAAAAAATCCAAACCTTAAACAAAATGTTTAAAAAATTAAAAAATATACAGTCAAATAGAGAATTTTATTTGCTTTAAAATGATGTATCACCCTCATTCCATTAAAAAAAATTCCCCCAAGCCCACATTTTAAGAGCCGAAAGTATCAAATATATGCCTTATATAAGAGTTATAAATTTGAAGTCGATATCTCAACTCGTTCAAAAGTTAAGAAGGGGGGTGGGTGACTTTTGGACCGCATAATTACAGATGCGAAATTACGGGGAACGGACAAGAAATTTTGCATAAAATTATTTTATTTTAAAATTCTGTGCTGCTCGAAAAACATGTGACCTTGAAATTTCTAAAAAAAATCGCCTGCGGCGCTAGACACCAACAATCTGAAGTTACACAGGTCTTAAGATCTGGTTTTGGAATTTAGATGTAATATTGAAACTCTCGTAAACAAAAATAGTATATTAAAAAACTAGTTTCAATAAGCGATGTACGTTTGTTCTGTTGCCAACCCAAGAAAAAACACATTTGCGGGTGCAAAATGCATGTGATTATGAAATTATAATCATTAAATGCAACTAAAAAAATATTATAATAATATATCCCATTTTTTTTTTTATTTTAGAAATTGGAAAATCATGTTTTGCGTATGAACTGTCAATAGCCCGAGCAGAACAATATAGGGATCTTTATCTATACAGACTGAAGCATTTGATTGGTGTAGCTCAAGGGTACGTTCACACTGTTTTAGATGAAGCCTTAGGTGGTGTGTTGCTCCCTTATAGCTCATCTCCGGACAAATATTTTTTCATATTTTTGAATGTAGAATCACCCCTTAAATTTAGTACCTCTAGAGTTTTAAATTAAAAAAAAAACATTTGTTTAAAAAAAAAACAAAAAAAAACCGTTTTTAAACAAAGCTAGACTTTTAAAAAAAACAAATTTGTTTTTTATTAAAAAAAAACACAGTTATCCTGGTCCCATTTTTCGACACCAGTGTTTTACAAAACATGCATTTCACTTTCGGAACTTTTCCGTTAGTTTGTGTGTCTATAAAAAGATTTGATACGTTGCTTTTTTTTGCGGCCAGGCATTATAAACAGACTTCATAAATTTGACACGTTAGAAAAGTGAGGTTATGTGACTGAAGTTTCAACTCCTAAACTCGTTAACAGATGGCGTATAATCTATATATTTTATTATTTCACGAAAAATAAAGTATTTTGAAATAAAAACTAATAAAAACTATTGAAAACAGTCTCTAATTGATCCTAAAATACAAAAGTTGTCATTTTTTGAATATTTTCACAAAAAAAAACCAAAAAAAACGAAAAAAAAACACACAAAAAAACTTAAAAAAAAACAAGCCTTAAAAAAAACGGTTTTTTTTACAACTCTAAGTACCTCTATTTTTAAAAGTTGTAAAGTTTTAAATATTTTTTAGGATAAGATCTTTGGGATGTGCTACAATGAGTTTAGCCTACGTAGCGAGAGGTTTGATAGACGCGTATCAATGCGATGGATTATACCCATGGGATGCTGTTGCTGGTAGCTTATTGGTTAGAGAAGCTGGAGGATATGTGTGCGATTCAAATGGTAAGAAAAAACGTATTTTTTCTTTACCCATTTTTTCCGTTTATTTTTGCAAATATTTTTAAACTTAAACGACAAGAAAACTTTAAAACACTAGCGTAATTAATAACGTATTTAGGTTATAGTATACAACAATAAATAGTTGTATACGCGCCACTATATATTGCATATAATACAACAACAAAAAAGTAAACGTCTTCGGTATCTACAAACTAGTGCAGTTGTTTGATTTACGACAACAAACTGTTAAGCGATCAGATTTTTTTTGCCTCGCAAAGAGCGGGGAAGAGGTGGCTTGCAAATCCGCAGGGTCGGATTGCCGCTGCTTTCTACGTCACGATTTTCGCTTCAAAACGCAGGCAATTCAGCTGACCCGCCCGTCCGGCTGGCTAGCAGATATCCTGGCCGAATCTCTACTGCATTTACAAATTTGGTTTAATGTATTTTAAATTTTTAGCACATAGAAACTACATATCACATGTAATTACATCTACATGTACATGCTTATCGTTGGGTATAATTATGCACATAAAAATTTTAGCCCAAAATGTCTACTTTCAATACTTTGGTAAAACATTTATTAGAATCAGCTGATTGTCGCCATCTTTAGTAATCATCCTTCCTCAAAAAGCTATTATTTTTACAACAACGTTGTTGTATTATTAAATAATATCAATCTACAATTTTAATAGTGTATTTAATATAATGTTATAATGTTTTTATTTAGAATAATCGTAAAAATCGTATTATGTACCTTAAAGTTGTTACAACAACGTTTGGTTGTTCTATTTTTAGATTTTGACAATTTAGCAAAAATTTTTTATTGATAATGTACTTAAAGCCGAATGGGCTTGCCCCCCATCAAAAATGCTGCGGGCACCCCTGCTTTTTGGTAATAATTTTTGAATACTTTAACCTATAGACAGTAGTTAGATGTTTTCAAAAATAAATCTTTAAAAAATATTTTTTATTTTTAACATTTTTTGTTCTTTACATTTTTTCAATAGGATGTAGATATCCTTTGGCTTTTACACCCCTAAAAATATGTTTTGTGCTCGATTTGGCACGTGTTAACATTGAGCTACAGAACTGAAATTTTGCACACGTCATTTTTACACAATTTGGAAGAAACGCGAACTTTTTCTTAAAATATCATTTTTTTAAAATCGTAGTACACATGTATTAAAATGTTTTGTATTTTAGGGACAGATTTTGATCTGATGAATCCAAACTTTCTTGCTACGGCCACAAAAGAATTATCAGACATCTACATGAAGTACGAAAGAATAGCAGATCAAGAAAGATTAGCAAACTTACAACAATATAAGGGATTTTAAGGGAGTTCATTCATTGACCACCCACCTAAAAAGTGGGATCCCACTGTGGGATTGCACCTCTACATATCTGGTTATATAACGAGTGTCCTAAAATTAGTTATACAAACAATATTTTAGTTATTAAAAAAAGAGTGACATCGTTCTAATGGTTTTGCAAGAATTGTGATATAAATAAAAATACAAAAGTTGGGGTGGCTGGTAGCTAAGGGGTATGCTACAAACCCCATGAATTAAACCAGTTTTATTTCTTTTAAATATTATATTATTGTATTGTGTATAGACTATTTTAAAATAAAATCATCCACCAGTTAAGAGTTGGTGTATTATTTTTTAAAAGCAAAACAGCATATTTTAAGCTCTTTTAAATGAACTATTACAATATGGGGCCCAATAAACATCCCAGGTACATGACATTCACGTGAAAGCCACGTTAATATGTGACATGTGATGTTAAGATTGTAGTCCCATTTAACAAGAATGTAGCATGGTGGGGATGTCCTAAGTCCGCCCCTAATAACATCACACAATGATATCCCGAAAATAACGTGTTTGTGACATCATAAATCCACATTTCTGCGCTGTTATATCTAATATCTTATTGATGCCGTTACTGGAACTTTAATATTTAAATAATATCCTAGGATATTAGCTTTTTCTAAATAAAACCATTAAAAACGCTATAACCCTATAAAAAAATCGGATTTAAAATCAATCAGTAATTGAAACAATCACAGATTGAAACAGATAGATTCTAAATACGAAATTGCAGATTAAGCGCAGAATATATTCCTTTAATCCGTGTCCGTGGTTTTGAGAAGCCCGGCAGAGCCCCCTATTAATTGGAAATCGTATAATGTGTATACAATTTCCTTATAATAATTTACTCTATCAACAACGATTTTTTTGCTTCGAACGTCGGTGAGAAGCAAAATAACATGACATTCACGTGAAAGCCACGTTAATATGTGACAAGCGATAAATTCACAGTGTTGCTAAATATTTGTTATTAAATAAGATGGTTGTCACGTCTCACGTGTTACGTTGTATGTGATGTTAAATACATGTTATTTTTCAATATTATGATTTAGTTTAAAAATACACCCAAAAGTGATGTTAATTTTTTGTAATATAACATCCCTTGCTACCTGGGATAAAGGTCTATTTTTTCCTAAAATGTCCGCTTATTATACGTTTATTTTTTAGAATTTTCACATTGTGATTAGTTTGTGTGATATTTAAGCTAGATCGTTTTTAAATGATCACCCTGAATATTACCTTTATATATTTTTTATCTATGATTGTCCCTACGGGCCTAAAAATCTAGTTACATACATTTTTACTCATAAAAGAATTGTGAAAAATAAAATCAAACATCGAGAAAAATCAAAATAAGCAATAAAAAAATAATGTCTGTCTCTCGGTCCGTCTGTATCCACGATAACTTAAGAACGCTTTGAGCTAGCGACTTGAAATTTGGTATGCAGATGTATTTTTATATTATCTTGGACAAGTTCGTATTTGAGCAAAATCGGTTGGGGGGAAGGGGGGTTACATTTTTGTTTTGAAGAAAAATTTAAAAACCACATAAAACGTTTCATAATACTACACAACAATTGTTATTATCTTTTTTTTTCCAACGGGGCACTCTCCCCCAAAATGTAAAAAAAATGTTTCTAGGCGTAACTTTCTTATTCACAATAAAACAATTTAAAAACCATATAAAAGGTAAAATAAAAATACATAAAAAATGTAATTATAATTTTTTTCCAGTTACCCCCTAAATTATAAAAAAAAATGTTTCTGGACATTTTTATTATGCACAATAGAAGAAAAATTTGAAAACCACCTAAAAGATAAAATAAAATTACACAATAGTATATTTCTAACCTAATAAGAAAATGAAACATTTCCAACTCGAGAGATACTATATGGCCCAGGCGTAGACTAGGCCAAACTAGCATCTAGAGAGTTGGAAATGTTTCATTTTCTTATGTGGTTAGAACAGAATTATATTCACAAGCATTAATAAATAACACATTACCTCGTAAAGTTCACCATTTTAACTGATCTTCTAGAGAAATTTTGCAGACTTCTTACGTCACTATAAATTTCAACTAAATAACAATTTAAATAAGTGGCTTGTTGTTATTTCCTATTATTAGTCTCGGTATGAACCATATAATATATAAATAAATATTATTTCTTATTGTTTTTCGTAGAAATACACAAAAATGTTAGGTTATTTCATTCGCAAACCACGGCTGTTTACAGACAAGGCAATAGTTTCGCCATCTATGAGGTATAACCAAAAGCCAAAAAAACAGGTTAGTTATGAATTCATTTCTAACCTTGGTTAAAAATGAAAAGCTTTTTTAACCTTAAAAGAAGTAAACAATAATGATAGATTTTGCAACTTTTTATAATGCATATAAATGACGTTTTTCTGTATGCTTGTGAATAAAAAATGTTATTAACGTTTTTTTTCATGACCCCCCTCTACCAAAATGTAATAAATGGGATGTACGAAGGACATACCGTATATCCTTGGGATATACGAGCGGTATATCCTCACGACATACCTTTCGAGATATCTTGGGGATATACAACTAATGTCCCGGGACATGCGACTTTAAAAGGACATTGAGAGTATATCCGGGGGATATTTTGTGCTATATGGGGAATAACTACGGAGATTGGTAAACAAGCTCAGAGCACCTGATGCGAAAAATTAAACTGTTCTTCCAGGTTTATTATACAAAAAGTATCGTTTTTATATAAAATTATTATATTATAATCAAATAAAAACATAAAACAGAAGCATATATTTATTTAATTTAAACAAACTAAACAAAAAACATATATGTAATCCGTTTACAATAAAAATTAAGCACAGGGTTTAAAATTGTTTTATTTTATAACAAGCCGTGAAGGTATGTAATGCTTCGCATTCCATTATATGCTATTCACAGTGGAGAGTATGTTGAATTTTTTCAATTAACGCAACAAAAAAATAAACAATTAAAAAAAAAACAGAATTTTCGCTATAAAATTTGGTTTGTAAAAGCGAAAAATACGATTCAGAGTATTTTTTTGAAATTTGAAATCCGTCTTTTTATACTCTTCTAGCCATAGAGCTTGGAAGATTATAATAACAGAGCAAAAAAATAATAATTACAATAATAACACAGGCCCACAAAAAAAAAATGAATCTGACAGTAAACAAACTCACTGACCCCTAAATTACCTCGCTCCCTTCTTATGTAAAAGTCAGAGTTGATTAAATTTGGGACGTTAAAGTGTACGACATTTTGATCAAAAGTTTATAAGGGCACGACTCCCAAAAATGAGGCTGAGCACTTCGAAAATATTTCAGTATTATGAAAAAGTCGTTTTGGTCCGATTTGGTCGAATTTTGGATCTGTTATAGTTCATCGAGAACTTTTTGACGTTCTAAAAAGGGTCTTCGGGTAGCTAGAACTCGCAAAATTCAATAGTTTACGCGCTATAGCACTTTCATAATATATTAAAGTACTAGTTTCATAACACCCGTTTTCAGCGCACGAGTACAAGTTTAAAAAACGCTTGCGGCGAGTTTTCTAAATTACTAATGCGCTAAAAACGTGTTATGAAACGAGTGCTTTACACTATTTATTCTATTTCGCTCTAAAATTAAAAAAAAACTTACATTTAAATTAATGGCCGATCTAGGGATTTTTGTTTTGAGTTGACATTACAATTTTCGCTATGTTTGAAATTCATATAACAAACGATACTTTGATATCTTTTATAGTTAGCTCCTCTTTTTCACTGCAAGTAACCAAGCTACAATTTTAACACGGTAAAAATTAACTTAAAACACAATTTCGTAGAAAACTAAACTTAAAAGCGGAGTTTGCACCGAAAATGCCAAGCGATTGTCCAAACCTCTTATAGGCAAAATGCGTGTGATAATGAGCTTATAAGAGTCGCAAAATAGAAAAAGATCATAAACTAGCTCGTCCAGTTTTTTTTTGCAGCTTTTTCACTGTCAAATTCGTTTTCAGCACACAAAAATACGTAAGAAAAATATGGTCTGGTAAAGAGTATATGACTTTTCTTTGTGGACCTGTGTAATTATAATAATCACTGCTGATTGAAATCTGTTCTAGCCATTTAAATCCTGTGACTATAAATGAACTCACAATTTTTTAAAACGGTACAAAAAAAGAAAAAAGAAAATGAAAATAAAAAATCAAGGTCTAAATAAAGTTGAAAATCTAGAATTTCTAGACATGTAGTATTTAAAATCTAGCGTTCTAAAATACGTTTAGTTATAAAGATGAGTGATATACAAAACTACTTTGATTTTATACTTCCCTTAGTAAAAAATGCGGGAAAGGTAGGTTTAGTTTTCATTTAAAATTTAAAATTAAAAAAAAAAAAAAATATATATATATATATATATATATATATATATATATATATATTTTAGTTAGCTTAGTATAGTACATTCTATAACTAGT
Source organism: Brachypterus glaber (assembly GCA_958510825.1). NCBI lineage: Eukaryota > Metazoa > Arthropoda > Insecta > Coleoptera > Kateretidae > Brachypterus > Brachypterus glaber. The sequence continues at coordinate 4,139,403 of OY294048.1, read as the reverse complement.
ATAGAATAGACAATATTCCGCGCTAGCGGAATGTTTGTCATACTATTCCATACGTGTTGTAGACTATACTTTTTCTTCGACTGCAAATATGAAACACTGTATGGCTTTAAACTGCGGACATTGTCAATGCAACAATGCTCATTCTATTTGCTTACATTATAAAGCAGTCATAGAAAAAAACTTTTCACACTGTTGTTTTTCAAAAACAATAGTGATCTTTTTCTTCCCCTCATAGAACTTGATTTTCCTGAAAATTTCAATACGATCGGATTTTTCGTTCTCGAGTTATCGTGTCTACAAAAATCGTGACATCAGATAGACGGACGGACGAACGGACAGACGGACATTTGAAAAAAAAAGTTGGTTATTTTTTCATGAAACAAATTTATATCCAAGATTTTTTTGTCTAGGACGATTTATGTTTTTTTTTTGAAAATTCGAAACTACCGTATAATACTATTCTAGCGCTGGCGCTGTGAATAACATAACTGAGAATTTTTGCCTCAAAATGTGGTCTGTACACGGAAAAAAAAATTATAGCTAGGAGCGCTATAACACACATACCAAGCAAATTATAATCGCTTATTATATAAATACAAGGCTTTCTCTTACAATTATGGCAGTCAGTGTAAAAATTTATATGAAATACTTTAATTGTTTAGTGAATAATAAAATATAACAAATAGTATGGCATTTATAGCTTAAATAGATTTAATTATTGTGCTAATAATTTTTATAATATAATAAAATTTCTGTAAATTTATAATAGTGCCTGTAATAAATATAATCGTGTCTGTAATATATATATATAATCGTTTCCAATTTATTTTTAACATTATTAGTTATTGTGTCCCTTATAATCTATAGCTTAAATCACTATAATTTGCCACTGTTACCAAATATCTTATAATGTATAGCGCAGAGCCCACTAATTTCTTTCCGTGTAAAAGCGAAGTCAAAAAAAGATACTGCGCCGAATGACAGGAACACCAAATAAGAGTTCATGTAAACCCCTATTCGTGGATTTAAATATAATGACACTACCGTCTTTGTATGTCTATAACCTGCTTATATATTATAAAACAAATTTAAATAATCAAGCCTGTATTCACGAACACGACACAAGGAAAAAAAATGCCCCTAGAACTCCCTTTAATAGACTGTGTGTAAGCCAAAATCATCCCAATTTTATGGCAGTAAAATGTTATAAAAAACTCCTTGAATTAGACAGTAGACTTGCTACATTAAACAAGAATGCTTTTAAAAATGGGGTAAAATCATTTCTTATCGCTAAGTGTTATTATTCTTTAGATGAGTTTTTAGATGATAGTTAAATTATGTTTATATTATAAAATTGATTTTATTGATATTTAGATTAAGTTTTAAATTATTTATTTATATTGTTTACATTTGACGTTACCTATAATGTCACTGAGATGGTAATGTGTATTATGTATGTATGATATATGTTGCTATTGTAAGTCACATTCAAAGGCAATAAACTTACTTACTTACTTACTTACTGTTTAAGTCATATAAATACATATTTTTTAATTTAATAATTTAAACTTTTTTAGACGATATTGGACGCCAAAAATGTACAAGCTGAGATAAAAAATCTAGCAGACATTGTTACAATATATGACAGAAAAATTGAAGATATACTGCATAAGAATATTAAAGAAAAATATCCGAATCACAAGTATAGTATATTACATAACTAGTGTGGAAAGTGACATATTTCACGCGAGTGTAAGAAATACACTTTCCAACGAGTTATGTACACTATTTTTCCTACGATCCCGAAAATATAAAGTTTCTTATTTTAAAATTTTCTAATTTTTATTAATTTTTAAGAAAAGCAAAGCACCAAATAATTATAAATAGCAACAAATTTATATATCTAGGTATGTCAAACAGAAAATATGATTTTCATTTAGCTTTAGTTTTCTTGGTTTTATATTTAATACAATACATAGCTGTTTAATGGGTTGTCTATTCCTAAATAAAAGCAAACTTGAGTTTACTTATTAAATTAGATTTCTGTGGTTAAGACAGTAAAATTGTACTGTTTTACATTTTATAAGAAAAATACTGTGTATTTTGATGTTTTTTATGTAATGTAACGTAACTAAATAAAATATTAAGTAATTTTTATAAGATCTAGACTGTCTAGACTAGACAGTAATGGTCAAAATAGTAACGTTATATAGTTTCTATTTTTGACATGAAAAACAGAAATATTTGGATTTAAAAGACTTAAAAGATATAAAAGGCAGTGGCGAAAGGTGGAAGGAAAATGGTTTATAAAACAAGGTGAATCAAATTCGTAAAATCTAAGAGGTAAATATCTAAATAAAATTAGGCAAACCTCCATACATAAATATCACACGAGTGTGATATAAAAATATCAAACTAGTGCGATATGGGGCGTTTTCTAAAGAACAAATGACTGTGCTAAATATAATTTTCATAGAGGATCGTAGGAAAAGATATATTTATTTGATGTTAGTGATGTCATATTAGTGATAAATAAATAATAAATAGGTTTTATTTAGCACACAATAGTCACTTAAATACATTTTAAACTAACAAATTAAATTATACAATAAATTTAATTACAATTTTGTTCATTTAATATTTTTTCTCGAGTTTTTTCTTTTAATTTTTTCTTAAATTTAATCAAGCTTTCTGATTTTTAAAAAACTAATACTCAATTTATTGTATTCAGTTATACCCCTATGAAATAAATTCCTGAGTCAAACTTTTTGTAGCTACCTCTAAATGAAAGTCATTATTGGACCTTGTATAATAATTATGAAATTCATTATTAACATTTTTAAAGTTACTTTAAAATGATACTCATTTAAAATGACCCCCAAATACAGGGTGATCAGTAACTGCCCTGCCAAAATTTAAGAGGTGATTTTAAATCCAAAAAAGTTTCTATAAAGGTTGGTCCGGCAATGCGCCCTAAGGGAGCTACGACCCATTAAAATTTTAATAAAAATAAGGTTTTTAATTAATAACTCTGGTTCCCTTTAAGCTAGAGCGACGGGCTTTTGCATATATACTAGTATTAATAAGGGCAATACGTTTATGTTAATTCATTTTTTTAAATTTATCCAGAGGCGTACCTAGACTGACAAAATATGCGAGGCTTAACATATTTTTGCCCCAAAGTTTTTTATGTGTACTTTTTTTTTGATTTTTTGTAAAAAATATAGATTTCTTGAATAAAAATACATAAAAATGTCGTATATTGTAAAACTGTAGGAGCAAAAATTTTCAAAAAAAATACAATTAAGAGGAGATAACATTTTGTGCCACCAAAAACGTTACTTTTTAAAAGGCTATTACTCTTTTAATATTAAATTTAGGTGTTTTGGTGAAGAATACTTTTTTGCTCAGTTTTAAATGAAGAATCACCCTGCTGCATTAAAATTTTATTGATGCTTTTTTTGTTCCCCATTCAATATGTCATCTTCAAATGGCCGTAGCTCTCTTAGGGCTTATTTCCGGACCAACCTTTATTATAAAAACTTTTTTTCATATTTTTGGATGTAGAATCACCTCTTAAATCTTGGCATGGCAGTTACTGATCACTCTGTATATTTTCAGATTGACAAAAAAAAATGGTGTGCTACGTATTCAACAAGTTCGTTTTAAATTATTTATAATAAACGATCTTTAAACCATTTATATTTACTTCTTTAATAATATATTTACACTTTCTATGTAATTCCCCTATCCCAAACCATAATAATTATTGAATAATTTCTACTCATTAAGCATCTAAACTCATTAATTTTTTAACATTAACCTTTAATTTTATTTTAATTAGTACTATTGGAACTTTCCACGCGATTTTAATGATAAGCCAATAATTTTCCCGTTTTAAATGAGAAAGCAAAAAATAAATTCAAGTTACGTGGTGTTTTCAATAAAAATATATTGGTTAAGAATGCAATGAGGGATCCGTAGGTAACTAATTTTTTTTTACTTTTGTTGTAATTTTCGTGCCATATGGGAGGCATAGCGTAGTGGCTAGCGCGTATGTATAGCAAGTCTACTATCGTGAGTTCGATTACCACTGGCGCCGACTTGCCTTTTTCAGTTAATTAATAATTGAAATTTGGCGAAGGCGCTAAGTGAAACGGACACTCCCTAGAAACTGGTTCGAAAGTCAGTATAAGCCGGTGGTTCCCTCTACTACTAGCCCACACAAGTCCTGGACTTAGGGGATGCTTGATTAAGTAGAATAGTACGAGGTTAAACAAACAAACAAAACAAAACAAACAATATATTTTATATCTCCAAGAGTTCTAGTCGTAGCTCAAAAATGCATATGACAGTTTTTATAGAGAATTTTTGAGCTTTCTTTTTGTATACATATTTTTTCCATGTGATAATTAGTTTTTGCTATTTTTTCCTATTTTGGGCCTTTTTATTTCCTTATGTCATCCACATTTACAAAATTTTAAATCTTATCGTTCCTGAAACGGGCGGGGCACAAAAAATGTCACATTTTTAAAAATGATAGACAGAAATTTTTTTCTTTGCTTATTTTCAATTTCTTGAGGTTTTGGAAAAATAATTATTTATCCAATACATACAGATAATAAGACAATTACCAGCTTTATTTTAAATAGATAAACTCAATAATAACCCCCGCGTGGCTTTTACTTTATTGAGTGGATAATTATTTATTTTACCCACTCAACTGTCACTTCTCAAATTATTTTCTTGTAAATGTCATTAAATTTTTTATAAAAATATGAATTCCTAAGCTATTTATTGGATAAAACCTTGTATGGCACTCATGGGTAAACCGATATTGCCTTCTCGAAAATTAACCTGCTTGGCAGACGCCTCGCAGGTTAATTTTCTCATGGGCAATATCTTACTTTACCCACTAGTACCCTAAATAACTATTAATCAAAAATAACCCCAGACAAGAACTTCAATCAACCAAATTTGAAGTCTTTAGGTCAAAGCGTTCTCAAATAATCATGTTCACAAATATTCCGGGACCGACAGACAACTTTTTTGCATATAGAACGCCGGGAAACGTAAAAAAACAATAGTTTTTTTTTTAATTACGTCACGTTTCATACCCCACTAAATTTCCTGTACAACTTCGTCACAATTTTTAACTACCCCTCTTCCTCCCCTTCTTGCGTGACTTCATTTATGGACAGCTCCTTGTTTTAGATTTATAGGAGAAGAAGAAAGCTACGCAAAAAAACTAATATCCCCATTGACCAGTGCCCCAACTTGGATAATCGACCCCATTGATGGAACGTCAAATTTTGTTCAAAAAATTCCAATAACTGCAATATCTGTGGGTTTAGCAATAGAAAAACAACAAGTTATGGGTATCATATTCAACCCCTTTCTGGACGAGTTGTATACTTGCATCAAAGGCCAAGGCGTCTATTTAAACGGAGAAAAAATCATTTGTAGTAAAGTTACAGGTAGGTAATTTTGGGGTCCGGTGTATAATCAACGAACTAATAACTCTTCTTTCTAGAATACGCATACCGTTAAAATAAAGTATCGCCAACATCTCGGTTTGTTTGTAAACAAATAGTAGGTATATTCAGGCCTGAACAATAAGAATTACCAGTAACTGGTATTGTTGTCTCTGTTAGAACAAAGATGTGCGAGTAGTAGTAGTAGTAGTAGTAGTAGTAAATTTTTGGGTTGGCCAAAGCCGGACAACTAGGCCATTTCTGGCTCTTTTTGTCACCCCACACAATCCCAGCCATTTACTAATTTGAGTCCCCCGTCCTTTCAATAAAGGACAGGATATTGGCCCAGGGGAGATCTCTTAGTTCCTCTTGGTTGAGTCTTTGAGTTTCAAAGACTTTTTCGTTTGGACTTTCCTGTCGTATCTGACACACTCGGCTACGTAATGAGAGGATGTTTCATCCTCTCCGCACTCTGAGCATAGCGGACTCTCTAGAATCCGCATTGTTTCCAGATGCTTCCTTAGCTTGCAGTGGCCCGTGAGGACCCCTACAAGTTGTCTGAGTGCAGTTCTTCCTTTTTCCAGCAACCAGTCGGTCTTTGATTTGCTTGGGCCAGCCAGGAAGTCCCTAGCTTGCCGGCAACCGTCGACCGCCCTCCATTGCTCCTTTAGCTTGGTATAAGCCCACTCATCGAGAGCGGTCTTTACTTGCTTCCTTGTAACACCTATTATAGGTTCCGGCCCCGTGCAGGCCATCCCTGATCCGAGTCTTGCAAGTTCATCTGCCTTCTCGTTTCCGGGAATTCCACTATAACCCGGTACCCATACCAGTTGAACGTTTTTGGTCCTTGCTAACTCTTCCAAGGCTTCTGCACACTCCCTGACTAGGAGTGACCTAGTGCTGGGATTGCACAATGCCTTTAGAGCGGCTTGACTGTCCGAGCAGATGTATATATCGTGCCCCCAAAGCTGCCTTATTTTCCTGCAATTTGCCGCTTCCTGTATGGCATAGACCTCAGCTTGGAAGACAGTGGAAAAGCGGCCGAGTGGAAAACTCTTTTGCAAGTCCAGGTCCTCCACGAAGAGTCCTGCCCCAGAGCTTTGGATGCCTTCCATACGCGAGCCGTCTATATAGCACACCAAAGCGTTTGGCGCAAATTGTATTTCTTTCTTTTCCCATTCCTCCCTTGTCGGAATCCTGAGAGGTAAACTTCTATCGAATTAATCGGACAGTAGATTCGGTTTTAGCAACCACAAAAACACCTATACAAGTTTTTAAGCAAACATAAAATAATAATTTTGGCTTTGAATCCATTCAATTTAGACAAATATCTCCGATATTCGCCAATTTAAAAACTTTTCATTCACAGATTCGGAAAGAAAATGTTCAAAAGAATTGGCGCGCAAGAAGAAATTTAAAATTTGTAAACTAGCCCCATTGAAAATGACGGGTCTGCGCGGGTATAAATGGTGCATAAACCGGAATTGAGCAGATGAAATTCACCCGCTCAAGTCCGGTTTGTAGGAAGTGTAATATCTTATCTATTTTCAGATATTAAAAACTGTGACTTTGCTTATGAAATATCAATGGCACACTCCGAAAAGTTAAGAGATGTGTGTCTCAACAGATTGAAACATTTAATTGCAGTAGTGCCAGGGTATGTATTATTTAATGTCGATGTCTTAATTGTAAGCTGTTGCATCTCGAAACTAGGCGATTTCAATAACTGGCATCGGACCTGGTTTCGAGATACAATCGCTTAGAACTGAGATATCTTCAGGGATTCTACTAAGATCATTAGGATTTTTAAGAAACGAAATTTGAGAAAATTTTAAGGACAAATTGCCTCAATATATACTGCCGTGCTAAGCTGAAAGGTCCTATCTACATAGGTTTAGCTTAGGAAGGCAGTATAGTAAAAAACTAGATGAATAAATTAGTCCCTCCTTAGCAAAAAGTGCCGACAAAAAATATGGTCAACACTTCATTAACTAAGCACCGAAGGCGAATTTTTTTAGGAATTCGGTCAAAATTCCTATTTCAGTACGTATTTTTTTTTTAATTAAGAATGTAAAACTTAAGTAAGAAAGCCCTAACACCGCAGGCGAAAATTTTTGGTCCATTTTTTTTAAACCATAAAAATACAAGAGAGCTCTATAGTAACACGAATTAGAAAAAAAACTTTTCGCAAAAAAAATGAACCGACTTCTGTCTCTAAAAAATAAAAAATAAGCCGGTGCCAATTTCACCACTCCCTAAATTAAATACTAACAATTATTTTTGTTGTTAAATTGTTTGCTGTAAAATTGGCACCGACTTATTTTTTATTTTTTTACTTTTTAGAGACAGAAGTAGGTTCATTTTTTTTGCGAAGTTTTTATTTTTTTACTTTTTAGACACACAGAATTTGTAGATCTGTAAGGTCATCTAAGCTAAGTTATAGTTGTCCTTCCATCTCGGCAAGATGCTGACGTCACAACGCACTATTAGTGCGTTGTGGCGTTATTATTCTTATTATTATTTTTATTTCAGCGATCAAGAGTCCAACCAACCTTATTATAAACGAAATACTAAATAAAATCTTTGTAAAACTTTTTGCGTTTAGTAATAATCAAATAACGCCTTATGGTATAATCACAAATTTTATAGTTTTCTCTGGATATTTTAATATTGCAGGTCCACAGAATCAAGTTTAGCGGTATTTAAAAGATTTTTAGCCTGCCGTAATATTTGAGTGACCCCTTAATCAACTTATCCGACTTACCCGAGTTGTCCGATCATTTTCTAAAAATTTGGTTGGTATTAGAACCAAATTAAGCCGGTTTTAAGTGAAATTGCGTTAAAACGATTAGATTTATCTTGATTATCCGGCTTACCCGGCATTATCCAAGCGTCAAATTAAAACGAGACCACCTCAGAAATGTCCTCTTTAAATAGCACAAGGTTTCATCAAATTCCGTTCATCCGTTCCAAAGTTATGCGGGAACAAACATAAAAAAAAACCGTCACACGTCGAATTGATAGCCTCCTCCTTTTTTGGAAGTCGGTTAAAAAATACAATATATTTATTATACTTCATATCATATCGTAAAATATGAGGATTTTAGGACAAAATTAGGTTTGAGGTTATTACGGATTTGAGGACAAAATTCGATTTTTCGGGGACGTTTTGCAAATTTGAGGACTTTTAAGGATTTGGGGATAAAACTCGTTTTGCACATTAACTCAAAAAGCAAATATACGATCGAGTTCAAATTTTCAGGCATAATTAGTTTATTTTCTCCTTTGGTGAATTTTAGGGTCAGAGCGTTGGGTTGTGCAACAATGAGTCTAGCCTACGTAGCTAGAGGGAGTCTAGACGCGTATCAATGTGATGGGTTATATCCATGGGACGCAGCTGCTGGTACCTTAATGGTCAGAGAAGCTGGAGGATGCGTATTTAACCCAGATGGTAGGATATTTTAACACTCAAAGTAGATATGCAGCAAACAAAACAATACTTTTGGATATAAATAGTTAATTTTTATCAGAACATATTTAAAAATAGTTATTTATGGTACTAGTGGGCAAAATAAGATATTGCCCATGAGAAAATTAATACAAGGTTTTATCCAATAAATAGCTTAGGAATTCATATTTTTATTAAAAATTTTAATGACATTTACAAGAAAATAATTTGACAAGTGACAGTTGAGTGGGTAAAATAAATAATTATCCACTCAATAAAGTAAAAGCCACGCGGGGGTTATTATTGAGTTTATCTATTTAAAATAAAGCTGGTAATTGTCTTATTATCTGTATGTATTGGATAAAATAATTTTATTCTTTAATTAAAAAAAAACTATTAATTTATTTTTTCAGGAACTGATTTTGACTTAATGAATCCAAGTTTCATTGCAACATCCACAAAAAAATTAGCAGACAGTTTTTTCGAAATTGAAAAAGTGGCCGACTTAGAGACATCCTCAAGCAAATAACTGAACTATTAGAATAAAAAAAAAGAAAATAAAAAATTATATTTTATTTCCCTTTTTATAAATATGTTTTATTTCCTTTTATCCATTCATAGCCCTAGTTTTTGAAAAAAAAATATTCAAAAATAAAAAAGTAGCGCAAATGAGTCATGGTCATGGGCCACCCCTCTAAATCCGCCCCTGGTAGTTATAGTTCTCAGTATGAAAGAAAGTCTCCGACGAAAGGGGGAGGAATCATTCGCGCTCTCTTCTTTCCGTCAAGAGCGTTATAAGGCGTGCGTGCCTACATCGGGCCTCCCACTTGCACACACATTCCAAACATATTTCCCGTAGCGATCCGTGCGTCAAACTATATGTACGGATGTATGTATGGTTGTCCGGGTCCAAAATTTTGCGTTACGTAATACTTGAACGTTCCCATACGAACAAATAAAGCCAAAAAGTAAAATAATCGTGGAAAAACCGCTTAGCATACTTAAACACAACCTCAACATCCTTCAAATGCTGGAAAAAGCAACTCGGTCATCAAGCTTAATATAAAATAAATTAATCTTACCTGTCTCAAGGGCTGTGGCATATTCATTGGATGTCCCAGATACGGTTGAGGAGGCCCTCCAGATATCTCACCATGTCCTTGGGAACCTGGGGGTGCACCATGTGGAGGACCTGATGGATGTCCCACAGGAGGAGGCCCACCAGGAGGTACCTGCATTGGCGGGCCTTGTGGAGGCATATTCAAGTGGTGGTTGGGATGGGGTAACCCTGGGTGACTCGATTGTGGAGGGATTGGATGCCCTGGATGGTGATGTGGAGGCATCCCATGCGGCTGGTTCATGTGTGGAGGTATATGCGGCCCTCCAGGTGGATTAGAGTGGTGTCCAGGGCTGGCCATTGGCCCCATTGGGTGACCAGAGGGATTTGGAGGTATGTGCATTTGAGGGGGGGCCTGGTATGGACTGTGAGGGCTGGAGGATGAGACTGGGCTTTGTATTGGAGGACCCATTGGACTTGGAGCCTGAGGAGGGGGCATTGGACTACTTTGTGGTGAAGGGCTTGCCATGGTTTGCCTGTAAAATATTTATTTATACTCTATATCATATAGTTGCTATAGATATAAAGGTTGATAGTCTTGGTTCTTACATTGGTATTTATTTATTTAGTGTTCAAAGTCATGTACATTAGGCTTAGCCCTATAGAGTATTGCCGGTATTAACCCCTCCCAAAAAAATAAGATTCTGTGTTACACAGATAGAAAAAAAAGTAAATTTAAAAATTGGAATACGTTTTTGGTATACCTAGGAAATCTAAAATGTTCAAGTATTTTTGTTTTATCCTAAGGACGGAAATTTTAGGGCGCATTCACCAAAAATTTGACAATGTCATGGGAAGATTAGGCTATTTCTTTTATGATAAATTATGGTTATGGGGGAGAGTTATTCCCACATTACCGCGCCTTTAAATCCAGTCTCATCCACAAAAAATATATTTTTTTTGTGAAATTCCAAATGGTATGATTCCATACAAAAAATTAAATAAATATTTCTGAGCGCTAATAGGTTAAGCAAAAATCTCGTAGAAATAATCCCGGAGATAAACCAGTTAACCCATTAACACGTTAGCTGCTCAGGCTTGGGCATATATGTTCCAGACAGTCCCTGTTCAGAGTGTGGCTACACTTTTCTATGAAATTACCATGTTTTTGCCTTAAAAAATGCGGTCTTAAAGAATCTAAAAATCTTCTGAAATAATCTAAAAATCTTCTTAATCTAAAAGTGCAGTCTTAAAAAAACCTAATTAGATTCAAGTATGTTTTCGTACAATATATACCATGAAATACAGTCTGTGCAAAGTAAGTTTGGGACATATATGCCCTGAAATGCAGTCTGAACTGGGAACCAAAAAGTGCCTAACGAAGGCAAGGTGTTAACGCTCAGTGATACAAAGTGATTTCATACAAAAAATAAGTCAAGAAAAAACATTCTGGCCACTAATAAGTTAATAGAGGTCAGATGACCCCTAAAGTATATACTTTAAATATTTAACACACAATTTTGCAAATTTCAACCGCTCCTTTTCCTAGTAATGCTGAGACTTACGCCCCACCTAAAAGCCAAGACTTTCCCATAAAAAATGGGGTTAAAAAACAAATTTATTTCTAAATAATAGTATTATGTAACGCAACATCCGTCCCCCTCAAAGCACCCCCTATATGTGCGTTACGTATTTTAAGTATGACCCCATACAACTAATAATTATTAATGTACAAAATTTTTAGCTTTGTGACAATTAAGTGCCACTTGCCCAAACATTTAAACTGGGATTATCTAGACTAAACTGAGTTTAAGTTCAAAATACTGCGTTCTGATTGGTCCGTTTGGATGTCAATTTAATCCAAGTTTAAAGTTAAACCTTCGGTGGTATCCCTAAATTCTGCAACCAACTAAACTACTAAAAAAATAAAAATAACCGCCATTTAGTACTTACATTTGAAGGTTACAGAATCACCACTAAAGCCGGTTAATTAATTCATATAACAGGTATGTTGTGCATTGTTACTCTATTTAATCAATACTCAATTAATTTAGACTCAAATGTTCTGCGCAAAATTTAATTTTGTTGCAACAATAAACTGGTAATAAAATTTCTTTATTGCTATTTTTGCATAAACTTACTTGAATATTAAATGTGTACTTTTCTTGACCAGATATATCTCTCGCTTAATTAGTAACTGTTTTAAAGTGTTTTATACTTGAATTAACTTGTTTGTACATATTTATTTATTTATTCACAAATTTTAACATAACAATCGCCATTTTTCGTTCACTCGAAAACATTGTGATTTCATCTCTTTCTATTAACAGGTGTGCGAGAGAAATAGATATATTAGGTGCGTTCAATGGAGCTCTGCAAAAAGCGGTGAAACAGCTATACCTGGATCAGGTCCATTCAGGTCTATTCACGTGCGTAAACAATATTGCTATTTTGCCAAAAATCGAATGCGATTTTGGCCAGTATTGCCATTAGATCATATATCCCCTCCTAGATGAGCCTTGAGTCCACGTCAAACCGAAATGTTTTCATTGCTTTATCCAGGTAGATTTCACCTTCCCGCTTCTGGTCACCACCAACCGCTATAGTGGTTTGTTAACAAATATGTTATACTTCACCTCCTCGCAACCTCACCGCTATAGTGGTTTGTTTACAATTGGCTTTGTATATGTTCTACATAAAACAAATCAACATTAATGCCATATCTATGTATATATGATCTAATGTATTGCTAATGACAACATGGGCCAAAATCTCATATAGTGAGCAGTCAAATCTACCGCTAAGATAAGCTTTAATAACCTAAAAAACTAGTACTAGTTGACGTCACAAGCTCGTTGTTCCTTCAACTGGTATTAATGGATGGAACACCAAAGAAGATATAACACGATGCACTTTTTGGTTTTAGTCATACACAGTAGAAGAAACAACAAGCTACAAGAGTATTTTTAGGTTATATTTACTATTTTCGCGGACTTTTTGACAATATTAGCGGTAGATTCGATCGATTATTTTGGCTGGTAGCAAAACTCGGCAAACAACTGAAATTTGACAGATGACGTTGACAGTTAAACGTCCTAATAGTTATAGCTGTTATGTTGCCTTTTGCTGAGCTCCTTTGAACGCACCTATTGTCCCCTGCGCAGGATCAGAAGAAAAACGCGGTAAATTTAAATGTAGCTGAAAAAAATATTTTATTTCTATTTGAATTCCTGTTACGATCCGACCCAGTTTAAACGTTTAAAATAAATCTAAAAATTCTTTATCATTATAAAGTTGGACATTGGATTTTTTATTGCCGGATACTACATTTTAGGACTTTAAATTTAGTCTTGCATAACTAGAGTGCGCAAAATATTTACATGTGCGTGAAAAACATTCCGCTCGTGTAGTATCGAGGATTTAAAACGCTGAAAATAGTATATTAGGGAGCGTTCAAGTATTACGTAACGGAGATGTTGATCATTTTGGACCATAATGCATATTTTTTTATAGAAACATGGATATTTTTCAAGAAATGACAGAGTTGTTAAGGAATTTTAAATATCCAAATATAGAAACACTAAGCATTGAAGAAATCGCTGAAATATTCGATTTCTCAAACCGAACATTCCTTATAACATGGTTGTTAAAAAATATCAATAAATCGTACGACGTTCTTGAAGGAAACACAAAAAATCCGGATGAAGTCATTGCTGAATTTCTTTATAATCACGGTTTTTGTACCGAAGCTGAACAGAAACTGTATATCAATAAAGATTTGACAGCTGTGGTAAGTATACTTATATACACGGTGTTTGCAGTCTTATGTCATATATCAGGGGTGCTCCCATGGGGGGTAGGGGGGGTAGGGGGTCGTAACCCCCCCCCCCCCAATCACGCTCGAGTTGGGAAAATCCACTGTTCAGTTGGTAAAATGAGTGGTAGTTTTCGGTAAATTGGTAGAAAGTCGGGAAAATTGGGGGTTACAGTTGGGAAATTGGTTAGTAAAGTTGGGTATTTTTTCAGTTGATAAAAGTTGGAATTTTGTGTATATATTTGGGAATTTGGTGAGGTGAGGCTTGGGACACAGTTGGGAATTTAGAGAGGTGAGGAGCTTTTTTATAAGTTGGGAAATATTTGCGTCACCCATATTTGCACGTGAAATAACAATAATAAAGCCCATCTTTGTATGTTATTTTCATGTACTTATTTTAACCAGGGGTGTGCGAAACTGGGAGGTCTTATCAGTTTTTTGCCCTAAACTTTTTTCTGTATTTTATATTGCTGGTTATTTCTAAATATGCATATTTTGAAAAACTGCATAGGGTAACCTTATCATCAGCTAAAAATCTTCTAAGAATGTATTTAGTTTTTACTATATGCATATTTTAAGAAACTGCACAGGGTAACCTTATCATCAGAAAAAAATCTTCTAAGAATGTTCTTAGTTATTTCTAAATTATTACTTAAATGTACTTCTAAGAACATTCTTAACATGCTTCTTAAAACATTCTTTTTTGATGCAGGGGCTTATAAGAAGCTTCTTCCCAAATGGTGCTAAAAATAAGTTTTGACACGCACGTGTGCGTGAATAATTTAATTAATTACCGCGGTAATTAATTAAATTATGCATTTTGTTTTAATTTCTTATAGATAAAAATTCTAAAGCGAATATTCCACTGCATGAAAGAAGTAAACCTAAATTCCATTCCTAGTGATAGTAACTCCACCATAACTCAGTCGTCGGATTTAGAGGGCTGTGTTCCTCTAGAAATAAAAACATCTGCAGAAATATTGGAAAACAATGATCTAACAGGTTTAAACATCCTGAATAAGTTGGATAGTTTTGATTTAAATCTTTTTCCTGAATATGGTAAGGATCATATTTAAGGACACTATAGTGTCCAGCCTTATAAGGCCTTATAAGGCTGGATTTATCACAGTGCAGCTTAATTTAACTGGCACGTAATAACCATAGCTACTCCAACCAAAAATCCAGAATTTGCTCTTAACTGAGAGTCTATTTGTTAGATAAATTTTAACTGCACATTGATAAACCGGGACTAAATCTGTAAAATCTAGTTCAGTTTCGTAGTGGCTGCGCAACTGTCTTCAGTCATATTCTCTGGTGGAAACTCACGTTAGAACGACTTGAGCTAATGTTAGATGAATGTGGTTTGAATGTTAGATACCTAACGTTAGGGTCTAACGTTGGAACAACGTTTATCTAACGTTAGACGTTTTAACAAAGGTTATATAAACGTTATTTTAACGTTAGTCAAGTCAATTAACGTTAGGAATTCGTGCATTTAAAATGCCACGGACCTAAACCAACCTAAATTGTGTCGATTTTCCTTTTAAGAACAAGTGAACAGTAGATTACACAATGCTTTTATATCTATCTAACGTTTTATTTAAATATTAACAACATACCGGATACACAGTGCTGATGATTCCCAAAAAGGATGAAATGGTACTATTCACTGTTTCCTGTCCATTTGATTTTAAATCAGATAGATAACTTTCTTATTAATATTTTTTGTATTTTTTTTAGGCAACATAAAAACAAGTAATGCCGAAACTGACCAAAGAGAGCAGGAACCCAATGATGAAAAGTCCGAAAATATTTTATTTTCCATACGTTATGAGGAGTTAAAAGAAAATATTAATAAATTAAAAACAGTGTTGCCCAAAATGAAAAGTGAGGCTGGACAGGAGAAAAAAATGGTGGATGATGAAATCAAGCATGATCCTGAATTGGGACCTGCTATAAAGTTGTTAAATGAAAATTTAAAAATAATTTCACAGGTAAGTGGAGAGCTTTTTACGAAGAGGTGTCAAGCATCATATTTCTAATTTTGAGATACATGTTCGGTAACTCACGTCGGAGCGGGAAATCATAGAATCTAGTTCTAGGCTGGGATTGTTTTTGGTAAAAATCGGGGTGAAAACTATTTCGTCTGGCTATATTTGATGCGCTGATTTCGCAACCTTTTTCCGTTTTTCTCGATCAGCTCTTTTTTTTTTTTTTTTGATTTGAGATATATCGCACAGTACTTGTTTGCCTATAGTTGCAGTATAAAAAGTAAGGTCTAATTATTTTTTACCCTGGATTGGTTCACTATTAATGGGGGTCCAAGCCAAAAAAAACGGATTTAAAATAATATTCTCTTTGTTTGTTTTTTATAGGCTTTTCAATTAAAAAAATTAGATTTTTTCGCATTTTTTCGATATATTTTGATAAAATTTTTATATAAATACTAAAGATACGACTCTTTTTATATGCACCACTAAGATATGTGCGGTTTATAAAAATAAAAAAGTTTCAGATTTAATCCAGTGACGGAGATTTAATAGGGGTTTTCGAAAAAAATAAAACAAAAATATTGTATTGTATTTTATTTATTTTTAAGAGCAACAGAATAAATTAAATTTATTATAAAAGAAAGGAAAATTAAAAAAAAAACTCTTTCACTTTGCTTTAAAACATTAAAATAACATTAAATAAACATTAAATAATGTAGTAGATGTCAATGTCAATGTCTAAGTACATTTTTTTTTATTAATTTTTAAATTCAAAATTTGCTGTAAATTATATTGGAAATGGATGGTCGGCTTAAAACAGAAGGAAAGGGGCATGCGTGAAAATGAAGAGAAGGCGGGACGAAAGGAGTGAAATTTTTTGTAAACACATAAAAAGCCAAAAGCTTATTTGGGGCTCTCCATGACTCTGTAATATAATCCTAAATAAATAATAATAATAATAATAATTCGAAATATTGTTGTTCTGCTCTCAATTACTCCCCGTAAAATCTCCGTTACTGGATTCAATCTAAAACTTTTTTTATTTTTACAAACCTCACATGTGTTATTTAGGGCCACTTGCACCAAATTTTGGTACGGGATTAACTCAGCTAAACCGAGTTTAAGTTAAAAATGCTGCGTTCTGATTGGTCAGCTGTCAATTTAATCCAAGTTTAAAGTTAAAACAGCATTGGTGCAAGTGGCCCTTAGTGGTGCTTATACAAATCAGAGCCATCTTCTATCATGAAAATATAGCGAACAGGCGAAAAAATCTCATTTTTTGAATTTAGAAGCCTATAAAAAGCAAACTAGTAAATATATTTTAAATCCGCTTTTTTTGTTGCTTAGAGCCTTATTAAAAAGGGAACCAATCCACTGCAAAAAAATAATTCGACCTTAATTAGTTTTTTTACTCCAACTATGCAAAAAAACACTGCAGTGGTTTGGACTTTTCTCTCACATATGAGTTATATCTAAAAAAAACGAGCTGATCGAGAAAAACGAAGCAATATTCCGAAAACAATGCATCAAATAGGTCTAAAATCAACTAAAATGGTGTCGGAAATTTTTTTAGTGCAGAGCAGTGTAACTTTTTACTTTTTTTAGTACATTAGTGACGTTGATACAGTGGAAAATATTAGCATAACAGAATCTGAACCAGTAAAAAATGACAGTTCTTTGGAAGACCTGTTCAAAATGATGAAATTAATTAACCAAAATAACATAGAAATAGAAAATTTACCATTTATGATGGAATAAATTGGTAAACAAAATATTTTGTAAGTATTCTAATTTTTTATTTTTATAGAAAATTATTTAAAATAAAGTAATAAAAATATTTATCCAATACATACAGATAATAAGACAATTACCAGCTTTATTTTAAATAGATAAACTCAATAATAACCCCCGCGTGGCTTTTACTTTATTGAGTGGATAATTATTTATTTTACCCACTCAACTGTCACTTGTCAAATTATTTTCTTGTAAATGTCATTAAAATTTTTAATAAAAATATGAATTCCTAAGCTATTTATTGGAAAAAACCTTGTATCGGACTATGTATAATGAAAAAATAAAAAAAAATATTTATATAATGCAAATGTATATATTTCTCATTATTTTTTATAAATTTACTTGCTGCAGGTTTTATGACAAAACATTATAAAATTTTATAAGCTTAAAAAGTCCAAACGAAAATACGATATAAGTGCAAATGATAATTAAGCTGTGATTCATAATTTCGAATAAAAAATATTTGTTTCATTTTATTACTTAAATATCTTGTTTTTGTAAAAACGTGAAAAAGTGTCCGATAATTGGGTCGTGTCCGATATTTGGGACATTTACCTTATTACGAAACCTACTTTATTAAACTAATAATTTTTTAAGTCATTTCAAAATTTTCTTCTACCAAATCCTCAACTATGTTAAAGTGATCAACACCTTTCATTAACACATATTCAGAATGGAAGTTTTCTTTGCATAGTTTTGCATCAAACTCCTCTGATTGGACAAATATCGGACTGTCTTACTCAGCAGCAACCACGTGAAACTTTGTTCCATTGCCAGAAATAATTTGCTATAACATAAGACTAGCCACTGAGTGGCCAAATTTTCATCCAATTCTAACGGTGCGTTAAGAATCCTTTGAGTCAGTGGTGTTATTTCATATTACACAAATCATACAGGTTTTTTTATTAGTTTTTTCTCGGCTTTATTTAATTTTTGAAACAATTTAATCTATATTTTTAACCGACTTCCAAAAAGGAGAAGGTTATCAATTCGACGTGTGACTTTGTTTTTTTATGTTTGTTCCCGCATAACTTTGAAGCGAATGAACGGAATTTGATGAAACTTTTTACAACTTAAAGAGAGCATTCATGAGGTGGTCCTGTTTTAATTTGACGCTCGGATAATGCCGGGTAAGCCGGATAATTAAGATAAATCTAATCATTTTAACGCAATTTCACTTAAAAACGGCTTAATTTGGTTCTACTAACAGTCAAATTTTTAGAGAAATATCGGATAACTCGGATAAGCCGGATAACTTGATTAAGGGGTCACTTAAATATTATGGCACACTGAAAATATTTTAAATGCCGCTAAACTTGATTCTCTGGACCTGTAATATTAAAATACCAAGAGAAAATGATAAATGTTGTGATTTTACCAAAAGGCGTTGTTTGATATCACTAAACGCTTAAAGTTTAACAAGATTTTCTTTAGTATTTCGTTTAAAATAAGGTTGGTTGGACTCTTGGGAGCCTAAATAAAAATATTACTTTTACTTTTTAAAAATTTATCTTTAAGATAATGACTAACAGTGCGTTGTGACGTCAGCAGCTAGCTGAGATGGAAGGACAACTACAATTTAGCTTAGATGACGTTACAAATCTACAAGTTCTGTGTCTCTAAAAAGTAAAAAATAAAAATTTTTCGCAAAAAAATGAACCGACTTCTATGTCTCTAAAAAGTAAAAAATAACAAATACTTTTAAAAGTCGGTGCCAATTTCACAGCAAACAATAATAAAATATTAAAAAAAAATTGTTAGTAATTAATTTAGGGAATGATGAAATTGGCACCGACTTAAGTATTTGTTATTTTTTACTTTTTAGAGACATAGAAGTCGGTTCATTTTTTTTTGCGAAAAGTTTTTTTTCCCGTTACTTTTACTATAATATTATGAAACCTACTTTATTAAACTAATAATTTTTTGAGTCATTTCAAAATCTTCTTCTACCAAATCCTCAACTATGTTAAAGTGATCAATACCTTTCATTAAAACATATTCTGAATTGATATTTTCTTTGCAAAGTTTTGCATTAAACTCTTCTGATTGCTTCACAAATACCGGACTGTCTTGCTCAGCAGCAACTACGTAAAACTTTGTTCCACTGTCAGCAATCATTTGTTGTAACATAGGACTAGCCTGGGTGGCCGAATTTTCATCCAATTTTAACGGTGCATTAAAAATGGTTTCGGTGAGGGGTCTTATGTCATATATACCGCAAATCATAATACAGTTTTGTATCAGTTTTTGTTCGGTTTTATCTAGTTTTGTGATGAAGTCCATATATAATGTGGCGGCTAAATGTGCACCAGCCGAATGCCCAATTATGTGTATGCTCCTAAAAAATTATAATATTTTATTATTATATATTATATTGTATAGTATTATTATTTTTAAATGATTATATTTTAATAATTCTTGTGGGTCTGTTTTGAAGGGGCGCAGGGGTGACGCTTGGGACTTTTTTTGGGTGGGGTAGGATAAAAATTTCCCAACCAAGAATTAAGCTTTTTACTCGGAGAAATTTTGATGACTAAAACAAAATAAAACCTCTACTATAAAAAAAGCTTTACTTCTACTATATTACTAGTACCTAGATTTATATTTCTTTGCATATTCCAAAGTTTCCAAAAACGCACTTTTAACGCTCTTGATTATATATGATACAGTAACTTCTGGACATAGTTCATATCCGATGCAAATTGTTTTGATGTTGTGTTTATGTAAAGTTTTTGCAATAAACGAGTGGTTATTTCGGTTCATATCTGGTTCTTGCCAATATCCACCATGGATATAAAACACAAGTGGAGAATCTAAAATTAAAATAACCGATATTTTATGCACTCAAAAAAGTAAGCCCTAAAATTTAGTTTTTCTACGACTGCTTTAGAATTTTTCAAGCACTGAATGAATTAATTCTAGCTCTAGATACGGTATGAATATTCCGTATCAAGTGTTAGAATGAGCACATGTAGTGCCATCTCTTTTTTATAAAAGTAAAGAAAACTGTAGCAAAATTAGCAAAAATATATATATTTTACCATGAAACATTAAATAATTTAATGCAATTTAAAGTTTTGCGTTAAAATTACATAAAGTTTATTAGTTTTTCTTAATATTTGACCAGTTTTTTATCAATTTAGTTTAAAAAATTAAAACTGCTCCATCTATTGTTAAATATTTAAACCTGATATCTGTCACAACAATCCGACATAACCTTTAACTTTTGCATTATAATTTGTAAATATGTGTTAAAATTAAATAAAAATCTTTTTTAAGTACTGATTTGATAAAAATATTAAACAACATTAATTGCTTTATTTAAAAATATGTGTTTTGTTGCATTTACAATGTCGAGTGACAAAAAATGTTTTTAACCTTGTCCGCAGTTTAAAGCCATGCAGTGTTTCATATTTGCAGTCGGAGAAAAAGTATAGTCTACAACACGTATGGAATAGTATTTAGGTAGTAGTATTGTTTAAAGTATTATGACGGACCGTGTTGTCCACGTATAAGTTGTAGTAAAGAAAGTTCATTTTTTTTCGATGAAAAGTAGGTATATTTACCCTAACTTTTATTTTTTAATTAATACTTTATTATTAATAGGAGGATTTAGACTAATATTTTACCTAATATACTGAGTATTTTGTTAATTATTCTACATAATTGCCGCCTTCTAATATGTTGTTGAGTATTAAAATTTCATGATTTCATTTAGTGGTGTCACTCAGGGTTAACTGGTTCGGGGTTAACTGAACCACTTATGTCAATATTAATTAGTTCGGGTCTGAGATATATCTAATGTTTAACATATTATGTTGTCTATTTTTATGTTAGAATTAATTTGTATTTGATTTCAAATCGTTTTTATTGACAATAATGACAATACAATACATTTTTGTTAGTGGACTCTGAGTAGTGGTCCAGTTAACCCTGCCCTATGGGGTTAACTGGTCCAGCGGGGTTAACTGGTTTATTATTAATAACTTTTTTTATATAAATAATATTTGTCTGAAGTATTAATATGTTCTAACTATAGTAATAATCTACCTTTTGCTATAGAAAAATTGAAAATTGTTTACAGGTTTTTCAAACTCGATATGAAAAAAAGCGGCCCAGTTAACCCCGACGTTCCCTACCATAAACAGAGAAGCAAAAAAATATTACCTTCAGGAAGATCTGTTCCAAATAAATCGTATTTTTCTCTGCTTTTTGGGCCATATGGAATATTGAGTTGGCATGCTATAGTTTCTTTAACTAAATTGCTTTCTAAAACATATTTTTTTTTTAAATAATTGCTTAATTAAATATTTTAAAATATTTAGGGCCACTTGCACCAATGATGATTTCAGTTTAAACTTGGATTAAATTGACGGCCGACCAATCAGAACGCAGCATTTTAAACTTAAACTCGGTTTGGCTGAGATAATCCCGTACCAAAAGTTGGTGCAAGTGGCCCTTAGAAAATTATAATAATTTTTACTTATGAGTGACCTCAAAGGGAGCAGATTTGCTTAAGTATTTTTATGGCGAAAAAGTTTCCAGATTTTAATGTATTTATATAAGGTCTATACATTATGAAAAACCGACTTTTGTAATCTCTGTCTGTTCGTTATTCCAGAGGCCTACAGGACATACTGTTTGCCAGATCAAAACCAAACTTTAACTTAAGGTTTTTAGGGGGTTTCTTTTGGGTGTTTCCTTAGTTTTTCTATACTCCTCCAAATAATATTTTATTTTTATTAGGATTAGGAATGAGGATTCATAAGTTTACTTTAGTATACAAATAAATAAATCAAATATAATTTTTTACCTTGTGTAATTTTTTCTATAAAACGTTGAATAATAACATCGCCTGGTAATCTTTTTGACCATCTACTAGGACAATACAATATGTCAATTTGTGTGTAGTTAGGGTCCATTTTTTTTTAAATTATTATTTCTTAATAAATATGTTTAATATTATTAGATATTAAATTATTACTGTTGATATATTTATCAAGGTTACCGGTTAAAATGATCGTACAAGTGAAAGTGTGAAATATTTTTTATTTCGAGGTATAATATCTACACACGCAGAAATATAAAAGTATTCTTATTTAGTCCTAGTTTTACAAGAGTCGGTTAAGTTGGATCCAATATTTTTAAATTTCCAAATTTTCTTTACGCCATTCGAAATTGTTCGCGGAGTTGCTCGCGCACTGCTGCGATCGCACTTGAATGTTGCATATTTTTCTCAAAAATGCTGCCCCTCGGAAAGTTATTGCTTAATGCCTGCACCAACTTGTTTTATTTTCAAAATTTTCTGTAGATACGACATTAATATATGTATACTATAGTATTTATTTATAGTGAAACAGGGACCTTCATACGAAGGTATTTTATACCGGATTCCTTAAATGTTTGATCAAATCAAAATGGTCAACATCCACAAAAACTCCTTCGACTTAATTTCCATTTTAACTATCATTCTCTCACACAGCTACTAAACATTCCTCACTTTGTAAGGAAGTTATCTTAACACTGTACTTAATTTTGGAATGTCCTTGTGGTTTAGTTTTAATGATAAAATATTTTTTGGATAAACCCATATAAAGAATCTAAAACTTTAAAAGATATAGTTAAAGTAAAAAAAATATGTAGTTAAATCCATTGATTTTTTTTTAAATAGGCTCTGTTGAAAAAATTAGTTCTTTAATTTTTTTCGTTAGTTTAAAATCAGGATTTCTTAAATTTTCGATTAAATCAAAATGATCAGCTTCGATCAAAAATTGCTCTGATTTAATACCCATTTTAAGCAACTTCTCGTGGTATTGCTTAGCCTGGTTTTGAAAGGCTGGACTGTCATCTTCCCCAACAGCTATTAGGAATTTTGCCCTTAAATGTTTCGGCATTTCTTTTAACATGGGGCTTAATTCTGAAGCTGTTTTATCGGTCAGTTTTAATGGTAAATTTATGGTTGTTTGTACCAACGGGGTCAAGTCATATATGCCTGCTAATAAAAATACGCATTTTATTAAATGTTGGTCTTCTTTTGATAGTTCCGAGTAACTCTTTATCAAAAATGATGCTGCTAAATGAGCTCCAGCGGAGTGGCCACTAATCGAAACACTCCTAAAAATATAAAATTTAATATAACGTTTTTCGTTTGGACTTTGAATTAAATTATATACAGGGTGATCAGTAACTGGCATGACAAAATTTAGGAGCTGATTTTACGAAAATGTGAAAACAATTCCTATAAAAGTTGGTCCAGAAATGAGCCCTAAGGGAGCTACGGCTCTTCGAAGATGGAGATATTTAATGGGAACAAAAAAAGCACGAATAAAATTTTAATACTGCTTTTTATGTACTCGAGGAATCTATATTTTATCCCTTGCGACCTTCAACTTACTCTGGAAACACTCTGGAAACAGAGTCAGAGTGAAAACATTCTGCTGCCAACGTGTTTCCAGAGTGGTTTTGTGCCATTTTGTCAGAGTTGAATCAGAGTGGTTCCAGGCTTGATTCACAGTAGGTCCAAAGTGGGTTTGGACTTTGGAAAAAGTCCAAACGAAAACACTCTGAAAACGCTCTGATTTTACTCTGGGAACGTTATGGATAAAGGGCACAAATACACTCTGGAAATACTCTGGTAACAGCATGATTACAAAATGTTATTAGAATGTTTCCAGAGTTTTTTCAGCGTGATTGTAAAGTCGCAAGGGATACGAAAAATCCAAAAAAATCCAAAAAATACACATAAAAAGTTTGGGGCAAAAATGTGTTAAGCCTCACATATTTTGACCGTCTAGGCACGCTTCTGGATAGATTCAAAAAAGTAAATTGACAAAAACTTATTGCCCTTATTAATACTAGCATACTGGCAGAACCTCGTCGCTCTAGCTTAAAAAGTACCAGAGTTATACAATTAAAACCTTATTTTAAGTACAATTTTAAAGGGTCTTATCTCCCTTAAGGCTCATTTCCGGACCACCCTTTATAGGAACTTTTTTACATAATTTTGTTTGTAGAAATCACCTCTTAAATGTTGGTATGCCAGTTATTAATCACCCTGTATTTATTATCTTTCTTTTTAGAAAAAAAAGTTCAAATATTTTTTATACACTTGGTACAAAAATTAAAGAATAACTTGGTAATTTGGCAATAAATGGTCAAAGAGCAATGATAAAAAGCAAATAGAAGCTTTATGTCTTTAGTTTAAAGATCCTAAGTTCAAATATTTTTTATTATTGATCGTTTTTGAGTAATCATAACAAAATCAGCGGTAAAAATTTTTTCTAAAAATATCTTTATTCTCTAGTTTTTTTTATATTTTCCGATTAAAATATGATTTCTTAGTTAAAAATACATAAAAATAAAAAACTTGGGCCAAGAGTATTCGATAAAATTGCGGTTAAAGTGATAACTTCACGTTTTGAGCATCAAAAATAGAAATTAAAAAATGCGTCAGTATAAAAATTATAGTACCTCGATTTGCACACTTTTGCATATTCCAGGCATTTTTTGATTGCCTTTTCAATATTATCTATCATTTGAGATAAAGTTACATTGGGGCATATCTCGTAACCTATTACAATAATTTTAATTCCATCTTCATAGAAACCTTTTGCTATACTGGACTGAATTTCATGGGTAATGCATGATTCTTGCCAATAGCCTCCATGAATAAAAATTAGTATTGGTGCATCTAAAAAATAAGATAAAGTAAAAAATCTTGTTAAAAATACAAAAAAATATATAGGAACTAAAAAATGCACCTATAAAAATTTCAATACTGCAGAGAGATTCTACAGACGATAGACTTTATCAATGCTAAAGCATGTGCAAAACTTCGTTACTGTGGTTTATAGGGTTTCAGAAATAGTAAATAAAAAGTAATTTTTAGATTGACCCTTAGGGGGGTGGTAGCTCCCTTAGGGCTCATTTCCGGACCAACCTTTATAGGAACTTTTTTTCATATTTTTTATCGTAGAATCACCTCTTAAATTTCTCGAACTTATTTCTGAATAGACAATATTCCGCGCGAGCGGAAAGTTTGTCATGCGAGTCGGTAGGCGAGTATGACGGTCCCGCGAGCGCGGAATAACTATTCCATACGTGTTGTAGACTATAATTTTTCTTCGACTGCAAATATGAAACACTGTATGGCTTTAAACTGCAGACAAGGTTAAAAACAATGTTATTTGTGACTCGACATTGTAAATGCAACAAAACACATATTTTTAAATAAAGCAATTAATGTTATTTAATAATTTTATCAACAGTACTTAAAAAAGATTTATATTTAATTTTAGCACATATTTACAAATTATAATGCAAAAATTGAAGGTTATGTCAGATTGTTGTGACAGATATCAGGTTTAAATATTTAACAATAGATGGAGTAGTTTTAATTTTTTGAACTAAAATGATAAAAAACTGGTTTGGACTTTTAATGTTAAGAAAAAATAATAAACTTTTTGTAATTTTAACGCAAAACTTTAAATTTTATTAAATTATTCAATGTTTCATGGTAAAATATATATATTTGCTAATTTTGCTACAGTTTTCTTTACTTTTATAAACAAGAGATGGCACTACATGTGCTCATTCTAACACTTGATACGGAATATTCATACCATATCTAGAGCTAGAATGGATTCATTCGGTGTTTGAAAAGTGTGTGTATTTGCTTACATTCTAAAGCAGTCGTAGAAAAAAATGTTTATTTAATACTTTACCTTTTGGAAGGTCACTTCCAAAAATATCCAAATATTCTCTATGCTCCGATCGATATGAAATATTTAGGCTGGCCGGTATCTCTGTTCTTGCTTTTTTGCCTTCTAAAAATGAACAAAGGTATATGGGTGTTTCTCACAAATGGTGAAAATTGTGTCCCCAGTTAATTATTTACAAGAAATTAAATTTTTCTTTTCAATTATGGTTTCATGTGAAAGGTTTTTTATGTTTATTATTGAATTATAACCAGTATTCGGCGTAAACTCAACTCATCAACGTTGAAAATAAACACAGAAACATAGGCTTACGGAATAATTTTGCCGAATTATGAGGGAAATTTTTATAAATCGAAACATTTGACGACTAATTTGTTACCCACAACCATATTAACTATACATATTAACTATACATACGTATATATATATATATATCGGTGTTTTTCAAAGAGGTGATTCTACATCCAAATATATCAAAAAAAGTTTCTAGATAGGTTGGTCCGTAAATGAGCCCAAGGGATCTAGGGCCCTTTAAAATTGTAATAAAAATAAGGTTTTTAATTAATAACTCTGGTACCCTTTAAGCTAGAGCGACCAGCTTTTGCATGTATACTAGTATTAATAAGGGCAATTATTTATGTTAATTTCTTTTTTGAATTTATCCAGAGGCGTGCCTAGACGGACAAAATATGTAAGGCTTAACACATTTTTGCCCCAAACATTTTTATGTGTATGGTTTTTGGATTTTCGGTAATAAATATAGATTTCTTGAGTAAAAACACATAAAAATTGTAATGTAGTGTAACACGGTAGGATCAACCGTTTTAAAAAAAATGCAATTAAGCTTAAGCTTACTTCCTCTTGTAAAAGGAAGTAACATTTTGTGCCACCAAAAACCTTACTTTTTAAAAGGCTATTACTCCTTTAATATTAAATTTGGGTGTTTTGGTGAGGAATATATTTTTACTTAGTTTTAAATAAAGAACCACCCTGTAGCATTAAAATTTTATTGATGCTTTTTTTTGTTACCCATTCAATATGTCTTTCCTTAGGGCTCATTTCCGGTCCAATCTTTATATAAACTTTTTTTCATATTTTTGGATTTTACTGATCACCAATCATCGGCGAATTTCCAGTGCTCGCATAGGCGCCGCGTCGATTCTATCGTTGACGCGAGGTTTTAAATATTTACATTTTTATTTTCTTCGAAAATATATTTACATATTTATAGTTAATATGTATATTCAATATTGTTGTGTGTAACAAATTAGTCGTCAAATGTTTCGATTTAGTGACCTTTATAAAAATTTCCCTCATAATTCGGCAAAATTATTCCGTAAGCCTATGTTTCTGTGTTTATTTTCAACGTTGATGAGTCATAACTGAATTTATTCCGATTAATGCTGATCACCCTGTATTATTAAGAATGCAATCATTACAAATATACTAATTTGTTTTTAAATTTATTGATAATAATAATTTATTATTAACGTATGATTTGGTATTTGTTTACAGTTCATGACCACTGCAAATGTTTTTGTTTGGAATCACTTTCCAAGTAAATAAACTAAGCGATTTAATCGATTAGTTAAAAACTAAACGAATAAATAATACAAAAAAAATCTAATTAAAATTGTAAATTGATTTTTTCAGTTTAGGTGGCTATAAACAATTTTAGTAAAAATTTTGTATTAATAAAAAATATGCAACTGAATTAAAAAATTAAAAAATTAATTTGCAAAAACCTTTGTTTGAGCCTTTTTTTTCAACATTGTGACAAAAAACTTTGTTTTTTGAAATTATTTTTCTTTTGCAAGACTTCTTCGTCATTTTTTTTGTTACTTCTGACAATTTTTAATATTCTAAATAAAACTAAATATCTCAATACATTTAAATAAAACTGGCTCACAAAAATAAAGTATTTTGTGCTGGGTTTGCGATCTGTGCAGCTGCATACAAAATACGCAGTGAATGCTACCCCGTTCGTACGGAACGGTAGGTATGTGGCTCGCGCTCTGTGTGCGGCTTGTTACTTTCATATAGGTTAGGTTAGTTTATATTTTAAGTGAATAAAATGAAGGAAGGTGCGTTATTTGCAATGTATGAAGAATTGGAAGAGAAAATAAAATATGAAACAACCAAATTCATTACTCTACAAAAAAGGAATTTCTGTTCATTATCTAAAGCGTTCACGTAATCTTACGAATTACCCGGCCATTAACGATAATAGCCAAAAACGGCAGGAAAATGTTGATATTGAGGTTATTAAAACTAAATTTTTACAAAAAAAGAAAACACTCAACAAGCGCAAAACCAAAGTTAACGTAAATGAACAGCCCCCATTAAAAAAAAAACAACAAACCAGATAAGAACCAAACCAATGTTAACGTAAACCATAACGTTGCAATGCGTTGGTTTGATTTTTGGCTGGTTTGTTTTTTTTTTAATAGTGGGCCGTTGGTTTACATTAACGTTGCATAGGGTCCATTTGAAAGTCTGTATCTTTAGCACGGATCGCGAGTCAGTTATATATGGTTCCGTGCGCACGGGGTAGCAGTTACTGCGTACAAAGTATCTATACGGCTCAAAATAAAAAGTCCAAACCTATTTTATAGACGATTTTTTTAATGAAAAAGCGGTAATATAATATTATTGAATACTATCAATAACAATATATCAATCAATACCTATATTGTTATTGATATAAGCAGTACCCGGCGTATTTCCAGTTGTAGTCCAGTCTTCAGGTCAATAAAAGAGGCTTTACCTGGAAATAATTCAGAGAGTTTTGATTTTCGGTTTATTGGGTAGGGTTAATGGCTGCAAATAAAAAAAAACAATTTTACGACGTTGAACTCGATTGAATCACCAATGTATTAAGCATAAAAAACCTTCCTAACCAAGTCATAAAGAAAAATCTAAAACCCTACAGTGTAACATTTAAGGCGGTGCCGTGAATTAGCTTTAAGTCGTACAAAAAAATACACGACACAAAAAATGTTGGAGATTTGGTCCTCTTTATTTTCATATCAAACGTTTTTTGTCCTAGAATGCACCGATCTTGAGATATTTTGAATGAAATAAAAAAATGACAGTTCCAAATCGAGTTCAATGTCGCAAAATTGTTTATTTGTGGCCTTAAACCCTACCCAATAAAGCAAAAATCTAAACTCCCTGAATTATATCCAGGTAAAGCCTCTTTTATTAACTTGAAGACTGGACTATAACTGAAAATACGCCGGGTACTGGATATAAGTATCAGTAAAATGTAGTAATGCAAACAGAATAATACTTTCCGATATCGTATTTAATTTTCTCCATTTCTCTATCGTAATAAATTACAACACGCAAATTGGGTTCGTAATATAAATATTAGAAAACTCCTTTGTTTCTTTGATGATTTTGACTAAATTTATTTAATTTTTAGGAAAAAGAAAGCAAAATTAGAAAAAAATATTATAAAATATTTATTTAAAAAGACTACACATTTAAATATGATACAGTTGGGGTTGCTGGTAGAAAGGGTATAAGCTGTAACCCCCACGAATAAAATAGAAATTATTTATTTTTAAATTTTAAGCTATTTTTGTGAATATTTTGTACCAATTATTTTCAAATAAAATCGTCCACCCTCAAGTTAGGGATTTGTGTTTTCTAAAACTGTACCTGGACTTTATAAAAGAAACAGGGTTGATATGAGGAGGTCTGTGCGGTTAACACAAAGGTCCCTAGGGACCAGGTATTGAGGGCTATGACTCCCGCACTGAAATAACTAAACTATAAGTAAACTAACTAGGGATTGGTGTATTTGATTTTTGTTTTAACCAAAACATATAATATTTTAAGCTCTTTCAAATGACATGTCACAAGATGAGGTTGCTATTTAGGATTCTAAGCTGGGATTTAGGGGCTAAAAGTTTAAACCCCCGAAATAATATACTTGAATTTCCCCCTCAAAAAACCAAATTGACCAATTTTTTATAATTTTGAAAAGTTTAGTTTGCGAGAAATTCGGGGTGGATCGTTTCAATTGATCACCCTGTATTCGTATTTTATTCTTACCTTCTGTCATCACTTCTACATGTTTTTGGCAAACCTCATCTGCAGAGAATCTTTTCGACCATTTGCTTGGAGAATATAATGTTTCTAAATCGTTCATTTTAACTTATTAACAGTCTAACACAAAATTCGAAAATAAAGTAGGTAGTAAATTTCATGAAACCATATATTGTATATATATAGAAGCCTTATGCATACAGGGTGATCCAAACTTATTCATGGCTATATCTCATAGACCGATGAGATAATCGAGTCGGACAGAAAAAGTTTAATTTAATTTTAAAATCTCTTTAACACATTTATAAAATACACTGCCCATTTTTCACCTCCGCGCGTAAAATGTTTTTTTTTATTATTAGATTCACTTTCAGCAGGCATAAAAACTTAGTTAGAATTTTGTTATAATCAGATTCCCTTTCAACAACCTCAAAAACCCCAATGTATCACTTTTCACGAAAACTACCCCTCACCCCTCAGGGGGTGGATTTAGAATATTTTTATTATCAGATTCACTTTCAGCAACCCCAAAAACCCCAATACACCAGTTTTCACGAAAATTACCCCCCACCCCTCAGGGGGTGGATTTAGAATTTTTTATTATCAGATCCACTTTCACAAACCTCAAAAACCCCCGATATACCAGTTTTCACAAAAACTACCCCCCACCCCTCAGGGGGTGAAATTAGAAAAAAGTTATTATCAGATTCAAATTCGTCAACCCCAAAAGCCCCTATATACCAATTTTGAGGAAAATATTGAAAATATTTTAAAATATTTACCCCTCACCCCATTGGGGGTGGAGTTAAAAAAAATTATTATCAGATTCAATTTCAGCAACCTCAAAAACCTCTATATAGCAATTTTCAAATTTTTCTAAAAAAAATGTATTTTTGCCCACTTGCCGCACGCCAATGTTCACCAAAAACAATCCCGAGCGAGAACTTTTAGTAACATACCTGTATGCCAAATTTCAAGTCTCTAACTTAAAGCGTTCTTAAGTTATCGTGCCCACAAGATTTCCCGGACAGACCGATCGACCGACCGACCGACCGACCGACCGACCGACCGACCGACCGACCGACCGACCGACCGACCGATCGACCGAGCGAAATTTTTTTTTTGCTTGAAATTGATTTATATCGATAAATTTTGCGTTACGTAATACTTGAACGGTGCTTTACAATTTTTCCTACGAGCTAGGTTTGGACTTTCCCATCTGTTGCCCATGACAACGGATGGGAAGTCACGATTAGCTGATTGTACATACCTGCTGTCAGAAAGTTAGCAAAAGTCAAACATATAACCTCAAATTGACAAAATAATTTTAAGTTAATTTTTGCGTTTTTGATGTTTATGTGTTAGGTCGTAGGAAAAATAGTATACGCAAACCATTTCATGTACAACTCGTAAAAAACGCACTCTAAAAACTAGGATCGCGTACTATTAAAAAAATAACCCTGTATAATATTGCAGAGTAAAACAATATTTATTGCTACCAAGTAAATGATAAGATTTATTTATTTGCTACACACGTATAAAGCTTAATTCATTCGATCAATGGCATTTATTATAAAATAAACAAATTGATGAAATAATATAATATACATACAGGGTGATCCATAACTGGCATAACTTAAGAGGTGATTCTAGATCCAAAAATATAAAAAGAGTTCCTATAAAGGTTGGTCCGGAAATGAGCCCTAAGGGATCTAGGGCCCTTTAAAATTGTAATAAAAATAAGGTTTTTAATTAATAACTCGGGTACCGTTTAAGCTAGAGCGGCGAGCTTTTGCATGTATACTAGTATTAATAAGGGCAATAAGTTTATGTTAATTTATTTTTTTAATTTATCCACAGCGTGCCCAGACGGACAAAATATATGAGGCTTAAAACATTTTTGCCCCAAACTTTTCTGTGTATGTTTTTTTGGATTTGTTGTAAAAAATATAGATTTCTAGAGTAAAAATACATATAAAATATCATATAGTGTAACACTGTAGGAGCAACCGTTATCAAAAAAAAATGCAATTAAGAGGAAGTAACATTTTGTGCCACCAAAAACGTTACTTTTTAAAAGGCTATTACTCCTTTAATATTAAATTTAGGTGTTTTGGTGTATAATACTTTTTTGCTCAGTTTTAAATGAAGAATCACCCTGCAGCATTAAAATTTTATTGGTGCTTTTTTTTATTCCCCATTCAATACGTCATCTTCGAAGGGCCGTAGCTCCTTAGGGCTCATTTCCGGACCAACCTTTATAGAAACTTTTTTTCATATTTTTGGATGTAGAATCACCTCTTAAATTTCGGTACGCGAGTTCTGGAACAGGCTGTATAATGCGTATTATTATATTATTCACAGCGCCTGCGCTAGAATAACATTATACGGTAGTTTCTAATTTCCCATAATCGCCAAAAAACGTTCTAGACAAAAAATTCTTGGATACAAACGTGTTTCATAAAAAAATAAGAAACGTTGAAAATGTCCGTCTGTCTGATGTCACGTTTTTTGTAGACACGATAACTAAAGAACGAGTAATCCGATCGACTCCAAATTTTCAGGAAAATTCAAGTTCTATGAGGGGAAGATCCCTATTGTTTTTCAAAGAAATCCCCTCAAAAAAAAGTTATGGGGGGTTACACTTTTTTAAAAAATGAAAACTCATTTTCAAAATATTTTCGTGAAAAGAAAATTAAAAAAATTGAAAAATTTGATTTTTTTTTCGTTTTTTTTTCGATAAAATTTTTTAAAAGAATTTTTTTATAAATTTTCGTTTATCAAAAAAAGATCTTTTGGAAAAAAAATGTATTTTTTCAATTTTTTTTTTTGAAAATATTTTTTATTAGTATTTGGGAAAATGCAATATACCATTTACTGTGAATAATATATAATGGA